>PVIA01000046.1:0-600000 GCA_004024845.1 Tonatia bakeri
CAGCCAGGGCAGTTTTTTTTTTTTTTTTTAATGAATAAGGAATAGTGCTATCCTTCAAGAAATATATAATATAGTTAGAGAGACAATACATATGTTCATAACAACTCTTTGTAACAGCTGTTTTAAATGAGAGGGAAATTTTGATGAAAAGATGGGCTTAAATATGGACAAGTTGGGACTTGAACATTGTCTCTGCCACTTATTAGTAGGCCTAGCAAATCACTTAACAGCCATGGACTTAAGTGCCTTTTTCTTAAACTTCAGAAAATACACGTATATTTGAAAGATTATTTAGAGAAAACACATATAAAACACCTATACTGGTAGTAGTGTGCCTGGCATAAAAGACTTATAAAATCAACAACTATTATCATTATTTTTATTATTATAATAATAAAGATAAGACCACATGATATTAAATACAGACACACAAGTGACTCAGAATTCATGAATCCAGAGAAATTTCTAGAACTCAGAAATGGTTTAAAGTGACAGTTATAAATTTGGTAGAGGAATAGAGAGAAAAGAATGAGGGTTGTCACAACAGCATATTCAAAGACACCGAGAAACATGATAGTTTAGGGACTGCTGGTGGGTCTGGGCAGTTGCAGCAAAGAACCAGGGAAGTAACTGGTGAGGCTGGAGACCAGACCACAGAGAGACTTTATATCCATAGTGACCATTTGTCCCTGTTTACCTGGGATAAGCCTGAGTTATGGCTATTGTCCCAAAGTAACTGTTAATATCACGCACTTTCACTTGGTTTGGGTGCTGATTTATAGAGTCAGTCTACATGACTTCTATGGGGAAAATTTTGGTCTAAACAGAAAGCTACAAAGAGTGTCTAAACAAAGCTAACCTGAGGGATGACATGACCAATTCTGGTTTTGAAGAGCAAATTCCTGCAATTCTGTTAACAATGGTGGAGGGTGGCTCAGAGAGGGCAACCTGCAGACAGGTTAGGATGTGGAAGTCAGTATATGCTGCACTTTCAGTTATCTGGTCTGGTTTACAATCATAGCTAACATATCTCTTCCATCTGTTCATTATTTATTGTATTGTCACTATTATTCTCTTTTCATATGATAAAACTAGAACCTAGAGAAGTTAAATTATGTACTAAAGATCAGGGACATGCAAATTCAAACCCACAGATTATACCACCAGGTCCCATGTTTGTAAAAATTAAATTATACTGTGATTACAGAGGACTCAACCAAGGAACTGGTATCAGAATCCCCAGCTAGTACCTGCCTAAGTAAATATAAAGTCTAGTCTTCTTTCAAGTCCTCTCTTCTTTTTGTACTCTAGATTTCCCAAAGAATTATTATGTTTTTCTTTCTCTTTCTTTTTTTTCCTCTTTTTTCACCCACCTAACTAGAACTCAGATAAATCCTCTTGACCTGCAACAGATCAGTTGTTCTGGATTTAGGACGCTCTTCCACTGTTTTTATGTTGTCAACACTGCCACAGAAAAGCCTAGGTTTAAGGTTGCCATTCATAATCCAGAGGTATCAGAAGAATAAGACAAGTTTACTTTCAAAAAGAGCATTTTGACAATTTTTACTCATTTAAATATGAGAAACAGTTGTCTACCACCATAACGATGATTCTAGAGGAAAAACTTCCCACACTTGTCCCAATCTCTACTCTTAGTATTCCCCATGAATCTCCTCAAGATGATTAAAAGTTATAACATGTATCCCCTTTGTAAAAAATGCATCTTTACTATCATAAAACTATGACATTGGTATATTTCCCAAAGTCTAGGTTATACACTCCTATTCATAATCACTTGAATACATAAAGAAGGAATACTGCTAATGCCATGGAAACAAGTTAACTGACCTGTGATATTTAAGAAATAAAATTAAGAAAACCAAAAACTGATTGCTTATAAGAGGTCAGTGAAAGGGAATAATCAAGGATGATTCTGAAGTTTTGTCTTAAGCAAGCAAGGGAGTGAGTGAGAGGGTGGATGGTGATTTCATGAAATTGGGCTAGGGAACACAGAGAAACTGCTTATAGGGTTGAATAAGTGATGATGAGTTCGGTATTTGTTGGTATGAAAGAAAGAATGAATGAGTGAATAAATATAAAAATTAAAGAAGTCACTGAAATGAAAAGATGATGGAGAAGTTAATTTAAAACAGAATGGGTTTAACCATAATTATTTCAAAGTTAACTGAGAAATTTGAAGCAAAATTATTTGGATTCCTTTTACTAGTCAGACAATGCATAGGATAAATAGGAATCATAGACATATATGCATGTAATTGTGGAAACACATTATTCTAAAAATGCCTGAAAACTGATTACAGTCAACATTTAGAAGATCTGCATGATTCTGTCACATGTAATAATCTATTACTATAATGTTAACCAATTAAAATGATTGGTTATTAGGGTTGTGTCTGTGTGTGTTTTAATATCCTGGTGGATATTGTGCTAGAAAAGTGTTCTAGTTCTCCATAAGTATGATCTATACTCTCTGGATCACTTATATAAGGTATATTTTATTCATTATCTCTGAAAACTCTTTGAAGTCTTGGCTAGCATTTTTGTGAAAATTTTCTTATTTTAATTCGATTTTTCTGTATTTCAAAAGATAAATATATCCTTGGTTTAGATAAAAAGATAATTTGCCAGGTTGCTGCTAAAATATCATCTAATTTTTATTTCCCTGGAGATCTTTCTACAGCCAATGGCAACATTCTTGCTGACATACTTATATCGTCTATCTCTGTCCCAAAGGTGATGAGGAGATCTGACAGATAGAGACACATCAGCAGCCATGCCAACTGGCTGCCAACTTGGACATATGTACAGAGCAGAGAGAGTGCTAAAGTTCCTTATGCAGAGAGCCAACAGCCCACTGACATTCACCAATGACTGAAGAACGTGTCAATATCGCTACAGCATAGTCAAGTTTGGAGTGAGCCATGTTAAAGGTTCTGGAAAGGAGAAGATGACCACCTGGGTAGGGCACCACTCTGCTATGTATATGTGCCTCATTTGGCATCCACTTTGCATGTCTGCTGCTGGGCCTCCATCTGTCGAATCTCAATGCAATGTCAGAAATAAAAACTGAAGACTCCATGGTTTCAAAATGCATTTTTCTGCTGGCTGCCTGATGGCTGTCAGGGGACATAAAATTTAGAAAGCCATCCTTGCTAAATGACCCTCTTATATAATATGTATGTTTTAATTTAACTCAGTTTCCATTTAATCTAATCAATATATAACTTCAGAGAGAGCTTTGAAAATTTAAAGATACAAAGTAAGAGAACATCATCCATCATCTTATCATAGAATCAGATCACATATAACTTTGAGTTAAATTTTGAAATATTTCCCTTTTACCAATTGAATGTATATATTGAAAAATATAGTATTAATTGGAATGTAATTTAACTTGTAATAAATTTAAATATAGCTTATCATAACACCTAACATTTTTCTAAATAAATCTAAGATCTAGAAAATATTTCCTGAATGTATTTAATTAAAATTTCTAAATTCATCTATATTATTTGTACCACTTAACCTTTCTTGACTACATTTAGCCATATTTTTCACTAAAATAACTAATTAATTAAAAATACATTAATAATTCTGTCAATTTTATTTTTCCTTCTTTATTCATATAATTTAAAGTGTTTTTTTTTATTTTTCTTTCCTATGTAATTATAAAAATTTACCTTAGTTCAGCTGTACTGCAGAATATATTTGAATGTATCTTTTTTTGTGCATAAGAGGTGGCAATAAATTAAATCACAGTTTGAGAAAAATAAAAAATCAAAGGGCCTTTTGAAGAATGACAATGGACATCCCAGGATCTCTTGGCTAGGCTTGCACTCGTTAACCTTCTTAGGTAAATACAACTTCATATATGTATCTTCAGAATTTGATTACTGGAGTTGCAGGCTCTGTAATACGATATTTAAGTATTGTGGTCAACTCACACCACAATGACCCCTAATGAATCCCATCCTTGTTCAATTATCTCCCTTTGAGTATAGGGTCAAAACTGTAAAATTATCTTACTGATACTATATGGCAAACATAATGGGATATTAATGCATTATTATTTTACATTATATAAGACTCTGACTTAATAGAATGGCCTGAGGTTCTCCTGCTAGCCTTAGAAAACATAGTCCTTAGGGTGTTGATGACTGGCATGGGGGGAAGATATAAGGGGATTAAATGGTAATAAAAAAAATAATAAAGATTATATATTTTTCAAAAAGTCCTGTTTTGAACTGACTATGGAGGAAAGTGCCTAGCAAGGTGTCACAGATAGCCTCTAGGAACTGAGAATAGCCCCCAGCCAACAGCTAGCAAAAAAAGGGGGGGACTTCAGTCATATAAGAACAAAGAAATGAATTCTGCCAAGAGCCTGATTTAACTTAGTAGTGTATTTGTCCCTAGTCAAGCCTTCAGATGATAATGTAGCCTGGCTAGCACCTTGGCTGTATGAGAACCTGAGCAGAGGCTCCAGCACACCTGCACCTGGACCCTTGACTCACAAAAATTGTCAGGTGATACATGGGTGTTATTTTAATCCATTAAGGTGTGGTAATTTATTTCACATCACAGAAGCCTAATGCACGTTTATACACAATTCTCCAGAACTCATATTAATAAATAATCTGGCATTATATTGGTTGGCTGGTGCTACCATAACAAAGTACAACAAACTGGGTGACTTAAACAATGAAATTTTGTTGTCTCACAGTTCTCAAAGCTAGAAGTCTGAGTTTAGGGTGTCAATAGGGTTCATTCTTTTGAAGGCTGTGAGGGAGAATCTGTTCCTTGTATCTTGCCTAGCTTCTGGTGGTTTGTTGGTAATTTTTGGCATACCTTGGCTTCTAGAAGGATCACATTCTATTTTCCTTGTGTGCATGTCTGACTCCAAATTTCCCCTTTTGGTTGATATAATGACACTTGGGCTAAGGGTTCACTATAGTAAAATTACATTTTAACTAACTCATATAAAGACATCTATAGTAATCATATTTTTAAATAAGGTTACAGAAATCACTGGGAGTTAGAACTTCAATGTTTGAAGGGTACAGGAGGACACAATTTGACTCATACCAGTTGTTTAGCTCTTACTGTCAAAGAAAATTTTAAGAAAAGAACACTGTCATTTTAATTTAAAATATCATTTCTTCAAAATAATGAGCTCCCCTTTTATCCCTCACTTTGTCTGCCCTGCATCCGTTTCTTTTTTAAATGTATTTCTTTGAACACCTGGTTTTCACAGTGACAGGAACCATGAAAATATATCACATTAAAAGTTATATCAGTTTCACTCATTAAAATACAGAACAAGTACTTGTCTTGACTTATATAATTTGGTGCCCCAAAATATTCAGACTTTGAAGAGCATTGAAAACTTTGTGAACTACTAATATTTCCTTAGTAGTAACTTATTTTCAATCATACTTTTAGGGCAGAAAATATAAAATTCATTTGATATTACCTAAGCTTGAACACATCATCGTTTCCAAATGATGAAGATTTTTAAATAGTAAAGAGAATCTTGTGGGCTGTAGAAATAGTTGTTGGTCAATTAAATATCTTCTGTCAGGTACTCCAGGAAATAGTTCACATATATCATTATCTTCACAGCAGCCACATGAACTAGATGTTAATATCCCCACTTTATAAATGAGGAAAAGAAAGAAAATAGAATAAGTGATGTGTCCTAGATCACAGAGACTTATCTGAATTTTAATCAAATTTGCTTTTATTTCAAAGATTTACTCTATTTTTACTAAGTCCCAAGAATTCAACATTTATATATTTCACAAAGTCTAGGTTTTAAAATTCTTAGAGGCCATTATCACCAACCATCACTTCATGGTACAAGTAAATACTTATTATTAACAAATACATCATGTCATTCAGAGACTTCTTTATACGGCACCATTGGACTCAAGGAAAAACTAGGTGGAAGCAGACAGGAAAATAGTTCCAGTCTCACTTATTTTTCCTCAGCCAGCATTCCAGACACTCAAATTATCTCCCTAATGTAGAGTTGGATGAATACTGGACACACACACACATGTAAAATGTTTTAAGGGGTAAACATGACACTAAAATGAAAGACATAAGCCTACTATTACATTTATATGTCTCTGTCTCATATTTTTCAAGACCTTCTACTCTGATATTGTTTTTCAACTTCACACTATTAACTCCTTATCCTATATTGTTTGCAGTGTAACATAAATTATTGATCGATCTAAAACTTGCACACTTTTTTATTGTATTTGGGGCCCTGAACTTAAAACATATCATGAGTTATAAGAGATATTCTACTCATGCTCCCAAGCTGGAGAAATACCACATTACCAGAAACTAGTCACTTGGGAAGCACTTCTATAACTCTGTATCTGTAGCTCTGTAACCAAATGATCAGATCTGTTCCCTTTATCATCACAGCATGACCTCATAAGTAGCAACCTTTTCCTATTTCCTAGCCTAAGCTATGATTAATTGATTGATTTCAAAACCTATTGTGTCTTTCCTGTATGCACTGCCTAAATGTTGGCACAATATGATTGCAGTTTATTGCATTATTTCAATTTTATCTTAACATACTTGAACTTCAGGCCATTTAATCTCACCATGTAAATTTTTGTAATATTAAATGCAAGTGGACATTTCAAGCCAAGATCCCTAGCATTTTTTTTTTGTTAGACTATATAGTGGCTCCTAAAATACCATGAGGCATGTTATAAATGACAACATTAATGACAGGAAATATAAATGGATCTTGGATAATATATAATCCATGTATTTGAATATGCCACATATCATATTATGTCTATTATAAAATCAATTCTGATCTCCAATTGTCAAAGCTAAAAAATTGTGTGATTTTCTATGATTACATTTCCAAATTAAATTAAATAAATTGAAAGGAGGGAGTGATGCCAGAAGGGTAATGGCAGGTGAGATTCCCTTGGTCTCTCTCCTTGAAGTTTCAACAACTCCAACAGCTATATAACTCAAGAAAACAGTCCCTGCCCAATGTACAAACATGTCTGAGAGATGTGCACACTGAAACATCTAAAGATGGACAAGAAAGAGTGAACTAGAGAGGAGACAAAGAAAAAAAGCTGAAACAAGCCAGTGATGCAGTCCTACAACCAGGAGTTAAAACTGGAGTGCAGCCTAGAGAGGAGAAGAATCAGGTTATGGCAGGCATTCTGTTCAGCCAAGAGGAACAAAGAGATTCCATGGGCATTCCAGTAGGAGTGGACAGTACAAGCTGCAGATGAGCAAAGAAACCTGGTCGAGGACACAGCACAAAGGTGCAGCCATGGTTGTCGGGTGGTTGGCATATGAGACAGAGAAACAAAGCCATGGAGCCTGGCCACCCTGTAACCTCCAAAGCTCACCTCCCTTCATCCTTGGTGCCAGGTTGCAGAGCACATTGTCTGCAAACTCAAGAACTGGTCCTACAGAATCACTTCTCTCTGAGCAAAGGATGTACTCTGTGACTGGTCCTGGGGTCAGATTTCAGGTGACCCCACAAAGTTTGAGGTCACCATCACAAAGCTGACTGGGTTCCTTCAGGTCACCTCCTCCCCTCCTACACATGATTGCTATACTGAAAGCAGCATCAGGCTATAGCACTGGGATTTCAAGAATTTGGAGCCCACTGCATTCCCCTGCAGAGTTGGTTCTCTAGGACTTGGGCCGCCAGATCACAGAAAAAGGAAACCACCTACCCAGAACCAACAGAGGCACAGAGGTACTAGGGAACACTACCCTAGAGAGATCAGAAAAGCCAGAGACGTACAAAAGAGCTAAAAAACTTGTGATTCAGTGCCACTACTGGAAACTAATATAAAGAACTCTTTGAGTCAATCTGCTAGGAAAGTGCCACTCATACATAGATGCCTCGACAGAGAAACAATCTATCAAATACCATGAGTAACCAAGAAAGTGAGGGGGCTTAGAGAGAAAATGAAAACCTCAAGAAAATAAACTTAAAGACATGGAAATATGTGATATAAATAACAGAGAATTCAAGACTGCAGTTCTGAAAAAAAAACTCATTGAGATATAAGAAAAACAGATAAGCAATGTAATGAACTTAGAAAACCAAACAACAAACTAAATAAATACTTTACCAAATAGATTGAAACTTAAAAGAAAAGTTCTGGAGATGGAGAACTCAATAAAAAAAGGTCAAGACTGAACTAGCAAGCATAAAAAATAGAGCTAAGAAAATGAAGAAAAGAATTAGTAATGTTGAAAATAAACACCCAGAAATGATGCAGATGGAAGAAGAAAGAAACATGAGCATAAAAAAGAAACTCTATGAGAACTATCTGACTCCACCAGAAAGAGCAATATAAGAATAATGGGCATACTAGAAGGAGAAGAGAGAAAGAAGGGAACCGAGAGCTTATTCAAACAAATAGTTGATGAGAACTTCCCAAACCTATGGAAAGAGATAGATCCTTGAAACCAAGAAGTAAACAGAACACCTAATTACCTCAATCCTAAAAGGCCTTCTCCAAGGCATATTGCATTGACTGTCAAAAATTAATAACAAAGAAAGAATTCTCAAGGCAACCAGAAGAAAGAAGAAAGTAATCTGTAGAGGAAAGACCATTGTATTATCATTGGACTTCTCAGCAGAATTTCTACAAAATCAAAAAGAGTGGAAAAATTACTAGCCAAGAATAATACACCCGGTAAAGTTTTCCTTTACATATGAAGGAGAAGTAAAGACTTTTTCAGACACACAAAAGGTGAGGGAATTGATCACTGAAAGACCTTCATTGTAGGAAACACTCTATACTACCTGCAACATAGAACAAAAGGTCACAAAACTACAAGTAAGATCACCAACAAATTTACAGCATAAGCAGGAATAATTTATGACAACAAAAACAATAAGGGAAGGAGGTAAAAGTCTGAATTTGCAAAGGAGGGTGGAGATCAGATCTGGCATTAAAAAGAAAAAGGATACACACACACACACACACACACACAAATACACAACTTTCCTTCTCATAAACTTAATGGTAACCACACACACACACACACCCCAAAAAAAAACTTAAAAAAAGAACAAACTCAGACACATACCTTAGAAAAAGAGAAAACAGAGGAAAAAACAATGGAATATGACCAAACAAAAACAACAGACAGAAACACAAAGGAAAAGAACCAACAGAGGCACAGAGGTACTAGAAAACAAAAGATAAAATGTCTATAGAAAATCCTCATGCATCGATAATTATCATAAATGCAAATGGACTGACTTCACCAATGAAACTGTACAAAGTAGCTTATTAGATCAAAAAAATAAAACACAACCATATGCTGCCTTCAGGAGACACATCTAAGCCGCAAAGACAAGTTAGACTGCAAGGGCAAGGGCGGAAAATGATTCTCCAATCAAATAACATCTATAGAAAAGCAGGTATAGACATATTGATACCTGATAAAATGGATTTCAAGATAACAAATGTAACATAAGGTTAAGATGGACATTTTATAATGATAAAGGAGACATTACGTCAATAAGACATAACACTTCTTAATATAAAAGCACTTAATATATAAACACTTCTTAATATATTCCCCAGGAATAAAGGGGAGAAAAAATAGGACAACTGTAATAGCATAATCAATAAAATATAATTAAAAAGAATAATCTTAATAAGGTTAATAATAAAAGAGTTGGTTTAAGAAACAATAAAAAAGATGAAGATTATGTAGAAGTTTGTTCAGAAGATTTGGATACTGAGCAAGATATTTACAGTCTTCACTGTAATTAGACATGAATGAAGAGTATTTTTTTTGGAAAGGATAAAGAATCAAAATAGAGGGGGGACTCCAATAAAAAGATGAATTGGTAAATGGCTGCCAAATATTTTATGTCAACTATCGTTAGTTTGGTCAAATGCAAAAAAATGCGAAGACAGAAGAAACTTGGAACTGCTTTATCACAAATAATATTTCAGATCTAATTTTATTATATACAAATAAATACATTGCTTCTGTCTTGAGCTGGTTTTCATGAAAAAGAGATGCTAAACAAATAGAAAAAAACAGAATTTAAAGCACTTTTAGGTCTCTGAATCTAGTTGGTTTACATAGCAGCAATCGGCTAAATTTGCAGGATTTATGGGCTACAGATGGTAGTGGGATTGAATCTTTTAGATTTATTCTATCTTTACAGAGATTTAGACATATTCAAAATTATATCTTGTTTGATGACAAATTTACCCACCTAGAACTCCTGAAAGTGCACAAATTAGTGGCTATGAAAGATATTTTCTCAGCATTTATAGAAAATTGTAAATTATGTTACTTTATGGAACAGAATATAACAATAAACAAAATGTTACCTGGGTTTAGAGGCAAATGTGAGTTTAGACAGTATATTCTACCCAACCCTGGTAAATATTGTATAAAAATTTCTGCTGTGGTCAATTCAAAAGTATTTTACACAGGAAATCTTGAAATATATGCCAGTAAGCAACCCCAAGGTCTTTCCTTGATTAGTAATAATCCAGCAGACATAATCAAGAGACTTCCAGAACCCATTTACTTGTCAGGATATAACACTACAGCAGATAACTTATATAAATCTTATCTCTGACTTAAAAAATAAGTGACTTCATATGTAGGTACTGTTCATAAAAATAAATGCTAGCTTCCCCCTGAATTCACGTCTTCTAAAAACAGGCCTGAAGAATCCAACTTGTTGTTTGTGGTGCAGATTGCACACTCGTATCTCATATACCAAAAAAGGGAAAAACATAATTTTAGTTTCAAGTATGCATTTCAATGACACCATAAATTTAGATTTGCAAAAGCTTGACATAATAGAATATTACAACCAAACAAGTCAGGAATTGACACTGTGGACCAAATGATAGTTACATATAACATAGTCAGGAACACCAGAATATGGCCTATGGTTATATTCTACACAATTTTGAATATTGCAGGAATACTCAGACTATTCATATGCTGAATAACAATATGAAAATAAGGCACAGTATATTTATTAGAAATCTCATAACTCAGTGTCAGAACAAATAAAAAGGTGTTCAGAATTCTCTTCAGGTGTACATAAGACTTTACATCTGAAACTTCATCAATTCCATACACAAATTGAAGGATTCTAATGACAACACAGATATGGCTCCCTTGACGAGCAGAAAAAGGAAAAGATGTGTTAGTTGCTATGCATCCAAAATAAGTCACTTATCAAAATATTTTTGCATTGTTCTGAAAGGCATTTATGCCTTGAGCATAGCAATATTATTTTCAATGACTGTTTCAAACATTTTGCAAAGCCAACTATTGAAGATTCTGATTAATGTTAAAGATATTTTTGTTGTATTTCTTAGCAATATCTGTTTCCATTATTTGAAAAGACAAGTTTTTATTTTTTGTTAAATAATTTCTAGATTGCAACAAAATAAATGTAAAATAATGTATTTTATTATATAGGTATAATAAATGCAAATTGGCAGTGTTTTTAATTTTTCTATCTCATTTCAGCACATAATAGTAATGAATTTATCACTTGGATACATGCAACCTATGCTGTAATTTTTTTTGCTGTGACCCTTGCAGGGTTAAATGAAACATTAGAACAATGGACATACTTAACATTTACAAAGCCATTCATCCCAGAACATCAGAATATACATTCTTCTTCAGTATATATGGAACATTCTCAAGGATAGACTATATGCTGGGTCACAAAACTAGCCTCAATAAGTTCAAAAAGATTGAAATCACACCAAGCATATCCTCTGACCACAATGCTTTAAAATTAAAATCAACTGCAAAAAGGAAGCAAAGAAACTGACAAATGTGTGGAAATTAAATAATATACTACTAATAAATAACTGGGTCAAAAAAGAAAAGGTGAGATCAAAAAATATATAGAGACAAATGAGAATGACAATACAACACATCAAAACTTGTCATGCAGCAAAAGCAGTAATAAGAAGACAGTGTATATCATTGCTCAAAGAAAAAGGGAAATCCCAAGTAAACAACCTAACATTACATCCTAAAGAACTAGAAAAAGAAGAACAAGAACAACCCAAACTCAGAAGAAGAGGGAAAATAAGAAATTTAGAGCAGAATTAAATGAAATAGAGAACAAAAAGAATTCACAAAAAAATAATAAAAGAGCTGGATCTTTGTAAAGATTAATAATATTGACTAAGGAGTAAAAACAAAATACTCATATAAACAAAATCAGAAATGAAAGAATTTACCACAGACAGCATAGATATACAAAAATCATACTAGAATACTTCAAAAGACTATGTATCACCAAATTAATAACCTGGAAGAAATATGTAAGTGCCTGGAAATACAATACCTTCTTAGACTGAATCATGAAAAATTGGAAAATCTAAATAAACCAATTGACAGTGAGGAAATTGAAACAACTATCAAAAACCTCCCCCCAAAATAAATGTCCAGGACCAGAGGACTTCACTAGTCATTTTACCAAACATTCAGAAATGATCTGATGCTCATCCTTCTCAAGCTTTTCCAAGAAAAAAGAGGAAGTGGCCATACTTCCTAACAAATTAAATAAGGTCAACATAACACTGATACCAAAACCTGGCAAGGATAATACACACACACACACTCACACACAAAACCTACAGACCAATATGTCTGAAGAATACAGATGCAAAAATCATCAACAAAATATTAGGAAATTGAATACAACAATACATTAAAAAATACTACATTATGACCAAGTTGGGCTCATTCCAAGGCACAAGAATGGTTTAACATACACAAGTTGACCAATATAATATACCACATTAACAAAACAAAGGATAAAAATTGTATGATCTTATTATAGATGCAGACATTTCATAAGATACAACATCAATTTACAATTAAATAACTCAATAAAATGGGTATAGAAGGAAAGTACCTCAACATAATCAAGCCCACCTATGACAAACCTTAGTCAATATTATACTCAATGGTGAAAAACTGAAAGCTTTTCCTGTAAAATCAAGAACAAGATGAAGATGCCCACTATCACCACTCTTAGTAAACATGGTTCTGGAGTTCTTAGCCAGAGCAATCAGGCAAGAGAAAGAAACCAAAGGCATACAAATTATAAATGAACCAGTAAAAGGCTCACTTTCAAGATGACATGATTCTGTATATAGAAAACTCTAAGGACCCCATCAAAAAAAAAACTATTAGAAACAATAAACAAATACAGTAAAGTTACAGGATACAAAAATTAAGGTACATAAACCCACTGCTTTGCTATATACTAACAATTAAACTTTAGAAATAAATTTTAAAAATTCCTTTGCAACTGCAAAAAAAAGAATAAAATACCTAGGAATAAACATACAAAAGATGTGAAAGCTACAAACTACAAAGCATTATTAAAAAAGACTGAAAAAGACACAATGAAATCAAAAGATATTCCTGTTCATGGAATGGAAGAATCAACATAGTTGAAATGGCCATATTACCCAAAGTAATATGCATACTTAATGCAGTCCCCATCAAAATCCCAATGTTATTTTTAAAGAAATAGAACAAAAAAATCATCAGGTTAGTATAAATCTGTTACTGGGAGATGTGGGTATCTTACGGTATCTAAAGGAAAAGAATTTGCTGAGACCTACATGGAGGGATATGGCTCTGTATGGTGGTTTGTTGAACGTATATGATTGAGGTGGTTCCCCACCTGACTTCTAAATGTGCCACATTCATCTCTCTCACCATAGATAAAGTCCAAAATTGTCTTCAGTAAAGCCAGGATAAAGGTCATTGCCCAGAGTTTATGCTTCATATTAAAGTACAGTCCTGTCCAGAACCTGGCTAGCTTAGCACGTGTTTCCAGTTGCAATCCATTTTAGGCTCCCTTGGGAGCCTACATGTGGAGTTGCATAGCCCTGGGCTACATGGCTGTGAGGGTCATGTGGAGAGAACAGGCAAATGCTCTAAGTGTAGGTCACAAGCAAGAGAGAGAACCTTGGTCTTAGGAGACATTTTATGAGTTTGACCTCAAAGGCAAGGGAAGTAAGCCAAACAAATATGTGGGACTATGTCAAACTAAAAAGTTTTGCACAGCAAAAGAAACTGCCAACAAAACAAAAAGGCAACCACCAGAATGGGAGATGATTGGTAAACAACAGCGCCAACATGGGATGAATATCCAAAATATATAAAGAACTCATATAACTCACCACCAAACAAATAAACAATTTAATTAAAAAATAGCCACAGGACCTGAACAGACACCTCTCCCGAGAAGGCATACAAATGGCCTATAAATATATAAAAAGATATTCAACTTCACTAGCTAGTAAGGAAATTCAAGTCAAAACCACAATGAGATGCCACCTCACACATGTTAGGATGTCCATTATCACCAAGACAGATAATAACAAGAGTTGGAGAGGAAAGAAAATGGAATTCTCATCACTGCTGATGAGAAGGTAAACTGGTACAGTCACTATGGAAAACAGAATGGAGGTTGCTCACAAAAATCCAGAATAGAGCTACCATATGACCCAGGAGTCCCTCTTCTGAGTGTCTACTCCAATAAAACTAAAAAAAATATTTATTTGCAAAGACATAGGAACCCTTATGTTCATTGTAGCACTATTCATGGTGGCCAAGACATAGAGACAAAGTGTCCTTTAACAGAGGATCGCATAAAGATGTGGTACATATACTATGGAATATTACTCATTCATAAGAGAAGATGACATAGCGCCATTTGTGACAACATGGATGGACCTTGAGAATATTGTATTAAGTCAAATAATTCAGACAGATGAAGTTAAGAACCATATGATTTCACTCATATGTGGGATATAAAACTGAAACTCATAGACGCAGACAACAGTATGGGGGTCACCAGAGGGAAGGAGGTAGATGGTTGATGGGGCTAAATGGGGACAAATATATGGTGATGGAAGATGATTTGACTTTGGGTGTGGGCAAACAATGCAATATGTGGATCATGTATTATAGAAATGTACACTTGGAACCTATGTGATGTTATTAACCAGTGTCACCCAAATAAATTTAATAAAAAAGGAAGGAAAATTGTTTATTTTAAAAAACAGTTATTTAGTACCTATAATATGTTAGTTAATCTTGGAAAAGCAGGTGAGGAAATAGATACAATAGTCACAAACCTTACTGTTATAGAACATACACTCTAACTAAAAGACTAACTTCCCAAGAATCATTCTGTCCTGACTTTGTCATTACTTTTCAGATGTCTTATTTGGTGCTTAAGGTTACCATTTGTTCTATATATATCTTTTTCCAATATCTAAATATTATTGATACTTTTGAGTTATTTTTAGTCAATGAAAATAACTAATTTAGATTTGGTTTGTGCTATGCTTGACATATGACTGCTCTGCTGCTGTAACTAATTTATTTGGAAAATAAAACACCCCTTGTAAAAGAGAATGGCTAAAATTTTAACCCAAGAAGTGAAAAGAAAGGCTAATAACTCAGTTTTATTTCTAACAACAAAAGAAAATTATTAACTCCTCTTTCATTAGCCATTCGTGATTTCAGTTCAATAGCCCTTATGAATATTCTTCTGAGAGCTATTTGCTAGGCACACTCTAGCTTTAACACTGTTACAGACATCCTGGGGATGACAGACACAGATTTGGGGGTATAGCTATCTCATCACTTCTTGTTCTGCTTTTCTGCCCTTGCAAAGTTTTTCCTCTGCATTTTAGAAAGTGTGTGTTCAGTGTCTGTGTGTGCATGTGTGCAGAATAATTACAGTTTCCAAATCATGAAATATACAAATTATACAGATTTATTTTTCTGTATAATTTGTATATTTCTATTAAGTGCTATTTTAAATGTTTTTGTTCTATTATTTTTATCTGATTCTTATTTCATAATCATTTTTGAATATTTTTCTATTTGTTAAATATGTGATCATTTGCATTATTTTCTCTAATTTTTAAACATTTATATGTAATTAGCAGTATATAAAAATCATAATCGAGTATTTATGATTCCATAAATGTTACCCAGCCATTCACTTTTAAAAAAATGTTTAGTTCATTTCAAATAGATGGGTTTATGTACCATAAGGTAAACTCATTCTAATTTACATAAATTTAGACATCTTACTCATACTTAGATTGTATACTTGTTGCAAAGTAAGATGTTTCTATTTTGAATGGGGTTTTTTGTTACCTTTTATGTGTAGCTGTGAAATTGTCATTTGTGTCTATTGCAACCAGCTGTTGTAAACAGAAACAATACAATAACGTTAAATGCAGATGCTCACATTTCACAAAATGAGTGAATGACAACTGATGATGGAACAGTGAACATGATTAACTTAGTACAGAGGCTAATATACAAAAAACAATAATGGTGTTATCCTTCCATGTTATTCAAAAGTGCACAATGTATTGACTTTGATCATCTCATTACTAACCATATAAGCATTACAGTGTTTTCAATACAGAATACAGACAATATGATGCAATCATCTTTTATATTCTCAGAAACAATAGCCATAGAGTCCCCATATTATGTGTTGTGTTGACAAAGAGCTATTCTTGTTTGTAACTGGAAATTTAAAGTGTTTATTTTCTTCTCCAGACATGTTTAAACTTAAAAAAAAAATAGATGAAAAATATAGCAGCAAAAATTAAAATAATTTACTTTTAGCACTAAGCACTGACCTATAAATTTTCCTTTACTTTTTTTCAGTGTCATTTAAATTCAGGAATTAAGTTTCTTACATCACAAATGGAGTTAGCATTTTGAAAGCACTCTGAATATAATCAACAACCAGACAATTACTTTTTACCAGGAATATTGGGGTGTTGTATGTTTTTATTTAACTTGAAGAAACAAGGAAGTTAAAGTTTAATTTTGCTCTTTAGGGATTGATATTAATGTGCTTACGAGAATAACACTATATGCACTCTATATTAAATTATTTAAATTTTTTAGAAAGAAGATAGACCTTTTTAAAAAAAGTATGAAAAAAGTGTTTCTGAAGCCTACCAAAAAATAATGTATGATTTCCCCCTGCTGGCTTAGAACAATAATAAAAATAAGGAAACCTTATGAGGATTTCATAAATTCTAAGACAGGAAAACCTATTAATGTAAAGAATCTATGAGACATCTTTTGAAAATTATAAAACATCTACCAGTCATAACAACATTTGTTTATATACCAAAAGCACAGACTTATTAGCATTCATACACATTTCCAGTTGCCCACATTCAATTCCAATTAGATCCAAAAAACACATTAACCCCTTAACCCAAGACCATATACAACATGCATACAGGCACGTAACATACACACACATGCAGGCACACATCAAAATCCCTTTTTTCCCTAGTGCTAGTGTGGGAGTCTTTGCTTTCCTCTCTCTGTAAATCTGCAATCCTGTCTAGTCCTTGCCCATATGGACTGGTTTCCAGGTCCCATTTTCTGCCTACTGACTGTTGGACCTTGTAGCCGAGTGTGTCCCTGGAACCTCATGTACAAACTGGCAATCATCACTACTGAGAAACTAGTTCAGTATTAAATGATATATTTTAAATCTCTTAATTATTTTTGCATCTTATTAAATTTAAAAATAACCTAATCTGGTGAACCAAAAATAATAGATGCATATTTTATATTAATTTGAATAAAATTTGCATGTTAATAAACTAATTGCTAAGTGCCAAAAAATAACTTTTACTATTGCCTTTTCTCTCCTTGCCTTTCAGTGTATCTAAAATAAAGATGACCCAAATTAGAAATATAAGACTTTGAGGTACATATGAGAATTAAGAGTCCTGAATATAGTACAGTTATTTCAGCACAGTTATTTCTGAAGTTGCTGTATATGAATTTATCTTTCTAGAATTGTTTAAATGGTACCTATAAGGTTAACTATTTCATATATTTGGCAATGGAATCAAAAGGTTTATTATCAATAATTAAATTCTCTAAGAAATCATCAAGTCTAGATATTGAAACTGTTAAAATAAGCAAACCAAGTATTTTTTTCATTCTGTAAATGTTGTCCTGTTAAGTGATTATAATTAGCTAGTTAGCAGCTTGGTGACTGGTCTGGCCACAATTAAGGCAGCATTTTATATCAACCCAACCCTAAAGTAAAAATGTACTAGATGGTTACTGTTGCAGGTTGAATTGTGTCCCCTAATAGTTATGTTGACATTTTATTGTTCATATTTTTGATCTCCTTCTAAAGAAGACCCTTTAACATTTCATATAATATTGCTTAGCTGTAATAAGGGATACCTTTCACTTTTTCTTGTCTGGGAAGCTTTTTACCTGTCCTTCAATTCTAGATAGCTTTGCTGGGTAGAGTAATCTTGGTTGGAAGTCCTTGCTTTTCATCACTTTGAATATTTCTTTCCAGTCTCTTCTGGCTGCAAAGTTTTTGTTGATAAATCAGCTGACAGTCTTATGAGATCTCCCTTTTAGGTAACTAACTGCTTAATTTTGCTGCTTTTAAGATTTTCTTTTTGTTTTTAACCTTTGGCATTTCAATCATGATGTGTTTTGGTGGGGACTTCTTTGAGTTCATCTTGTTTGGGACTATCTGTGTTTCCTGGACTTGTATGTCCATTTCCTCCACCAAGTTAGGGAAGTTTCTGTAATTAGTTTTTTCAAGTAGGTTTCCAATTTCTTGCGCTCTCTCTTCTCCTCCTGGCACCTCTATGATACAAATAATAAAATGGCAATAAATATGTATCAACAACTGATTCTAAAACACAAAATAAACAAACAAGCAGAACAGAAACAGAATCATAGACACAGAGAATGTTTTGATGTTTGCCAGATAGGAAAGGGTAAGGGGATGGACAAAAAGGTGGAGGAATTAAGAAGTACAAATAGGTAGTTACAGAATAGCAATGGACATGTAAAGTACAGCATAGAGAAGAGAGTAGCCAAAGAACACAATGTGTTACCCATGCATGTGGACAATGGTGTGGAGATTGTCTGAGGGAATGAGGTGCAGCTGGATAAAGGGGACAAAAAGGAAAAAATGAAACAACTGTAACAGCATAAACATTAAAATATAATTTTAAAAAAGGTGTGTTAAAATCCTAACTTCTGGTAACTGTGACTAATTTTATTTGAAGTTACTAGGGTCTTTTCCAATGCAAACAAGTTAAGATGAGATCATACTGAGCTAGGGCAGACTCTAAACCAATATCAACAGTGATCTTACCAGAGCAGTGAAGACACTTGGATACTTAGACAGGAGCATACACCATGTGAAGATAGAGACAGAGATGGAAATAATGTTTCTATAAAGATGCCAGTATTGTCATTAACTGCTAAATGCTGGAGAGATGTATGGAACAGATTCACCCTCAGAACCTACAGTAGCAATCAACTCTGCCAACATTTTATTTTGGAATTTTAGCTTCCAGAACTGGAAAAAAATACATATCTGACTTTGTAAGTCACCCAGTTTGGAGCATTTGTTACAGCAGCCCTAGGAAACCCAAACAGTTCATTTAATATAATCTATTTTTGAAAATCTATGATAGGCCAGGCACTAGGTGGATGTTTGAGTACACATCACTTAACAAAATCCTGGTCATTCCCTCCAGGACACTTCAGAGAATGAACTAATCATTACAATTAGGCATAAAACTATCTTCAACAGGTGTTATATGAGCATGTAGGAGGAACTTTAGAGTAGTCTTGGGTAATCAGAACAATATTTCTAGAACATATGGCCTCTCAGCTAAGATCTAAACAACAAATAAAGTAAGCCAATAAATATTAGGGGCAAGATAAGGATGAAAGTGGGAAGAAATGATGAAATCATTCCAAGCAGAGGCAAGAGCATATGGAAAGGCTTAACAAGAAAACAAGTCATATGAAAGCATATTAAATTTCCAGAACTCCAAGTCCACTCATCCACTGTAAAAACCATATATATAAACTTGTAGCAAACATTATTAGGAGCTAAACATGATTTGCTTTTCTTTACATGTTCTGAGTTAATAAGATAGTCTCCCAATAATAAAACATAATCTCTCTTGTAGAAGAATTCCTCAGAACAATATATTCATCAGATAACTGATCCTTTTTATTTCAATGCATTTTCTGAAATTAAAACTCTAAGTCCTCAGTTACATAAACAAATATTCCACCACCACCTCTGTGTTATTCCCAAAGTCTAGTGAAAGTGCTTTTAAATTATTTCCACCTTTGAAATATCCCATATGTCAGAGGTATTTGGTCTATATTATAAACAAATTGCCAAAAAATACTCAAACTTATATAATCAGTAAAGAAAGCATTTTCTTTTGCAGTCTAAAGTGTAAGAGGACATCTTAAATCAGTATAGCTGATAGAAAAATTCAGATGAAACACCACTCTGAATCTCAGAGTTTACATGAGCAAAGTACTCAGGATATACTAGTTACTATGATAACCTCACTTTTAATTAGTAAATAGTCTCACAAATTTCAAATAATCTGTTGACAAGTTAAGATTAACCATAGTACAGTTAAGCTATAAATCTCTCTTTTTGGAAAATATAAGACAAAATTACTGACCAGTATTTTTCTAAAGAAAGACACAAGTATTTACATGGAGGTTTAACTGCCTCATTTAGAGTACTGATTAGGAATTTAAAATATTATAAATTTCACATTAATGCATTATTGAAAACTGCTTAAATGCATAATTGAGATTCTCTTTTTGATCACCTAAATGCAAACCTGCCCTTGTTATTTTTTCATTCCAAAAAATAAATTTTTAATAAGATTGATGAAAGAATTCCAATTCACAAATTGCTACATTACCGTGTATCATTTGATGCAACAATTGTCACTTTCTTAACACAAGTGCCATGATCCTATTCTAGATTCTCTATAGAAAACTTACACATTCCATCAGAATTTTAATGAAAATCATATTTAAACAAAAGCTACTCAGAGAGGTAAATCATTTTATCCAATATCCACGAGTTGCATGAGTGTATAGCAACTCCAATATACTGTTAAAACAAAGACTTGAACTGTTAGGTCAATAGGTAAATTGCTCTTGGTTTTTTTTCTCTCAAGTACTGTGAGGTATTTTTTTGGACCCTCTTCATGTGTATGTGTGAGTTTGAAATGTCTCCTTCACTCATTTTTCCCAGAAAGTGTTCTCAAGTCAACAGTTCCTTATTGATTAATTGCTTCTCTTTCTACCTATCCATCTCCAAGTAAGTTTGGGTTCTCATTTTTTCTCAAGTTTTCAAACGTCTCCAGGATTTTATTTATCTACTTGCATTATCTTCTGGCGTGAAGAAAACAAGCCTGTGTCAATTTCCTTTCGACTGCAGCTCACCCTCCTCAAGTGTATGTCAATGTTAGTGGTAACACTAAATTCAATAGCCTGTGAGAATATTTACTGATATAACAGTTTTGCAATTACTATATATAAAACATGCAATCATTCTGAGTAGGTTAGGGTGAATAATAATCTTTAGTAACCTTTTAAGGATATCACACACACACACACACACACGTTTTGTCACTTAATGAGAAAAGAAAAAAATCCAGGAGTAAATAAATGGATCTAATTTAAGATCTCAGAAATTCTATTATTCTCTCAGCACATGCCTTTCTTCTGGTGACCCTCAGCACTTGTTTTTCCATCTGGATCTCTAAAGAAGAACAGGGAGGAATGGAGGTTTGGCCCCAGAAGAGAGCACACTTAAACCCAAAGTCCAAATCCAACCCATCTGTCATCAGTACTTTGCATGACCAAATCTATTATCTGAACATCCAACGGGTAAACAGGTAAAACTGAAAAAAAAGTCAGCAATATCTTTACCTTAACCAAATGAAAAAGTAGGAAATGTTAGTGTCCACTATATCAGTAGTACATATCCAATATCATACATGAGGTATTTAAATTATACTCAGAAAGATAACTCGTTAAGTATTTGGTAGGCTGAATATTTGTGTCCATTTTTCAATATTAGCTGTTGGGTTTCTTCTAAGGCATAATACACTCATGCAACTCTTGATTACCTAGTCTTTATTTTCATAACTGTCTTCCTTAGATCTTTAAAGGTGGGCTTATCTAGGCTTACACTTATAGCACATTTGCTGACTCATCACTCTTGCTGAAATACTTACCCCTTAATATTAATTACTATTTATTGAACACTTGGTATGTGCCAAGTGATTTACATAAAGTGTCCCATTATTTACCAGAGCAGTAAATAACATTAACCTCTTTTTTTAACATCTAGGGAAATTGAGACCTAGAGATGTTGACTTAGTTAATTTAATGTGATGTGCATAGCTATTAAATGTTGAATGCCAGTTAAAACCTGGGTTTTTCTTGAGCTCAAATCCAAAGCCTTTAATCTCTATGCCAAGAATTCTCAAATTTTAGCTTGAATTAGGCTTGTTAAAATGCAGATTGTTGAGCCCTACCCCTTTAGTTTCTAATTCAAGGTGCTTGCATGTCTAACCAGTTTCCATGTGGCTGCTGATGTTGATCCTGGACCAACTTCAAAAATGTTATAGTACACTAAACCCTATTCCTTCTCACCAACTGCCATTCAACTCCACCTTCCCAGTCCTTACCCCACTCCTGAAGCATTGCATAGCAGCAGTTTCCAATCTCAACCATGCCTTTGAATCAGCTGGGGAAAATTATCAAAATAAGAAAAATAACATACCTGGGCCCCTACCGAACAAATGAGATCAGGATATCTGGAGGGGGCATCTGAATACAAATTATTTTTAAAAGCTACCCAGAAGATTCCAATGAGAGCTAAGATGGAAAACAACTCAGAAATAATGAAACAAGCAACAACTTTGTCATTTAACTACTCTAGGTTAAAATTTAAATCCTGTACACTTCCAAACCAAACCATGTGACCCTGAGAACAATATTAACACTCAGTGTTATTTTCTGCTAAATCTGGATGCCAACTAACTCTTAATAGCATTGCAAAGATTAAATGAAACTAAATATACAGTGTCTGGTATGCAGGAAGTGTTTGATAAATATGTTTGATACTCATAAATTCATGGCAAAAGAAGTAGGTCAGCCCTGGCCAGTGTGGCTCATTTGGTTGGCGTGTCATCCTGTAAACCAAAGGGTTACAGATTCCTTTCCAGTCAGGGCACATGCCTAGGTTGCAGGTTTGGTGTTCAGTCAGGGTGCGTGCAGGAGGCAACCTATCAGAACTTATTGATATTTCTCTCACATCAGTCTCTCTCTCTCTCTCCTCATCTGGAATGGAAAAGGAAGGAAGGAGGGAAGGAAGGAAGGAAGGAAGGAAGGAAGGAAGGAAGGAAGGAAGGAAGGAAGGAAAAGAGAGAGAAAGAGAAACAGGTCATATTTATCTGGGCTATGCCCTCCTCTCACTGCCCACTTTTGTCTGATGAGACTTGGAATAAGGCTTCATTCCCTGGCCCAAGGCTAATGGCCTTGACAGAATATCAGGAATTATATATTTTATTTTCTATATGTTTTCTTCATCCAGTATGTCCTTAATTCCAGAGTACAAATGAGGAACCTCATGTTTTCAAGGATTTTTGGACTTCCACCCCCTCTATTCACTCCATCCTTTGTGGTCCCAGACTCCAGAACAGGAAAATACTAAGCCCTCTATCTTTTGGTCTAACTTGTCTTCCTTTCTGGTTCTTTAGAACACCACTCTAAAGCTCAACCCATAGAACCATTCCTAGCTCTTGCCAGTATCTATTCTGAGAAAGGCTCTATACTCCTTGTGTCACTATGGGCTACTGGTAAGGTCATTCAGCAATGTCCCACTTAGTTCATGATTTACTTCTATGTTCTCTGTGATTCCCTCCATCAACTGCCAGTATTAATAACTCTGGGGATTAAAACTTGAAGTGTTACACTCACTGGAACCTGTGCCTACAGGGCTTATGTTAGCCTGCTGGGTCTGCTTGAGCTAGTTTCACTAGCCCCTGCCACACCCAACAGAGAAAGAATGCCTAAATCTGACTGTCATTCCCAGTCATTATTGGGCTTCCAGCATCTCAGTTAAAGATATTAATTGTCCTACTCATCATTAAATGGTGAAGCTGAGTGTTTTATAGGTTGGAACTATAAAACAAAACAAAAATTTTGATGAACAAAACAAAAATTTTCAGTAATTTAAATAAAAAAACAAAATGTTCCAAACTTTCTAAATAAACTTCATATTTTCATTGACATTCATTTAACAATTATTCATCCAATGCTTATTATATGACAAAAATTCTTTTATATGCTGAGGATACAAGGATGAAGAAAACAGACCCAAATGTCCTACCCCTTATGGAACTTACACTCTAGTACAGTAATTTTCAATCAGTGTGTCATAGACAGCACACCTGTGTGCTGCAAGAATGTTTAAAGGATGCAATACTAAACTATTTAGTTAGGGGCACTGACCACTTTTCCCTTAGATTGCCAAATAAAAACGTGACAATACCAAACAGAACGATAACCATCAGTTGTGAATCCCCTGCCTTGAACCATAAATATATAGGTCGTATAATAGAGTTGCTTCTTATTGGTCACGTTGCATAATAAAGTTGTGCCTGATTGGTTAATTCTTGGTACCAGATTATATACAAGTATAGGCACCCAAATTTTTATAAAGCCACTTTGGACCAAAAAGAGGAGGTAAACATTTATTATTATTATTATTATTATTATTATTATTTGGTAATACCTATTTTATATCTATTTTTATCAGATCAGCAAAAAAATATATATTTTTTGGTGTGTTGGAGAATTTTAGTAATTAGTTTATATGTGCCATGAGATGAAAAAGGTTGAAAATCACTGCTTTAGTACAGGCATATCAATAATAAAGCATGTAAAATTTAGAGAATGTAATAAGTACTACTAAGAAAATTAAAGTGGAGAAAAGGAAAGCTGGAAAGAAGCAGGTTTGGTGGTGGTTGTTATTTTTGTTTGTTTGTTTGTTTTTTACAGGACATGCAAGGAAATCCTTGATGGTAAAGTGACATCTAAGAAAATATCAGAGGGAAATAAGAAGTAAGCCATGAGCCTGTTTGGGAGTCATTTTAAGAATATGACTTCTACTATGAAATGGGAAGCCATCGGAGAGTTTGGTCAGAGAAGTGATATGATCTGGACAAGCTAATAGAATCATGTCTGCAGCTGTATGAAGAGTAAATCACAGGAAGCCAAGTATGGAAGTAGGGAAATCAGTTACACAGTGTTAGTGATAATCCAAATGAGAAATCACATTCCCTTGGACAGTAGTAATAGGAATGGTAAAAAAAAAAAAAAAAAAAAAAAGTGGTTAGTTTCTAAATATATATTGAAGGTGCAGACAACAGAATGTTTTAGCACATTAAGTATGTGGAGTAGTATACAAAGGAGTAAAGGTCCCCTCCAAAATTTTGGTTCTGAGAAGCTGGAAGAATAGAGTTGCCATTTACTAAAAGTGAAAAGATTTACACAGAAATAGACTTGAGTGATTGAAATTCTGATTCCGTGTTAGAAAGGTTAAATTGAGATATAAGTTATTAAGTAACAGCTACTGGCTAAATGATACAGGTATTCAAGGTAGAGGCTCCAGGGCGTAGACCCAAATGCCTCATTGTACAGCACTAGAGGAGATCATCTTGGGAGTGGTGATAGGGCATAGATCCAAACACTAAGCCCTAAATGCTCTGGTGGTTAGCAAGAAAGAAAAACAAAAAGATGTGAACTGTCTCAGAAGCCAAGCAGAGAAAGCATTTTCAGAGAAAAGGAATAAATAGCCCGTGGTGCCAAAAGCAGCCGACAGGTAAAGTACTGACCACTGCAGCAGTCAGTGGCCACTAGAGACATGATGAGCAGTTTCGTCAGAGGTGGGGGCATTCCCAGTGTTTTAAATTCAACATTTTCTTTTCTCTTTCTAAAAATCTTTATTGTATTTTTTTTATTACCATTTAGTCCCTTTATATGCTCCTCGCCCCAGCAATCACCACACTGTTGTCCATATTCAGCATTTCCTAAGTAGGTCAAACATTGTAACCTATAAGAAGCCGTAGACACTGCACATAGTATCCGAACTCAGAGGGCTTCTGGTTCTAACACAAACAGTATACACTCTCCTTACAGCAAATTAAGGTTATATGGTTTAGGCAAATTTTGCATATTACATCTTACTAGTGTTGAGCTCAAAATAAAAAAAAAAAAAAAAACCCTTCTTGGCCATATTCAGCGCCAAACCTAAAGCCACTGACAGCTCTGAGCAGGCTTTGTCAACCAGCCCCCTTCCGTCTTGATTGTTTTTCTCTCAGCAAACAGCCCCCATCTAGCCCTTAAGAGTTTCTAAACTTAAGTGTAAACACGGGGTTTTCTTTCAAGTAAGTATTGCCTCCAGCAAGGGCATCCTTGGAAATGGATCAGATCATCCCTCCGTAGGAATTCTTCACTTTTAAACTCTCTAGCAGTCTTTCCTGATAGGGGGCCTGGGGAGGTTAATTGGTAATTTCTCTTTGAATATGAAGCCTATTTAGCTAATTACTTGGTTTTTTATGTTATTTTTAGAAGATTCCTTTAGAGAATTTTTTTAGAGGTTCCTTTCCTTCCATATACTTTCAGATGCATTTTTTAAACTTAAAGGCAAATAAAATAAGTTTGATTTGATTCAAAATACTATAATTAAGGGGATGAGCCCATTATAAGTTTGTAAAAATTAGATCTTTATTTTATAGAAGAAAATAAAGTAACTTTCTTTATAAATTTTATGAAAGGCTTGTGACTGAGAAATAAGAAGCAGGCTATAAAATATCAGATGTTAAGAAGTCTGACCCTTATATCTAACAAGTTGAAGTGAACTCAACTAAATGTCACTTTTTCAGCCACCATATGTAACCACACTTCCAGTATCACATTATCTCCTATTACTCTACAGCAAGCATCCTGATTCTTTCCCACATATGTTATATCATAACATGAAATTATTCTGGGCTTGCTAAACTTCTTTATTGTTTGTCTCCCTGATCAGAATGTAAGCACCATGAAATCAGGAACCATATTTTTCTTATTCTCCTTGTTAACTCAAACATGTCTTACAATACTTGGAGAATGTTAAGGATTTAATAAATATTTGTTGAATAAAGGAAAGAATAAATAAATCAATGCATCAATAACTCAGGGGTAACTCTGATTAAAATTATATGACTTAAAGCAGTAGCTTTTAATATTTTTGAAGTCAAGAAACCACACACTATAGGCCACCCAAAGCAGACCTGCTCCAGGCCAATCCCTGTCTGGTAACAATATGACAGTTTTAAAAAACTACATTTCTCCTATTTTTTATCTCATCTCCAGATAAGACATGTGAAATAATTTCCGAGTCTTTTACTACCCACAATTCTTAAGTTTTGTTGAGATATTCTGGAACCAAAAATATAAAACATTATCAGAATTTCCTTTGTTATATTTCCTTCTGTACTATGCTCATTTGGCAATTAATCATGAATAAACAGTCTATGTTTATCTACCTAAGTTCTCTGAAACAACAATTGCCCCACAGCAATTTCTACCAATTCTATTCAATTTCATTTATCTTAAATGCTGGTTACAGTATCCTAAATTGATTGCATGATTCACGAAAGAGTGGTTCTTTGCTTTGGTTTCAACCCCTACAGAACTCTGCTTTACTCTAGAGAAGATCACGCTCTCTGGTTGTACAGAAACACTCACTTCAGTAATTCTGATAAGAACACTGAACTGAGTTCAGCATCAATTGTCAGTTCTTCTATAGCTGTTGTAAATACCTATCAAGATATTTTTGTTATCTGTGTTCTATCACTGTAATGCCAGATTTATTCCAGAAGGTAACTGTATACTGTCATTTGCTCTGTAGACTGCAAAACTCTGCTTCCACTCTCCAGTTAGGCTCAATGTCTACCTTGGATTTTAGACTCAGCAGCACACACCAACTTTCCTGTTCAACCTGCTCCATTCTCCAGCCATTCCACCTTAAAGCACGTCGTCTAGCCCTCACTTCCACATTTACCCTATTACACATTCATCTATGACCTGCTATTGACTCTCCCCATATGAGAAAATTATACAACACAAAGTTTCAAAAAATCTTAAAAAACAAAAACAATTTCCCTGACTGCAGTGGCTCAGTTGATTTGTTGTCATCCCACAAAGCAGAATGTCACCAGTTCAAATCCCAATCAGGACACATGCCTGGGTTGCTGGGTCCCAGTCTGGATGCATTCCAGAGAATATCACAATTTATTGATATTTCTCTCTCACATCAGTTTTACTCTCCCTCTCTTTCTCCCTTTCTTCCCCTATCTCCAAAAATAAAATAAATAAAATCTTTGGGGAAAAAAAAAGACAAAAACTAGCTTGGTCAATTGAGCCAACTAGTTTGAATAAAATTAAAAGAGATACTAAATTTCAACACCAGAGTAAAGTTAATCTTTAAATTCTGCCCCTTTCCAATGGTTAAGAAGATATATACAATGTCTAAGGTGATTTTAAAATCATTTAATAAGATATTAATTATCTTCAACTACATGGAAATAATCTAGTAGCTTTTTTTAAGTGCATAAATTAGTGAAGTCATATGCTTTTCTACCTCTGGATCTTCAGCCGTCTCTGTCCTCTTTTTAAAAAATGAAGATTAATCTATAAGAACTATGTAGACCATTGAGATCTTAGACAATGGTTCTCAACTGGTTACATAGGAAAATCACCAAGGCTAACTAAATAGTAATGCTTAAGAGTGAAACCCTACTTGAGAAGTTTTAAAAGCTCCCCAGGTAATACGTAACTATGTTTGACAACCACTGCTTTACACAATAAAACCAAAGAGGAGGAGGAGGAGGAGGAGGAGGAGGAGGAGCAGTAGAAGAAGAAGAAGAAGGAGGAGGAGGAGGAGAAGAAAGAGAAGAAGGAGGAGGAGAAGGAAAAGAAAGAAAAAGAAGAAGAAGAAGAAGGATGAGGAGGAGGAAGAGGAGGAGGAGGAGAAGAAGGAGGAAGAAGAAGAGGAAGAAGAAGAAAGGAGGACATGATGTCCCAGTATTGAGGGAGAAGAGGAAGAGATGAGCATCAAGGAAATAAAACAAAATAAAAATTACCCTGAAGTAGAAAGCCGGTGGTCAGTCATTCAAAGTAGTCTCTAAACCAAGTCCCTGGGAAATTTTTAATTTAAATTCCTAGACACAGGAAACTACCTATAAGAAGAACTCTTTGAATGCCCTTGACTCATCATACCAACTTGGCAGTTACACTGGAGGGGAAGTTGAATGAAGATACTCCTTGTGAATTAAATACAAGGCTGTACTCCTTGGCAGTCTTCTTTTGCTTCTTAATGAGTTCATAGGTTACACTGTTAGGCCTAATGAAAAGAAGCAGACAAAAACACTTAAAAATTTTCCCCCATAGTCGGGTTCAGAAAGACCGGCAAGTCCTCTCCTTGCAGAGGCCTCTGCAGCTGCTAGTAGATGCCGGGAATTGCAAAGGTCCAGTGAGGTGGAGAAGTGAAGGTGCAACCATGAAGCATTTCTGTACAAGCATTTCCAGTAAATAGCCTGGAAAGATCTGAGAAGAAATGGACCTGGTTGGTTTTCATTTGTTCTCTCACTTTAAGTAAAATTTCATTTTTCATACCTATTTTTATACTTGCACTTTTCCTGAAAGAGAATCCTCCAAGTTGATTAAGCTTCAGGACCCAGAAAACCTGGGCCCAGCCTTGCCCACTGTTGATATAGCCTGCTACACGAAAGTCACAGAAGATGCAAGTTTCCATCCAGATTGTTTTTTTCTCACACAGCTTTATGAAATGAAAATGAAGATATATGCAGTCAGTCAATAAAAGAATTGATAAAATTGAGAGTTGCTTATAAAAATCTAGGGAGAGAACTGCTTCCTTTATCTTGAAGTCAACTCTTATATTGGGGAAAGTATAATTGATGTTTTATTAAAACTGAGCTATCCAAACAGTGCCTAGAATTTTATAAGAATTTTTTAAATTAAATCTATTGGGGTGACATTGGTTAATAGGACCACATAGGTTTAAAGTATACATTGCCACAAATGTTTATGCTGCAGAGATGCCATTAGACATCTTGGAATGTTTTTTAGGAATTCCTAATTTTGCAGAACTGGTTTTCAGACACCCACTAATACCTAGATAGTATATCCCGATGTACAAGGCACCATCACACCTGATATAGGTGTCATAAGGAGCCCATGAGGTAAGCCTCTCAAGCATGTTTCGTCAGGCCCTGCATTCTCCTCTTGTAGGCTGATGAAGAAAGTAAACCTTGAAAGAGGTTAAATGGGGTCACAGTTGCTCATATGGGCACCAAATAAATTTAAACCTGGGAACTCTGACTTTAATTCCAGCATTACTCCCACAATACCACATATCCTCTCATCTTCTCCAATTTTTCCATTACCCTCCATTGCCTTCTCCACACCTACCTCTGTGCACCATAGACCTATAACAACTATTCAAAGGTACAAACTGAATAACCTCATTACACAGGAAGGCAGTCACTTTATCCCAGGGACTGATGAGGACAAAAAACAAACAAACAAAAGAAACTGAACAGTAGAAACAAGCCAGGTACCATGAAAACCTTATAAGTGCTAGGAACCTTTTCCCAGGAAAATGACAAATTTATTGACTCTCTGACAAAGGACATTCACTTTGTTATTCTTTAATGAGATACCAAACTATATATGTTATACATGCTTCAAATAATTATCCCAGAAATGATTAAATGCCCATAAAAATCAGAATGAGATTTTCTTTAATGAACTTGGGACCTAAATTTTCATCAATTGAAGTGTTGTAGGATGGAGACCTACCTAAAGCATTGTCACTCTCTCAGCCTGCTTTCTTTCCACTTCATTGTACTAACTCAGGTTTTGTCTCACTAAAAAAAAAAAAAAGCTATCTTGTGTCTAGCCATGATACATAAATGATTTATTGATGAAGTAACTGGTTTTGAATATGACAAATATTATATTTTTTAATAAAAAGAAAATAAGAAAGAAGGAAAAAAATAACATATAATAATGAACTTTGTAGGGCTTTACCAATGTCAACATTATACCCAAAAAGCAGCATTTTCTGTTTCTTCTTTTTTCAGTTTTCAAAATGTGCTGTCCTTAACAATTTCAATTTTTTTAATTGCTTAGAATGAAATTGACATTTCCTTTAAAGTTTATATCCATTTTACCATTCTGAAAAGCCCCTTGAACTTTAAAGATGACCTCAGATTTTTGTAATATATGCTAGATTTCCAATGTAAAAGTGCAATTAGAATTTTAAAACACTTAATAACAAATATGATATGACATGGTAGAACTATGTTGTATTGCTAGCTTCAAAATACCAAATACATTTATGTAGAGATAAATTCTAAGAGATGTGATTGGACTGAAACAGAAAATCTTTAATTTTTATTGGAGTGTTAAATGTTTAAGAAAATCACCATCTGGTAAACATTTTCTTAGTAATAAAATACAGAGTAATTTTCTAAGTTTTATTGATTTTTAAATAAGAATAATTATTAATATTATTTTCAGAAATTGTCTTATTTGAGAAAGGTAGAAAGAATATATAGTAAGTATATAGGATAAAACCAGAATAAATACTGTGCCTACAAATTATACCTGACAATATGTTTATCATTATCTTCAGGAGAGAACATCAATTAGAAAATTTAAAAATTATTATCCTGTGTGTGTTTTAATTCTGAAAATGAATTGCTCATTTAAAAGGATGTGCTTTGGTTATTGGCCATTATGGTAAGCAATAAATGAAACTGTATTGAGGTTTTGAAATATATTAGAAACTCACACCTTATAGTTCATTGGAAGAGCCAAAAGTCAGCAATCACTTTAATACACTGTGCTCAAAATTAGGGCACACAGCTTTGTTTAAACAAAATTAGATTTTGGAACTCAATTATAAACAGAAGGATAATTCATTCATTTTCTAATTGGTCCTCTCTGTTTTGGCACAGAACCATTGGCCTTTAGACAGAGCTTATACATTTATCAAACAAGATCTGAATTATTACCATTTGGGTATAGAAAGATTGACCCCAGGCTCAGCTACCTTACAAGATGGAGCTAAACACAAGATTTATAAATGAGGCTTAAATATTTGAACATGTAAAAATTAAAGACAAAACACAATGATCACATGACCATAACAACTACAGTAGCATCAACATGAAGTAAAGAAAAAAAACATTAATATAATTGCTCATGCAGCCAAACAAACACTTGAATCAAATAAAGTCTTAGTACAATCTGAACAAGACAACAGTAGAGTAAATCAAGCCAATCACAATACCAGAAATTTTAAATTCACTATGCTTTTCAAAATAAATAGTGAATTTTAAAAATATAAAAAGGATAACCTTGTATTCAAAGTTTCAAAGCAGCTTGTATTCATAATAGTCTAAAGTTGGAAACAGCTCAAGTATCCATTAACTTACAAATGGATATATCTTTCTTGGTAGGCTTTTATGATGGAATTCTACTCAGCAATAAAAAGGAACAAACTACTGATGTGTACACAACAGCACAGATAAATATCCAAATGATTATACTAGTAACAGAAGCCAGACACAAAAAGCTATACACTGTATAATTCCATTTATGTCAATTTCTAGAAAAGGAAAAACTATAGAGACAAACATACCAGTGGTTGTCAGAGGAGAGAGATTAGGAGATGATTGAGTGCTAAGGGACATGAGTTAAATTTTTAATGTAGTAGGAATATTCTACACATGGTAGATGGCTGGATGTATTTTTCAATACATGTATTTTAAAACTCATTAAATTGGACATTTTAAACAAATAAACATTATTCTATGTAATTTATGCCTCACAAAAACGTATTTAAATTTTTTTAAAAGAGTAGCAACTACTATGACAAATGAAAAAGAAGGAATGATAATACTTCATATTTACTTTCACTATTTATTATTTCTGAAGTTAAAGAAACAAGCTAAAGCAAAGATCCCATGTTTAAATATAAGCTAATTGTTTTTATCTACTAAAAATCCTGTCATCTGTTTCCAGAAATTACACCCAAGATTTATTTGGTTTTTATAAGTGAGGAGTCGTACCACAAGTATCATCGACTTTACAGCACTTAAAGGTGCAGCCTCTGAGGCTACACTGGCTGGGTTGCCTCATCTGAAATTTTCTGGCCATGTGACCTTGATCACAGTCAGTGACCTTTCTATGTCACAGATTCTTAATCTGTAAAATAAGAATGCTAATGGTACCTACCTCATAGATGGGAGTTAGGAGGATTGCTAGAACTGTTGCCAACATGTAAGCTCATGGTAAATATGGCTTGCAGTATTGCTCCTCCCCCTCCCACTGCTACAGACATAGATCTATTACGCAGAGTATTTCTGAGAGCGGACCAGTAACATCTTCCTGTTTAGCCCCCTAATCGAAACATTTCTGTGTAAAATGCAAATATCGATATTTTTATATGATTTTAAAATAAGATAGCCAATCAATAATTTACAATCTGTTCTTTTGCTAAGAAATTGGATAGTTAGAGAGGTAAAAACTAAAGGGCAAATCGACTGTCTTAACAGTGAACATTACTATTTATGTAAGCATGTGATTTTAAATTCTGCCTTTTTTTCTATTTAGGAGTTTAAAAGTCTAGCTAAAGAAATCTACCATGTTTTTGTAGTTGCCAATTAAAGGCAAAGCACATACATTGGGATCAATAATACTCAAACTATCTGACTCCTCAGGTCAATGAATGGGAGAAAAGAAAAAAAAAAGATAGTGTTCCTATCACGACCACTCCCTACCATCTGTCCTTGCATCATCCTCTTGTACATTAATAGGTCTATTGAAATATATCTCTAGTTCAGATGCAAGACTTATTATTAAAAATCATTCAATTGGCAATTCAAGTCTCAACTTGCCTTTCCAGCTTCATTTCCAGTTACATTTTCTTCAGTTATTTCTCTCCATTTTCAAAAGAGTTCTGCTGCTCCCTCTAATTTCCATATTTCTGCTCCACATTTTTCTCTCCATGTAAAAGGTTTTCCTTTCCCTTGCTCTAACTACAAAAGTGTCATCTACTCTTTAAGGCCTAGGGCACATGCCCATGTTGTATAATTTCTGCCCTGACCTACTTCTCTCCTTGCCACCCCAATATGAAGTACTTCCCCTGATAGCTGAATTCCCATTCCCTAAATTTTCAATGGATTGTTTCCTCGCTCTGACATGCATCTGATTTGTATATTGATTATCCCTTCAATCTTGCTCACCAAATCCAATAAACATAATATCATAAATGCAGATCAGCATGATTATGAAATAGTAAGATAAACAAAATTTCTGCAGATTACTTTATGACGACAGAAAACCTTAAAATCTGACATAGTTTTGAAATTAGAAAATGTGAAACCAAACCACCTTCTTACACCATACACAAGAATAAACCCAAATTGATTAAAGACTTAAATGTTACATTCAAAACCATGAAACTCTAAAAGAAAACATAGGCAGTAAAATCTCAGACATTACTCACAGCAATATTTTTTCTGATATATCTCCTCAGCCAACAGGAAACAAAAGAAAAAGTAATCATGGGACTATATCAAACTAATGAATTTTTGCAAAGCAAAGAAAACCATCAACAAAAAGAAAAGACAACCCACTAAATGAGAAAACATACTCATTGATATATCTGTTAAGGGGTTAATGTTCAAAATTTATAAAGAGCTTATAAAACTAAACACTCAAAAAACAAACATTCCAAATTAAAAAATGGGCAAAGGACCTAAATAGACACTTCTCCAAAGAGGATATACAGATGGCCAATAGACATATAAAAAGATGTTCGATATCACTAGTCATCAGAGAAATGCAAATAAAAAGTGCAATGATATACAACCTCACACCTGTCAGAATAGCTATCATCAATAAATCAAAAATTAACAAATGCTGGCAAGGATGTGGAGAAAAGGGAACCCTAGGGAACTGCTGGTGGAAATGCAGATTGCTACAGTCACTATGGAAAGCAGTATGGAGATATCTCACAAAATCAAAAATGGAACTTCCTTATGACCCAGTGAGTCTACTTCTGGAAATTTATCTGAAATATACCTAAGACACTAATTCTAAAGAATATATGCATGTCTATGTTCATTGTAGCATTATTTACAATAGCCAAAATTTGGAAACAGCCCAGGTGCCCATCAGTAGATGAATGGATAAAAAACCTGTGGTAAATCTCAACAATGAAATACTACTCAGCCATAAAAAGAAGAAATCTTTCCCTTTGCAACAGCATGGACGGACAGGGAGAGTATTATGCTAAGTGAAATAATTCATTCAGAGAAAGACAAATACCATATGATTTCACTTATATGTGGAATCTAATGAACAAAATGAACTAATAAGCAAAATGGAGACAGACTCAGAGATCAGGCTGACAGCTGTTAGGAGGAACTGAATGGGTGGGAGGGGGGTTGTGGAGGGATTGAGTAAAAAAAGAGAGAGAGAGAAAGAACAAAAAAAGAAAAAAAACAAAAACAAAAAGAAAAAACAAAAAACTCAGGGACATGAGCAACAGAATGATGATTGCTGGAGGAAAGGGTTCGGGGTGGGGAGTGAAGGAGGGTACAGAGTGGGTAAATGGTGAGGGAGGAAGGCTTAATTTGGGGTGGTGAACACACAGTGCAGTGTACAGATGATGTGTTGTAGAATTGTATACCTGAAACCTATATAATTAGGTTAACCAGTGTCACCCCAATAAATTCAATGATTTTTTTAAAAAGAAAATATTGTGGTACTGCTCTTCTGCCACATAAAATTAAGCCACTTCTGGTACTCTTCAGCATCAGGTATAGAAAATAAAACATGCACTAACATTACAGTCGCATGCCAGTTACCAGATATTGTACTGATTTGCTCCAGGGGAAAACACACACACACACACAATCTAGAATAGCAAATGAAATTAGGATTGCTAGTGGTTATGCTTATGATAATCCACTGTCATTCTCCAAAACTTATTTGACTCCTGTGAAAGGCAAATAGGAAAATTAACAGAGATGCCTCTTTCAGGTCTATTTTTTTTTAACTTTTTTTTTTACTGTTGTTCAAGTACAGCTGTCTCCATTTTTCCTCCACCACTCTTCCTACCCCAGCCATCCCCCTCTTCCCACCCTTGATCCTAGTCCCTTTTGGTTTTGTCCATGTGTTCTTTATACATGTTTCTGAAAACCCTTTCCCCTTTTGGAGGCACACATACCTACAATCTTATTCGGAATATGGAATTTATTTATCATTCTCATTTTATTTTACTTATTATTATTTTGCTATTTTTGATACTGAGAAGAAGTTCTATGGTCTAAGGAATATATTTGCACTCATTGTAATATAATGAACCTCATGCCACTTTTTCAGAGAATAAATGTAGTTATTCTGCTAGCATTTGACAAGTGACTGAGATTTAGTATTGGGACACAGCCTTTTTCACAGTCAGAACACAGAAGTAATATCAGGTGTGATGTCTTCCACTGATTCTTGTTTTGTATGAACCACCCAGTGATTTACTCCAGTATTAATATTCTAGATTATTCCCTTTTCCATATAAATTTGAAAACCTATCCATTAAGCATATCATAACATGATTTGTCTTTCCATTAGATGCAGTGTTGTATGAATATCTTAGTCATTATTTACCTTGTGCATATATATTTTTGCCTGGTTTTGTATGGTTTGGTTTTACTTTCCTCAAAACATAGCATAGAAACCCAGCACATACAATAATAATGCTGATGAAAAGGTAAAATATTCAATTGTTATGGAACAGGCACTCAGCTAAGCACTCATATATTACTTTATTTATTCTTCAGTATAATGCTACTACTAATAATAGCTGATACTCGCATATATGCCAGACACTGTTAGGTTTATTAACTTATTTAACTGAAACAATTAGCCTTTGAAGTGCGTATACAGTATTATCTGATATACAAGTGCATATAACTGATAATAAGTTCCTTGAGAAAATGGTACAAGCTATTTATTTCGTAGTCTCACAATTAATGCAATACCTTTATTATATTTGTTACTCAATAATAACTATTTATTTATTTATGTTTGTTTTTATCCTCACCCAAGGATATGTTTTATTGATTTGAGAGAGAGAGGAAGTGAGGGGTAGAGAGAGAGAGGGGGAGAGAAACATCAATGTGAGAAAGAAACATCAAATGGTTGCCTCCCACATGAACCCTACAGACTGAACCTTCAACCTGGGCATGTGCCCTGATTGGGAATTGAACCCACAATCTTTTAATGTATGGGATGATGCTCCAACCAAATAAGCCACCCAGCCAGAGCAAATTAATTTTTTTAACTGATTAATCAATTGTGCTCACCTTGAATAAATCTACATAGTAAAAGCTGGTGTTTTAGATGGTTGTTCTTGATAGAAAGAAGGTATCATGGGAACAATCAGCTCTGAAAGTTACTATGTACTATTTAAGAACGATCAGTAAATACCAACTTCCCAACAGGAGATTCCCAAAGAGTACTATAATTTAATAGTGGAGACAATGTAATAAGGTCAATACTTGAACCGAAAACAACCTCATTACTTTTGCCATTATAACCAAATTAGACTACTTAGGAATCCAATTATATGCTTGATCATTAAAAATAATATCTGAAAAAAAGAAAATCTATCTTAAGTCTGCCTATTCCAGAGTATCTACATGATAAGGAAGCAATAATTGAATAAATATGGATATGATAGGGTATTTGAGTAAAAGACTCAAAGGGTTGTTTGTCTTCCTGGTGTTGAGTCATATGAGTTCTTTATATATTCTGGAGATTAAACCCTTGTCTAACGTATCATTGGCAAATATGTCTACCCATGCAGTGGGTTCCCTTTTCATTTTGATGATGGTTTCTTTAGCCATGCAACCATAGTAGAATAAATAATAAAAAATGAAATTATAAAAAAAGACTCAAAGTGCAAAATTTTTATTTTCTTTAACCATTAATTCATATATTTATGTTTCATAACATGTTTAACCCAAATTTTCAACTATATAAAACTTGTCCCATACTTTTAGTTATCACTATTTCTAATTTTATTAATTATTAATTAACCTTATCACATACTTTTATGCAAGAAATATTATCTCTAAATGCTTGACTTCACTCATCCACTCTGAAGAGCAAAATTAAAGAACGGCTGCAGTATATCAAGCATCTTCTATATATATGACCTTCCAAGGCTAATATAAGGATGAAAAATATAAGTGCTTAAACATTAACTTTGCATTAATCTAAGTGAGGTCTTGTTTAATAATAATTCTTAACCTGTACTGCTTTTTAAAAATATTTTATTGTTGTTGTACTGCTTTTAAAAGTTCCAGCTAAATAACATATTCTTAGCATTGACATTAGCAATTTATAAGAGATCCAGAGGAAATAGACAGACTTCTATTTTAAGATAGACTTAAAAGTATGTTAGAAGTGTGTGCTGGATGAACCTCCTACATGCAGAGTTTCTTTTTTATATACCATCTCAAAACAGAAATAATATTTTTTACCCTTTGAAGTGCAGAAACTTAACTCACAGCTTCTCTTGGCACTAATAGGTTGGCATAGCCAATATGATCTTTTGATCAAAATGAAGGAAAAGCTGTGTTTTGAGCTCAGCCACTAGCTGCAGAATGAATTAAACAAAATCCTGACAGTGTAAGACCTTTTTTTCTCTTACCATAGGTATAATTAGCAAGGAATGCTGAGAACCTTGGGTGAAAGAAACAAATAGGTGTTATTATCTTTATTTCCTGTGTTATTGTATATACTAGTGTAGTAAAATGGAGAAGCATTGATTTGGGAATCAGTAAACCTGTGTCCTACTTTGGGCTTTATGCCTGAACTTGCTCTAATAACAATCTCTCTGAGCATCAGTTTCTTAAAATACGAAGTAAATTTATTAGTCCCTGATCTACCTTAAAATTATCAATGTTAGGATAAAAATTTTCAGTTGTTTAGATTAAATATTATGTTTTCTCCCTCACAATAATAATAATTTTATATTATATATATAAATACATATACATTAATATATATTTGTGTATATGTATATATCTGTGTATTTTATCTAGACATTTATAAAGTCTTGAGTGCTGCATGTTTATTTCATTTATGAAACAAATATTCTTTTCATTTCTATGTAAGTTTGATTCTGTGTCAGGCTTTAGCTATACAGACAATAAACGACTGTGTCAAGGTCTACCATAGAATTGTGCATAGACTAAGGGAACGCACAAGAAAAAAACCTAAATTTGTCCTTTGAAAGGTCCATTATGGACATCACCCAAGACCTTTGTCAACTGTGGTTCTGAAAAAGACCTTGTACTAAGACTGTCTTAGCTCTACCACAAAACACACAAAATAGGTTTGAGAAAGCTGAGACTCCAGTTTACTATAATTCACATATAATGACTGTCTCTTCCCCCAATTATTTCTTTATTTAACCTAGAAATCACGTTGGTTTTATTTGCCCATAATATATATTTATTTATATATTTATTTCCCCAATTGGCTAGTAAGTCCCTAGAATACAGACACTTTATTATTTGTTCTAGGCACCTAGTAGACTGTATGAGTGAATGAACTAATGAATAAAAATTATTTATGAATGTAGAAATCCAAAGATACAACAGGAACAATTAAGATATCAATATTCAATTTATAATTGTCAATATAGTATTGATGGACAAAGAGAAATCTCTGATGCCTAAAGTGTCCCCAAACCTGGAAAAAAAATAAAAAAGCCTGTGTGTCTGTGTGCGTGGTTGTATATAAAGGTACCCACATGTATAAGTGACCAGGTCAATTGTAATATGGTGAGGTGAAAAGAATATGAACTTTGAAGTCAAATAAACTGATGCTAGAGTCAAAATTATATAATATCTTGAGTGGGAGTTCTCAGAACTTTTGTTTCCCTTTGGGATTTAAAAAAAAATGGAAATCAAAGTCTTTTGTTGTCATCTCACTAACAAGGCTCAGCCATGACAGTGAGAGACTATTGAAATATTACACATTGTCTTTGAAATAATGTATTATTCATTAATTTTCATAAATAGTGGCCTCAGCACTATTTTTTCAATTGCTGGTCTTTTAATTTTTTTCATTACCAAATCAAACATAGCAGTAAATTTGACTGTATTACTACAAGTTCCTAATTTGAGTTATTTGAAAATATAAAACTTCATATCACAAAATGTGCATAATTTGTTATTAGAGAGCATGGCTGTACAGTAAAAAAGAGAGTCTAATTGTCAAAATAATATTAATGATATGTTCACATACACATGTGTCAAGAGAAGCCTTCCATCAGAGGATTAAATAAGTTCAAAATGTCCCTGTACCTCATGCACAAGTATAGTGCTATTATTATTATAAAATTATGTTTAAAATATTTACTTATGTTATATGTTAAAATGCTATAGACTATTATTTAATTCTACCAGACACCTAAAAATTTTCCTGATAACATTACCTAGAGTATTCACATTCTTTTCAGAATTCCTCTAACACTTAACATCTATATTACTAATTTAGCTGTTTTATGAATGAGCCTGGGTATATAGTCTGTCTCTGTAAATACACTGTAAATATATTAAGGGCAAATGCCACAAACCATATTCTGTATTTAGGATAGTTCTTGCATCCTAACATTTGTTGATAAGGATGCTGGGTCACTTTGAAAAAAAAGTCATAAATTATCTTCTCAAAATTAGTTTCTCCTAAACTAAATTTTCCTTAGTATCCCCAAAGTACTGTGCTATTTATTTATAAAACAAAGAGATAGAATACATATTTCTTTATCTAATAAAACTATTATTTAGTTAGCAAGATAAAAACTTCACATAAAAAATAAACTAAGGTGACATATAATTGTGAAATGAGAGCTTAGAAAGAAAATTAAACCTAGAAAAGAAAACCTATACCAAAAAGATGTACGTGGAATTTAATATGAGCTTTCTTTTATTATAACTTGGAAATTTGTACTAAGGTTATTTTAGTTTTACTGAGTTCTTAGCTGAGAGAAGTATTTTTATATCAAAATGGCAAATTCCATTTCTGACCAAGATGGAGGTATAGGTAGACACACTGTGCCTCCTCACACAACCAAAAGAAAGACAACAACAAATTTAGAAACAAAAATCAACCAGAACTGACAGAAAATCAAACTGTATGGAAGTCCGACAATCAAGGAGCTAAAGCAAAAATATTTATCCAGACTGGTGCAAGGCGGTGGCTGGCAGACTGGGCAGGCAGTCCCATATTTTTGTGCAGATAAACCAGAAGGAACAACTGGGAAATGACATAGACCATGCAACCAAGGGTTCTAGTACAGGGAAATAAAGCCTTAAAACCTCTGACTGAAAAAACCTGTGAGGGCTGAGGTGGTGGGAGAAACTCCCAACCTCACAGGAGAGTTCATTGGAGAGACTCACAGGGTCTTAGAATGTACACAAAACCACCCACCCAGAAATCAGCACCAGAGGGGCCCAACTTTCTTGTAGGTAGTGGAGGAAGTGACTGAAAGCTGACAGAGAGCTGACCAAGTGGCACTATTCCCTCTCAGATCTCTCCCCCGCAGTAGTGCCACAATGCAGCAACATAGGTTGCCCTGCTGTTGAATACCTAAGGCTTTGCCCCTTACTACATAACATGCCCACTGAGACAAAAAAATAAAAAAAAAGTCCTAAATGAAAGAAAAGATCAAAGCCCCAGAAAAAATACAACTAAGTGACAAAGAGATAGCCAACCCATCAGATGCAGAGTTCAAAACACTGGTAATCAGGATGCTCACAGAAATGATTGAGTATGGTCGCAAAACACAGGAAAAAGTGAAGTCTATGCAAAGTGAAATAAAGGAAAATGTACAAGGAACCAACAGTGAAGGGATGGAAATTTGTACTCGATGATTTGGAACAGAAGGAAGAAATAAACATTCAACTGGGACAGAATGAAATAATAAGGATTCAAAAGAATGAGGAGAGGCTTAGGAACCTCTAGGACAATTTTAAATATTCCAACAACCGAATCGTAGGGTACCAGAAGGAGAAGAGGAAGAGCAAATAATAAAGGAGAATTTCCACAATCTGGAAAAGGAAATAGACTTCCAGAAAGTCCAGGAAGCCCAGAGAGTCCAAAAGAAGCTGGACCCAGGGAAGCACACACCAAAGCACATCATATTTATTTTAGCCAGGATTAAAGAAAAGGAGAGAATCTTAAAAGCGGCAAGCAAAAAGGAGACAGTTACCTCCATAGGGTTTCCATAAGACTATCAGCTGATTTCTCAAAAGAAATCTTGCAGGCAAGAAGGGGCTGGAAAGAAGTATTCAAAGTCATGAAAGGCAAGGACCAACATCCAAGATTATTCTATCTAGCAAAGCTTTTATTTAGAATAGAAGGGCAGATAAAGTGTCTCCCAGATAAGGTCAAGTTAAAGGAGTTCATCATCACCAAGCCCTTATTATATGAAATGTTAAAGGGACTTATCTAACAAAAGGAAGATGATCAAAAATATGAACAGTAAAATGATAACAAACTCACAACTATCAACAACCAAAATTAAAACAGAAACAAAAACAATCTAAGCAAACAACTAGAACAGGAACAGAATCACAGAAATGGAGATCACATGGAGGGTTATTGGATGGGGAGGGGGAGAAAGGAGGAAAAGGAACAGGGAATAAGTAGCATAAATGGTAGGTAGAAAATAGGCAGGAGGAGGTTAAGAATAGTATAGGAAATGTAGGAGCCAAAGAACTTATATGTACAACCCATGGACACAAACTAAAGGAGGGGAATGCAGGGCGGAGAGGACATGTAGGGCAGAGGGGAATAAGGGGGGGAAATGGGACAACTGTAATAACATACTCAATAAAATATATTTCTAAAAAATGCAAGTTCCACTCACTTTAAAACAGAATATTAAAATATAAATTATTTTAGAGATAATAATTCACTAACCAAACTGGTGAATTAATATACCTACAGGTACAATAATTAATCTTTTGTAAATCTTATAGGTATGTAAGTATTAATATTTTTATTAAAAATTCATAAAATACTCAAATGTAATTTTAATAAATGAAATTAAGTTATTTGATGGTGACTTTCTGCCCCCCTAAAACTTCAAATGATGTTAGCAAAAATGTAGATAACTATGAAGTTTAAATTATGATGCTATAATTTCATGAGTTACTTAGCAATTTCACTATACCCTGTACTCATATTTTAAATTCTATTATTTCATCAGAGTTGTATGAGAAGGACCACCAAAAAACAAGAATTATTTTGTTTTTTGGAGAGTGGGACTCTTGTTGTGCAGACTTCCCCTGTAGGTGAGTGTCATAGGAACCTACCTGTATCAGTGTAACAGCTGGCATTGTTGTGAGAGGCTACATTCAGCTTCAGTGAATTTTTTTGACACATTTGAATATTTCATGATGCGTGGTTTGTGAGCTCACCTGCCCACAGTATGCTGAGTGCTCAGTAGTTTTTGACAAAAAATGGCATGATCCCCATACCCCACCCTGTGTATTCACTCAATCTTGTCCTGAGTGACTTTTTTTTGGTTTTCTGAATGAAAATTGTCATCAAAGGGAAACATTTTGCTGATGTGGAAGAGATGAAACAAAAAAATGAGAGAAGCACTAAAAAGCACCAAAATTAATAAGTCAAAAACTGTTTTGAGCAGTGGAAAAAATATCTTGACAGGCATATTGCATTAAATTGAGAGTACTTTGAAGGTGACTAAAGTTTAAAAATGTAAGAGTAAGAACACAATTTTTTATAAATAAGTTCTGGATTTTGGGGGCTTACCCTTGTAAACGGAAGGACTGACAATAACATAGTGACACTGTTTAAGATAGACGTGAAAATGCACAAAAGGATTCATAGATACAGGACCAGTCTTTTATATTTTTTAATTCTTTTTTCAGGACTAGTCTTAAGTAAATTGTGAAATTCAAATTTTTTGTTCTGTAGCCTCTCCTTTACATGCTTCTCCCTACCTGATAATTCTCCCTCCAGTGTAATTTAACGTCACTATTCAAGGCATATATGACTGAGGAAGAAGCAGAAAATGAGTTTGATGAAAGCTATGGCTACCAAAATCAGTGGTTTAAATTTATTCTATAGCCCAGTTAATTTCTAAATGTGGTGTGTTTACATGCTATCATGTCAGTAATAGGTTAATAGTAGCAATAAACTAAAAACTAAATTATTCTTTTTAATAAAAAAGATTTATCTTTCTACCATCTCTTTCAGATCCTTGAATTTCAGTAAGCTTTCTTGAGTAAGTAGGAAGCAAAAAAACAGAATAGTTAATAAGGCTGAAGTTGAGTGTCCCCAACTGGATCATTGCTCACATAAATGCCATATGTCTTGTGGGTTAAGGCAGAAAAAGAGTTGTTGAGAAATACTCCTTTAAAAATGGGAGACCAATAATTTACTTAAAGAAAGGAGACATATTAACAGACTTGTATTAAAAAATAATCTTCCCTGGCTGATGTGGCTCAATGGATTGAGCACAGGCCTGCAAACCAAAGGGTCGTTGCTTTGATTCCCAGTCAAGGTACATGCCTGGGTTATAGGCCAGGTCCCCAGTGGGGGGCACTGGAGAGGAAACTGCACATTAATGTTTCTTTCCCTCCCTTTCTCCCACCCTTCTTTTCTGTCGAAAAATAAATAAATAAAATCTTTAAAATAAATAAATAAATAATCTGTAAATATAGTGGATGGTCCATGAGAGGAGAGCAACAATGAAGTAAAGGAAGTAAGGTAAAAAGAAAATATTGTCAAAATCCAATTCAAAAATGAATATCTGATCTAAACAGTATAAACGAAAACTGAGTAATTGAAACCTGATTCATCTGTCAGTCATTTTTGTAAGCTCTAGATCAACTCTGAAAATAATTTCAAAAAAGAAGAAAATGATACAAGTTTCATATGTAGGTATTTTCATGACTTTATTTACAAACTGAAGATTGTTCAGAATCACTTTTTTTTTATACTGTTCTTTGTAGGCAAAGCTTTATCTGCCTCTTTATTACTATGGCAATAGTATCCTCCTTTGTCCTTTGTCCTATGCTTTGCTCTCTGAAGCAAAGGATAGAAACTCAGTTTACTACTAGGGCAAGGCAGCTAATTAAGTAGAAACAAAATGCTATTTACCAAATTGATTCTGATAAATTAAATCTATTAATGTCACAAAATATTGATTTTTGATAAATCATGGCAGAGAAATTTTAGTTGACTTAGGAATTTACAACCAAACATGTTTGAACTAGTAAATATTTAAGTTCCCTTGAATAGATGCCTTTTTCTTACTAAAGTCTGCATTAAAGACTCATAAAATTTCTAGAGGGCCGTCTAGCCATCTCTCCATTTAATGGTTGTATACCTTCTACCTTAGTAACCATTAGAGTATGGCTGCCTAGTTTCCATTTCTATTGTCTAACATAGAGGTACCCAAACTTTTTGGCACCAGGGACTGTTTTTGTGGAAGACAATTTTTCCATAGACTGGGGTTGGAAATGATCGTTTCTGGATGATTCAAGCACAATACATTCTAGCTCACCTCTTGCTGTGCATCCCAGATCCTAACAGGCCCAGACCCCAGACTGATACCGGTCTGTAGCCCAGATATTGGGGAGCCTTACTCTAGAATACATTCCAATTTGTTTCTAATAAATTGAGTAAATCTTAAAATAGTTACTATATATATATACTATGATTTGTCTTTAAATTATTGTATGACACTGAATAATTGTTCGGTCTTTTGGGTATAATAATAAATAGTTGCATTTTTAGCATACTATCTTTTTTCTACATATTACTTTTTCCTTTATGGGTTCATCTTTCATCTGTTGGTCTAGGATAATATTGATAAAGGAATTAAAAACACCACACCATCTTATGAATCAGATAAGAACAGTCATTCTCAAATTACAGAGAATGCCATTTTATGTTTTGCAACAAGAAGAGGAAACAGCACTTAAGTTATTTTAATATGGTTAATTTCAAGCTAGATTAGGTCATTTAATTAACCATAAGTTCTTTTCTTCTAATAGTTCATTTTTGTTCCATTTTCCCATTACCATTTATGCTCCTTATCCCCTCTTCCACACACACCTACCTCCCTAACCCCACACTCCGTCAGTCACCGCACAGTTATCCCCGGCTGTGAGTTCTTTTTCTTTCACATAATATCTTTTAAGATAAGGTAAATTCTTTATTTAACTATTTATTTGAGTTTTCAATTTATATTATAGCTTTAAAGAATGCCAGTTTGTCCCATTTTTAATCAGTTGCTTCTTAGCTGTAGTTTCTGTGGGAGGTGAAATGATTTTAGGCATATAGTTGCTATTTGGCAGGAACAACTAACGGGCAAACTGAAAACAAAACTCAGTTTTTGCCCCCCTGTTTTAATTTACTTTTTTTTTTCTTTTCACCTAATGACAATATGTGAAGATCTCACGATCCTTTTGCCAGTTTAGGTAACTGAAGGCTCTACAGTCATTTCATGTCGCAAATGCTGTCTTGTTTCATAAATTATACAGTTCAGTCCCCAATAACCCAATTTTTATTTACCAATCTATTTTCTCTCCTCTTTGTCAGAGCCTGACTGACCATGGCCATTTCAGGGATAAAGGAAATGGGCCTTTCCGTCTCAAGCATCTCCTCCCTACTCACTTGGCCCTGTAAATACCACTCCTAAACTAAATGAAGTGGAGGTTAAAGGGGGGCAGGTGGATGCTTCCTTGGACAAATGTTATCACAAGATGGCATTTTCAGGGCTTTTGGAGGCTGGCCTGCTCTGGGTACACCTGTGACTACTTTTTCAGTACCTTCTCTTCAAATGCTTGCTTCCCCCTAACCTCTAATTCTTCAGATGACCACTTTATATACAGCAGCAGTTGGAGTCCCGTTGTCTATCTTGGAAATCCTGCTGAACAGAATTTACAATGACTGGCTTCAGGATGGCATTCCCACTCTTGTTGTCATCTATACCTGCTCTTAGGAATTTTTGCCCATCCGTTAGTGAGAGTGAAGTTATTTCACAAGTGAATTCTTTTATTTCTCTCTACTCCATCCTTTCATTATGGGTACTGGAACTTTCTAACTAGTTATTTTTCTCAGATGATTTCCTTTTGTTCTGGCATCTCACTTAAGAATTTTGTGTCTGTGGAATCATGATGCTTTAGTCAAAATTTCCAATTTTCACTCTATGATGTTAATATTGGTCATTTTGATAATAAAAAATGCAAGTTAATTTCTGTTAAGTAACAAACAAAAATCAAGATCCCCCTCTAATTATGCAGACAAAATGTTTCTTCTAAATTTTACATGTATTATAAGCACTTTGGCAAAGAAATGAACGCACATTTAAAGTACTGTGCTGTAATTCTATTCTGATTGAAGAAAGATGCATCTTTTACTCTCTGCCTCCTTTTTATCCATACAAACCAGTAAATCAATATGCAGATGCTAGATTTACAGACTCTCTTAGGATGACAGATCAATAAAGAACACTATTGAAAAATGCTTGCCTCGAGGAGAATATAAACTTTTTTCTTAATCTCTGTAAGGCTTTGCTCACAAGACTAGGCAATTCTCATTCAGTGTTAATAGTACTGAATTTCCTTACTGCTTTTTCATGTCAAAGGCACTCTTCAAATATGTACTTAATTAAGCCTCTTTTTTAACAGAGGTGGCCCTGTTCTCATTCGCTCACCTCACTTTCCTATCTCCTGTGTGGAGAGTTCTCTTTGAAGTTATGCAGGGGAGATGTGCAGGGATAAAGGCAATGAGAACAGAGCCTATAAGGGTGTTTGTAATGAACTTTATAAAAAAAGTTTAGATTAATTTAGCAATTCTAGCTACCTTCTGCTTAGAAGTCTTGTAAGAGGAAATACTAAAATGCAGAAAGATAATGAGTTATATTTTTATGTTCACTCTGAAAGTTTTGCCTTCTAAATGCATATGTGGGCATCCTGTGGATTCCTGATGATTTAGAACTCTGCAAATATCCAGTTTTACAGGACTTATTTATTGTGTATTATGCCTGGACTTTTTATGTTTATCTTATATGATTGACTTAAAATTCACAGCTGGAATTTTACTTACTAAAAGGTATCTATTTGTCTGAATACTGCTTCTTAAATTGATTCTTGAAGGAAATCCATGAAGTTTTGTAACTATGCATATTATCCGTAACTACACTTTTGGAAATAAATGTTTATCATTTGAGAAAGTGTTTTCTAACTGCTTACAATACAGAGACAATTTCAATAGTGGAATTGCATTTAATGTTATTACGCAGTAGCTGCCCAATAATTTATTTTAATTTTTATTATCTGTGGTTATCTCAGTCATTTCCAAGAAAATTATTTTTTAGATTGCTTATTTAAAGTTTACAAAAAGATGAAGCAAATGTATAAAACATAAATAACTTAATGGTCATAAGTTTCATAATTATAGTAATTCTTTCTTCATTGTGTTCTTGTTCTGGCATGCTGTATCTTCTTTGGGACATTAAATTTCATAGCGTGGCTCATGTTCTATTATTGCAAATATCATTTTTACTTTTCATGCATTGCAGACAAGACGTAGAGGTAAAGTAAGAATCATATTCATACTTGATTTCCAATTTACCTGAACTTATTAAAAGAACTATTGAGAATCATTTTTTAAAATCTTTGAATTGTTTTCCAGGTCACATATACCCTACTCAGCAGTGAAATTGTCCTTACTGGTTCTACAAGACACTGAATATATTTCTTATGATGTTTTAATAAGTTTATACTCAGAAATGCTGAGGTTCAGATTTCTGGAGATTTTTACTGAAAAACATTTTCTGTACTTCCAATGCATTGAAATGAGGGGATACCAGATTTTCTTCCTTTTGCTAAGTTACTTTCTATGTTACTCAATTATATTTAAGTCTATTTGATTATTCAACTAGATATCAGACCCTTTAACTTTTTGTATTCAATTATTCCAGTCATTTTTGTACTTTCAGTTAGAAAGTCAAGTCATGACAATTAGTAAGGTTTTATTAAAGGCAATTTCATCTTACTGGTAATGGCCAAACCACATATAACAGCATCTAAATTTGCATTAAATCATATAAATAAAATAAACTAGTATGCTTTAAATAAGACCTGTAGTTTGAATTCATTTTAGATGACAATCTTTTGCTCACATAGCATATACTACAAAGCCAAGTGAAGATAAAGGTGTAAATGTTTTAAAAACAAAACTATCAATTCCCCTGATTTTTATTTTTATTTTAAAAATAGCATGCTATTTTTAGTATACAATGATTAGGACACTTTGGTTGTGTTCACACATTGGCCACCATTAACAATGTTGGAGTGAACATAGGAGGTGCATGTATCTTTGTGAATACATTTTTAAGTTTTTCAGGTAAATGCCCAGGAAAGGGATTGCTGGGACATATGATAACTCTATTCTTAATTTTTTGAGGAATCACCAGACTGTTTTCCATAGTGGCTGTACCAGTTTACATTCCTACCAGCAGTGAACAAAGATTCCATTTCTTCCACAACCTCTCCAACTTGTCACTACCTGTTGTGTTGATAACCGCCATTCTAACAGGTGTGAGGTAGTATCTCATTGTAGTTTTGATTCAGTTTCCCTAATGGCTAGTGAAGTTGAGCATCTTTTCATATGTCTATTGGCTGATTGTATGTCTTCTTGGAAGAGGTGTCTGTTGAGGCCCTCTGCTCATTTTTTAATTGGACTGTTTGTTTGGTGTAGAGTTTTATGAGTTCTTTATATATTTTGGATATTAAGCCTTCATCAGAGCTGTTGCTTGCAAATATCATCTCCCATTAGGTCTGTTGCCTTTTCATTTTGTTGTCAGTTTCTTCTGCTGAGGGCCAGCCTGTCTAAAGAGTCTTCCTCCCTACTGAGTCTCTCTCTATTTTATCCCCCTTTTCCATGTACTTTACAGTATTTATAGATACCTAAATATTTTTATTTGTTTATTTGTATATTTTCTGTCTCTACAGATTGAAACACAAGCTCCACAAGGATAGCAACCTTATCCTTTTTATTCACCATTGAATCCCTGGGTAAAAGAGTAATGACTGATTTGTGGTAAACTCTCAATAAGTATACATTCATTCATTTAACACACATCTGCTGAATGAATGTAAACATTATTAAATGAATTTCATACCTGTCTATTCAAAGTCAGGAAGAAGATAACTGACACAGCTTCCTTAAGCAAAGTGAAGTTGACAGTTAATGTCGGGATTGTGTGGCTTGGTGGTCATCTACAACTTCCAGGGTAAAATGCAAGAAGGCCATGAAAGTTACCAAGTCTCCCTTTGGCTTTTGTCCTTTAGTATCACTGTTATAGAGCAGTGCTATGCAAAACAGGAACTCTTAGTGTCATACAAAATGAACTTTGTTTATACACAGCACCTGATAATTGTTAAATAGCCTAAATATTTTCACTTCTGCTTACCTTGAGATTCCACCCAATAGTCATATAAACTGGGATATTGTTTTTATATTACCACAGCTTAAATAAACATATTACCTATAATATGATATTCCTATCAGTAGATCAAATCATCTGATAATTTTTATTTTTAAAGGAGAAGTGGCAACACTTAAATTAGTGAGCTATAATTTGGTTTCCTTGTGTACTAAGGCAAGTTAAAATTGTTTTTAGTTCTAACTGCATTACTTAGGAAGAAAATTAAGCTGCTCCAAAATATAGAGGCTTACAAATACAAATTTAATTTTCTCTTTTGTAGCAGATAGTGCCAAGTAAGCAGCTCAGGTAAGCAGTTAGCTATGCCTTATGGGGTCATTCATTTGGGGTCAAGTGTTTTACATTGTGATTCCAACATGGCCTAAGTTGTTCTCATGTGTATGGTCACAGATTGACCCCAGACATGACTGTGCTGCAGTCCACGGGAAGGAGACACTATACAAAATTCATGAGCCCAAATTTTTAAAGCCCATAACTGGAAGCATCACTTTACACATTCCAATAGTGATAATATAACCAAAAGTCCACATCTAGCTCTAAGGGACTCTGAGATATATGGTCTCTATCTGAGCAGCCACATACCCACCAATAAAATAAACTGTACTATGAAAGAATGAGAGAAAATATTTGTTGGATAGCTAGCTATTTCTACAATCAGACAAGGAGAGCATGAGGATGGTAGTCCATGAGAAAAATATTAGATTGTTACTGGGGTATGTTTAAATAAGAAATAAACAAACTGAAAACTCAAGAATAAGTTTTAAGAAACATAATGTACTAATAATGCCAGTTTAGCTTATATCAGTATTGAAACAGAAACTCCTGCAGTAGAAAACTGCTAAATGCTTTTTTATAACTACATCAGAGAATAGAATTAAGACACCTTGCTACAATGTCATGTACAAGAGCAGTTTTGTTTGTTCTGTATAAAAGGAGGTGCCAGGCAAGCCATGCTAGAGCCAAAGGCCAACTCTCATGTGTGAAGCGTGTTCCTTGTAAATACCATGTCATGAACTGTCATATCTTAAGTCTACTTCTAAATATAGCTTTCTGTTACTCTCGGAATTTAATGACTCTTGCTCTTTAAAAAAAATGTATCTGCCTAACACCTTTTGATTTTTTTGTGACCTTCTCTCTATTCTCACAAAAGTGGAAGACACATAAAACTTTGAGTGAAATAAAATTTCAGTGAATTTAATTTTGATGTTTTTAAATGTTATAGTTTTATTTAAAACTATCAGGAAATACTAAGTTATGGTTTATGTATTTCTCTTATAAACATTTGCTAGCCTACCATCTATAAGCACTGCTCTGGCACAGAGAATTAAAAAATAAATGACAGGAATCTTGCCTTTAGTTAATTCATCATCACAATCTTTTTAGTGGGGAAAGTACAAAAAACAAAAAACACAGAGTTGATTCTTGTATTATTACTTAACTAATTATTGTATTATCTTCCAAACTGTAAACCTAGTTTTGCCCTACCCTGTATTTTATTTAAAGATTCTAAAATTGGGTTTTTGGTTATAAACCATTTCTATTTTTATTAGAGGAGAATAAATTTTAAAACATATCTGTATTGTTTCAGTTCTGCATTATAAGTAGTAACTTTAAAACCACACACACTATGCATGCTAGCTATTATCAGTATGTTAACCAGAGTACGCCTTTGTGGCAGATGGGTGAGGGATAAAGCAGAGTCAAAGTACAATAAAAGTTTATGATTTCATTCATGAAAACTTATAGTTCTTCATGTTGGAAAATACAGTCAGTCATAGCAGGGAAGTTCATAATGAAGTTTAAAAAGTCAATCCTCTTATCTTCTTAACTTGGAAGTAATTCTAGTGGCAGTTAAACACTTACCAAAAGAAATTTTTCTTAAAAAGAAGTGTGGAAGATTTCTTTATAGACCACCAGCTTTCATCTCTAGATTTTAAAGAGGAATACATTTTAAACATCTATACCATATTTTGGTGACTACTGAATTTTTAAATATTTGTAGAGATATCCCTGTAGACATCCATACATTCAAGGTTTTCCTGACTTAAAATTTTCCATATTCCTATCGTTATCTATCTTCCCTTTCAATATCTTCATTCTAGATACTCCTGATAGAATACTTCTAAGGTTAACCCAAACCTGCTACATGCACCATGACATCACACGTTAATTCAGGAACACATACCTAGTATATCGGCTAGTGTCAAAATAGTTTTTAAAGAAAAATATAATAGCATGAGCTTGCTCCATTTTTTCCAAAATATTTTTGTTAGCAAAAAGAATAAAAAATGTTATTGTCACTCTAATAAAATACTGAAAATGCTATTGTTAGATGTACCAATTCTGTTGTTCCTGAATGAACTGTGGAACCTAGGAGGATAGCTTACTGAGACATTTTTTGCTATTAACAGGGTGGGAATGAAGACCTTAAATTTCCACTTCAGCTTCCTCTATGAGAAGTGCCTGTCTAAACACAGAAGCCACATGGAAAGAAAGTCTTGAAATGTCCCAGCCAGTTTGGCCATATATATGTATATGGATCTTCCTCTTTTACTAAAACCATCAGTGTAAACAACTGGCAATTTACAAACTATATAATCTATTCCCACTTGGAAAAAAGCTCTCCTAGCTATACTTAAGCACCCCTCTTAGATCAGGTACTAAAATGTACCCTATTGAATAAGTTAGCACGCTTACCAAAATGCTTTTTATTTCCATGGAGATAATTAAATCCCCTGGAGTTTGTGACTAAAATCTCATGTTTTGTAAAGTGGCTTTATTGTTTTCCATTTCTAAGTATTTTTTCTCATCGCCACTTCTGTCAACAGTTAAGATTGAAAACCTGAAGCACGTTTTTGTTCTGGCCCCATCTTAGAAGACGGTTTCTTTACACTAAACTAATAGTTAAGTTTTTTTAATATTTTCTGGTTGGCAGACTAGGTGATTAGTTTATTGAAATGTTTCCACAGCCTTCTTTTATAGTTCTTTATTGCTCTTCATCTTTTTTTTTTATGTTTGTCTGAATTGAACTATATTTACCATCTGCTGTTTCAGGCTCCCAAATGATCTGAAACCTTTGAATTTTGTTAAATCATTCCTCATTATTGCTCTTTTAGTAGTGTCTCTAAAGTCTATCTATTTCCCTCTTCACTATTTCTTTACCTCTATCATTTACATACTCAAGTCACTGAGATACTAAGACACCAAACAGTTGCAAATGCAAAATCCTAGCCAAACCACAGCTGATCTTCTATCTTATACTTTCTCCATCACTTTGCCTCTATTTCATGCTTTTTATTTAGTTTATTCACAGCATTCTGATAATGAAGTCTTTCAATTCATCTTGATAGTGCATTAGATTCTTTGAATTTGTTTTAGCTATTATCTTAGAACCACTTTTCTGCCACAACATAGAAGTTTTATTTTCCATGTCTTTTCCTTTATTGCTTTAGTTTTCCCTATCTCGTTTTTTAAAATAACTTCAATATTTGGTAGAAATAAAGGTTTTAACAAAAGTAATGAGCATGATATTGCCCTGAAAACAAGATAGAAAAGGAGAAAGCTGTTTTAATCTAAACTTTTTAGGGAGGCCAATAGCAATCTTTTTTTCTTTCTCACTTTTATCTAACACACACAAAGATGCAGAACCTTTTCATAGAACCTTAGTGCCCATAGGCAATCACAGTTGTAAATCTTCACAAAAGTTAGTAATTGGGAGGAAAAGATGATACACTTTTGTAATTACACCTTGTAATTCAGGAAGTACAGCCTCTTTCCATTCACAGAGGCTCTTCTTCTAACCATTCACTTATTCCTTCATTCTTTCATTCATTCATTTGCCTTTCAGTTATCAACTGCTGCATAATAAACTACCCCACAGTTGGTGATGAGAATCAGTAACAATTTATTATTTCTCTGAGTTCTGTGGATTAAGATCAGCTAGACTGTCTTTCTGCTCCCCATATGGGGGTAATTTAGGAAGCTGCATTCTGCCTGTGGCTTTGCTGGAGCTGGAAATCTCCAAAAATGACTTCATTCCCATATATGTTGGGCTGATTGGAATGGCTGGGTAGTGCTGAGCTTCTCTCTCCAGCAGAGTGAACAGACATCTTACACAGTGGTTCAGGACTCTAAGAAGGCAAAATAGAAGCTGCCAGACCAATTAAGAGCTAGGTCCAAAAGAGTCACAGCATCATTTCCTCTGCATTCCATTGATTAAAGGAGATCACAAGGCCAGCCAGATTCAAGAATGTTCTCTACTTCTTTATAAGAGAAGTAACATGTCTAGGCTTGGAAAATTTGTTTTTTGACCAAAATTCACATTCTTCTTATATGAAAAATAAGACCCCCAAGGTTTTATCCACTCAAACCAGATCTTAAGTTCTGACTTAAAGTGCAAGATCTCATCATTTTAATTAAGCTCAGGTATGAATGAGGTTCATCAGACGCAACCCTTTTTAACCTAAAAACCTTTGAACTTAAAAAATTCAAGTTATCTGACCCCTTGCAAAACCAATATTCAACAGTGAGGCAAGGACAAAACAACTACAAAAACCACTTCTGTTCACAAAGAAGGGGAATGGTAATCATAGTGATGAGTCCATAGCAATTCTAAAACTGCACTGGGCCAACACAGGAAGGAAGAAAAGAAGGAAGGAAACAAAGGGATGGAGAGAAGGAGGAATGGAGGGAGGGAGCAAGGGACAGAGGGAAAAAGGGACAGAGAGAGAGAGGGAAAGGGAGTGAAGGGAATGGGAGCAGAGAGGAAGGGAAGGGAAAAGAGATCTGAATAAACTATAACACACTGGAAACATATTTTCAGGACCCCCAATTTCACCAGGAACAGAGAACATTTCTTGCTTAGTACTTGATTCTGCTTTCTGGTAATGGTTTTCTAATTCATTGTCCTTAGTAGTGTTCACTCTCTGTTATCTCAGCACCTGCCTTTGATACATCTTTTTTTCCTTAAAAAAAAAATTGTCTGTATTTTCATATGAGAGGCTCTCTCAGCCTGATTCCTGCCTGCAGAAATTTGGAACCCACAAATTCTTTTTTAGTTAGAACTGTCTGTTTTGGGGGATCTGACTTCAGGGTATATTTTCTAATAAAATTATTTTTAAAACTTTGTGAGTTTTTTATATATATTTTTGGATGTCACTCAGTGCTCTCAAAGCCTCATGATTTAGGTTTTTGTCATAAAAGCACCTACTCACAGGAACAAATTTCTGTATTACTCAGCATTTAGTAAGGAAAACAGAACAATTATAGACATGGGATAAAAGATTTATTATAGGGAGTAGACCTCACACAATTGTAGAAAGGGCTAGGGTAATAAAGACCCAAAAGAGAAAGTTGGTGGATCAAAAGAATAACCAACTTACAGATCTGAAATACCAGGCACATCCAGGTGCTGAAAAGAAATCACGAAAATGGAGCTAGCAAAGATTACGGGGAACTCTTGCTTTTCTGAACCCACCCAAGAAAGTGGTGATGACACTGGCGTTGCAGTTGTTCAGCGGAACCCACAGTAGGAAAAAGAGCTGTACTAAAGTGGAGGAGAGAGAGGACAAGCAGGGGCCTGCTAACACCTCCGTGACTGGCGTAACAACCGACCATGACAAACCCCGAAGAACAACAGTTGTTGCTTCACTTGCACCTCCTAAATTTCACACAAGTTTCTTTCTTGGCCGACACTAACTTCATACAGTGAAGAGTTTCTAAAAATGGCATTTCCAACTTAAGCAGGTTGGCAAAAGAACCATTCAGCACAGGCAGCAAGAATAAGCATTGTTGCTAAAAATTACAGTGAATTTCAGTGAATCCAGAAGAAGCTAATTGAAATTTCCATGATAAAACCATATGTGAACAATTTTATGTCTTGACATCTCTATATTTCAGAAAGATCATCAGAACTACGTGAAGTAGTAGATCAAAGATTAGATTTTAGAGTAAAGTAGTCTGGATTTTAATTCTGGAACTGTTACTTACTGGTAATATGACCTTGGGAAAGTTATTTAAGTTTCTCACCTTAAACATGGGCATAATAGTAATGGTATCCACATTGTAAAATTATCTGTCTAAAGTAATTAACACAAGACAAACACTAGGTACTTGATGCTTATTAGTTAGCATTGTTATCCTTGATACCACAAAATATCTTAATCTCCTTAAAGCATATTAAATTTTCAAGTGGTTATCATCAATTACCATAGTGCCTAGAGATTTGAAAGAGTGTATATTTCCAAGATGTGAATGGCTTTGTCATTTTTGATGGTTAATTTTATGTGTTAATTTGACTTGCTATGGAACTCCCATATTAAACATTATTTCTGGTGGTATTTTTTAGGGTGTTTTTAGATGAGATTAACATTTAAACCTGTGGATTCAGTAGACTGCCCTCCCCACTGTGAGTGGGTGTCATCCAAACTATTTAAGGCCTGAACAGAACAAAAGGCAGGAGAAATTTGTCTCTTTTTTCCTGCCTCACTATCTGAGCTGGAACATGATATCTCCATATTCTCCTGACCCCAGATTAAAATTTATACCATCAGCTCCTATGGTTCTCATGGTTTCAAACTCATACTAAATTATACTACAGGCTTTCCTGAGCCTCCAGCTTAAAAACTGTGAAACTTACCAGTCTCCATAATTGTTAAATCTCTATCTCTCTCTTTCTCTCTCTGTCTTTCTCCTCTCTCTCTCTCTCTATCCCTTCCTGCCCCCTCTTTCCCCCTCTCCCCCTATTGTTTCTGTGTATCTGGAGTTCCCTTGATATTTGAAGTTTGTTACATAATCAGATAAGTTCTCAATTTTGCACCTGCCTTCCAACCAAAGTGTCTCCCCAACAATTGAGCAGGTAAACAAATGTTTGGAAGGATAAGTTTCTTTATGTATAAAATAAGAAAAACAGGATGCCTGGACTCCAGGATTAATTTAGATGATATTTATCCCATATATCTCATTCATAGGATCTCAAGAAGTGTTTTTCTTTTCTTTTTTTTCAAGACATGGAATTTTATTTTATTAAGATTTTATTTATTTATTTTTAGAGAGAGAAGGGAGGGAGAGAGAAAGAGAGAGAGAGAGAGAGAGAAACATCAAAGTGCAGTTGCTGGGGGCCGTGACCTGCAGCCCAGGCATGTGCCCTGACTGGGAATCGAACCTGCGATGCTTTGGTTTGCAGCCCGCGCTCAATCCACTGAGCTATGCCAGCCAGGGCTGTGTTTTTCAAAATTATTAAAATTCCACCACCCTACCAATAAGGTGACTGCGGCCTGAGGTCCTAAAATCATAATCATAGATACTCTTGCAAAAATATTTCCTGATGTATTTTATACCCAGAATTGACATATGTTACCAGGTGTGCTCTAATGATTGCACAATCTTAAATGCTGAATTCTCAAGCTTCTAACCAAGGCAGAGGTTGGTCTTCCCAGCCTCAACACAAGACAGGTCTGAAGGGACATCACAGCTCTAGGTCACCCATGGGACTTACTGAGGCCTTGGTTGTAATTGTCTCTCTGTTCCACTTATCCTTCTGACCAGTCTTGCTTTATTCCCTCCTCAATAGTTATTTATCTAGAGAATATTCCCCAGTAAACTTTGTCCATGAAGTTCTGCATCTCAAAGTCTGTTTCCCAGATAAACTCACCTGGGTCTGATGTGACTTTGCAGAGTGAGGAGTGGGGGACAAGGGAGGAGGTGAGAGTGGGAGTTGGAAAGTCTTCCAAGGTCAAATAAGTTAAATAGGTATCTATAGAACTTTTCACATTATACTCAAGACAGAAATATAGCACACAGCTCCTACAAAATAGTTTTCTTGGAACAGTGTTTGTATTATAGTGCCTGATGGTAGCAATAGGTGGTATCAATAACATAGAGATGGAAGACAAAATAAGTCTTATTATTATGCTCCCTTTCTTTCTACATCCATACCTCTACACATTGCCACCCTAATTAATTTCTTTTTCATCTGGACCAAAATTGGAACTGGCAGTGGCATGTTGAGGCAGAGATACCAGTCTCAGACACAGGATGACATTGACATGGGCCCCAGGAGGTAACCATTATCAGCCTTACTAGCAACAGAAAAGATGACTGGAAGTGTTTTTTTTTTTTGTTTGTTTGTTTGTTTGTTTGTTTGTTTTTTATGTGCAGCATACTGTTTCAAGGTAAAGAGAGAATGATGATGTGGTGAAATGGGTCTAGCCAAGAACAAAAGCTAATGTGCTGAGCTACATTATTTTTCTTTATAGAAAGCAAACATCATTCTCTGAAACATCTGCCCTGGTACTTGATTATTAGAGGTTTTAAACAGCAACCTGCTAACATCAAGAAAAGCTTAGTAAAAATAGATTGAAGGTGATTCCATTTGAAATAAGGAACAATAGCCTTATGTCTATTACAACATCAAGAAAGATTAAAGATTAAAATATTTTGGCTACTCTAAAAGTATCTTTAAACCTTGCTCTTTTTTTATTATTTGTAACATACTTAGAAGTGCAATGATTCAAATATTTGGGAGCTATTGCTGTGAATCGCATAGAAATATCCTGAGAGAAGCTCAAGCAGAAATACATATTTAAGCAATTTTTTAAACTAGTATGTTTACATTTTAGAAATGACTCATCATATTCTATTGTGTAAATACATATTTAGACTAGTAAAACTCTTTAGAAAGCTATGAATTAAAGCCAAATGTACATATAGGAGTTAATCTTTTCTGCCTGCTTTAAGCGCCATTTTGAATGAGTGGGGTGAAATTGGACATTGTGTGTGCATAATGATGAAAAATGGTGGGCTACAATAAGGAATAATTCTTTTGATTTCCAGAGCATAATGGCCTATGAATTATGTTTAAAATTAATGAAAGAGAAGATAGATTATGATATAAATCTCATCAGTAGCTATTATTCTCTTTCTCCAAGGCAGCAATAAACCATTTTCTAAGGGATTTGAACTTCTGTGAGCAAGTCTCTCTAAGCTTCTAAAAGGTCTAAATTTGAAGCTGAACCTTTTTAATGATGATTTGTTTCACTTGAAAGAACAAACAAATAAGCAGTTGGACTTCCTGAGAGGTTTCCATTGTATAAAGACAATTTCTTTGCAAATCTAAGTAAGTTTTTAACATTTAGAAGGGCATGTATATTCTAGGATATCCTTTTGCCATAGAAGATCCCTTCTTCCTTCGACTTTACAAACAGCCATAAAAAGAGATGTTATTTTCCCATGAAGAGCAAATTGGGTTGAAAAAGAAGGTAAAAGAGATTTGCAAAAATTTCTCTTCCTCTAATTACTTCCTCCAACACTAAATAAACGAAACCAATTTCTTTCAATACAGTTATATTCAATCTAGAGCTATTGCTTTACAGTGTAGATTTTCTTATTTAGTCTTTTATTGTTCAGAGAAAGAAACTTTCCAAGAAGACAAATCTCTTCCAATGGTGATGAGAAATTGTTATTAGAAAACTGACTACACAAAATGCAAAATTCAGAAACAAGTTTCATATGAGAAAGCTACCATCTCTTAGATGTTCTTAGGGAAATATCCAAATTACAGTTTAAGTATCAGTAAGTACTCAGTTTCTGTAACTCAGTTATATTCTCCATCTTCAGTTTTACAGTTCACTTCAAGGACAAGGCAGGATAGCCAGTCAGTTCACAGATATCAGCTATCTTCTTGATCTAATTGTCTTCACCTGAACTGAGCTCCTTTAAGTCTTCATTATGTATACAGAGTGTTTTTTCCTAGTTCTGATTTTCCAAAACTATAGTGTATGAATCACTGATTTAAAAGAAAACATGAATTTGTAGTGATATGTAACATTCTCTTATTTGGTATTAGAAATTTTCTATTTATTTAATACTTACCTTCTATTATGGTTTTTCTATTCACAATAGGAATTCATAGCTTTTCTTTGAAGATTTTATTTATTTATTTTTAGAGAGGGCAAGGGAGGGAGAAGAGAGGGAAACATCAATGTGTGGTTGCCTTTTGTGTACCTCCTACTGGGGACCTGGCCCACAACCCAGGCATGTGCCCTAGACTGGGAATTGAACTGGTGATCCTTTGGTTCACAGGCCAGCACTCAGTCCACTGAGCCACACCAGCCAGGGCAGGAATACATAGATTTTTTGAAATAAGTTTAAATAAATGATTAAACTCAAAATATTAATTAAAATAATGTGGCATATTTATGAGGAAGTTTATGCAGAATACTACTACCCACTCTCTATATATCTGTGTTAATATAGATATAGATATACATATATAGATATCTATAGATATGATATATAGATATCTATGTAAATATATAGTTATATATAATATCAATAGATATCATATATAGATTATCTAAATGATATGTAGATATAGATGATAGATATAGATAGATGATATAGATATGCATATTACTTGGCTTCTTACTTTTTGACATTTGGTAGTACAGACCCTCTTCTTATATTTTTTCTCTTCTTCCTAAGATTCTGACCAAAGTATATTTTCTTATACTTACTCTCTTAGAGATTTTATTTGTTTTTTATTTATGCTTGTTTGTTTATGTTTTATGGTTTCAATTATCATTATTATATAGATTGTCAAATGGGCATTCTCTTCCAACTCAACTGGCACTATTTAAAACTTTTATACAGTTTGATCTCATTATTACATTGTAACATGTTTATTACTGGCCGGGTGGCATTCAGTCTTTCTCTTCTTCAGTAAAAGACAAAAGATTTATACGATGTGAAGAGAGACCATAGTATGAGTTTTTCTCTTCTTCAATGCAGCTCACAACACTGCCAGTGTTATCTTACAAAATATAAATAATTGACTAGTGGAACAGAATAGAAAGCCCTGATAAACCCATCCCTTAATAGTCAGTTAATGTTGAACAGAGGAAGCAGGCATATACAATGAGCTAAAGATAGTTTATTCAATAAATGGTGTTGGGGAAATTGGACACATACATGCAGAAAAGTGAAACCAGACCACCTTCTTACATCATGCACAAGAATAAATATGAAATAGACCAAAGACTTAAATGTTAGATCCCAAACCATAAAAATCATAGAAGAAAACATAGGCAGCCAGAGATCTCACAATATATTGTTGGGTATATTTCTCCAGACAAGAGAAACAAAAGAAAAAAATAAACAAATGGCACTACATCAAATGAAAAAGTTTTTCAACAGCAAAAAAATAATCAACAAGATAAAAAAACAACCCAAAGAATGGGAGAACATACTTGCCAATACATCTAATAAGGCATTAATATCTATAATTTATAAAGACCTTACAAAACTCAATACCAGAAAAACAGCCTAATTAAATAGCCCAATAAAAAAATCGACATTGGACTTGAATAAATACTTCTACAGAAAGGATTTAGAAATGACCAATAGACACATGAAAAAGTGCTCAAGGTCACTAATCATCAGAGAAACGCAAATTAAAACCACAATGAGATATCATCTCACAACTGTCAGAATGGCTATCATCAATAAATCAATAACCACCAAGTGCTGGCGAGGATGTAGAGAAAAGGGAACCCTTTTGCACTGTTGGTGGGAACGCAGACTGGTGCAGCCACTGTGGAAAACAGTATGGAAATACCTAAAAAATTAAAGATGGATCTACCTTTTCACGCAGCAATCCCACTTCTGGGAACATATACAAAGGAACTCAAAACACTAATTTGGAAGAACATAAGCACCCCTATGTTCATCACAGCATTATTTACAATAGCCAACATATGGAAGTAGCCTGTGTTCATCAGTAGATGAGGGGATAAAACAACTATGGGACTTTTACACAATGGAATACTACTCAGCCATAAAAGAGAAGAAAATTTTACCCTTTGCAGCAGTATGGATGGACTTGGAGAACATTTTGCTAAGTGAAATAAGCCAGTCAGAGAAAGAAAAATACCATATGATTTCATTCATATGTGGAATCTAATGAACAAATTGAACTAACAAGGGAAATGGGGACAGACTTACAGATGGAGAGCAGGGTGACAGCTGAGGAGGTGGGGAGTTTAGGGGTGGGGAGACTGAGCAGAAAGGAAAAAGGACTCATGGGCATAGACAACACTGTGGTGATTTCTGGGGCACAGAGGATATAAGGGGACTAAATGATAGTGGAAAAAATACAATAAAGATTAAATTAAAAATACAAATATATAAAAATAATTGTTTTAGATTATTCAGTTTTTAAAAACATTTTAAACATCTTCAGTGACATATAAATATATGTTCTCTATTCTTTATTTTTATTGTTGACACTATTATTGATGTCCCCATTTTTTTGCCCCTTTGCCCACCTCCACCCAGCCCCTGCCCTCCCCCTTCCGACTGGCCATCACTCCACTTTTGTGTGTGTCTATGGGTTACGTATATATGTTCTTTCACTAATGTCTTCACCTTTTTCATCCAGTTCCCCCTGCCTCCTCCCCTCTGATAGCTGTCTGTCTGTTCCATGTGTCCATGCTCTAAGTTCTCTAACCTGCCACAACACATATGACTTCTCCACTACTCTCTGCCCTATCTACCTTTGTCACCTAATCCCTCAACACCCAATACCTTTTTCCCAGCCTTCTTCATTTTATTTCTATCCAAGGGTCCATGTTTCCATCTTTGTGAATATACTATATTACTCCACGTTGTTTTGCATCACACAATCTATTTTGTTGATATTGATTCATTGTATATACTTTTGGTTGAATGCAATAAATGTGATGACACTTTAAAGAACAGGGTTTCATGTTTCTTATTCCGCTACAAAATGTTGGCTTTCCATGTTTATAAAAGATTAGAGCTTTCTTTTTTCCTGAAAGTCTTAAGGATTATCTTAAGACTATAATGTTGGAAATTATCCTAAATTTTAAAATGTTGTGCTATAGTATGTAAATTTTTAAATTGGTAGAAAGTTGGATTATTATAGAACTCATTATAAATTTCAATGTATATATTATCTAACTATAGATATCTATAATAATTTTAGTGACTTACCTGCAAATGTAAACAAACATTAGTGTTAGTTTAAAAAAAGAACATATTTAAAAAACTAACCCTGTGATAGAATCACAAAATCAAATTAGAGTCCTTACCATTCTGGACACCTTTTAAGGACTTACACTAATTTATCTATGTTGTGATTAAAACGAGGTACCAAGACTGAGGATAATGAGCAACATCTGTTGTCATCAGGAAACATGTGAAAATATTACTTCCTGTTACCTGTACACTGTCATTATAATTGTTAATATTTCTGGGACATGTTATCATGGTGCTTTTTTATTTATATTATTGAAGTCCCACAAAAAAACCCCTGTGTTATAGATGGGACAATTTGTATTTTTGGCCTTTTTTATATAAATAATGCTGACTGTTGTTTAAAAAATAATAACTATGCTTTTTGGGCCATGTTAAAAATAATATTTAAATAATCAGAATGGTTTCTCTACTGATCATTTAGAATTTTGTTTAGGTTCTGGGTACTAATAGAAACTAATGGGCATCTGGAGAAAGGTATGAGGGAGAATAGAGTTACTCAAAAAATCATAAAGAAATAAATTTTTAGAGGTCATAAAATGATACAAGGAACTGCACAAAATTTTCAGGCTTGATCAGAGATAAGGCAGTAATGTAGTGTAAATATTTTATGGCCAACTCTCCAAAAAAAGAGAAAAATGTCTCCATTTTTAGTATTCATTAATTTCTATCATGTAATGCTTCCACTCATGGCCAATTTTGAGCCACCAGTATGGTATTACTAAATGCAGGGTCGGGAAGAAATCTGCAATACTACAACAATATATAGTATTTCTATCATGCAGCTCTAAGAGTAATTAACCTCAATCATAGATTATGTAAAATAATTAGGAAGTGATTAGCTTTTATCTTTTCAAAAATAATTTAAGTTTACATAATTTAATTTTAAATAATGGCTAATTCAACAACCTGTTTTCAAACCTCCTGAAAATTTAAAAATTAGCTATTGTTATCTGGTATAAGCCAGCTCCAGCAAGCCACTGGAATAATAGAAGATGTGATTCCTTTAAGTATATTAAGACACACATGGAAAAGAATAAGATGTTAGTATTTTATTACAGATTGGCTATTTGGGGCAATGAATTTTCACTGAAAGTAAGTAGGAGACACTTTTTACTGAAAATGTCCGAGAAGAGGCTGAATGACCTTACATACTGATTTTGTGGAAGGCATCCAGAACTTCTGTGGTTAGACCTACATGATGCCTTCCAACTCTGAGGTTTAAACGAGTTTTGTTTTTGTTTTATTAGATATCTGCTTTTATAGGTTCTTCATTCATGATTTCAAATCAAGTATGCCGGGGGGCGGGGAAAGCCATATTTACAGATCTTTTTTTTGCAGAGATCTTTAAAATAGACACCAGAAATGGGGGAAAATGCCAGATTTCAGGGCTTCATGTATCTAGCTTTTGATAGAAAATTGAGAGGCATCCATAAATGAAAGTTAACTAAAATTAAGTTGTCACTTGAGTAATTTGAATATGCATGAACTTTATATCAAACTTCTTTGTGATTTCCAGAGTATTTTAGTCCCATTTAGAGATTCAGTTTTGAAACACTTGAGATAATAAAGATTAAGAAAAAAAAAAGAATGAGTACAGGCAAAATGGAGAAGTGGAGCTCTGGGTGGTAGGCACATAACCAGCCACAGAAGCATAACCGACAAAGGTCCTAAGGACAGTTTTGTGTGCTTGATGCATTTTGACATTTAACAGTCAATCAGATGTCAATGCTTTAATTTGTCAAAACAAGTTATATATATTTATGACACTGGTTTATATCTCCTTTTTATCAAATTTTAAAATGATTAAGTTCCAATCTGCTAGTCTCAAAGCAAATTTTTGTTAGATAAATTAACACTAGGATTAAAAATATACTGTTACTCAAGCTGAGATAATAATTAGGATAATGAAACTGGTATTTTAGGCCATACGTTTTCACTACAGAAAAGTCTTCAGACAATTTCCACGAAATATAACAGAGGGGAGTGCATGAGCACCCTGGGGAAGCACTAAAGGGACAACCCAAAGTATTTTGAAGACTTATGTCTCATATTTTTTTAAAGAAATTGAGGTTCCTAAGGGTGATTATATCTTATATTTTTAATCAGTGCAAAAAATGTGATTTTTACTTTATAATGTATCCATACTTATAATAACTTTTAAAATTTTTCTCCAATATTTCTAGAATTATTGTCAATACAAGAAGATGAACCATGTGTATCCCACAGTTTCAGATGTACTCTGGCTGGCATAACACTCTGTATCCCTGGGGTTATGCATGCGCCAGTTTAAGACACAGACCTCCGAGATTGATGTGCCATCTCTTTTCCTGCATATTCATTTGCATACTCATAGTGCAGTTTCATGTGTATTTGGCATTTTCATAAACACTTCACTTATTGAAAATGACTGGGCTAACCTACCTGGAGGTCATAAGATTGAAAAGGACCTTGTTTTAGTCTCTGGCCTACAAAGATAACCACATTTAAATTAATAGTTATGAGAACACCGATTGTTCCAAAAGCTCTGCAATAAAAGAATTCCATAAATGATGTTGGGAACTCATCCTATTTTAATATCAGGAATTTCCTTATTCAATATAGGCAAAATCCATTTTAACTCTACATGTCTTGGGAGACCAAAAAAAAAAAAAAAAGAAATCCAAATCATTTAATTTTTATAAAGGCACTTGAACTAAGAGCCATAGCTATATCCTACATGATGGCAATAATTTGATTAGAATGTCTCTAGAATATACATTCAATTAGGAGCAAAATTAGAATAGCGGTTTAAATTTCTGTTGTGTTTGAAGTTTAATATTTAAACTTAAATATTCTTCTTTTCAGTTGCCAGGTTATAATGAAGTTTTTATCTTACAAAATTAAACTAAAATTATGCTATGTTAGTAGACCAAATAAACAGGAAGGTAAAGACCGATGTACTCTTCTTATAGGAAAAAATAAAGAAAATCTGCTCTGTTTGCAAACATGGAGTGTCAGCTCTGGGCTGGCAAGCCTACATCTGTACTTCTTTATCACATAGGATCTAAAAAGTGCAACTATTCAACCAACGAAGAAGTGATGCTTACAGTGATTTTCATATGTGTCAGCGATTAACAAACTAAGAAAACACAAGAGTAGAAGAAAGTGTTATTTCTTATTCAAGATGCAGACAATAATTTTAAAATGAGAACAATTGGTATATTAGCATTATTCCTGAGACTATCACAAACATAAAATAAAGGAGGTAAAAAGATAGTTTAGAATTTTAAAAGCACAGATAACCAAAATTTAAATCCCAGTATAAGAGCTAAGTAAGCACTGGCATGCAAAAGGCACAGAGAAAAACTATGAAAGAAATATTTAAGGAAAGATTCCCATGGATACAGATATGAGGCACAGACAGATATTTTGTTTTATTCTTCGAAATATAACTTGAAATTTAACTTCATGCCATTTAGATTAGAATTGTTTAAATAAAGATAAATGTGTCTCTAATTTTTAAAGACAGAATTTGTGGTCCTATACTAATCCCCATTCCTAAGAACATCTTTATTTAAATGGGTAAATATATGTCTTTCTATTACCATCCACGGGTAACAGTTGTCCATCAGCAGCTTTCAGTACTGATTCCTTTCTTTGTGCTTCACAAATATTTTGTTAGAGTAAAAAATTAGTTAGATACTAACAAAGAGTAGAAAGGGAATGTAACTAGTTATCTGATTAAGCCTGATTAAGTATAAAAACAAGCAGACAAATAAAAAACAGCTTTACAGCCGCCTGGAGGAGTAACCAACATTGTTCACCAAACAGAGCAAAACATCTGACTAGGCAGGAAGGGCAGCTTTTTTTGGTCATCCCTGGGGCTCCCCCTGGGCCTCCCCCACACACACACTAACAAAGGGGAAGGGGAGGGAGAAAACAAAAACACGCGGAAATTCCTTTTACTAAGTGTATGCTCAGTTGGAGCCAAATGATGAAGCCGAACACGGAGGCCAGTGCAGTAAGGGGCAACATGGTGACCATAAGGCGGGAAGAGGCACTGGTGCGGGAAAATCTGAGAAAAAGATCTGGTAGCAGAAGGGCATAGGCCCCAGATAATCCAAGAAAGAGATTGGATAGTTTGAGAGAAAACCTGCTCTTTCCAGGAACCCAAGAAAATATATGGAAGTTTAACAAAGACCTCAGGGCATCCACTACCCTCTGACCTGCCCTGTATCTGCCTCTCTGAGAGTACACTATTGCTTTTCCCTCTGATAAATCTTGCCGTTATCGCTTAAAACTTCCGTGTGAGTGTCCTGAAGTTCTTTTCCCACAGAAGGATCTCTCTCCTCCTGTCACATTGTGACGCCCACTTTATAGATGAGAAAGCTGAAGCTACAGGGATTGCAGATTGTAGAGACCATCAAGCTAAAGATTAAGTGGCCTTTAGGATTTGAATCCAAGATTTATCCAGCACTTAAGCTATTTCTCTAATACTCTCATATTTTTCAGGTATTAGTAAAAGGAAATCAAAAAATAACATTAAGTTTTTCACACAGCTTCAGTTTAAGCTGTACTAATAAAATTATAAAGAAAAACGTTCCAGGAAGGAGGCAAAATATATATGATTATATTTTAAATGTGAAGCTAAGATGTATAACTATTGTTCTCCAGACCTACAGACACAAAGATATTTTATTTGTTTTGTTCTTAGTGTCTTTTTAAATATCTGATATACTAAGTATCATCATGTCTATCTTATTTTAAACTTTTTTATACTAGATTCATTTTGAGAATCAGGCAGGAAAATTTTTAAACTCAAATTAGTTAAATACAAGTCCCAGATTATGTCTAGTGTTACATCTAAATTTTGGCAGTTTACATTTGAATAGCACTTTAAAGAATACAATAGCATTTTCAAAATGCATTTGTTCCACAGAATATTTTTGCAACAAGAGTGCTGGGGTGCAGGGAGTCAAATAAGTTCAGGAAACACAGTAACATGTGTCTTCCCTGGCAGTTACAAAACATGAACATTTTAGAGATCAGGAGGTCTTTCAGTGAATAAACTTATTTCCTTCTTTAACTTGACATTTCTCAAATGAAAGCAGCATAGGGATCTTTTTTTTCCTCTAGTAACATCTATTAACATCCACCTGAAATAGTGTTGGAAAACATTATTTTACTTAGTTTTCAAACAAAACCTGTGAAAGAGACAAACTCATCTCCACTTTTTAGAGACCTATTAAGGGCACGGGGCTAATAAGTAGTAGAGCAAAAATTTGCACTCAAATCTTCAAACTATGTCCAGAGATCTTTTTTTTCTCTTTTCAGTAGGCTACAGTACCTTGCTGCTCCATTTATTTTTAACCCAAGTGTCCCATGCTGAAGGAAATTGCTTGTGCTGCCACTTCATGCAGCACTTTAGGATTCTGTTCCAATTTTAAGAGAGAATTCTTGATAACAGAATTGCTGTGTTAAGTATTTGTTTAAAGCTAAAGCAGAAAACCACTCATGAGTAACACAGGCAGTTAAATGGTACCATCTGGAGCAAAAGGCGTCTGTAAGTACCCTTATTTAAGAACCAGTTTACAAATAACTCCAGACCCATGGAATTAAGCAGTTAGCTCCTTTGTAATGTATAAAAGCACTCAGGGAAAATAGTTTGCTTCATTGCTTTTGAATCTTTAGACAAAAAGTACCAGGATCTCTTTGGCTCTTTCCTTAGAAATACCAAGATGAGGATCTCTTAAATCAATAACATCAAAAGTAACCTATAATCCAGTTCCTGTTCTCCACTTTAATAGACACAGACAAGAAAGAAATTTTCACATTTAGAAGAAGAGCAAGAAGATTAAACTTATTTAGGGTACAGCTCAAGAAAGAAAGAAATGCATTTTTTGAAAAACAAATGAAAGTCAATTTATAACAAATAGCATTATAATGTAAATTAGACAAAGTTTCTAGTCACTATTTGTTGTAAATTATGTTTTTACTTCATATTTGTGTCCCCATAGCTTCATCAAAATCAGATTTTGTACTGTGTATAGCATATCAAGTGTGCTCAAGAAATATTTGTAAAATAAATCTCAATACAAGTAAAGATAGAGACATAGGAATAGATACCAGAAGGAGTATGACTAAAGAGTGTTTCATTAAAGAAGGTAATGCAAAGCAATCCTCAGACCAGTGAAGCCATAGCTGCTTAGGGCAGTGTTTTCATATCTTAAAATGGCAATGTTTGTACTGCACTCTGCACTGTAAGGTAAACAGATACTGCTCAGACCAAAGAAGACTGCTGGTTGATGGGGGGACTCCTCTGGCTGCTGCCCAGCTGAGTAGCCACACCCAGGCCTGGGGGGATCCAAATCTCTGCAAGCTGTGCCAGAGAAACTAAACTTCTCTTTCATTTGGGTTCTATCCTTTAATCAAAAGCAGCTTTTTGGTGTAAATTTATTTGTATTTCTCCCTCAAGTTAGCAATGAACAAGTACATCAATATGAAGGCCTTAGGCTTACTTGTAGAACTCCAGGGACACCTGTGTCTGTCTATATTCATCACGAAACGTTTTGTTTCCCTGTGCACAAAAACAAGGTAAGGCCAAATTAGATTTGGAAATGTATAATATCACTGTTTAATTACACTGAAACTACACACATACAGAGAGTCTGTAAAAAGAAAAAAATTCTGAAGATCCAAAACACCATTTATAACTTTTTAATGAATTTATATGTTTTACTACCACACTATCCTCAAGAGTAATGAATATCTAATATTCTAAATTCACATTCTTCTCAGAAGAGGACCTCGTCAGTGTCTCTGAGAGCTAAAGGAGGTGGAGTAGTGAGCAGAGGTACTGTGAGGACTTCAGCATAGTATGGAGCTGTTAGTACTGTAGAGCAAATGAACAAACCACTCAGGAAGATATATTTCAGATATGAACATGGAAAATACTACTGAATATTAGATCGCTCCTCAGTCTCCTTTCCTTCATGCATAAATAATCCAAGTGTCTCTTGTCTTTTAATAGTTAATTTGTAATATTAAACATAAGAATATTATCAATAATTATTTAGCTAGAAGTGCATTTTTATTGTAATGATAGCTGTCTGATATTGCTTCTTAAGTGTTTTCTCATATATATTGCTCTGTATGGTGTGTGTGTGTCTGATGTGTGTATATTTGAGAGGATACTCACTCTACTAACATGCCTTCAAACACACAGTGTTTAGAATGGCTATCAATCTAAGTCCATTTTCTTTTAAAATTCTTAGAGGAAAGAGCAGTCTTTTCTTTTCCACACTCAGCCCCTTTCTCATTTCCATTTTTTGATCCTTTTGGCCCTTGAAAACCTCCAGTCCCTAAGCACAAATAACATAAAGGTCTTTTTAAGGCATTATTATTATTATTATTATTATTATTATTATTATTATTTTCATTTTCAATTTACTAAAGGTAGTGGTTAAAGACTAGAAACAATGATACAGGAACATCTTAGTTTTATACATTTCATCTTTTCTCCTCAGGTCTTGTCCTATCACTGGGTTTTTGTGCTATCCCATGTAAATACAAGTATTTAAATCCAATTAATATCATGAAAGGAACACAGGAGGAAGGGTTAAGAGGTCAGTTGCAGTTTCAAACATAGTGACAAAATAGTCTGGAATAGCTAAGCAACTCAGCTTTACCCATTTCCTCTGCTCTGTTTCTGGGAATGTGTTCCATCAAATTTCCTGCCCACCTTAGAGGACCCAAGGGAATCTGAAATGCTGACAGCTAATTTGGGAGCAAGAAAAGGGTGGGATTGGGAAAAATTCCCCAAAGCCTAGTTTCATCAAACATTCTTCATGTTCAGTAGTGGTGTCTCAGTGATTAGGTGTCCCTAGGTGACTTTTCCATGATACCATTTCTGTACTTTCAACTTTTTCAGAGTGCTTTCACTTTTTTTTTTTTCATCTCAGTTTCACATCTCTTTGGGCACCTGGAGTGACTATGCTGTATTTTGTGCTTCTAACTTACACAAACCTTTCTATTTGGGTATCATTTAAGACACCCATTGTATGTTGACACATTTTGGCAATTCAGGCAAATAAAAACAAAGCATTCACTAAATATATTTGTAAATAGGTACAATAAGCTAGCTTTGCATAAGCTATTAGTAATCAAAAGGTTTAACTTACAGAGTGAGTCACTGTATAATGCCGTCTTTAAATATCAAAATGAAAAAAACACTCTAAAAATTAAAAGCAACTTGGGCATCTTTTTTTCTTGTTTTGCATAAATTTGTTAGAAGCTTTCATAAACTAATTTTTCTCCCTCCAGTAATTACATTTAAAAGAAACCTGCAAAAAGCTAAGTAATTGATTGTATAGGCTTCAATAAAAACAACTTATACCTCTTCACCATGATGGGGGGGGTGGGGGTTGAAAACACAAAGCAATTATTATACCAGGAAGGATGATGTTGATAAGTAGACTTTCTGATGTTTGACTTGACATTTTCAGTTCTAACATAAGTCAAATTTTAGTATTAAGTTGTAAAATAGAGTTCTAAATTTTAACTTGAAAATTAACCTTATGAAATAAAAATAATGTCATGACTAGTGTCTGATTCCTCTAGTGAACATAAATGTCCACAAAAGTGTGGGAAAATGTGCAAATATACATACACAGACATGCACATGCATACACACACACCTGATTTAGAAGTCCTTATGTAATTTTGTGAATCAAGAAGGGGGTAAGTCAAACAATTTAGTTTCTAAATTATGTCCACTTTAAACTAAAATTAAAATTCATTTGTAAAACCTGAGTCTTCTCAATTTCTATGAAGAAGATACATTCATATTACTTAATAGAAATCACTTATTTAATACTTACTGTGTGCCAAGATCTGCGCTAAGGATTTTATATGTAAAAGCTCCTTTAATTATCTTGAAAAGTGAATGAGATGTGCTCTACCATCGTGCTCACTGTTGAGATGAAAAACCAAGGTCCAGAGAGTTTCAGGGATTCAAACCTTGTCAGGTACACAGACTATACCCTGAACACTACCCAATGCATCCTGTCTCTAGGTACTCCTTAGAGGCATGTTTTATGGCAGAAGTGTTTCATGTAGTTGAAAGACTGAGGATACTTGATTATCTACATGGTAGATGAAGGCCGGAGTAGGACTCAGGGAGGCTGAGAGGTTGTCATCTGTCTTATTCCCTTTTTTTCCTATCACCTAGATCTAGAAGACTACAGTGACTATAGAGGCATTTAGTCAATGTAGGTGAATGAATAAATTCCACCAAATAATCATTGGTGCCTCTTGTTGGAGTGCAAGTCCCAAGTTTTTAGTTATAGCCATGCTGGTTCCACTGGTGATAAAAACAGGAATTATCAGTTCATTTTATAATATAAATACCTGGGCTAACTAAATAAAAAAAAAACAGAAAGGACAAAGAAAAACTGAAAAGGGTATGCTTGTGCCTCAATATGCTGATCAAAGCTTCCCCCTGGGTCTAAAATTCTAGAATTCTATGGGGCATAAAATAAGATCGACTTTTCTCTCAGTTCACTCTCTCCTTTCCCTTTTACCTTCCCTTGACACCAGCCATGCTTTTGGGGACTAAATAACTCATATCAGCTTGTTTTTCTCTTTTTGTTGTTGTTGGTTTTCCTCAGAAGTGGAAAGCAATAAAAATCCCAAGTGTTCCATTTATTCAGACATGTAACAAAAATATCTATTTCATCTTTCTTTAATTCTCCCACGTCACCATTTTTAACTCATAATCAAACTATTTTATTGAGAAAATAGATGCAATCAGACAACATAACCCCAACATAATAGCTTCGCCGGCCCAACCACCAGAGTCCCCATGTATCTGGCCTCCTCCCTGTCTTTCCTCCTGCTGAGGAAGAGCCTCTTATTAATAGACTTCATTCTGATTGCCTATTTAAAGACAATTGTCTTGAAATTATCCCTTTGATCTCTCGCACCATTAATTCCCCTCTCACTCTAAGGTCATTTCCACTAGTACACAAACAAGCCTTAACTGTACCCATTTTAAAAAAGAAAAAAACAAACAAACTTCACTTGATCCTACATCTACTCCTCTGCAACAACAAAACTTCTTGATGGAGTACATCAAGAAATCTTAACTCTTTCATCTCCCATTATTTCAACTCTCGTCTCTCACATCACTAACATGTTTAACAGGATTAAAACTTTTTAGAACTCATATTGCACTTGGGGAAAAGTCCAAATTCCTTACCACGATCTACAATATTTTAAAGAACCTGGCTCCCACTTACCTCTCCCCACGCTCTCCACACCAAGTCCCACTCACTACGCTCTGTACACATTCCCTTCCTTCTGTCCCTTCAAGAGCCAAGTTCTCTCCTACATTAGGGCCAATGCCCACATCTGTTTTTCATGGAACACTTAACTCACTGTCTGTCGAATAGCTAGTTACTCCTTGTTGAGGTCATATAAAATATCATCTCTTTAGGACCTTTTCCTGCCCTGACCTCACTCTGTGAGCGACTTGTATTAATTATCTACAGTTATATAACAAATCACCCCAAAATGTAGTGGTTTAAAATATCAATAATATCTATCAATGTCATTCATTTATCTTACTATTTCTGTCAGCACTTTAGAAGCTGGGTTGGCTGTTCTAGCTCAGGATATTGAAGTTGCAATCACATGTCATCTGGGGCTACAGTTACCTGCAGGCTTCACTGAGGCTCATGATCCTCCACTAGGGTGACTCACTGGCGTGACTAGCAAGTCGATGTGGGCAGGTTGTTCCCCTCCAGGTAGATTTCTCCAGGAAACTGTTTGTGTGTCTTCACAATACAGAGTGTGGTCTTCCTCTGAACAAGCAGTCCAAGAGACCAAGGCTGAAACTGTAATGCTTTCAAAGACATGGCCTCAGAAATTACACCATGTTCTATCGGCTAGCCACAATTAACTGTGGGAAAGGTGTACACAAGGATGTGAATACTGGGAGGTCACTTGGGAGCTTGCTTTGTTTTGTTGTCTTTTTACTTAAATTTTGTCATCCTCTCTTCCATTAGAACAAGGATTTTTCAGTAGTCTACTAAATTCAATAGTGACAGAATGTAATGGTATGTCTTGATTAACACTTGTTCCAATTCATAGTATGCAGAGACTGGGAGAATAAGAAAAATCAGTATTTTCCAGATTATCTTCTGGCTAAGTTTCAAGACATGATTTAGGTTTACCCATGCAGGTATACTGGTATGAATTCCTAATTTAGAATCTAGTCACAAGTAAAAATAGGCAGTTAAGATCAATATTACTGATCATCACATTACTGTTATAGTTTCTGACAGACATGGCTATTGCAAAGCAAGTAGTTATAAGAGCAGCTTCCTGACTCAGCAAATTTCTGGTTACAGCAGAACGACAGCCCTCTGTGCACTCCTTTTCTCTGGTACAGGTTTGGGAGTTGTCATAGCATTCACACTGAGTCTCTTTTTCAGCTTTCCCAATGATTTAGGAGCTCCCATTATCTTTCAATACATCACTTTCTGCTTTCATTAGCTGGAGCTCTGTTTGTCTATAACTAAAAACCCTGACCATCTTGAGTTGCATTAGCTGTATCAGCCAAAATACTACCTAGGCAGTCCCAAATGTGTGTGTGTGCATGTCTTGCATAAAAATGGCTGTACCATAACACCTGTCTCATCTGTAAAGAGCAGTACCTATAGGAACTTTCATCCTTTGCTTTTCTTTCTGTTGTGGCTCTGACATTTCTGTCTTGATTCTCTTTTCTATTCCGTTCAGCTAATACTTCCCATGACTGTCTGCTATGCCCAATTTTCTTGTTTTCTTTTTTGTGCTCCACTCAACTAATAATTCCTGTCCCTCTTTCTCATGCCCAAATTAACCCAATAATAGGAGAGTTAATGGGAGCAAAGAAGACAACGTTTAACAACTGTGTCTATTTAACACGGTCCATTCCCTAAGTTCTAGTGCACAGTTTTTATCTGGAAAGGGATGACATCTCAAGTTCAGACACGTGTCCTACTTCTCTTTTTTCTCACCCCAAGGTACTGAATTTTTCTCTGATGTAATAAGATTCCCAAGAAGATATCACTCTTGTTCCGAAATATAAACTCATCTAACTTCAGCACTCAAAAGTTATCATTAGCATTCATATGTTCAAAGACAGATTTAAATAGAAAAAATGTAGACCTAAAATTTAGGAATCTGTGGTTTTCAGGGAGAGGCGTAAGTAAAAAGAATAATGTAAATAGCAAAAATCTTTACATGATTTCCACTTCCATCTTTTTTGTACTTATTAGCTATAAAAGACCCTGGAGAAACCTCAAGTCCCATGTGCTTGTGTAACCCACATATAATTGGGACTATGTTAAAGAATTAAACAGTAACAGCTGGAATAACTGTTACAATGTGCTCCATAGGAAATGCCATGGCCTCCTTGTTTCCACCCAGTGGGGCGACTGTTTTCAGTTTGGGCTTTTCCCAACAAAGAGACCTTGAAACCCTGCTCCTGTAGCCACAACATTCATAAAGAAAGCAGACAAAGATTCCCAGGGATGGGATGACAGAGAACTGTAGCATCACACAGCTCCAGTCAGCATTTGGCAGAGCATAATGGAGAAGAGTAAAACCTCCCATAGAACTCAACTGATAAAGACTCAGTACTTAAAGACTGCTTTGAAGACATGTATAATAAAATACCAGTGTAATGGGGTTCCTGTAATGCCTGGGGAGGCAGGGCTTTAATTTGTTTTACTGAGCAGAGTACCAGCTGCTTCTCTGTTTGGGCAGAGGTAAAAAAGTCATCTTAAAGCCATTCTTCTCTACTCCATGCAGTTACGCAGTTATGCAAATGTAAAGGCATAAAGTCATTCCTAACTGAACAAATCTTCTGTAGATTTAGCAAGGCTGCACCTAACTCTCGGTAATCAGAGCCTTAGAAGTAAGTGGGTGTACCAATTTGCACAAGAAACCCTTCATGAATGAAGGAGGCAAACACTGAGCCACTTTTCTCTGAGACTGGAAATTGAGGAAAACTGATTGGAGCTGTGCTGACACCCAGGCCCCTAAGGAGAATTCACTGGGAGGGAAGAGAAAGACTCTGTGATTGACCCAAGTGCAACAGGATTCCTTAAGGAGGAAAGGCTATAATTGTTCTAGTTTATTACTGTAGAAAGAGTGATAGAAAGCTATAAACGTGGGGCTCAGCTAGGGAGCACGAGCATAATTTGCACAAAGATCTGAACCTTCTAACAAACCATCGCTAGAGGAACAATAACATTCGATTACTACTCTGTGGTAGTAAAGATGCAATAAACTGATTGGATTCTTCTGGTGTTTCCCTCTCCACTTGGTTTCAGAACCAGGGCTGATTTGTGGGCCCTGACAACACCTGTCGATCTGATTTCTTCCTGGCACAGTGTGTACTTGTATATAGACTGCTCTGGGTATATTGCGGAAATATGATGGTATAAGATGATGCTAATTACATAGTGAAAAACAACCCAAAAACCCAATCTAAAAGTTTCTAAAGGCAGGTTTTACAGTTATATAAGGCAACTATTTCTGAATTTTAGGGTAATATTTGGGTTTAAGAAACTTGGTGTAGTAAACAGACTCTAGGATGACCTCTAACAAATTCCACCTCCTGACATCTCCTTATATCCCACTTTTATGTAACTTCCCTTACTTGAGTGTGTGTAGGACCTGTGACTTGCTTCTAGCCAATAGAATACAGCAATGGTAATAGGGTGTCAGTCTCATGATTATATTACACCACACAAGACTCAGTGTTAGCAGAGTGGAGAGTTTCCTTTCTGGCTTGATGAAGTGAGGCAGTCATGTTAAGGAAGTCTACGTAGTAAGGAACTGGGGGTGGCCTCTAGTGACTGCACATGTCCTCCAGGACCTGAGGGTGGCCTCTCCAAATGATAACCAGCAAACCCAGCCTCAAGTGGCAGTCATATAAGGAAATGAATTCTGTCAACAAGTTAAATAGGCTAGTGGATTCTTCCTCAAATAAGAACCCAGCCTAGTGGGCACCTAAACTGCAGCCTTATGGAGCTTCAAGCAGAGGACCCATTAAAACTTTCCCAGACTTTTTACCCACAGACACTGTGAAATAAGAAATATGTGTTCTTTTAAGGCACTAAGCTTAAAAGAATGTATTACACAGCAATAGAAAACTAGTACACTTCTGCACTTGGTAAACCTCCGCTGAGGACTTCCCTGGCCTGGCAGGCTTCACCTTGAACTGGCAGATGATGCTTACTGCCATTCAAATGTGTCATGAGAAAACTGGGATCCTAAAGAAGCCTCACTGAGAAACTTCCTCCAGCCTAGTATTTTCTTACAAATGTTGCTGAGAATGTATATCTTAAGCTTATTGCATAAACTATAAATCTAAAATAGAGTGCTCTTATTTTAATCAGTTTCACAACTCCAAGAAACTAATTCATGTCTCTTTCTTCAAGTGGCAGAGGACACATAGCTCCTGAAGTTACAGTCTCGTATACTGAATATCTGTGTTTCCCCAGAATTCATATGTTGAAACTGTACCTTCCAATGTTATGGGATTAGGAGGTGGGTCCTTTGGAAAGTAATTAGGATTTGGTGAGGACATGAGGATGGAACCCTCATGAATAGGAGAAGTGCCCTTATAAGGGTCAGAGAGAGGTTCCTTCCTCTGCTGTTCATCATGTAAGGATAAAATGAGAAGTTGGTAGCCTGTGACCCAGAAGAGGGCTCTTGCTAGAACTTGACCATGCTGGCACCCTAATCTCAGACTTCTAGCCTCCAGAACTGTGTGAAACACATTTCTGTTGATTATAAGCCACCTAGTCTATGGTATTTTTGTTATAGCAACCTGAATACAATGAGAAAGAGGAGATAGAAATAAAGGTCTATATAAAGGAAAAAAATGCTGAAATAGCTAAGGAGGAAATTTTACCTAAGACTCACTTCCTTTTCCTTGTGGTTACCATCCACTAAAAATTCTGGGCAATCCTTAAAGGAGTGGTGTACATAAGAAACCCACATGACATTGGGTCATGCATGAAGGAAACTTTAAGCATGGTGTAATAGAAATCATGTTCATATTCACAAGGACTCACTGATTAATTGGAGAAATCCTCAGACATTATCAGATACATACCCTTTATGTATAATTTATGTGTGGTCTGCTGTATGTGCATGTATTATCATTATAATCATTTTAATAATTTATATTGCCTATCACAAAAAGTAATTCCCACTCCCCAATATCCCAGTATCACCCCATCAGAGATTTTGACATATCTCAAGAGTTCATGGTTGGAATAAGCTTCAGGTATGTATCATTCCATGAAAGTTCCCCACATCCTCATTTCCTTCATAAGTTTCTGAGAAAAATTCTGGAAAGTCTCTCTCCTCCCCAGTTTGTCTGCCTTCCCTCTCCACAAGTTTAGGCTTAAAGAGAAAATGAACCAAGAGAGGGTAGTGTAGGAGTAGGACTTGTCTTTTGGGGTCATAACCACTTCACCACTGGGTCCTGAAATGCACAGGTGGCCAAGAACTCCACAAGGCAAGGAATTCATAACTCAGAAGACAAACCTGGCAACTTCATTGAGTTTCAGCAAGCAGTGAGCAACAAGACTTCTCATATCTTCCAAATGCACTGGTGACAATAAAGCACAAATTAATTTAGTGTCACTAGAATGCCTTACCACCTCATCCCAAGTTAATTTAGTGTCAGTAGAATGTCTTACCACCTCATCCCTCCATGTTTTTATATGTAGATATCTTAAGTGGTGGCCAGTGTTTCACTGTTAGCAGCCAGAACCTGGTGATCAGAGTGAGCAAAGCCTGATGCGCAGAGATATTACCATAACACTGGTGGTTCTGCCTGAATGCGGCATAAATTATGAATGCTTTGGGAAAAAGAGAGGAAGAGAATAGTTTTATTAGAAGCAGTAGGTAGTAGTATAAAAATAGAAATAGGCAGGTAAACTCCTGGAACTAGATAGTAAAGAGGGGAAAAATACATTTAACTCTCCCCTTTGCCAAGCTTCTGTCCTGCTTCTGAATCCCTGCCTAGCCTCTGACCTCTCTCAAACCGACTCCCAGGCAACAGGTATCACCATTGCCTTTTTGGGATATGGGTCAATAACAGTTCCATTGCCCTGTCCTTGAGGGGAGGGAAGTCCTCTGTTTTATTGCTATTGGGGTGATGATTTTTTGTTTTGCCAAGCTGGATCTCTGAATTCATTTTTTTCCTAAATTCATTTTTGTCCCAAAGGAAACATTATTTTTCAAGGTGATTCAATTCTACTAGACTGTACAGATTTTGTGGCATTATTGGATTAAATAGGCCTTATGGGTTTACCTTGGGAACCTGGACATCATTTATAACATTTCTATGGGGAAAATGCATTTCAAGCTCTAAATTACTAGATCTACAAAAAGCTCATTAGTAAACCAGTAATGCCTTTTCTTTTCTTTGCCCGTGAGAGAAGCAACCACACTGGTGTGAACTGCATTCTTTTAACTAAATTCTTTTATCAGTTGGAATGCTTTTGTCTGTAAGTAACAGAAGATCCTGCTAACTGCAGCTTAAACAATAAGGACATTTATTATGACATTCAGCAAGAAGTCCAGAGAGAAACACATCTAAGAATTGGCTCAGCAACCTAACAATGCCTTAAAGTACCTAAACTCTTTCTAACCTTTGCCTTTGCCATGCTCTGCATGTCATCAATCTCCCTCATCCCCAGCGTCTAGGCAGCAGCAAATCTATGCATCAAATCCTCATAACAACATCCACAGGCCTGAAAGGAAAGGGGATTGAGGTGTTTTCTCCTCATACGTATTTATTTTTACCAGGAAGAAACCTTTCCCAGAAGCCTTGCAACAACAGACTTTCTTTTAGTCCTGTTGGCCAGAATTCAGTTATATACAAACTCCCGGTGAAGTCCAGTGAAGGCGGAATGAGATTATGATCCACATCCTTCATGTTTTCGTGCCCTGCACTAGGAGTAGGGCTCCTTTTCTCTGAGTGCATTTTCCCCAAAGTTGAACAAAATTAGGGTTTGAGCAGGAAAAAAGATAGGTAGGTAACCACTAGCATATATCACACCGTGATGGTACTTCTTTTTATTTCTTCTTGCTTAAGAGATTTACTCTAAACTGGTAACATATGGCACTGGGAAACAAACATGAGCCTTTGATGGGATACAAAGCACATTAACAAAATGCATACTAAATTGCAATACTATGGTAGCGCTGCAAACTCAATGTTGTGAAGTCATATTCCTAATTAGACAGTATACAAAACACAATACCATTTTGGATGTTAGAGTAATTCATTGAGCTTAAAAGTGTGTAAAGCTCCCTAGTGCTAACTATCATCACTTTCACTGACCTATGTCCAATGAGTCAAAAGAAAATGCCATGTGAAATTCACATACAAACAAGAATGTTAGTTAATATATGGCTTACTATACAGTGAAATTGTGGCAGCTTTTCAATGATTAGTGACTCAAAAATCTTTGCTTAGGGACTATTAGTAATGTTTTTCTGAAAGCAATACCCCCCAAATGAGAGTGAATATATAACCAACAGCACAATCACCAAAGTCACCCTTCTCCAGTAATACTCCCAGATATCCTGTTTAGTAACAATCATTATTATTCTTTTTGCAGGGATCACACTTTCTATCACAAGGGTATGTAAAAGTAATTCACAAAACAGAAAACGTAGCTCACGTCACCTTCTTTCTCTCAACAGGGAATTATAACTCCAACCATAGGCCTCAAATGGAAGAGAGCTGGGTTCCAATACCAACTCAACACAAGTGAAGTAATCTAAGCTACATTGAGTTGCAGCCAGACTCATTTACCTATGTCTAAAGCAAAACTCTATGACACTTAAATATTCAGAACTTCACAGTGTTCTACTAGGAATTTTCCTACAAACACAATGTGGGCCATTCAAGAAAGGACAGCCCTTCCCTAAACCATATTCCAGTTGATCTTTGTGTAAAGATCAAGGTCTGTGCGACTGCGCACGCTTTGTATCTGTCACCTCTCTCCCTTAACTTTGAAATATCACGTTAATGAAAAATGTGTGCCATTATGACTTTCTTTGACTCACCTCTCTTTCTCTATGGGGGAGGGGGAGGGAAGGCTGGGATTCCCATAATTCTTTATTGAATTTAAATAGCTGTTTCTTCTAAAACTTCAGTTGGAGAGTGAAGACTAAAAGATTGTCAGAAAAGGTTGTCTTCTCACTTCATTGGATATTAATGTCTTTGTGATGGTGAAGAAATTTTTTTTATTATTACCATTTTACTTATCTATTTTACTGTATTTCTTCCCATCACCAATTATTCCATTATATCTTCCTCCAAATGAATCCTCACTTCACCCTAGAATCACCTCACTATTATCCCTGTCCATGAGTCCTTTTTCTTTTTTTGCATGATCTGCCACACAACGCCCACCCCAAGCTATCAGCCTGCACTCTATCTGTGAGTCTGTGTGTATTTTGCTTGTTATTTCAGTTTGTTCATTAAATTCCGCATATGAGTGAAATCCTATGGTATTTGTCTTTACTGTCTGGCTTATGTTCTTCAAGTCCCTCCCTGATGTCACAAAGGGTAAAATTTTCTTCCTCTTTATGTCTGAGCAGTATTCCATTGTGTAAATGTCCCACAGTAATTTTATCCACTCATCTACTGATAGACACTGGGGCTGCTTCCATCTCTTGGCTATTGTAAATAATGCTACAATGAATATTGGAGTGCTAATATTCTTTCAAATTAGTGTTTTGGGTTTCTTCAGATAACTTTCCAGAGGGGAAATTCCTGGGTCATAAGGAAGTTCCATATTTAATTCTTGAGGTAACTCTGTAATGCTTTCCATAGAGGCTGCACCAATCAATGTGCATTTCCACCAATAGCGCAAAAGGGTTCCCTTTCTCCACATCCTCACCAGTACTTACTGTTTGTTGCTTTATTGGTAATAGTCATTCTTGCAGATGTGAGGTGATATCTCATTGTGGTTTTAATTTGCATTTCTTTGATGATTAATGACATTGAGCATCTTTTCATGTCTATTGGCCTCTTTGGAGATGTCCATTCAGATCCTTTGCCCACCTTTTAATTGGGTTGCTTGTTTTTCAGTGTTGAATTTTTTAAGTTTTTTATAAATTTTTGATATAGATCCCTCATCAGATGTATCAGCAGATATGTTCACCCATTCAATAGGTTGCCTTTCTTTTGAAGGTACAGAACAAGACAAGGGTGTCTGCTTTCACCTCTCTTATTCAATGTAGTACTAGAAGTCCTGGCCACAGCAATCAGACAAGAAGAAGAAACAAAAGGCAACCAGATTGGAAAGGAAGAACTCTCATTATTTGTAGATGACATGGTACTGTACATAGAGAACCCTAAAGATTCTACCAAGAAGTTATGAGAACTGATAAATGAATTCAGTAAAGTAACAAAATGCAAAATTAATATCCAGAAATCAATTGCATTTTTATATCCCCATTATCAGAAAGGGAAATTAAGAAAACAATCATATTTGCAATTGCTTCCAAAAGAACAAAATACCTAGGGATAAATTTAACCAAGAATGTAAATGACCTATCCTCAGAAAATTGTAAGACATGAAGAGAGTAATTGAAGATACAAATAAGTGGAAGCGTATACTGTGTTCATGGGTAGGAACATCATTAAAATTTCCATACTAGCCAAAGCAATCTATAGATTCAATGCAATTCCTATTAAGATACCAATGATCTATTTCTGAGAACTAGAACAAATATTTCAAAAATTTATATGAAATCATAAAAGATCCTGTCTAGCAAAAGAGATATTGAGAAAGAAGAACAGAGTTGAAGGAATCATGCTACCTAATATCAAACTATACTATAAGGCCATAGTAATTAAAACAGCATGGTACTGGCATAAAAATAAACACACAGATCAATGGTACAGAATAGAAAGCCGAGAAATAATCCCACATCATTATTATCAATTAATATTTGACAGGAAGCAAGCACATACCATAGACTAAAGATTGTTTATTCAATAAATGGTGTTGGGAAAATTGGTCAGATACATACAGAAAAATTAAACCAGACCACCTTATTATGCCACACACAATAATATACTTGAAATGGATTATAGACTTAAAAGTTAGGCCCAAAACCATAAAAATCCTACAGGAAAGCATAGGCAGTAAAATCTCAGACATTGCTCATAGCAATATTTTTTTCTGATATATCTCCTCGGGCAAGGGAAACAAAAGGAAAAATAAACAAATAGGACTACATCAAACTAAAAAGGTTTTTCACAGCAAAGGGAATCATCAACAAAATAAAAAGAAAGCAGATCTTAAAGACCATTTAATGTATTTTTGTGCACAAAATCAAAGGACGAGAAGGCAACAAAGAGATGTGCACAGAACACTTAAATGGCATAGGAATATTTTTAACTATAGTGAAATTATCTTGCATATTTCAGTCAATGGCAAGTAAAACAATATTGTTATTAGAAATAAACAATGTTGAGGTGACCTAAAGCTGTCTATGTCACTTCAGTTGGAATCCCTAATGTTTGTGTCCTTTGCAATAATTATTCTAACACGTCATTGTCCTGTTGAATTTGAATTATGATCTTAATCAGTATATCAATAATTATTAATTGAGCATTGAGCACTAGGCTTGGCTCTGTATTTAGGAATACACGGGGACTGTAAAACACAAGGCCTGCTTAAAAGAGTTTACGCCATAGTTGAGGAGATAACTATTATACTTGAATCAATACTGCACAATGCAGGTACTGTATACAAAGTTGTCCTGAAAATGTCTAGGCAATGTTACTATAATGAGAACAGTTTGCACACCTTGATATAACCAGCAGCAAAGGAGAGTGGACTGGAATACATGTGTGTGAATAATGAGGACTTCACTGTACTAGTTGGTGGAGGCTGTAGACACAGTTGAGTGAACATGTGTACTGCGTGGCTGTTGCATTTAAAATGACTGAGTGAGTATTGCAAGTAATCTGCATTAATTTTGCATCAGGCTTGAACATTCCTCCACAGAAACTATTTGGATAATTCAGAGGGCCACAGGTATGGGCAAGTGGTGATTGGCAGCTTCATCAAAACCACATGCCTGCTCATACATCACATCTCATGCAGAGTATTTTGGTGAAACATCAGATTTTCCAGGTGACTCAGCCCCACTACAGCCAAGATTTGGAACCCTGTGATTTCTGGTTTTCCCAAAACTAAAATCACCTTTGAAAGGGAATAGATTTCAGACCATCAGTGAGATTCAGGTAAATATGATGGGCAGCTGATGGTGACTGGGAGAACTTTGTGAGGACCCAAGGTGCCTACTTTGAAGGGGACTGAAGTGTCATTATCCTATATACAATGTTTCTTGTATCTTTTATCATCTTTGATACATATCCCTATTTTTCATAGTACATAGCTGAATACTCTTCTGAGGAGACCTCATATAAATTAAATGCTAAATTTACATGTGATCTAAAATGTACACATGCATACATTTCTAATATTTTATTTCTCATCTGCTTTCCTCTTTTTTACTTTCTGTATGTGCAGTTCCTCTCCATTGCCTTGGCCATTGATCTTTTTAATGTGGATGAAGCCCTTGCCTAATGTACTGTAGATTTTGTCTGAAGCTGGGGTGTATGACATTCTCTGCCTCTTTCAACAAAGCCCAAAATAAAACTAAGCTAAAATATTCCTAAACTTTTTATAATGTGAATAACTTTCTGCCTGCTTAAGAATTGTTTGGAATTACTTCTCAGGAAAGAACAGACATTGGTAAAGCTGAAGAAGTAATTGGGCTTTACACAATTCTGTCAATACATGGGAAAGCTTCTGTCTATCCAGATACCTGCCAGAAAATAACAAAAGGTTTTCACTGACATGCAAAGCGAGAGTTCATTTAGTGTTTTGGTATTCTAGTTTCCAATTCTATGCTCATTAAAGTTTATCTTTTTTGTCCCTAATTATGTTTTTTGAGGAGCTGAAAGCTTTACTTTTTAAAAATACATGTAATTAATTAATTACAATATTAAATAAATTTTGTACTTAATTGGATGATTGGCTAAAGGTAGCGTATTATGATTCTGCAAAAAGAAAACCCAAAATATCTTGATGTTTAAAATCCAAGAATACTATATATGTTTAAAAAAGTGAAATATCTAGTCATAATTATGTCCTTTCCCATCCAAGAATTAACCAACTAACTAAACATGGGCTTTATTAAATCAGTTCTACATCACTCCTCAACTTTAACGTGGAAAGCTTATCCAACAAAAATATTTCACTGAGAACCTATTCAAAATATTATCAAAAAGTTTTTCTTCCTGAAACTGATAAATTTGAATTAAAGATACATAACAATAAAATATCTAATGAGTCTATTACAAATTAATAGGTAAATTTTCAATAGGACAAAATTATTTTAGACTCACTGAAAGGGAATGATCTTAATATCCTTTATTTCTTCCCATGTTACTGTGAAATCATATAATAATTGTTCAACAATTGCTATCTTACCTGTAAAAGGAAATCATCTTTTTAAAAAACTAGGCCAAATAAAATAGGCCAACTTGTTTATGAAGCAAAGTATTTTCATCCACTTACTCATAGTTTTTGGCTTTTAACAAGATGTCTCTGACATCTGAAATGGAAATATTCACTACATAATTACACAAATCCATATATATATTTTTCATATATATTCATGCTAAATTTTTTTAGATGAGCTTATTTGAATAGTGTAGGCTATTCATTAAAATTGAGAAATTTATTCAATTGGGTCTATGATTCATATGCATATCCTCATATGACACTGGAACTTTTTCCTGCCAAACATTTATACATAGTTTTAAAGTTACAAAACTTTTGCATGTAGTTAACATCTTTTTGCCATTTATTCTAAGCAAGTCCCCACTTGAAGAAGAAAGGTAATTTATGCCCTGTGTCATGGTCCCTAACAACTAAATTATAAAGAAATTATAATGTGCAGGTTATAAATGACCTACTTAGATAAGTAAGTTTTAATGCTGTGGCATAAGATAAGAAGGCGAAATTTGTAAAATGTTAGTCTAAGAAGTGGAAACTCTAAAATAGTTTACAGGTTTCTATGAAAACTGTGTAGCCTCATCTTTCAGTTTGAACTTTCCTATGGTCATCATGAGACTAAAAATGGTTTCCAAAGAAGACTGTATTTTTAGTTGCCAAAATCCTATCACCATTACCAAGACATATTTATATTGGCTTATTTAATTACCATTTAATTTATTTTAATAAATTTCATTGTCTTATCACTCCATTTATTTTCTACATAGTTTGGGAACCACAGTTATCAAAATATAAAATATTACATGTAATAGTGACAGCTACAATTATGCTGGATAATAAACAAGCCCAAAATTTTAGGGACTTACAAAACAAACATTAATCTTTTCCTCACTATCTTTAGTGTGTAGTTTGGCCACACATCTGCTGATTTCAGCTGGGCTCTCCAGGGCTTGATTGGACCCCACATGTCCAGTCAGATTCAAGTCTGCTCCACCTTTACTCTGGGACCAGAGGCTACTCAGAATATTTTCTCCTAATGGTGAAGAGCAGCAGCCTAAGAACTCAAACTTCACCACACTGGTGCGCTCAAAGCCACTGTTCATTTAATAACTGCTCACATTCCATTGACTAAAGCAGGTCACATGGCAAAGCCCAACATCAACATGAAGGGGAAACATACCTTACCTACCACAGTAGGAGATGATAAACATTTACTCAGCAAAGTTTTTGAGTGTATAATTTCCAACAGGAAAGGAATGAAGAGTTGGGAACAATAACGTACCACAATATTTTGATAATATTTTATAACAGATTTATTACTTTAAATTTCATAAATATATTTACACATTTATTGAGACTAAACTCTTAATCTGTAAGGTAAAATGATCTACCTTGCAATAAGAATTGAACATTTAGGCAGTATTTATGTCAATTTATAGAGGAGTTTAGTTTAAACATACATTTAACATGTAATTGAATCATAAACATTGATGCATTTAGATTATATCTCTCAGAACTAAATGAGTTAGTTCTATGATAACATCCAGCATCAATTAAAAATTAATTTTTTTAAGATTTTATTTATTTATTTTTAGAGAGGGAAGGGAGAGGGAGAGAGAGAGAGAGAAACATCAATGTGCGGTTGCTGGGGGACATGGCCCGCAACCCAGGCATGTGCCCTGACTGGGAATCGAACCTGCGATGCCTGGCTCGCAGCCCACGCTCAATCCACTGAGCCACGCCAGCCAGGGCTAAAAATTAAATTTTTAAGCAAATTACATTGTTTAAAAAGGATACCTTTCCCTCTCAGTGATTGCAAATAACATTTTCCTAGTATAATAACTTTAGGGCAAGAAGCAGCCAGTAATAGAAATTTAATATCTCTCTTATGAGACAAGGGAAAAATAATTTTCTAATATGGTTTATGTGATGTTCTATTGTAAGTATGTCACATAGTCCTGTTTTTTTAATGATAGTAAATCTAATGTCAATAGAACCTCAAATACGCAGAAAGTGAAATCCCAAACCATCACCATGTGCAGCTACTTCCTTGAATACCCTCTTCAAGAGCTGAATAAGAACTTTAACAAACAGCGTATTTGATTCTTTTTTTATTGTTCAATACAATTACCTCCATTTCTCCCACCACCACTACCACCCACTCCAGCCATCCCCACCTCTCACCCTGAATCCTACCCACCTTTGGCTTTGTCCATAAGTCCTTTACACATGTTCCTTGATGACCCTTCCCTCTACCCTGCCCTGATATCCTCTCTCACCCCTCTTTTTACTGTCAGTTTGCTCTTTTTTTCTTTTTTAAAATTCATTATTTTATTGTTGTACAAGTAGAGTTGTGTCCATTTTGCCTGCACAACTCTCCACTCCATCCATCCCCACCTCCCTTCCCTGCTTCCACCCCGCTTTGTTTTGTCTACATGTTCTTTATAGATGTACCTGAAAACCACTGTCCCTTTCCCCCGCATTATCCCTTCCCACCTCCCCTCTGGTTACTGTCAGACTGTTCTTAATTTCAATGTCTCTGGTTATATTTTGCTCATTTTTTTCTTTTGTTGAGTATGTTCCAGTTAAAGGTGAGATCATATGATATTTGCCTTTCACTGCCTGACTTATTTCACTTAGCACAGTGCTCTGGAGATCCATCCATACTGTCTCGAAGCATAGGACCTCCTTTCTTTCTGCTGCATCGTGTTCCATTGTGTAAATGTACCATAGGTTTTTGATCCATTCATTTACTGATGGGCACTTAGTTTCATTCTTGACATTGCTGCCCAAAGTGCTGAAAAATGAAAAGGCTAATACATATTTGTTTTTGCTTTTGGTTTTAGTTTATGTTATCAAAGCATGCATTTCTGAGCATTGAAGGCGCTATTTAAGAGTCACCCTAAGTCATAGTACAGTGTAGTTGCTAAAAAAGAAAGCAAATATTTTATGTAATAACTTCTTTAAACTATATGATGAATCCAAAGTTTTCTGCAGAATGAAGAACTGCATAGCTATTTATCTTTCTAACTTCATTTTCCAATATTCCCTTATCCTATAGCCAAATTAGGCCATTCCCTGCTTCCAAAACTTACTTTAGGCTATTCTACCTTTCAATTTTTTTCTGGGATTATTCTCTCCTATAATCCATAACACTTACTCCTATTAAGAATTTAACTTGGAGGCCCAAATACAACTTTCCTGACAAACCTTCCCTGCTATGCCTAAAACATCAAGTTACCTTTGTGTTTTGTGTTTCTCTGGTGGTATCTATCACTGCCTAACTTCTGCATTATTTAATTTATTAACACTTATTTATTGAATACCTGCTACATGTCAACCCTTCAGCATCTCAGTCTATTTTGTGTGTTTGCTGTGTTGTAGCAAATTGTAAACTGCCTGCGATCTAAGGATGTCTTATTCATTTTTCTCCTCTCTCTGGGGCCTATCACATTCTCTTTCACACAGAAGGTGCTCGATAAATATTCAAATGAAAAATAGTTTTGTGAGAAAAAATCTCAGTAATTTTTATTCACTTTGTCCAGGAGTTTTAACAAAATGATGTAAAATTTTATTTTAAGCTTCAGCAAAAGCACCTGGATCACAGACACACAATAAACTGTAATAGGGTCATTAGAGCTAATTGGATCTATTTGAGCTAGGAAAAGACTGTACTGTTTGCCTTGAGCTTTTTAAACTCCAAGATAAGGACCTCATTTGTGTGAATGGTTTCAGTGCGGGGCTGTCTAACAGTTGTGACCACTACAGACTATTATGGATCTATTCTAAAGATTTTCAACATTCAAATAGTAAATAATAAATTGACAAAAAATGAGTATATTTATATACACACTAACCTATAAAGCTGTATATGATTATAAGTTGCTACCTAAAGGATTAAATATGTTGACTTATATAAAACATTGAATTGGATAAAATTTTGTATTTATAATGTTTTTTATCCTCTTTGATCTTTTTCCTATCTTCCTTAAGCACAGCATTTATATGCCACTAATTGCTCAAAAACATAGAGTATTATAAAAACATAGCCCATTATTTCTTTATAGGTACACAATTTTAAAGCTAGAAGAGGCAAGAAACCATTGAATCTGATCACTTAATTTTATAGAACAGCAATAGAGGCCCATAAAAATCATTACTGAGGTCTCATAACCTGTCAGAAGTCAACTGTGACGTGTCTCCTGACTCCTGATATAGTGTTTTTTCTACTTTTCCATTCTGTAACTTTACCATCCTGTAATTTTTAAAGCTCCTGTTTTACAAGATCTCTATGATGAGATTTCCTTATAATTACTTGAACTTAGTTTCATCTCTACCCTCAACATAAATCTTTATCAGGGTGATTTCCTTCTACCATACATACTTTTGTCACAAAAAGTCTTTTCTTAAATTGTCTTCTGCCCAAACTCAAACAGCCCTCCTTTATGAAACAAACTCTGCTGTTCTAATTCATAGTGATCTCTTGAGTTTTCAAAAGAAGCATTCTGTATCTAAATGTCTGAAACTCTGCTAGCTATGTAATTACTCTGGCTCCACGTAAAAAAAAATTGCTCTCAAGCAGTTGATAATACAATTAGGAAGACTTAACATGTTCACATAAACAGAGTAAAAGATTGTGAGTGTTTTAAAATGGCAACAATGAGCTGTAGGAACACGAAAGAGAGAGGTATAGGAAATATCTAGTCAAAGCATTTAATGATAGCAAAATAATCTAGAAAAGGGAAAGGACAATTGAGAAGTAAAGTTAAGCTGTGCTTAAAGACAAGAGCTGAAAAGTGTGGAAGGGAAGCCCCAAGTATAAAATTTGGCAGGGCTGTGAGGAGCAATGCGGGAGTAAGTTACAGTGTAGCTTGGTCACAGACAATATTATTTTCCAAGGAAAGGGCACTTGAACTTCCTTTTCCAAAAAAATATGAAATTATTGAGACTATTTGAGCAAGGCAATTTTTTTTTTCTTTCAAAAAGACTTCATTTTCAGAGAGGGGGAAAGGAGGGAGAAAGAGAAAAATACTGACTGGTTGCCTCTTGCAGACCCCCAACTGCATATACCCAATGGGGGACTCAGCCTGCATCCCAGGCATGTACCTCAACCAGGAATCAAACCCACAACCTGTTGGTTCACAAGCTGGCACTCAATCCACTGAGCCATGCGAGGCAGGGCTGAGTAAGGCAGTTCCTTGAACAGATCTCTGCTTAGGAAGATTAAATCAAATGGAATCTATAAAACAAATTGAAAAAGGAAATAACTTGTAAAACGTGTTTAAGGATAAAAATATTTAACGACCCACAGAGCAATGGGCAGAGGTTTCTGGTCCACATTTAGTCCGTCATCAGATCTAACCTCCCCCTCCCCCACCCTACCCCAAACACACACCAAGATCTAGCAGATACGGTTTTGGGGAAACCCACAGCTGCAATGAGACTTAGTTACCTTGCTCTTGGAATTTATCACAACAGCGGAAGCTGGGCAGATTGGTAAGAGGAAAATAAAGATCCTGCATCTTTATAATATCTGGGACGAAGGCCAGCTACCTTAAAGGATTGAATTGGGTGTTGAGGCCAATTCAGAAATTTATCATTTCAACTATTTAGGACTTCCAATCAGCAAAGACTGATATCTCTACATGTGTAATCTAATGCTACCCAAAAGCGTATTATTTTTCAGAGAGAGAAACTGAGACTGAGACAGTATAATAAATTTTCCCAACATTACGTAGAATGAGTCAAGCCAACACTTGCCTTCAGACTCCGAGTTCACAGTCTTTCCACTACACCAAAATGTTGTCAAAGTTTTTCCAAACTAACAGACACACACACACACACACACACAATGTATCCAAATTAGGATTTACCTTTCAATCTCTAGTTTGATTTAATATTTTAGTTTACTATTGGGGGTCATAAAATAAGTATCTGGATCTTATACTACAACTTGAACTTAACCTTTGCTTTAGTTCTTCTTGGTGTTTCTGCCTAAATGTAGACAAAATGTTCTCTAATGATACTTTTCCCTGATTGATCCTTTCTCACAAAATCTAAATAATAGTTTAATTTTTATAAATTCCAATTCTTGATAAACCTCCAAGTAAAAAAGAAAAAGCAATTTAGCAAAACTGTTTATATTTTGAAGTTAATGACACACAAAAAACACACAAAAATAAAAATATAGAAGAGTTCTCAGATATCAGACAAGAAAATTGCAGAGTAAAGGAATCCAAATAGCAAGTAATTGTTTTAAATATTGCTAAACAAATGAAAGATCTGAGAGCATAGTTTGATTTTGTACAGCTTTCTTATGAGCATTCAAATATACACACCAAAATTAGGAGGAGCACAATTGGTTTGAAACAATCAAATCACTTGTGATTTGTGTGGTCTATTTAGAAAAACATCCTTTTGTTCATTTAAACCAGCAATTGTCAACTGGTGCACTATAAGAGTTTTTGAAACATGCAGTACCTGACTATTGAGTCAGGGACACTGACCTTTCCCCCTTAGATTGTCAAATTAAAAAATGATGACAGCAACACAGCAATAGCTGTTCAGTGTGAGTGGATCAAAATTATATCTATTTTTGTCAGATCAGCAAAAATTATATTTTTAGGTGTGTCATAGAACTTTAGTAATTAGTTTTGTGTGTCATGAGATGAAAATGTTTGAAAATTGCTGATTCAAACTATCAAATGCTACACGTACACACACCTAAAAATACATACACAAAATTCAAGTATAAATTACCATGTTAATATGAAAACAACCACTCCAAATCTTTTTGTTAGTGATTCCACATATTTGTATGGCTCAGAAAATACTGTGCCAGGTATGAGCAACTTGATTCTAGGATGAATTTCACCCCTTAAGAACAGGGTGATGGGAGAAGTTAGTAGTAACCCCGTGCCTCAGGTTTTTTTTTTTTTTTTTTATCTGTAAAGGACAGGAGGTGGGATGGATGATTTCTAATGTCATTTCCAGCTATATGATTATATATGATACTGAGATAAGTTTGGTGAGAAAATCTATGTGACTGTATTGAATTGCCTTTGTCCTTGGTCCTGAACAGCTTCAGAGTTTAAGGCTGATTCATTACAGCCAGGAAGGAACATTTCCATTTCTTTATAATCATGGCCAGGTTTAACCCTTTCAGATTAAATGTTAACTTTCTTATTTTTTTGCAGACCTCTATATTCGTTAGTCCAAGACTTTCCTGTAATTAGATGTCAGTCTTTGATTAATTCTGTGTTTGCTTCAGGAAAATGCCTACTTCATTTAGTCCCTAGATCATTTCTAATGTATGTGCTTCCTGCCTATCTATACTTGGTCTTAAGTTTTTATGCCCTTTTCCTTGAATTTAAGTAGCATTTTTACTTTAGCTGATAATTCTCTTTAGGAGTCCAATTTTCCTCTTTAAGATCCCACAGTTCTGTCCCAATAATATACTTAATGATGCACTTCCATGTTTTTCTATATGTTTTAAATGAGAAACATTTTTTGTAAAATATGGTATATCCTCTTGTTATTGCATATTCTTGTTCTACAACACTGCTTTAATTTTCCTTAAAATAATAGAGATTAGAATTTCTACCATAAAATACATTCTAGAATTTTAATTACTGGATAGGCAAACTAGGCATGTTCCACTTACATGATTTAAAGATTATATTATCTCTTATAATTCAAAATTAGAAAAGTATAGAAAATTAACTGGTATGCACATACAAGTCATTTAAGCAAGCTGTAAATTTGGTAATGAAGTAATTAAATTCAAAGTTTCGAATGGCTAACTCAGGTAGTAATTTATTAATGTTTTTTACCACCCAAACACACAGTATACATGAATTACTATAAGCAGTAAAAGGGATATAGAAATGAGAACAAATACTTGTAACCTTTTTTCTATTGTGGCCTTGAGGTTGTCTCCAGGATGAAAGAAAAAAAAAGTGGATGGAATGGTAAATCTTTATTATATAAAAACATGCCCTGGCTGGTGTGGCTCAGTAGATTGAGTGTCGGCCTGCAAACCAAAGGGTCGCTGGTTCTATTCCCAGTCAGGGTACATACCAGGGTTGCAGGCCAGATCCCCAGTGGGGGGAGCATGACAGTCAATGACATATTGATGTTTCCCTCCCTCTTTCTACCTCCCTTCCCCTCTTTAAAAATAAATAAAATCTTTTAAAAAATAAAATAAAAACTTAAATATGAAATAATTATCCCAAGCAGTAGTCTTTGAATTTCTGCAGTGATTCATATGCTCAGCTTCACTAGCATCAGAGAGATACAAATTAAAATCAGAGATACCACCTCACACCAGTCAGAATGGCCACCATAAACAAATCAACAAACAAGTGTTGGAGAGGATGTGGGGAAAAGGGAACCTTAGTGCACTGTTGGTGGGAATGCAGACTGATGCAGCTACTGTGGAAAACAGTATGGAATTTCCTCAGAAAACTAAAAATAAACTACCTTTGGACCCAGCAATTCCGCTACTGGGATTATATCCTAAGTCTCTGAAACATCAATCCAAAAAAAACCTATGCACTCCAATGTTCATAGCAGCACAATTTAAAATAGTCAAGTGCTAAAAGCAATCTAAGTGCCCATCAGTAAGAGTGGATCAAAAAACTGTGGTACATTTACACAATGGAATACTATGCAGCAGAAAGAAAGAAGGAGCTTCTGCCCTCTGTGACAGCATGGATGGAACTGAAGAGCATTATGCTAAGTGAAATAAACTAGGTGATAAGGGACAAATACCATATGATCTCACCTTTAAGTAGAACCTAATCAACAAAACAAACAAGCAAGCAAAATATAACTGGAGACATTGAAATTAAGAACAATCTGATAGTAACCAGAGGGGAGGTGGGAGGGGATAATGAGGGGGAAGGGAAGAAGGGTTTCCAGGAACATCTATAAAGGACACATGGACAAAACCAAGGAGGGGTGGAAGCAGGGGTGGGGATGGCTTGGGGGTGAGTGGTGGGAGGTAAATGCAGACAACTGTACTTGAACAATGATAAAATAATGTTTAAAAAGTAAAAAAATAAATAAAATTATTTAAGAAGAAAAAACCTACCTTTAATTTATTCCATAATGTCTAAGGAAGAGTCCCAAGATTCTGACACTAGACAAGGACTCAAGTACAAAATAGAAAAAAGGAAACTGGGTCTGAAAAAAATACAAACTGAATCTGTCTGTGCCATTATATTTCTGCTTTCTATACACCTTCTGAAGAAGTAGTGTTTTTTAGTGTTTTTTTTGGGGGGGGGGAGGGGTTAGTGCTATAACCCTAAAAGGCTATTCTGTGGGAATATACTGGAATAAAGGAAAATAAATTTAACATCATTAAGAAAGATTTCTCCAAAGTCTCTCAACTAAAGTCTTTCTTTGATGAATCTCTTAAATATTACATATGTCAATTGTTAATGTTATAAAAATTATCCCAAATTTTTGTGTTTTTCTATAGTGTAGTGAATACTTCTAAATATTACTGTTTGTTATATAAGAAAATAAAGGCAGATTATAAACTTCCCTGGATAGCTTTTTACTTTTTAAAGTGATATAAAAACAATCAAAATCACCTTCTACTCCCAGCATCCTTTAAGAAAATTAAGAGTTGCACAGTGTAATTTATATTACAATGATTAGTTAATAGTTTGCAATATATTAAATTTATATATAGGGTTGTAATTTTTATTATATATATAGTTAATTGCACATTGAGGTTTTTAAATAAATACTATGTATGGTAAGTATATTTCTACTCATGTTATGCTTTTTGTAACAAAATTATATTTTACATTTCCATAGAGTTCCATGAGGGACTTTTGTGCATTTTTAATTTACTAAAAGTTTTTATCGAGAATTTTGTATGTCAGACAACTTCAATGTGCCAATAATAAAGCATTGAACAAATCCTGTTTTGAATACTTACTGTCAGGAAATAATATCCATACTGTGTTGGCTTTTTTAAAAAAGATTTTATTTATTTTTAGAGAGAGGGTATGGGAAGGAAAAAGAGGGAGAGAAACATCAATGTGTGGCTGCCTCTTGTGTGCCCCCCACTGGGGACCTGGCCTGCAGCCCAGGCACATGCCCTGACTGGGAATCAAGCTGACAACTCTGGTTCACAGGCCTGTGCTCAGCTCACTGAGCCACACCAGCCAGGGCTCCAGACTGTGTTTAAAATATTATTTTCCTTTTTCATTCTCACCCAAGGATAAGCTTTTGATTTTTGAGAGAAGGGAAGAGAGGGAGAGAGACAGGGAGATAAATGTAACTGTGAGAGAAAGAGTGACTGATTCCCTCCCGCACGTGCCCTGACCAGGGAGGGAACCCACAATCTAGCTGTGTGCCCTGACTGGGAATCAAACCCACAATCTTTCTGTTTATGAACAATGCTCCCATGAACTTAGCCACATTGGCCAGGGCTAAAATATAATTTCTGTAATATAGTATATAGAAATGTGCTACAATAAAGCACAAAGACTTTTTTTGTAATTTAATTTTGGTAAAGCAAGTTTTAAAATAGACAATTCCTTAATAATGCTAAACATTCTCATGACCAATTACCTTTATATCATCCTGTCAGGTACTTGCATTGAAAATCCAGTTTTCTCATTACTAGTAATGCTTTAATTTTATTGCTCTCATTTTATGCATGACAGCAATGAAAAATTTTTCACAAGTTGTTGAATCTTGTAATTCCACAAAACATTTAGTCTTTCTCCTTTACTGGGGCTGAATAATATCCTTTCTGTACATAATGTGCTTGTTCTTTTAGCTCATCTTTTCCTATTTTATTCTCTCTCCTTCCCCTTGAGTTTGCTGTTATTCTTCTCTACCGCACACTCCATAACAAACTTTCCCACCAAACTGGACTCCAGGGTCCCTTTGTGCCATTTTGAAAATAGAACAGTATGTGAAATGTGCTTTAATAGCATGCCTTTGCTGCACGTATTAAAGAAATTCTGTAGGTAGAATAATGTTTCATTTTTCTATCCTATATTGCCATATTGTGACATCATTTCCAGGGAACTATATTATATTTTTCAATGGCCTCACACATAGTATTTAATAGCAAATTTTTCTATGAGCATATCAACTGGAAAAAGTGTATATATTCTTGATGAACCAGAAATTTCCTATTATTGAACCTTGAACATTGTGCGATCAATTACAGTTTTCCTTGACTGCCAAGAAATGTAGAGACAGAAACCAGTCCAAGCTTTTTATGGGACCTTAGATCTATATAATTTTGGGATGCCTGTTTCAGAAAAATGAGTTCAAAATTAGGACTACAAAATTAGGTGCAGAGCTGTAGAGGAGCCTTGACTAAATTCAAAGCCTTGCCTAAGTTCAAGGCTTTGAATTTTAAGCTCTATTAGCTACATGGCAAATCTACTTTTGCTTGGAACTTAGTTTTATGCCAAACTGTTACTATTTTCTTTAAACTTAAACATATTCTTTAAACTTAAAACATTTGAATATTCATTTGTTTGACACTCTTTTGATTCATATCCAAAGCTTTTTATTCAGGAAAAAAAGTAAGTGGAAGTTAGTTAGTAGAGGTTTTTTGTTTAATATCCCCCAACCTCACCTTTTATAATTTGACTTTTTTATTTTAATTTTGGAATAGTAGCTTTACATTTCCAGTACTTATGCTTCTGTTATAAGCTCTCTCAAAATTGCTTCAAAATAGATGAATTAAAGTTATCACTTCTGACTATTTGAACATAGATCCTCTGTTTTTGACCTTGGACCTTTCTGAGTTACTTCTTTTTGTTACATTTGGGATATGCTGTGTAAAGAAAATACAAATTCATCCTACTCAAAACATATGATAAAGTTTTTATTTTATCTAATTTTGGACTATGGTGTTTCAACTTTCCAAAATCCTGCATAGTTGATACTGAATATACATTAGGTATCTTTTCTTATACACATGGATCATTTAAGTATAATATACTGAGAAATATACAGATATGGGTTTTTGTCTTAATCAGCAGGCAAAACTAGAAATGAGTTAATGTTTCAATATAACTTTTGTGCTGTAATTAACATATGCTTTTAAATTTGTATAGGAACAAATTATAGAAATATTAGCTATTGCCAATCTGTTTTGTTGCACAACAATGGAAAGCAAATCGTCTCTGATGTTTTCATCCAACCTTGAAGTGTGAAGTTTTAAGAACCTGTATTAGTGTGCAGATGTGTACTGTCCTTTGAATTCTGCATCCAGTTTTCAGGGCTCAGTCTCAGAATCCAGTGCTATCATTAAAACAAAAATTCTTTGTTCTTTCATTTGTGCAGCATAACGGATGAATTTTAATCAGAGTCAGACATGTATTCGGAAGGAAATCATCATCTGCCCTTCCATGAAAGAACTAAATTCCATTACCTTACTTCAGATTTTAGTTATTCAACAAATTAATTTCACATGTCTTATGTTGAGTCATTCAAGATGGAGTGATTTCATTTCTTAACAACCAAAAGATTGTTTGTTTCATGGTGCATGCCATGCTATGAGGCATGGTAATTATTGAAACCCATTAATACAGGAAATTTGATTTTTATACCAGTTTGCAGAAAAAAATAGCATGTTATTATAAGAATGATAAAGAACAATTAAATGCTTTTAAATATTTTCTGAAGAAAACTATTAGTTTAGGTTATTATGAAAATAGCACCTAAATTAATAGTCCTTATAAAACTATAAAAATTAATGATCATGAGCTCTTTTTAAATTAATAATCTTAGGTCCTTTACTAAACATAACACAATCATGCATCTTTATAAACTGTAGTTCCTGAAACTGGGTTATTGCTTACTTTTTGAATATGTGATAGTGCAATACTGGAGAAGTACAGAAGAGGAATGATGAAAAGGATGGTGGGGGTTTAAGAGTGATGCCATAATAGAATGGACTAAAATTATTGGTGCTGTTATACCTGAAAAAGCTAAAATAAAGAGGAAATAAGATTGAAATAGATTAAAATAGGGTAGGGTTAATAGATTGAACTTTGACTTTTCTACTGGCTTCAATGTGGAAGACATTTAGAAAATGAAATTAAGAAATATTTTTAAGCACTGCTTCTCATAGTAGTTTTGAACAAAGATGAATCATCACCCTATGAGGTAGCATATAGTAAGAATAGAAAACAATTCCTGAAAGATTTTTATATATGATGGATGATGGTGCACAATTGGCTTATTACAGGAAATAAAGTTTAAGAAAAGTACTTCTGAACATAGCAAACAGAGCAACCATAGCTTGGTGCCTTTGTGCAATAGAATATTGCAGAGCTGAACAGCCATTTGTTTCTAATTCTTGTTTCATTTTTAATATAATAGATTTTATAATATAGGCTATCCCTCAAAATATTTAAAATATTGCAGAAATGTATTGTGAGTGCTTGCTTCATAGCGACCATTCAGGTATTAGGTATTGACTTAATAAATCACAGATCCAATTTTAGGATCTAGGTTCCAATGAAACAAAATTATTGCAATAAGTATAAGAGCAAAGTATATTGCAATAAGTATAACAGCAATTATTGTAAATAAGTATAAGTATGTCATTAAAGACTATAAGAGCAAATTTCCAAAAATACCAGCTTGCCTTTTCCAGTTTGCTCTTTGAATGGGCACAATTTATCATCTGTAATTCTTATTGTGTGTATCTCTCAGGATAGACTTGTTTATGCTGTCCTAACAAAGAATTCTAAATGTTTCCGTGGCTAACACAACATAGTTTATCACTTTGCTCACTCTGGACAACCAATAGAGACCAGTTGAGGGTCTGCCTTTCCTTGTCTTTCAGAGACCAAGCTGATGGATGTTGCATCCGCTATCTGGTATGCTGTCTATCACAAGGGCTGCAGGAAAGACAATTCATGAGGGTCTCCCTCTGACAATTAAATGCTCTATCCCCAAAGAGATCCACGCCATTTCTCTGTGTTCATGACTCCTTTGGCCATAACTAAACTAATGGACTCACCTGAGGAAGCCAAATAAAAAGAAAATCAAGAAAGAAAATCCCACTAGGTAACCAAAAATCAGAAATAGTTGGTGAACAGCACTAATAATTTCCACACTGTACTTATTGTACCAACCTCCCTGTTTTAAAGGCAACTATAACAGACTGAATAACTCACTTAAGTGTTGACCTTGTTGAAACACAGACATGACTAAAAAGTGATATTGTCAGGACACTCTTTCTGGCCTAGGAGAGTAAAAGAAACCTTCTTAGGCGCCAACTCCTGCTGGGATGCCTTCCAAAGGTTTCAGTGCACTTCAATAGCCTTTTACTAATTGTGTGCTTGGATAAAACTGCTATTTTGAGAGCTTGAGTGATGTCAGTTACAAAACACTTCAGTAAACCTGGTCATTCTTGGCAAGAAATCTGCCCCACTGGGAAACAAAGATCTGGAGAAGTGAATAAGAAGTATTGAATACATATTGTCATCACTGTCTTAAATTGAGAATGATTTCAGCCTTAAAAGTTGTTTCATCGAGGCTTTGTTGAAAACTCAACTGTTTTAAAAACAGGTGTCCTACCAAAATGCCTTTGACTGGCTCCTACCAGATGATGTGTAACTAATAAATTGAGAAACAGACTAAAGAATCAAACACAGGAACATTTCCCCTAGTCCATTAAGAAAACGATTTGAGGGATGGCTTAAAAATTATAGCAGTGTCTGAAACTCTAAACATTACTTACATGGTGGGAACAACTAACCACACAATGCCTTATATTCAATTTCTCATCTTGCACAGGGTGACAAACATTTTGAAAACAAACTAGTGTTTGGAAAATAAAATAGTAAACTTATAGTGGATTTTTTGGGGTAAGGATTTTTTTTTATTTTTTTAAATATATTTTATTGATTATGCTATTACAGTTGTCCCATTTTCCCCCTTCACTCCCCTCCACCCTGCACACCCTCTTCCACCCACATTCCCCCACTTTAGTTCATGTCTATGTGTCATACTTATAAGTTCTTTAGCTTCTACATTTCCCATACTATTCTTACCCTCCCTTCACAGAGATGGAAATCACATGGAGGGTTAGCAACAGGGGAATGGGAGGAGGAGAGAGGGGGGAAAGGTACAGAGAATAAGTAGCGTAGATGGTAGTGGATATTGTTTTTGAAACATCCTTATCTGTGATGTGCTGATTTTGTATACTAAGTCATAGATCCCAGAAATGGAATCCAACTGGGATGAAATCCCACAGGACTAAGAGAATGTATCTATAAATGACCTTGTAATAAAAACCCAGGGATTATTTTTAATCCTGTTTCTAAATTTAACTGTGTCATAGACTCATATTTGTTCTGTCATTGCAAGGGAGTTTGGTGTTCATTTAATACACACTGGATACATTTTTTATACAGTATTGGTTTTCAAATCCTGGCACAGAACCAGTTTCACTGACTATTCACATTTCCTACAGAGATGTAGTGGAATTTAATAAAAGATCTGTGGATTGTTCATTAGATTCCTCTTATAAGTGAGATCATATGGTATTTGTCTTTCACTGACTGGCTTAATTCACTTATCATAATATTCTCCAGTTATACCCATGGTGTTGCAAAAGGTAGGTATTCCTTTTTTTCTTTCTGCTATGTAGTACCCCATTAATAAACTAACAAACAAAGTAGAGCCACAGACATGAAAACATTAAACAGACTGAAAGTGATCACAGAGGAGGGGTAGGGGGATAATGATGGAAAGAAGGAGAAAGGACTAGATAAAGGACATTTATGAATGACTCACAGACATGGACAACAGTGGGAATTGACTGTGGGAGCAGGGGGTAGGATGGGCAGAAGAGGACAAAGAAGGAAAACTTGGGACCACTGTAATAGAATAACAATAAAAATGATTTTAAAAATCTGTGGATTGGAAGAGGATAAGGTATCAGGGTATGGAAGGTTTGTGACAGCTCTGATAGATTTCTTTCCTCCTTCAAAAGCAAAAATCACAAAGCACTTTAAAATTATTGAGAGAATTACAACTGAATGTTAGCACTTTTCAAATCCAGGCATCAACACTGATTATTAAAATGAATGCAGTGCTAAAGTGGATTTGAAATTCAGTGCTCCAAGGAAAAGTTCTCTAGGAACCAAAGGTAGCGTCTGTACTGTCTGATTAAGGATACCTGTCTGCAAAACTAAATGATGCATCAACATTGCAAGCTCAAATCAATCTAATTGATTTGTGTGTGTCATTATCCTGTCATGTTTATGTTTTCAATTGCCAAAAGGAGACTTCACCGATTAAGGGCTGTGTTTACAGATAGAGCAGTTAGAAGATGAAGAGTTCAATCGTTAGTCTGTATTTTAAAGAGCTAGCCAAGAACATTACTCTTCAAAAATGAAAAAGTAGCAGCTTAAGAAATAGGTCTGCTGACACATAAGCTCAACAAATTCAGGAATATAATGTGGAAGGAATACTGTACAAAAAGTTCTAGTTTGGCTTAGAATTCCAAGGTAAATGTTTCAAAAGTTGTTTGAAGATAAACTTGGCCCTATTATGTTAACATAGTAAGTTAAACAGTGATATCACAAGAATTCTATTCTAAATAAGCACATTTCAAAAGGATAGTTTTGACTAATAATAGCCATTGAAATTAATTTTTTTAAAAATCTGAAGGTATGGGTTCAGCCACTGTGGAAAACAGTATGGAATTTCCTCTAATAAAAATGGAATTGCCTTTTGACCCAGCAATTCCACTGCTGGGATTGTATCCTAAGAGCCTTGAAACACCAATCCAAAAGAACCTATACACCTCAATGTTCATAGCAGTACAATTTACAATAGCCAAGTGCTGGAAGAAACCTAGGTGCCCATCAGTAAATGAATGGGTCAAAAAACTATGATACATTTACACAATGGAATTCTATGCAGCAGAGAGGAAGGAACTCCTGTCCTTTGTGACAGCGTGGATGGAAATGGACAGCATTATGCTAAGTGAAATGAGCCAGGCAGTGAAAGACAAATACCATATAATTTCACCTTTAACTGGAACATAATCAACAAAAGAGAAAAGCAAATAAAATATAACCAGAAACATTGAAATTAAGAATAATCTAACAATAGCCAGAGGGGTGGGGGATGGGGACAGTGGGGAGAAGTGTTTTCAGGAACTACTATAAAGGACACATGGACAAAACCAAGGGGGGGGGAGGGAGGAAGCAAGGGAGGGAGGTGGGTTTGGCTGGGGTGGGGGGAGTGGTGGGGGGAAAATGCAGACAACTGTAATTGAACAACAATAATGTAATTTTTTTTAATCTGAAAGTATGAATGATCTTGCTTTTTTCTAATAAAAATACATTGAATAATTTATGTTTAACATTTCTACTATTTTTGTTAGAATAAAAATATGAAACTACAAAATTGATTACAATATTTATTCTCTTTATTGATGCTAATATTTGAGATTAAAAATTTCCACCTGTCCAGGATATTTTAAAATTTCTTGTTTGCTATTATCTCATGGATAGAGATGAGGGAAGGTAAATATGTTTATCAAGCTATTATGGATTAAAGAATTTTGATTAAAAAGAAGACAAAGTAATAATCTTGTACTGGTTGACAGCTGCTGATTACAAATTTATATATATATATTTGCATATATATATATAAATTTGTATATGCACACACACACATTTCCTAGTATTGTTAAACTTTATTTCACTGGGAAAATAAATTAGTTGAGGCAACAAATAAAATTAAAAGTTCCACTTAAAAGATATGCTACTTAGGAATAAAAACACCAGTGAGCAGAAGTCCCCTCTTTTCCCATTTCTCACTAAAACATTCTAGCAGAGGAGTAGTTTACTCTTCCAATGAGAAAAATTAGAGTTAAAAGTATATAAAAAATTGAATTCTGCTAGAGTGGACATGGTGTGACATCCCTACAGGATGATCCTCCTTTTTTAAAAAGATTGGTTAGGGGGGAAAAAAGTAAATCAACTGCTGGCAAACAGCAAATTTAAGGTCCAAGAGTCCAAACCAGCACAGCAGTCACCAGCCACATCCACTGAGGGCAGGCTCCATACCTTGAAGGTTTCATGCATTGGAGGCAAGGATGAAACATGGGATAGTGGACAATAGAAACTATCATTCTCAGTGTCCTACATCAGAATTACAGTCTCTTTTTAAAGCTTGTGGCTATTGCTTATGCTGATGTGGTTTGGAAGAAGAACAAGGTGCTTTTTTCCTGCTCTAAATCCTCTGACTTACTCTGAAACTTTCTGCAATATGTGAGAACAAATTTTTAAATTTTTGTTTTATTTTTAAAAAGATATATACAAATAATTAAGAGTTCACTGGGGTAAACTGTTTGTCAGTCATAGTCATAACTTACCGAAAGTGACTTTTGATTAATAGTGACCTGTAAAATAATGCACTGCTTTGTGAAGAGCATTTGTAAAGCAATATAAAGGTATTTTTTGTGATTAGTTCTTGTTTTTGTGTGCTAAGAGATTAGGCCTTTTTAATTCATAAAGTCCTTTTTTATTGTTTTGCTGTAATCTTGAGCACCAGTGAGCATTTTTTAATTATTTGTGGTGCCACCAATTTGATAGTCTTCTTTCTTTATGTATAATGTACTGACATACACTGACAAAAAAAGAATCCACAAAAATTTTCCAAGAAGACACTCATATGCATGTTAGAATTTTCATTTTTATTTAGCATTTTCCAATTCAACTAATTGTTATCACTCAATGTAAACTTTTAAAAAAGAAACTTCTAAGTAAAACAAACAAACACAATCCTTAAAGTTCAGCTGCCTAATATCAGAGATATTCCTGTCATTGTTAAATAGAAAAAAAATTATATTGCTTTTTTTATATATTGCATTCTCTCTCTCTCTCTGTCTGTCTCTCTCTCTCTCCTCTCACCGTTTACTCTACATCTCTCTGTATCTTCCTAACAACTTGTTTGTCTACAATACAGGGTATTTACTGATTCATTCAATGGTAATCATCACTACAGAGTTTATTAGTCTTTTCTGGGTATTGCTATGTATGGAGGTTTGTCATATTATAACTTTCCATGAAATACACCTATTATGTGAGTTTCTCATTCTCTTTCTCAGTCTGTAACTTACACAGAAATTCTGCCAACATAAAAAGGAAGTGGCCAATTGTATCATGAATTTAAAATGTGGCAATGAACATATTCTATGAGCACATATTTACAAAGAAATACCCTGTTTCATCAATCAAAGATGCCATTGATTATAAGGCACATCATTACATGTATACAAAGAAAGAAAACATACTTGTAATTAAATTTGACATATCTTCAACTGTAAGCTGCATTCATATTCTATAGATAAAAAATACAAAGGAGGGGGCACCATAGATATGAAATGTACTAAGCTTATGTATGGTGATATGTGCTTTCTCCCTTGTACTACTTCTAGTGTCAACTACCAAGCACATTATGTTTTACTTACACAACTCCTTTCGCTCTTATTTTTTCCAAATCAAAACTATGCGCAAGTAATTTGGTTGACTTGGCCTTGATTTTAGAATGCAGTTTAGACCTGTGCTTGGGTTCTCTCCATTCTATGTCATGCAACCTGGCACCATTTACTCCTGAGGAGTTAATTTCATTTATTGTGCCTTTAGTTGGCCAGTGACATAGTTATCAGAAAGAGCCACACATGGCTCCAATTCTTGGGCACCGCTCTGTTGTCCAAGATTAAAAGGATTATCCCAAAATATATAACAACTTTAATGTTACTTGGACTAATTCTACAAAATTGTGATGGAAGATAAATAGTCTTCAGTGTCATCCTTCTTTTTGCTGTCAAAATTTCTTACTTGGTATTTTTCAACATAAATGTCAGAGGGCGCCCTATCATTTGGGGTTAAGCTCACAGGCCTTCCTAACAGCTGCATGTTTTTTTCTCCCATATCTTCAGGAATAAATTTAGCAGTTAGTAAATCTAATAATCCTCCCTACTGGTCAAAGAAAGGGAAGTACAATTCTGCCTTCAGGGGAAAAAAATGATATGCATTTAACAGTGACTTTTGGGAAGCAATTAGTGTATTACTTCCTATAATTAAGGACTCCAAATAAATGTGGTTAAAGCAGGGCATTTTTAGTACAAGTAGCAAGGAAGAGAAGTTATGATAGGTTACTAGGTAAGATAGTTTAGGGCAGGTAGACCTTCTATCTATCCACAGTGTGTAGTTAAAAAATTAACAGTATAATTTATTATACTAATATAATAAAACATAATATAGCTTATAAATTGTCACACAGTAGACTCTGGAAAAAAGTCATTGATTCATTTACTCATTCATTTAACATTTGTTCACACCTGTTATCATCCTGGCCTAGGCTATGTGTTAGGAACATAACGAAAACATATATTGGGCTTTTGCCCTCATGGAGATTATAATATAGTGAGAAATATAAATATAAAACAAGTAATTATATGTGTAATAGATATTATAAAACAGAACGAAGAATGTTATGTGATTCAACCTAGTGTTTGACAAGGGTCAAGGGGTGGCATCTTATTGGAGACATGGAGAATGTAGGGAACGGGGTAGGGCTTCCAGGCTTGGGGAGAGTCGATCTATTTGAGGGCCCATGGGCCAGAGCACTGACAGTTCCTTACTAAAGCCAAAAATAAATAAATAAATAAAACACCAAAAACCCTAAATGTGAATGGAACATAAAGAAGGAATCATGTAAAGGATAAAGTTGAAAATAATAATTGGGGATCATCCACATTGTGGAAAGCCCTGTGAAGCATTTAAGAAGCCTGTACTTTATTCTAAAATAAATGGAAAGCTATTTAAATGGTCTTAAGGAAGAATTAATCCACTGAATACTGTTATTTAAACAAAACATTAACATTCTAACTAAGAGTAAAAAATGGTTTAGAAAGGGGATGGACTGGATGCATCGACTGGATGCAGAAACCAATTAGAAGGCCATTGTAGTAGTACAGGTGGGGCCATGATGCTGGGAATCAGAGCAGGGTGTTTGGCAGTAGAGCTGGGAAAAAGTGGATAAACCTGAGAGAACTTTGCAGGTAGACTCTTTAAGATTTATTGGAGTGAGGAAGAAAAGAAGCTATCAAGAGTGACTGTATGATTCCCAATTTTCTCTATTGAGCAACTGGGTATATGGTGATACCACTGCTGAGGCGGGGGGGGGGAGGGGAGAGAAGAGGAAATTATAAAACATAATGGGGAAGAAATTCCACATGAACTCTGATATTCAAAATTGGGCAGAAAATAAAGAGGTGACAGACAGGATAAAAAAGCCACAGCCAAATCACTAGAAGAAAAACCTAGAAAAAACTTTTCTAAGAAACAAGGAAGAATTTCCAGAGTAAAGAAAAACAGTGCAAATGCTGCTTAAAAATCAAGCTAGATAAAAACTGGAGTTTTATTGACGTGAAAATCACTGGCAATTGTGGTAAGAAGAGGTTTGGCAGTGTAGTACACTAGGAAAAACTAAAACGGAGGGTAATGTAATAGAATATAAACTTATTTAAGAAGTTTGATAGTGAAAGGGAAGACATGAAGCATGTGTACATGCAGATGGAGAAGGAGCCAGATGTGACAATGTGTGTTAGTCAAACATTTTCTGAAAGCAAGTAATAAAAAATTGTCCTAAACTAGTTTAAATAAAAAGGAAAATTTTTCAGGATTCACAGGAATCTCAGTAAACCCAAGGACAGACAGGGAAAACAATTTACCAGAATTCAATTCACTAATTAATTAACTTAAAAAATTTCCTTATTTGACTACTTCATTTTAGTTGACCAGATTTTATTGTGATTACATAAAGTATTTGTTGGAATGTTTTTTTGTTTTTGCCCTAACTCTTAATTACAAGAATGGAAGACTGGGGTGGTGGTTTAAAAGATTGAAGGGCATGGATAGTATAATAATAAAAATATATTTGATAGTGTATATATTCTCCTTATGAATGTATTTTTATAAGTATAGTACAGCCTTCTTATACCCTTCATTCTGCATGCCCTTATCTTTGTGGCCAGTAATTAAGAGAATCAATGGCATCCTTGTGGCAGAAAGAAAACTGTAGGGTTGGAACACCAGGGATAGCTATTGGGTGAGGCACCTGGGGATCTTGCAGAAAGGGACTGCTAAGAAATCTCTTCTGAGTGAGGAGTCAAAGGCAAAAAGAAAGGAAAACTGAAAGAGTTATAATCTCAATTTTTTAAAAATCTGATCTGGGATAAGATGCCTGTTATTATAGTAACATAGATCCTTACTTTTCTCCATAACTGCTGTGACCCAGAAAAAAGAGAAATACATTTATTTATCTTTTGTCTTTCATAACCAAACTTCTCAAGTGAATGTACAATTTTAATATTTATCAAACACTTATATGTGGCAAGGTTTTTATTTTGTCCTTACAATTTATGAAGTAATTATTATTTATCATCCTTATTTGATTGGGACAGAACAATTAAACAGTTTGCCCAAAGCTGCAGCAATTTTGCATGACAATCTAATTATAACCTGATCATTTAATCGATTGATGTCTGCTTGGTGGCTTCTCTATAACTTTCAATGAAATCTGTTTTGAAGCTTTCTCTTCCCTTGTTATTTGTAAATATTGTTTTTTATCCTTTCCAATACCCCAAATCTGAGCCCAAACTATATATACATTATAGTTACTTTAGGAATAAGGCCCTTAAGGGAAATTCTCTTAGCCAAGATCTTGACACCCTAGTCGAGCTACATATGGTGACCTTCACTACAGGCACAGACTGGCGTTGGATGATGGGCACACAGATTCCCCACAAGCCATGCTACACCTCTGATTGGCTTCTCATTACCATTCTCCACGTGGAACCTCTTATTGCCACTGAGTAGCACCTTTCCTCACACACTCCCAAGACTGAAATAAAACTATATATGCTGTGACCTACAGGTTCTATGCCTTGAACAGCCTTATTGGTCTGGCCAAACCTCCTTACACTGGATCCTTACTCCTTACACTTACTCTAACTAGATCAATTTCTCCAGTTACATATGATCCAGTGGTACTTTCTGGTTCCAGCATGCCTCATGCTTTAACTTGATGTTGGAGCCTAGTATTCCTATATAAACTTATTATTGGAGCCCAGTTAGTCTCCACCTGATGACTCCATTACATACTTTCTACTGTCCAAGAAGCAGTAGAGCAGAGAGTGGCCTCAGAAGTTAAACTACCTTATTATTGAGTTTTGAAAGTTCTTTACATATTCTGAATATAGTCTTTTATCAGATAAATGTTTTGTAAATATTTTCTCCTAGCCAATGTCTTATCATTTTCTTCTCTTAAGAGTGTCTTTCAAAGAACAGAAATATTTAATTTTATTAAGTTAAATTTATCAATATGCTTAATTGTGGACTTCTTGTCTTTGAATAAAAAAATATTTGCATAACTCAAGTTCAAAAGGATTTCTCCCATAATTTTTATAATTTTGAGTTTAATATACAGTTTTATGATTCTCTTTGATGATGTTTGCATTTTGTAAGAAGTATGGGAAAAAGTTCATTTCCTTTGCATATGGAAATGCAATTGTTCAGGAATCACTTATTGAAACATTATCCTTTCTCCTGTGAATTGTGTTTGAATCTTCGTCAAAAATCAATTGACCACATAGGTGTACATCTACTACTAGACTGTCAATTTTGCTCCAATAGTCTGTTAGTGTATCTTTGCCCCAGTACCACATTGTCTTTAAAGCTATAACTTCATAATAAGTATTATAAATATGATAGCATTAGTCCTTCACATTTTCTTCTATTTAAGATTTGTTTGGTATTCCAAGTCCTTTGCATTTCCATATGAAACTTTTAGAGTCAACTTAGCAATTTGTGACAAAAAAGTCTGCTGGGATTGTAATTGTGATTGTGTTGATTCTATATATCAGTATGAGGAGAGTTGACATTTTAATGACACTGATTCTTCCTGTCATTGAACTGATGTGTCACTACATTTATTTTTCTTTAATTTTTTAAAGCAGTATTTGTAGGTTTTCAGTAAACAAAACTTGCAGAACCTTTGCCAGATTTATCCCTAAGTACTTCGTATTTTGATGCTATGGAAGTTGCAACTTAAAAAAAAATTCAACTCCCTCATTTTAGTTGCTACTATAAAGAAAGAAATTGATTTTTGTGTTTTGATCTCATATGGTATAACTTCACTAAAGTCACTTACTACTTTTAGTGGCTTTTTTGCAGTTTTCATTCAATTTTCTAGATAGACAATGACATCATTTTCAAATATGACACTTTTTTTCCCTCTTCAGTTTGTATGAGGTTTATTTCCTTTATTTGCACTGTGAAGGCTTTCAATATTATATTGACTAAAAGTGGTGAGAATGAACATCCTTCTGTAGTCCCTGATTTTAGAGGGAACTCATTAGTATTCCACCATTCAGTGGGTGTGCTGAAAAACTTTGCAGATGACCTTTTTCAGTTTGAGGTGGGTCCCTTATTTTTGTACTTTGCTGAGAATTCTTATATGAAATGGATGTTAGATTTTGTCAAATTCCTTTTCTTTCTTTCTAGAGATGATCACGTGATTTTTTATTTTATATTTTTAACATGGTAAATTGTACTGATCAATATGTAAATATCAAACCAACCTTGCATTCCTTGGGTAATCCCTTTTTGTTCATGATATATTATTCTTTTCACACATGGCTGGAATTGATTTGCTAATTTTCTAAAACTTAACAATTTTATAACCTTCTCAATGAATTAGATTTTGGTTTCTTTAGTTTCCTATATTAATTTTTTTTTTCTATTTCACTGACTCCTGTTGTGATGTTTTAATTTCTGCTACTTACTTTGGTTTAGTTAACTTTTCTTTTTCTAATTTCTTAAAGTGGAAGCTGAAGTCACTGACTTGAGACTTTTCTTCTTTAATTAGTGGTATGTATTTTCTGCTAAGTACTGTTTTAGTGGCATCCCAGAAATCTGTTGTATTGTGTTATTTTTATTTGGTATAAAATATTTTCCAATTCTATTTTGATTTCTTCTTTAATCTCTGTGTTATTTAGAAATGTGTTATTTATTATCACACATTTGGGGATTTTCCAGATACCTTTCTCTTGTTTTTTATTTAGTTTCATATGGTCAGACAGCACACTTTTTAAAAAACTCCAATCAGTTTAAAGTTGTTGAGACTTATTTTATTCTCCATAGTATAGTCTATCCTCATAAATTTTCAATGTGCCCTGAAAGAGGGTACATTCTACTTTTGTAAGATAGAGTATTGTAGCAATTTCCATTAGGTTTAGTGTGTTGATAATATAATTTAAATATTCTACACTGTTATTGATTTTCTATTAATGCTATCATATATTGAGAGAAGAGTATTGAAATATCCAATGATAATGGTTGATTTGTCTATTTCTTCTGTCAGTTTTATCAGTTTTTGCTTTATGTAGTTTGAAAATCTGTTATTGGATACAAAACAATTTAGAATTATGTCTTTTTGACACCTAGGTCCCTTTAAAATTATGAAATGTCCTTCTTTGTCCCTGGTAATATATTTGCCTTGAAATATACTTTGTCTGATATCGCTGTGGCCCTTGAAGTTTCCTTTTGAATAGTGTAAGCATAGCATATCTTTTGTATATTTATATTTAAAGTAAATTTGTTACAGTGAGCATTGAGTTGGGTCTTCTCATTTTCTCCAATTTGACAATCTATTTTTAATGAAAATGGATGAATCTATTATATTTAATATAATTACCAGTATGATTAGGTTTAAGTCTGTCATATTATATTTTGGGGTATTTTTGTCCTGTTTTCCTCCTTTTTCTGCCTTTTTTGGATTGAGTAATATTTAACAATTTCATTTTATCTTTGTTGGATTATTAGTTGTACCTCTTTGTTTTGTTATTTCACTGATTACATTAAGTTTTATTGTGTATGTCTTCAAATGATCACATTCTGTCTTCAAGCAATTTTATACCAAATGTATAAATTGACAATAGTTCACTTCCATTTCTATTGCACTTCCACTCTTTCTACTATTTTTTCATTTTACCTGTACATGTTATGAAAGATACTAAACATTGCAATTATCTTGTTTAAATAACTATCTTCTGAAGAAATTTAAATCATAAAATAAAATTTTATTTTTCATACAAATGTAGTTACCTTTCCTGTTGCTTTTCATTACTTTAGATGCATATTTTCATTTGTTGTAATTTTTCATCTGTCTGCCAAATTTCTTTTAAATTTCTTGTATGTGGGTTTCCTCAAAATGATTTTTTTCATTTTTTTAAAACATTGAATGTTTTATTGTTTATGCTGTTAGAGCTGTCCCAGTTTTTTCCCCTTTGCCCCCTCACCCAGCTTTTTGTTTGTCTAAACTATCTTTTTTGCATTCATTTTTGAACAGTGTTCACCAACTATTAAGCTCTATGTTGTCAGTCTTTCTTTCACATCTTGAAAAATGCTCCTCCACTGTTTGAGATTTTTCCAAGGAGAAATCTGCTATATTCCTTATTTTTGTTTATCTGTACACAATATGTCTTTTTTCCTCTGACTGCTTTTAAGATATTTCCCTTTATATCCAATTTTAAGCAATTTCATTATGAAATGTGTTAGTGTAGTTTTCTTCACATTTTTTTGTGCTTAAAGCTCATTTAGCTCCTTGCAACGTGGGTTTTAATCTTCATAAAATTTAGAATTTTTTTGCCACTATGTTTTAAAATTTACAGGGGTTCGCAATAATAGGTTTATAGTTATGAGTATGCAAAACACAGAACTAATAAATCTATTGTAATAATCATAACCTGCATGTCTTTTCCATACAACTGTAAACCTACTTTTGCCCACTCCTCTATTTGTTTGTCTCCTATCCTTTCACTATGTCAGGGGGCCAATTTCAGTATAAAATGTTGCTTAAAACTTTTCCATGACTCACTGGTGTTCTTTGCATTTTTTAAAATTATTTCTTCTGTTTTAAATTTTAGGCAGTTTCTATCGCTATTTCTTCAATACCCTAAGTTTCTTTTCAGATATTTTGCTTTTCATCTCTAGCAATTGCATGTCAGTATTTTTCATATCTTCAATATTTCTACTTAACTTTTTAGACATATGTATTAAAAGCATAGTTAACTGTATTTATTGTCCTTGGGTTTGCTAGTTCAAACACGTGTGTCAGTGTTGTCAGTTTCATTGATTGATTATTGTTCTCGATATGGGTAATGTTCTTCTGCTTTGTTGCATACATGTCTGCAAAGCTTTGATTGGATGCCAGAACTTGTAGGTTTTACTTGCTGGGCAGATGTTTTCTTAGTCCTATAAATATTCTTAAGAATTAACTGCATACTGTTAAGTTACATGGAAACAGATCATGTTGGATCTTTCTTTTATAATTTGTGGCTTCACAAAAGTACCCAGCATAGAACTAATTATCCTTCACTACTAAGACAAAACCTTCCCGAGTGTTCTATCTAATGCTATGAAAATTATAAGTGTTTAAAATCTGGTCGTAGGGAACAGGTACTTTCCCTGGCCTTGTGTGACTATTAAACAGTGTTCCCTTTAATTCTTTTAGGTGTGGTTCTTTCACAGTCTTTGGAAGTTTCCTCAAATGCAAACATGGGTCAGTACTCTGGAATACTTAGCATGAAACTTTTGCATGAAACTAGATTATTTCTCTGTGCAGTTCTCTCCTATATCATGTTGTGTGAGTGCTAGCATGTTTTTTCTCTTTGGACCTCAGTTTGTATTTCCTCAGACAATGTTCTTCCTGTGTTCCTCTTCCCTTAACTGTAACTGGGAAATTCTCTCATAGAAGTAAGCTAAGACATTTACACCTTACATTTTCCCCATCTCTGAGGGACCACTCTCTGGTTGCCTGCTGCGCAGGACCATGACTTTCATTGTTGTTGTTTCATGCAGGAGCGTAAATGCAGTCTTCTTTACTTCATGTGACCTGAAGCTGAGGTGCCAGCTGATCTTAATAATGAGATTGGGCAGAAGAAGATTAAGAAACTGTATACATAACACTTTTATAAAAAATTTAGCTTATGGTAAAATATTAAATCAAAGTTTCTTTCCACATACACATATATATGTAGGTTAGACTACATTCTCCTTTTCTGGAGAAATATTTTAATGCGCAAGAAATTTATTCCACACACAAGTTCACTTAAAAAAATAGAAGAAAAATAAAATGAAACAAATTTTGGCACTGCTAGAGTATCTGTAATTTAATAAGTGATGATAATATTACAGAAATGTTTACCTCGGGTTCAGCCTCTATGAGTCATTTTAATATATTAGAGCTATTCTTACATCTTAAATAATTTTCTGACCTCATCCTACTAAAGAAAAGTTTCAACTTTTCTCTTGAACTTTTTCAGACCAAAAATACAGTGTAATTAATAGAGTATTGAATTGAGTGAAATGATAAACCTTTTCATAAAATAATTAATATGGTTGACCCAAAAAATGCAACCTTCCTATATGAGAGTTAATTTAGCAGATGTTCATAAATGGGGGCCTTTCAGGGATATCTGCTAGATTTATTATTCCTGAAAAAGTTCTCAAAAGTAGGTTTGATATAGTTTACAACTAAATTGCTAATTTTTTGTAAGGATAGAATTTTTAAGAATTCTTTAGTACCAAGATCAAGGGAATAACTGAGGTTTCATTACATTATGTATGAATACCATGAGTCTTTTCAAGTTTAAAAGGCATTATTAAAAGTGCTAGTAAAAAGGGAAGAGAAGAAAATATTGAAAAATAGGAAACTTTTCTAGAAAAGATGGAAACATTTGAATAAAAGTAGATGGAAGCAAATAATGGAAGAAGTAACTCAAATGAAAAGACAATTTCAAAGTGTTCAATGACTTAAGTGACTCAATGTTATGAAAATAAATATTAATTACTAAAATAAAATCATATAACTAGTTAGAAAGATAGGCAGAATGAGAAGTTCTTACTAAAATTGTTTTAAAATTCAAATAGTCTAGAGAAAATTATAACAAAATGAGAAAAACAAATTCTTAAAATCTAGGTCATTTAACTGATTTCCCATATTTCCTGCAATTCTCTGCTTTAAAATGTTTTGTACATCACCTAGACACTTTTTTTCACAGAAGATCAAGTTATAAGCAAAGTACAGAATGGTAATTAAAAATTTCTAGTTCAGTGCCAGGCACACATTGTTCTTTTAATGAATCAGATTATCTCAACTTTGTAAGGATTAATTAGGTACTTGTAGCAAAGCAATTCCTTTAAATTTCTCAGAACACTATGCCACCAGATAACTAAGTGGCAGCTTTGTAAATTCAAAGAGTTAATAGAAGCCAAGAAATTCTATTACACTGAATTACACTAGAAGAATTAGAATTATTTTATTGACTATGATAGTATTAAAATATTATTATATATTTTCATTTACATTAACTAAGATTTTTGCAAGTACTAAAAACCATTGGAAAAAAATTGAAATGAAATAATACAATATTTTTTCTTTTAGAAAAAAATAAAAATTACAAAAATAATTGACATCTGCAAGTATTTTCTCTCCAAAATCAACAAATATGAAGTTTTTATAATAATTAATATTATACATTTAAAAACTATTTTGGAATAATTTTAGATTTATAGAAAAATTGCAGAGACAGTGCAAAGAATTCCTATATACTTTGATCCAACTTCCTCTAATGCTAACATCTTATATACAGACATTTATCAAAACTAAGGGGAGGGATGGGAATGGATGAAAGAAGATGAAGGGATTAGCCAAACAACATACATGCATAACCCATAGACACAGAAAACAGTGTGGTGATGACCAGAGGAAAAAAGGGCTAGGGGATGAGTGCATGTGGGCAAAATGGGGCAATAGAGATATCTATAACAGTGTAAACAATTTATTCATGTATTTATTATATTTTTTATTGTTGTTCAAGTACAACTGTCTCCATTTTTGCCCCTACCACACCCCACCCACCCCACCTCCCACCCTCGATCCACCTCCTTTGGCTTTGTCCGTGTGTCCTTTATACATGCTCCTTGATGGCCCTTTCTCTATTTTCCCCCATTATCCTCCTCCCACCTCCACTCTGGTCACTGTCAGTTTGTTCCTTGTTTTTCTGTCTCTGGTTCTATTTTGCTCCTTTGTTTGTTTTGTTGATTAGTTCCCACATAGGTGAGATCATATGGTATTTGTCTTTTACCACCTGGCTTATTTCACTTAGCATAATGCTCTCCAGTTAATTAAAAAAAAAAAAAGACTAAGAACTTAACACTGGCATAATACTATTAACTAGACAGAAGATTTTACTAACATTTTATCTTTTTCTATTCCAGAATTCATTCCAGGACACCACTTCAGTTTTAGTCATCCTGTGTCCTAGCCTCCTTTAACTGGTGGGTTTTCCAGTCTTTGTTGGTTATGACCTTCAGAATTTTTTAGAGTATTGATTAGGTATTTTGTAGAATATCTTTCGATTTGGTTTTGTCTGATATTTATTCACAATTAGGAATTCTCAATGGATTTTGGGGAAAAATATTTCAGAAGCAAAGTGTGCTTCTCATCACATCATATCAAGAAGGGGCATATCAAATCAACATGTCTTATCACAAGTGGCGTCAACTTTGATCATCTGGTTACAGTGGAGTCTGACAGGCTTCTTTCACTGTAGAGTGCCTATTTTTCTCTTTCCATATTCTATTATTTGGAAGCAAGTAACTAAAGTCTAGCCCACATTCTGCTTGAGGAGAATTAAGCTCCAGCTTTTGTAGGGATGAGGCTCTTCATAAAGTATTTAATTTTTTTCTGAAGGAATATTACTTCTTTCTCCCCCACTTATTTATTTGCTCAATCAAATATGCATAGTAGGATGTACTCATGGATATTTACTTTGTTCTTTGGCATTATAAATACTATTATTACTAAGAGTTCAATACTACTGCTGTTTATTTTATTGCTTAAATAATTTCTGCTTTGACCACTTGGGACACTTTCTGGTTGGCTTCTGTGTCCTTTTGAGATACCTCCATATTATCTTTTAACACTCTCTTTTTAAAATTTTTATTTATTTATTTTAAATAGTTCATTTTTAATTGGATTTTTTTCATTACCATTTGTCCCTCCATATACTCTTCTATTTCCACCTCTGCACTGCAGTCAGTGCACTGTTGTCCCTGTCCATGAATCTGTTAGGTAGCAGCTAGGAATGAACAGCCAGAGGGGAAATAAAGCCAGGCCCTCCCCATTACAATCTAACAAAGAACTTAATACAGGAGGCTAGAAGCAAAAGGAAGACATGTCTCACCAATTAACTGAGCAGTCCTGAGCTCGGTTTGATAAGATTGCCAGGTGTCCCAAGCATTGCAAGCAAAATAGCACAGAAGGAGGCAAGAGTCCTTGAGACTGTGCTGAGAAAAGGGGCTTCTATAAGCTCCTGTAAAAATGTTGCTAAGATTGCAGGTGTTCTGAACATCACAAGTGGGAATTACACAATAGGAAAAGCGGGTCTTTGCTGGGAAAGGGGGCCCCTCTAACAATTTCACTAAGACAAAGAGCCTTTACTAAGAAAATAAGGCTCTGTAGCTGTACATTATTCCCAAGTGGGAGAAGGAGGGATACCTGGAAGCTTGCTGAGATATATAATCTCTGAACCCTAACAGTCAGCATATTTAGATTAGCTAAATGCCCACTTGTAGCCTCAGCTCAAGTGTATAGAACAAACTCACTCATTTTTTAACAAACTTACTAACAACTTTATTTCCTTTATATGAGGGACATTTAGACTAGCTGGGGGCCTGCTTGCAGCGTTATGCTCGTATGTATTTCATAAATAAACTTGCTATTTCATTTCTACTATATGTGCTTGTCTCTCATTTGAATTTGTGTCTTTTGAGAAAGACAAGAACTGAGGCAAGGGAAGAGAGACCCCTTGTTGTCTCTCTCCCCATCTGTAACAAGTCCTTTTTCTTTATTGCTAGATCCCTCCACCCTCCAAATCTCTGCCCCCAACCAGAGCTGTTAGACTGCCCTCTATCTATGAGTCTGCCACTCTTTTGCTTGTTAGTTCAGTTTATTAGGTTCTATGAGTGAAATCATATGGTACTCGTCTTTCTCTGACTGGCTTATTTCACTTAGCATAATGTTCTCCAGGTTCATTCATGCTGTTGCTAAGGGTAAAATCCCCTTCTTTTTTATAGCTGCATAGTATTCCATTGTATAAATGTACTATAGCTGGTTTATCTGCTCATCTACTGATGGACACTTGGGCTGCTTCCAAATCTTGGTGGGCTGCTTCTAAATCTTGAATGTTGTAAATAATGCTGCAATGAACATAGTGATGTATATATTCATGGTACTAACATAAAAATAGACATAGAGATCAATGGAACAGAATAGAGGCCCAGAAATAAACCCACACCTTTATAGTCAATTAAGCATGACAGAGAAGACAGAAATATACAGTTGGTTAAAGACAGTTGATTCAATAAGTGGCATTGGGAAAATTGGACAGATACTCACAAAAAAATGAAACCAAACCACCTCCTTAAGCCACACACAAGAATAAATTCAAAATGGATTAAGTCTTAAATGTTAAACATTCTCTTACTTTCTGTCACTATCTAATGTTCTAGGCTTGTCTTGAATTTTCCCTACTCAGCCCTAGAAACAACCAATTCTTCAAGGAATCTTGATTCCTTTCATGAAAGAATGGTGTTTAGAAACTAAGGTCTGGGTGCTGGATATCCTGTTATCACTGCTTCTTTCTCCTCTCAGCAGCAGAGATAAGAAATATATTCATTATACAAGCCATGTGTACACATTTTTTTAAATTATGTGTGTGTACCTCAGTTCATATTACTATCTCTGACTCTAATTCAACACCCTAGGGTTTATTTTATCTTTCCTCCACACACATATTTAACTTTTATCACTGATACTGAGAAACCTGGTTCCCATTATCTACAATTTATATTCGTATTTGTTCAACCAACAGTAGTACACGTGCAGAGCAGCCTCAGAGTGAAGCAATTAGAGAACTACACTAAGTTTTTATGGGGTGCAGACAGAGTTGGAGAAAATTGCCTGCTCAAACTTTTATTTGATTCAGGTATTATAGCAAAACTCTGCTTTCTCCTCCCTGAAATGTGTTGCCTTGGGCTGGTACCCTTCTTGTAGTGGTTTTGATATTGTCATGTGTTAATGCCATAAATTCCCAATGCTTGGCTTACTATAACTGTATTATAAAAGATGAAACTGAGGTATTGAGAGTGACTTTCCCAAGGTCACATGGCTCATAAGTAACAGAGATGAGTCTAAAATTCAGCTCTGTTTGAAGTCCAAAATATAAAATTTTATATTAGGGTTAGAACGTAATGCCCCACAGAGGAATACAGTGTGGCTGGGTTTGTGGTTTAAGTACCTAGGTTATTTTACTTTCATCAATGAGCATTCATAATAGCCTTCTGAGTTATCTTTTGTTTATTTACTTATTGTCAGTGGGATTAACCAATTTAGAACTAAAGAATATGTAACGGGGTCATATTGAGCGGAATTCCCAATACTTTAAACTTTGTCTTTAAGTAATTTGGCAAGGCTATCTCACCATGCAATTTGAATAGATTGCAACTACTTGGATAATTTTGCTATAACTTTGAACACGTAAAGTACAACTTTTAATTTTATTACTAAAATATTGTAAGTCACTATTCTTTTTCTTTAATAAGAATTTGAGAATATCTAGTGTGTATTCATTGGGGCACTTGCACACATAAAGAATTTTCTGAGAAGAGTGCTGGTTCTTTCTAGTACAAAGCTCATCAAACTATTAGTGATAAAGGAAAAGGTTTTTTTCTTCCTCTACAATCAGCCATGGATTGATAACTTTATAAAATAACATAATTTTCCAGAGAAATAAAAATTTAAGAATACCAATAGAAGCCCAAATATTTTATTATTATATTTTGTCAATATAAAATCACTCAGTCAAATTGACATTAAAGTTTCCAAAGACTTTTTCTCAATTTCTGTATTTTTCTGTTTGGGAATTGGTAACAAACATTTATTTACTAGCATTGATTTATTGAACATTTTGGTCCCTGATTAGATTCCTTTAGAAAACCTCAGCTGAGTGGTAGTGTCCACCAAAATCCAAGTCATATTTCACTGGCATAACAGCAGTCTCTTTTCCTCTGAGGATATGTTAACTATGCTCAACCACTTTTTTAAAAAAATATTCTTAACATTTTTTAAATCTCACCCAAGGATATGTTTATTGATTTTAGAGGGGGAAGAAAGGAGACAGAGAGAGAGAGAGAGACAGAGAGAGAGAGAGAAACATCACCATGAGAGACCAACATTGATCAGTTGCTTTCCATATGCACCCACTGGGGGACTGGACCTGTAACCTAGGTATGTGGTCTGACTGGGAATTGAACCCTTAACCTTTTGGTGTACTGGACTGTGCTCCAACCAGCTGAGCCACCCAGCCAAGGTTATCCTCCAGAACTTAGCACCTACTTACTTTTATACCAATTTAGATTATTGAAAAGCATTAAATATGAAACACATCACTCTTCTTTGCTATTGCCCTTACAGAAATATAAATGCTAGTGGCATATTGAGTGCTTATTACATGCAAGTGCAGTTCTAAGTACCTTACATGTAAAGTCATTTAATCTTCTCAATATGAAACAAGCACTATTATCATTCCTACTTTAACAGAAATGAAAACTGAAGTACAAAGAGATTGACTTGCCATGATCACATAGCAAATGAGTGGCAAAGCTGAGATTCAAACCCAGCATCCTGGCTGTAAGTTTGTGTCCTTATCCACAACATCATACCACTATCTGTAAAATATAAAATAAAATAAATAAAATAAAATAAATATAAGACTATCTGGAAAGGCCTTTGTAGTTTATCTAAAATTGACTTCCAGGTACGTGATTTAAAATGTTACTCAATATCTATTTTATAGAGCCATTTTTAACTAGAAGGGACAATTCAAAGTTCATAGAATTATAAACACTTTATATTTTTCTTTCTTTGGTCTTGCAACTAGACAGCTGGGAACTAAGGCCTGCGCTCAAATATCATGGATTTTCTCTAGTGTATGACTTCTTGTTTTTTTCCTTTTGTCAAGTATTGTTTTACTTATGACAAGTATTTTTATTAGCCACCTCAAACCCCTTTTGCTTGAATAGATGATAAGTAAGTCAATTAATGTTCTTCAGTAGTTCTTTTGTCATGAGATTTACGATTCCAATCTATGATCATTGAGAATCATTGTAAAAAGAATGAAGAGATATATTAGTATTCTAAGGCTGCTGAAACAAATTACCATAAACTGGTTGTTAAATCAATGAATGTTCATTCTCTTGCAGCTCTGGAGGCCAGCAGTCTGCAATCAAGGTGTGGGCAGGTTCACATTTCCTCTGGAGGGTCTAGAGGAAAACCCATTCTTTGCTTCTTTCAGCTTCTGGTGCTTGATGATGTTCTTAACTTGTGGCTATGACTTCAATCTCTGCCTTCATGATCACATTGCCTCCTCCTCTTCTCTGTGCCTGTCTTCTCTGCATATCTCTTTTAAGGACAATGCCATTGAATTTAGGGCCAATCCAGATAATCCAGGATGATTTCATCTCAAGATCCTTCTTTGTATCTGCAAAGACCCTTTTCTCAAATAAGGTAACATTCATCGGTTCTGCGGATTAGGACATAGGGATATCTTTTTGGTGACCACCATTCAAGCTACTATAAGAGGTATCGGTAGTCAGAGGTGTCTTTCTGTAAATATACTCACCGCATTAGACTTTAATACATGGATTTTGTGACTTAAAACTCATATGTAAAAAGTCCTTTATTTTTTGCCCATTTCCTGGCTCTTTGCTTTGTTCTGAAATGGTTAAGTTTGCCAGGGACCTGGTTTTCATTCAGGTAAAATTGATGGATGTACAGTATTTTAAATTTTGTTTGTCTATATTTTATCTTTAAGTCTTATAAAGAGGCCCTGGCTGGCGTAGCTCAGTGGATTGAGTGCGGGCTGCGAACCAAAGCATCTCAGGTTCGATTCCCAGTCAGGGCACATACCGGGGTGCAGGCCATGCCCCCCAGCAACCGCACATTGATGTCTCTCTCTCTCTTTCTCCCTCCCTTCCCTCTCTAAAAATAAATAAAATCTTAAAAAAAAGTCTTATAAAGAAATCTTTTACATTATCCTCCATATCATCTTTCCAAGAAGCAGTATAAAATAGATCTTAAAAGCATAGACTGTAAAAGTTTTGCCTGGATTCAAATACTGACTGACTACTACTAGCTACATTACCTTCAGCAATGTTCTTTATCTCTATGTGCCTTTATCATAGGATATTACACACAGACACACACACACTACTAAACAATGGTTAAAACAGTGCCTAGACTGTGAAAAAAAGTGAGTTTTTATTACTATAGCTATTACTCTGACGAACAGCTATAGTCTTCTTTCAGCATAACTCCATTGTGATAAACTCAGCTATGTAATACTTTATTTTTACAAGGTTTTATGCCTAAAACACCTAGGAAATTTTCAAATAGGAGAAATTGAGGAGTGCTGAAACTTTCAGACATAAAATAATCACTAGAGATAACATAAAAGCATAAAGGAAACCTGTAACTTTGAGTGAAATGAAAATTACCATTGTGTTTGGTGAGGCCTGAGACAAAGGGAATTTATCTAAATTCTGATAAAGAAGACCAGATGTCCAGAGGATTGTCAAAAAAGTTAGAACCTGTCACCTTTAGGTCACTGACTCTTATCCAACTTATGACAAAAGTAATTGAAAATCATTATTGTCTAAAAACTATTAAGTACCATCTCTGAAAAATGTTGTTTACCTCACTCTGTTTTCCAGGTGGTGACAATTGTCATCACATTGAACACTTACCACTTGGCTATTTAAGTAGGGAGGTGAGGGGGTGAATGAATCTGAGACAGACTGACAGTCTCTTCCTCCAGGGTCCTCTGAGAGACTTGTCAGGTGGTAAAGGGAGTTTAGCTCATCACTTCTGCTAATTTAATCCAGAAATAAGTGGATGTCAGTTTGGCGAGTGGAATACCAATACTTGTCAGCCATTAGATTTACCTTTTTAATAGAGTCTAAGTTGCAATCTAAGAAAAATTTTAAACTGGCTTTATGTTATAATTTACACAACGTAAATTTTGTTTTTTTAATGTATACTTTAATAATTTAGGTAAATTGATAGAATTGTGTAAATGTTTGCTTCATCTGGTTTTAAAACATTTTAATGGGGAATTTAAAGGAATATATATATTCTTATTTAAAAGAAGATAAGAAGATAATACCTAAAGTGCTGAGGAAGAGAGGTTAGAAAGTGCAAGAGAGAAATAGTATTTTAAAATTTGATTAAACTTTCAAATATATTTTTAATGTAGCTGTGTAGTATTCCGCTCTGTGATTGTTTGAATTTTTATTTACGAATTATGTAATGTTGTGAATACCTTAATGAATCACAGAAAGGTCTTTTCACCATAATAATGCTTTAACATAATGCTTTATAGAAGGCAGACACTCAAATACTTAATTTGGAAAGTAAATAAAATTACCCATCCTTATGTTTTTTTCATACCTAACCATTTCATTTTCCATACCTTAACACCCTATTTCATATTCAGAATCACTGAATAAATTTAAATTCTAATATGGGCAAATTTGAGTGTGTTCTGAATATAGGGATAGAAAAGCTGCACCTTTTTTTTTCAAGTAGGTGCATTATTTATTAATAATAATAACTAATTATATAGTATTTAATTTATGATAGGCACTATCCTAAGAACTTATTAAATAATTAAATTTTCTCGTCTAATCCTCACCACTCTTTGAAGCTCAGAAAATAAAGGTATAAGGGAGGTGAAGCATCTTGCCAGGGTTATACATGGAGGAGCTCTAATTAGAAGTCAGGCAATCTGGATCCAGAGTAATTGTTTTTACATAAGCAAAAATAATTGCTTATTTTTGACAACCATTTTTCTTTTCTTTGTTATATCAATATCCAGCACTTAGAAAGATCTAATTTTTTTATTGTTTTAATCACCCACACTAACTGAATTCCATGGCTAAGCATTTGTGACATGCCACCAGCTCAAGTGTCTCAGCCCTACTGACCTTCAACTCATTATGTAAATCTTCAACTCTAGCTTCACTCAAATATTTATTTTTTGAACTCACATACTCAGCATATTAAGCAATGTCAAACAAAAACTAACGGTTGGGCCATGTGGCACTATTTCAGGTATTCTCTATCCAGCACAGGCTCTCACCATTGTTCAGAAATCTTCTTGTCCTTAATTTGTTTTCCTTCTCATATCTCAGGGTGGCTACACACCTTTGTTTATTACCTCAAATTCTGTCACAACCTCCTATCCTTTTCTATTTTGATAGATGAGAAATGACTAGCAGTTCCAAATCTTCAGAGGCTAGATGGAATAAGAACTCTAAGCTGTTCATTGAGTTTAATACATAGGTGGTTTTGGGTGTTTTGGAAAAAAAAGTTTCAATATGCAGTTGGCCCTTGAGAAACATGGGTTTCAATTGTGCAAGGACACTTATATGTGGACTTTTTTCCAATAAATATTGTAAATGTATTTTCCTTACAATTTTCTTAACATTTACTTTTCTCTAGCTTATTTTATTGTAAGAATATAGTACATAGTAGATGTAGCATGCAAAATATGTGTTGACTATTTATGTTATCAGTAAGACTTTTGGCCAAAAGTAAGCTATTAGTATTTAAGTTTTGGAAGAGTCAAAAGTTATATGCAGATTTCAGCTATGTAGAGGGTTGGTGCCCCAACCTCCTTGTTGTTTGAGAGTCAACTATAGTAGGAATATAAGCCAGACCACAGTGTGTTAAACAGTGAATAGGATAACTTTTCAAAAACTTAACTATGAAGAAAGAGGAGTATTATGTTCAGTGGAGAGAGAGAATGAAGGCAGGAACACTATTAACCTATACAAGCATACCTTGAAGATATTTTGGGTTCCAGACCCCAAAATAAAGCAAACATAGCAATAAAGTGAGTCACATAAATATTTTTTGTTTCCCAATACATAAAAAAAGTTATGTACCAGGGGAAAAAAGTTTACAGTGTACTATAGGCTATTAATTGTGCAATAGCATTACATTTAAAGAAACAATGCACGTGCCTTAATTAAAAAAAAAAAAAAACCTTTATTGCTAAAAATTGCTAAAATTTAACCCTCAGCTAGTCATAATCTTTTTGCTGGTGGAAGTCTACCTCAATGTTGATTATGCTGACTAATCAGGGTGCTGGTTGCTTAAGACTGGTGTGGCTGTGATAATTTCTTAAAATGAGACAATGAAGTTTGCAACATCGACTTTTCCTGTCACAAATGATTTCTCGGCAATATACCATCCTGTTTGATAGCATTATAGGCACAGAACTTCTTTCAAAATAGGAGTTAATTCTCTCAAACCCTGCTGCTGCTCTATCAACTAAGTTTATGTAATATTCTAAATACTTGTTGTCACCCTGATTGGTGTGGTTCAGTGGGTTAGGTGTCTTCCTGCAAACCGAAAGGTAACCAGTTTGATTCCCTGCCAGGGCACATGCCTGGGTTGCAGGCCAGGTCCTCAGCTGGGAGTGTGTAATACATAACTGATGGATGTTTCTCTCACACATCAATGCTTCTCTCCTCTTTCTCCCTCTCTTATCCTCTCTCCAAAATAAATAAATTAAAAAAAAATACTTTGTTATCATTTTAACAATCTTTACATCTTCATCAGGAATAGATTCCTTCTCAAGAAGCTGCTTTCTTTGTTCATCATAAAAGGAAACTCTTCATTAATTAAAATTTTATCATGAGATTGCAGTAATTCAATTACATCTGTGGGCTCCAATTCTAAACTAGTTCTCTTGCTATTTCTACCACATCTGCAGTTACTTCCTCCATGAAGTCTTAAACCCCTCAAAGTCATCCATGAAAATTGGAATCAACTTCTTCTAAACTCCTGTTAATGTTGATATTTTGATCTCTTCTCATGAATCACAAATGTTCTTAAGGACATCTAGAATTAAGAATTCTTTCCAAAAGGTTTTCAATTTACTTTAACCATGTCTATCAGAAAAAGAAAATCACTATTTATGGCAGCTATGTAGCCTTACAAAATGCATATTTTTAAATAATAAGATTTGGGTGACCAGGGGCATTGTCAATTAACTGTAATGTTTTGAAAGGAACCTTTTTTTTCTAAGTAGTAGATCTCAACAGTGAGCTTAAAATATTCAGTGAACCATTTTATAAACATATGTGCTGTCATCTAGGCTTTGTTCTTCCATTTACAGAGCACAGGCAGAATAGATTTAGTGTAATTCTTAAGGGTCCAGGATTTTCAGAATGATATATGAGTATTGGCTTCAATAGTAAGTCACTAGCTACATTAGCACCTTCAAGAGAGTCAGCCTATCTTTTGAAGCTTTGAAACTAGGCACTGACTTCTCTATAGCTCCAAAAGGCCTGGAGGGTATTTCCTTCCAATGTAAGGCTATTTCATCTACATTGAAAGTCTGTTGTTTTTAGTGTAGCCATATTTATTAGTTATCTTAGCTAGATCTTCTGGATAACTTGCTCCTTCACTTTGCACATTTATATTATGGAGACAGCTTGTTTTCTCAAATTTCATTAACCAACCTCCACTAGCATCACATTTTCCTTCTGCAGCTTCACCTTCCTCAACCTTCACACAATTGAAAAGTTAGGGCTTTGTTCTCCATTGGGCTTTGGCTTAAGGAACTCTCATGGCTGGTTACATCTTCTGTCCAGACCACTAAAATGTTCTCCATAACATTAGTAAGGCTGTTTGCTTTCTTATCATTCATGTATTCAATGGAGTAGCTCTTTTAACTTTATTCAAGGACTTTTCCTTTGCCTTCATCACTTGGCATAAGAGATCCAGCCTTTAACTGATCTCAGCTTTCTACATGCTCTCCTCACTAAACTTATTTCTAGCTTTTGATTCAGTGTGAGAAATGAGACTCTTCTTTTCACTTGAACACTTACAGGCTATCGTAGGGTTATCAATCATCCTAATTTCAATACTGTTGTGTATTAGAAAAAAGGGAGACCTAAGGACAGGGAGAGAAACTGGGAAATGTCCTGTTGATGAAGTACCCAGAACACACATAACACTTAACTGATTAAGTTCACTGTCTTTTATATGTGCAGGTTGTGCTACCTAAAAACAATTGCAAGAGTAACATCAAAGATCACTGATCACCATAACAAATATAATAATAATAAAAAAGTTTTGTGATATTGTGAGAATTACCAAAATGTGATACAGAGATATGAAGTGAGTGAATGCTATTGGAAAAATGGTGCTAATTGACTTGCTTGATGCAGGGTTGCCACAAATCTTTGATTTGTAATACATGCAATAGCCACAAAGCACAGTAAAATGAGGTAATGCCTATATAGTTGTATGCTGCATAAAGATATGTTGGCCAATGATGGGCCACATATATGACAGTGGTCCCAAAATAATATAATGGAGCCAGGAAATTTCTATTGCTGTCACATCATAGCTGTCTTAAAAGTCATAGGACAATATGTTATTCATGTGTTTGTGGTGATACTGGTGTAAGAAAAATTACTTCACTGCCAGTCATAGAAAAGTATAGCACATACAATTACTGAAATAAATTATACCATCTAGGTGTAAACACACTCTGTGATATTCGCCTAATGACTCATTTCTCTGATTGTATGTCCATTATTAAGCATCACATGACTATACTGTGCTCTTCTTCAGAAAGAAGTATATTCTTGTGGTGAACTCTCCTAAGGATTCATAGCTTGATGAGGGACAGGAATCTTTGTACAAAGGAAAATGTTATCCTTCCTAGAAGCAAATGGCCTCATTTGCCCTCTTGGTTGGGCATACCTCATACAGTGTATAGCCAATAAAACTGTGATTGCCTTGCATGAAAAAGGGGTTTTAGTGGAACTAGTTCCTATAGTTTTGATTTTTTTTTTATTTCCCAGCATTCTGGATGCTGAAATGTAGAAGGTAAATTTACTGATTCTAGGTTGAGGTTTTGCCATATAAGCATAGTAAATCAATCACAAAGGGAAAAGATAGCTGAAAACACTGGCAAGTTTTATGGGTAGTGGATCTAGTATGAATAGCAAAGGAAGATGTGGCAGACTATGATTATCCATTCTTCTTTTTCCATGTGAATTGACTCACCATTTTATCCAGAAGTTGGGCAGCAATGCAATAAGACAAGGTGAACTAAATTCAAGCAGTGAATCATATTTGAAACCAACCATGGTAGTCACATTCCTCTGTGTCAATTTAGGGTAGGTATGTGACTGAGTTTTAGCCTAAGAAATATAAAGAAAAGTTTTCCCTTAGGCAAAGATGCCTAGGATAAACACTCATTTTACTTTCCTTTACATGTGGCCTTATGAGGAAGTGATACTTAGGGCTGTGGTAGTCATTTTATGATCATGATGGGGCAAATTTGAGCTCAAATACTACATGAGAAAATGAAAGAAACAAAAAACCTGGGTCCTCAATGACATTATTAAAGACAGAAAGGTTATTTTCACTCCCTTCTTTCTGAAATCTCTCCTTTTTTCTTCTCAAAAGGCACTCTTTCCTTTATTACCACTACAGGGTTTTACTTAAAACTTAGTTCATTTTTACTTCTCTCTCTAGGCATGGGTGTCCAAACTTTTGGCATTGCTAGGCCACACTGGAAGAAGAGTTGCCTTGGGCCACACATTAAATATATTGTGATACGTAATCACAAAAAATCTCAATGTTTTAAGTACATTAATGATTTTGTGTTGAGTCACATTCATAACCATCCTGGGCCACAGGTAACCCAAGGGCTGTGGGTTGGACACCCCTGCTAGAGGCTGGTCACAGTTCATTGGTTTTAGTCATTTAAAAAATATATATTCAACAGACTAGGTATTTATAGTTTCAAAGACTATATTTAATATCACTTATACTCAAAAATCCTTTTTTGGTATTTTAAAAACACTTTTCCTGAGCTATTCAGATATCATATACCTACTGAAAGTACACAATTCAAAAGTATTTAGCCTATGCACAGAGCCATACAACCATAAGCATAATCAATTTCAGAAAAATTTCATCACCCCTAAAAGAAACCCTGTATTTAGGAGCAGTTGCTTTCCATTCCCTTCTGCCCTGGGAAACCAATACTCTACTTTTTCATAGATTTTCCTTATCTGTGAGCTTTATGATGATTAAAATTTGTATTGTTCATCACTAATCTCCAGTATCTAGGAAACTGGTTGGCACATGGATCTTCAATACCTGCCCAGTAGTGAACAAGTTATAATAAGTCCTTGCTTTTTTGGAATTTATATTCTAAAGAAGATGAATAAATTAAAAAGAAACACCTAAATTTTGTTGACTGTTGCACAGCAGAGAATGCGCTGTAAGAGAGGATATTGAGGAATCTATTTAGATAGCAAAATCAGAAGTTTCTCAGAAATATGCTGACCTTTTTGCTGAGACCTTGATTAATGCTGGAAGAAACCAGCAACAACGAGCCTACGGAAGAGAATCCCCAGCACAGAAAAGGGCAAGTCAAGTTTCAGGGGCTATAAAGAACCCAGTAAATTCCAGCGAAGTCAGTGTGACTACAGAATAGTAAAGGCAGAGGATGATGAAAAAAGTCATGGAAAGGTAGTCAAGGACCAGATTATACAAGCCTTGTTAGGGGATGGGAAGAAGTTTGTATTTAACTCCAAGTGAACTTGCATGTTATTTAAGTTGTATGATGTGTTCCTTGTGTAGAGCCTTACTATTTGAACAGTGCCCCCAACCAGCAGCAGCAGTATCACCTCCGACTTTTTAAAACTGCCCTGGAGTTGATGAAGCGTCTACCTTTAACAAGATCCCCAAGTGATTCATCTGTACATTAAATCTTAAGAAACACTAGAGAATGAATTAGGAGTGAGAAAGAAGAGGGGAAACAAGTTAGGTATGCTAGTCCAAGTAAGAAATGAAAGCTGCCTGTATAAGGGTGATGATAGCATATAGGATGGGAGGACTGATTTCGGGTCTATTTTGGAGGTAACTGATTTTGGTGTCTTAGCCAGGTAAATGGAGATTACAGTAAGCAGGTATCAGTATGAACCTGGATTTCTGAGAGAAGTTGGGGATTGTAGATACAGATATGTTGGTCTATTGGATATCCTGCTTCTGAGTTTCAAGTGTTGTTTTACAGTTTCATATTGACAAATGTTTACATGTTGTCATTTTTATGGAAAATGAGACATGCCTGGCTGATGGCTGTCCAAGACTTCCAGACTTTCACTTTGAAGTTCTGTTACTAGATACCTTTCAAGTCCTTTTTAACCCCTTCACACACAAGCACACACAAAATGTTATGGATGTTTTAATATTCAAGGCCCACGGCTTACCAATTTTCTTCCTTGTCCATAGCTCCTAGGATTCTCTATACCCAGGTCTTAACTGAGGCAGACATCCTCAAGCCCATCCAGTTTCTAGGTACAAATTAGATGGGAAACTCCTGGGTTGGTGGGTTCTATTCTCTTGGTGTACAGTTCTGTATTCTTTTTTTTTTTTTTTTAATATTTTAGAGAGCAGGGAAGGAGAAAGGAGAGAAACATTAATGTGTGGTTGTCTCTTGTGCTTTCCCTCCTGAGGGCCTGGCCCACAACCTAGGCATGTGCCCTGACTGGGAATTGAACTCGCTGCCCTTTGGTTTGAAGCCTGTGCACAATTCACTGAGCTACACCAGCCAGGGCCATTTCTGTATTCTTAAAAAATGATCAGTGAGCTAGAAGCAAGTCAGTTAATAGGAATGAAAGAACATAAAGTAAGTGGGGGAGATTCCACAGTCCCCATTTTTAAGCCAAAGAGTAATTTTTTTGCATCATCACTTTTGTGATTAAGTGGCACAGCTGAATTCCAATTTAGTGCTGTTCCCTCGACCATTTCTCTCACCTAGGATAGTTTGGTCAAAAGTTCAGAAACAAGCTCAGTGGATTGAGCGCGGGCTGCGAACCAGGCATCGCAGGTTCGATTCCCAGTCAGGACACATGCCTAGGTTGCAGGCCATGTCCCCCAGCAACCGCACATTGATGTTTCTCTCTCTCTCTTTCTCCCTCCCTTCCCTCTCTAAAAATATAAATAAATAAAATCTTTAAAAAAAAAAAAGTTCAGAAACAGCCTAAGTAAAATTAATGAATATCAACCTCAGGAAACAGTTCAAGTTTTGCTTATGATTTCCAAAGGCATAGCTAAAACTGACACATAAGTCAAGTTACTCTTTCAATATAAGCTAATTTGAGGTTGTATGCTTAAACTGGTTTTGTCTGCTCAGGGAATTTCAAAGCTGGTCTTCAGCTTTTGATTTTGTTTGTTACAACTTATAAACACAAGGAAAAGACCTCTTTTTTTCCTTCTTCTTCTTTTTTTTTTAAGGTATGGAGAACGAGAAAACTTGCCATGGTTTCAGTTCTCAGCCATTGGTTACGACCACACCACTGGAGTGTCCGTGGGACCCTCCAGGCAGGTTCCAGGATCCTGCCTCTTTTGGTTAAATTCACAAGACAGGGAAAACCTGGCAGATTTCCGGTGAGGAAGTGATACTAACTTTTTCAAAGGTATTATTCTATAGCTGTTTCTCGTACTGTAAATTCACATGAGCTGTCTGAAACACTGCCTTAAGAAAAGTAAATTCTAAGAACTTTGAGAAGATAGTTCCCTTCCAATAAAACCATATAAACATTTGTGGGGTGCAGCCTGTGGGAACTGTATAAAGAAAATCGGAGGATTTGCTCCAGAGCCAAGACTGGGTCGGGGCCGAGTTAAGTCGACTCGGACCGGTCTCCTCGGGTGGTACCGGCCTGGCGGGGTCGAGAGGTTGGGGGAGGCAAAAAGGCAGGTCTCCCCACGGCCTCCAGGAGAGTTGCGTGGCTGGACCCAGTGGGCAGAGGCACGTCCCTCCCGGGACGTGCGCTCCGGTATAACCGTGGGTCCTGCTCCTCCCCCCAGCGGGGGGGGGGAGGGGGGCAAGCGGGTGTTCTCTCAGGCTATAAAGGGCCTTGGGTCTCCGCGGCTGCCCTCAGCGTCCTGCAGCTCCGCCCTCGCCGCTCTCCTCCCAGCTCGAGCGCCCCTTCCAGCTCAGGGTGCACTCAACCCTCTCGGGCCGCTACTACCCCGGCTGCCGTAGAAAATGGCGGCCCCGGCCGACTGCTCAGAGGAGGCGCTGGCTGCAGCCTTGGCGGACGTGCCCGAACTAGCCAGACTACTAGAGGTTGACCCGTACCTGAAGCCCTTCGCCCTGGACTTCCAGCGCAGGTACCACCTGACTCCGTCAGGGCTCTCTCCCTCCCTCCCCCACCCCATTTCTCTGAGCAGGGCAGAACCCCCAACCACGCGCATGCTCAGGGTTCGTGTCTTCCCCACCGCTCCCGGGCACGTGGCCCCGCCCCTCCCCGGCCTCCGCCCCACCCCTCGCGGTCGCGCCTCGGGTCTTGGAAGTTGGCGCTTTCAGAAGGTGGGCGTGAGGCTCATTCTGGTAATCCTGTGGTTTCCGGAGTTGTTAGTTTGACGACTCAGGCCCCCCGGCTGGGCGTGGAGGAGCTGAATTAACTTTTCTCTTGTCTCTCCCCTCCCTCGGAGTCAGTGGTTTTGCGCCATTGCGTACGTGCTTTGGCTCCTAGCACTCCTTTCCTCCGTTGCTGGAGCGGAGGGAGGCAACGCACTGTACGGAGGTGATTGACTCATCGAGTGCTTAACACCGGCGCGTATAATTGCACTTTAAATTTTTTCTAGGTTAATTCATAGCAAATATTGCGATTTTTGTATCTAACAGGATTCTTTCTGGCAGCTTTTGTTTTGTTATCAACCCACTGTCAGAGAAAGTTAGGCCAATCCTGGTCAACCTCTAGCTCCCCTACGTTGATGAGTAAACTGTTCAGCAACATGCATCTGTTTGGCATTGCAAGGCTGGAGAGGGAGAAAGGCCAGAAAGTCAAACTTCTAGAGGGCGATTTGGGATGCTCTAGTTTTAGCTTGTCTGTTATGCTATAGTAAATTGGTTTACTACAAAATTAAGTTGCTGGGATAGTAGTGCTGGTACTCAGCTCAACTTTAAAAGTGTAGTTTTTAAGATTGTAATAGTTGCTATACTAGTTACAGTAGTTACATTTATGAGATAAGCACGTTGTGATTTAATGTGCTTTCCTTGAGTTCCTGCACTTTTAGCCAAGTCACTTGAGAATGAAAACAATTATGGCAACACTATGTATATATATATATATTCAAATATTCAAGAAACAGAAAATAGCTAGTTACTGGAAAGAAGCAGCAGCAAGGGGGTTTAATGGAACAAGGTTGATAATTTTTTTTATTATATATTAGGTTCATGACCTAACATTGTGACTTACTACCTGTATTCAATTCAGCATCTGTTTATTAAAGAATGCCTAAGGGACGCAAAGTTGAATATAACATATCATTGCAGAGTTTGTATATCCTAATGAATGAGACCTACTCAGAGTACTAGTAACTTTGAGCTTCTACTCAGATATTCAGATGATAGGGCCCTTATATAAGCCAGATGGGGAGGAGCAGCCTTGCTTTCAATATTTACAATGTAGCTTTCAAAGTAACAGTTCACAGTCTTCATAGTTCAAGATTGGATTTGATTTAGAAATAGCCAAAAATTTTGGAGCAAAAGATGGTGCTCAGACTTTTTTGATGTGCTTATTAATGATGGCACTATGCTTTGTAAAATTACTCAAGACATTTCTAAGAGTTGTGAAAATGATATGTGTGTTTTCCACCCTCCCCCTTTAAAAAATGATAACAAGCAGACAAACATCCCTAGTTAAATGTTTCTTCATGTAACTCACTTCAAATCCATTAGGATTGAAACAGTTATGATCCTCTTTCATGGTTTGTCAAAGCTAATCAGAGGGGTGAAGATCAGAATAAAGAAATGGGGGCAATTTAGTGTTCTTGATGAGAAGGCTGGTTCAGTGGGTCCTTGTGCCTCACTCTGACCTGGATTCTACTTCTGGCCTTGGTTCTCAGTAGTTGCCATTTTCTAGCACACGTGTTCCATTTAGGCATTTCAAATAGTAACTTGGCATTTGACAGCAGTAACTGTTATTGTTGACATTTGAAGAATAAACAATTCCTCCTTCATAAAGTTTGGTTCTGGTTACTTATTCTCTTTTCTGTTTATTTCTAATAACTCACCTGGGCAGTGCACCTTTGGCATAACACAAATATACAACCAAACATTTGGGTGCAAAATACGGTTAACAAGAATTGAAGAAAATTTGCAGTACAAACAATATATAAGAATGGTGAGGGGAGGGAGACAGTTTCTTCTCACTGGGGGACCATCTCATCCTTCCCTCAACATACCTTCATTAGAAATTCTGTTCTTCTTGTTTACTTTTTCTGTAACTGTAACAATGTTGAATCAAGTGTGAGGATTAATGAATAACTCTGTGCCATAATACAAAATTAGTACATTAGAGTGAGTGACAGACTTTATAATGTCTCATTGATTACTTCCTAAAATGGAAAAATGGAATTATCCTTGAAGCTCTGTTTTTTTTTTTACCTGCTATTTACACTGCAGTTAGTTGCTACGATCATAATTCCAACCTCTTCCCATTTTAAAACCATAACATTTAATTGTCCCCATATAACATGCCAACTAGAGGCATCTATCTATAGGACTCTCCTAGCAGTGTAGGCTGATGAAGGCTTTGTTTTGAAACATTTTTTTACAGTGTCAGTTGTGAAAAACAGAGAACATAAACTATGCACTGTTTCTCTCACCACTTTTTCCTGAGTAACTTCTGTTAATATGTTATATTGGCCAATGCAAGTCAAATGTGACTTCTGAGCCAAGTGAATGGAAGAGAGAATTGATAATCCTGGATAGCCTGAAAAACAACACTGTTGCAATAACACTTGTCTATACCCTGTGTTTAAAGTTTATATAATACTTTTACATACATTATGGCATTTAATTTAGTTCTCATGACAAACCACAGAGTAGGAAGTGTGGGCATTTTTGTTTTTCCTGTTTTTCGGATGAGAAACCTGAGGTTTGGTTACTGACTTAAGTTGACCTGGCTAATAAGTGCTGCAGCTAAAATTAGTCTTTCTTTACTAAAACTGTTTTCAACAAGTTCACAAACAGTGGTTTCTTGGTAATGCAGTGGATGCCTCCAGCATTGGACGGTTGAGACCACTTCTTGGATCCTCAAAGCCAAGATACTGCAGGTCTTGCTTTACTTCCATCATCTTTGGTGGTTTCTTCTCAGGCTCTTTCTGACCATTTGATATAGGAGCTTCTCTGGGCTTTCCCGAGGGCCTTTCCTATGTATTTCTACTTTATGTACTTTTCCCAGCATTCTCATTTATTCCTTGAGTTTTATCTATTTACTGAGGCTGCCCACATCCATCTTTACCTCAAATCTTTCTCCTAATCTCAGACATATTTGTAAATATCTTCATTTTGATATCCTATAAGAACAGCACTCGACACGTATAAAATTGAATTTATGTTTTTTTTATACCAAACCTGTTTGTCCCTTTATTTCAGTGTGTGGTATCTTCATCTAACAACTACTCAGTTATCCTTAATTACTCTTTTTCTCTCCTTTTATTTCCAAGTCTAGTCAATTATAGCTCCTGTCTTTCAAGCATGTGCCCCTAAATTTCTACTGTTTTCATCATGAGTTACTAGCATTTCTAGCCTAAATTACAAAAACAACCTCATGATAGTTCCCCCATTTCAAATCTCAGCAGTTCCCCATGGCTCTTAAGGTATGGTGCAGATACCTTCTCTTGATTGTAGTATATGGTCCCTGTCTACATTTTTAGTCTCTTCTTTGGACTCTCCTTTCATTCTGTTTCATCCAATCAGAGAGAGCCTAAGGGTAAGAAAACTTAAGCCTGAGGCAAATGGGATTATAGGAGCTTCTGGTAAGGGACACTACAATATCACTAGAATACCTGTGGAGCATGATACTTGTTTTATAGGTGTGTTTTTAAGTATTGCAGATTTTCATTTCTTTGAAGATCAGACAAGATCGGACGTGTTCAGGGTGGTATGGCTGTAGACTGAAGATTTTCATTTTTTGTTTTGTGTAGGCTCACAATTAGGAACCCAGAAATATCACTAAATAAAAAGTGACAGAGCAATCAAGAAGCTGAGCATTTTTTGCTCTTTATCAGAAGAGTGATTCTTTTATTTAGTAGGAAATGAATAAGTGAACCATTTGCTTAATTTTTTTAATAGAAAATAATTTTTCTCTATCCCATAAAATAGATCTTTAACAAATGTTTAAAGAATGTCCGTTTCAAGTGAGCCAGAACGTTATCCTGTCTTGGATGCCATGACTTTTGTTCTAGCCATAGATGCAGCTACATTTTTGTACATGCTGTTTCTTCTCCTTCCTCTATCTTATAAATCTCTGTACATGTTGCAGGACACAGCTTGGAGATTTATTATATGCCTTCCCTAACTTCTCCCCATTCTTAAACCTTTTCCCACCACTTGTCTTCCAACTTGAACACTTCCATTCTAAGGATTCCATCCCCTGTAATGTGGTTGTCTTTCTGCTGGTTTGTGTCCTCCACTGGATTGTTTGGTCTCTTAGGCGGGATCTTTATTTTTTGCTCACTGTTGTGTTCTCAGTCTATAGAACCACCTGGCTTAGAGGAAACAGTGTAGTATTTGAATGAGCAAATGACTGAGTGAATGTCTTCTGAGCCTTTCTCCTTTCCATACTATTGAGTCTTAGGTCAACTCACCTAAAGCTAAAAATTTTGGAAATGCTAGGATGAATGAAAAGAGAAGAAGCAGCAGTTACCTGGAGGTTATGTGTGACAATCTGGGGAAAGGGAATATATATTCAAATAAAAAGCTAAAGATAACCAGGGAAAATCAAGAAAATCATTATTAATTAGATCCTTTCATACTCCATAGAGACTAGAGGTTTAATCACTGAAGGAATACACAGTTTGAGAGAGCCTCAGGTCAAATTCAGTGCCCAAGAATGGGATGAGAGGTTTTTGTGAGCCCAAGTGGTTAAGTATTACAATTACAGCAAATATCTGTCTTTCGTTAGACATAAAAATAGCTTTTACATTGGTATCTAATCAGAATTAGAAAAATAGTTTGGATTCAGTGATATAAGTAACCACACCAAAAATTGATTCTCACAGCACAGAAGTTTTATATCAGCTGAATGGTGCACCTTTTTTTCTCTGTGCCTGGCTAAGTTGTGGGCTGTGAAGAAAGTCAAATGTCAGTGATTCTAGAAGGCAGGGAAAATATGAAGATTGCAAGATGCACCTGGCCTTCTATTTTATATTTGCAGCTGAGATCTGTACTGATTCTGGAGCAACTCCTCAGTTTTGTACAGTGATGGGCAAGGGGCTGTGACCTCTTCCCATTTTAAAAGCGCCTTAAAATGGCTTGATGTAACATTGTGGTTTTGTTTAGGTTCTGGCACCTGCTGTACAACGTCCTGAGAAGTGACACTTTATGTCAGCGATTTTTAATCATTATGCTGCAAGAATTTTTAAAACATGTAATACCTGACACCTCTTCCTTTTAATTGTCCAATAAAAAAACGATCACAGCCAACACGACAATGGCCATCCGGTGTGAATGCCCTGTCTTAAACCATAAATACATAGGTCGTATAGTAAAGTTGCATCTTTTTGGTCACATCGCATAATATGGTTGCATCTGAGGGATACCAGAAATCCTTATATTCAAGCATAGGCATCTGATTTTTTTTAAAAAGTCACTTTGGAGCAAAAAGGGCAGAACAAAAAGGGTAGGGAATTATTATTATTATTTGTATATCAGTCAAAATTGTATCTATTTTTGGTCAGTTTAGCAAAAAATATATTTTTGGTGTGCTGCAGAATTTGAAAAATTAGTTTATATGTGCCATGAGATGAAAACAATTGGAAATCACTGCTTTATGTGGTAACTTCTTAGAGAATTCAGTGCAACTCTCACCAAGCTGGCCCTAGCTTGTCAGTGAAATAATAATAGTCCCTGTGAAATATAGCTTTAGACTGATTAGTACACCATGCTGCTATTATTTGAAAGCATGTGTGAAACTTCAGTTATACATTTATAGGTATTAAAACATACAAGTGTTTTCATTGGGGAGGGTGTCTGCTACCAGGTGCCTTTCACTCTAAAGTAAGTTTGTTTTTCACTGAAGAGCACATTCTTTTCTTGTGCTGATGTCTGCTCTTCAATAAATGCTCACCATTACTTTGAATCCAGGGTTCTTTTGTGTTTAATATCCAAAAGCAGCCCTATTCTTTTTTGTGTTTAGGATAACAGGAATCCAGTACATTGACAAAAGGTAAAACTCCACATTAAAAATGTTACTATACAATCTACATTCTGTAGTTTATTATACAATTCCATTGCAGTTTATTTGATATTGTTTAAGTTTTGGAGACTAACTTGTAAAGCTTCATTGATTTTTGGTGTTTGATCAGAATAATTTATATTCTAACTTTAGTTTCTTCACATGTAAAATGGAAAAATATATAAAATTATTGCTGAGTGACCACATCCCAAGTACAATAACAAGATAAGGCATGCATTTCAATTCTCGTAAGTGCTAAATAGTTTTGAGTTTGAAGGAATATTATTCAACCTCTGTGAAACTCAGTTTCTTCCTCTGTGAAATACAGATGGGACCTACCTTGTAGCAATGTCTTGAGAACTAGGAATATATGTAAAGATGCTTAGTAAATAAGTAACAGTCATTTAATGATGATGATAATATTAGCAAACTAATTTAGTATCTTAAATACTTACTAGATTATTATTTTCAGAAAATATTCTTATTGTCAGCTTTTTTAATGTTGTATCCTGAAATTGACCATCAGATAATGTGACCAGAAATTTCTGTCAACTCTTCATTTTTCTGGTTAATGGCATCTTTACTTTAGGGTGCTTTTCCTCTCTTTTTCCCAGTAGGGTGATTGTGTGAGTGAGGTGAGGAGGTGATAATTTTAATCATAATCTAATAGAGAAGGAAAATAATATGTTTAAAACTTGATCCTTAATTTGTAGAGGAAATGATAATGCAATTGCCAGTTTACAGTAAGCTCAAGGACAGATAAATCTGGGATATAATGAGCACAAAGCTCTTTTTATTGAGAGAGGTAAATGCCAGTCTGCAGAAACTGCACATAACTCTTCTCTTGATCTTGCTTGTCTGTCTTTTGTCTTACATGTACGTACTAAGTGTTCACATTCTAGGGCATCAGACGGTGACAGTGATTTCCTTCCTCTTGAACTCTGGATGGTTAGAGTAATGGTCCTATTGAGTTTACTAATAGCAGTAACAACTTTGAAAATAAGAAGAAAAACATAATAATAGTTTAAAAGTGGGAAAATGAAAGAATTATCAAGTGGAGTCTGAACATATAATCTGTTAATAAAAATGTTAAAGCCTATATCTTGCCTTATCTTTTTCATTTGATGAATATAGTTATTTTCAATATGTTTGATTTTGCAATGAGATGCATAATACAAAGGAATGGAATATTCATGTGTGTTTTGGTAGAGCTATTAAACCATAAATTATGAGGCACAATATTTGGGTATGTACTCTAGGTCTGTAATGTAAAATATGATAATCAGAAACCAAATCTACAAATATACTTCTTGTGCAGGTAACCTTGAAGTTTGCAAGTATTTAGCAAGTGTGAATTAAATATTTCTTTTAACAGTGAAATCATATGTTAATATTATCCATCTAATTTATTTTTGTTTTCATAAATAATAAGCAGCTAACCACAGGTTATGTTTAATTATGAATAACTGCATAATATAGGAATGTCCTCTGTCTGTTATAGAAATATGATAAAATCTGTTATGCATTTAGGTCTGTGTAACAGAAAACCCAACACATCCTCATTTTATCTGACAAACTCATCTAAGTTATTGAAAATAGACGTTTGTATTTCCACGAAGAAAGTGAAAATGAGTTATTTGGTTCTTGCATGGACCAATTGTTCTTTATCTCTGTCCTTCGCTTGTGGTCTTTATTCTTGTGCTTAGAAGATGGCAGGGCACATCCAGGAGCATGTGCCAGCTACCATGTCCATTTTAGCAGAACATATGTTACTTTTTCTGTAAACTCCAAGCAGTATTTTAAATTTACAAATTATTGACCAGAACTGTTCCATGGTCATCCCCAGCTGAAAGTGAACCTGTATAATCAAGGCATTTAGTTTAGCTGCACACACATCTTCCTGAGAAATGTCCTTTTGCCTCATTCATCACAGCTTCCCAGGGCTCTTTCACTTTCTTCAAAGAAGAGACTGTACATCTGGCTAAAGATGAGAAGTCCTAGTGAGACCATATTGTTGTTCCTCAATACCCAAGGGAAGTAAGTCTGCAGCCACATCTCTTAATTTCACCAACTCCTAGGTGGTGGGTCTCACGTTACCAGACCTGAATGTATATTTTTGGACTCTTTTCTTGGGGAAAATATAGGGATTTTCAGTTGTTCTAGTCCAAAATGAGCTGATCTTTCTGCTAAGCCACCTGACCCCACAACTTTGGGAGTACCACATCTTCTCTTTTTAATTTAATAGTATTTTAATCTTAAAAAAATATGAGTTATTTACTAATAATATTTTATGTACTCTGGGTTCATTAAAAAGTAGTCTGATTTATTGAGTTATTTGGAGAATATATTATTTACAGAAAAAACTAAAGATGTCAGTTAACATGTGCCCGATCTTGAAAACACTTTGTCTTCTGTTACCTAGTGACATAAAAGCTTATAAGGGTTTTAACATTATACCATTCTGTGCTTTTCTTTTTAAAACTTAAAATGTGTAACAATTGTTTTTTACGGTATACCTACCACAGACTTTTCATATAAATGTAGGATTTTGTCATTACAGGCATGTTAGGCGTGTTTACTGTTTTGTTTTCCTCAATAGGACTAAAGAGCAATTTGTGGAAGAATGCAATTCCTGTTTCATGTCAGAATAGAAGATATGTGGTGTGGGTTCATATTATTTTTTTTCCTTTTCTAAGATGTTACTGGTCTCTTATCTATGATCATATCATAATACTATTTGGAAATCATGAATAACTAATGCCTGAGTTACTTTTGCTTTTTAAATGTTTTATAGTCTTCTCTCAAGATGGGGGGTGCTCCACCCGCAGGGCCCCCCTGGCCACCATGGATGAGGATAAGTCTACCAAGACATGATCTGCTTGGGGAGGAAAGGTGGGCGATCTCTCAAAGCAGAAGGGCCAAGAGCCTTTTCCTCAATGGGCTTTTATTGGGTTCATTTTACACAGGAATACAGGTAAATCTCATTAATCATTGTCAGGCCATAAGGATCAAACAATAGATAACATACAAAGAACTACAAGGGCTTGTTCTGAGTCAGAGTCTGTTAGTTAAAGGGCTACAAAACTTTGGGAAACAAACTCACTTCCTGCTTAGACCCTTATCATTTAATTAAGAGCATTCTTAGCAAAGCACGTTTCAGAGGAGTTTATGTATTCTTTCTTAGGCTTGATCACCCAGGGAACCCGCCCTTTCCAGTACAGGGATGCACCGCCCTCTGTCATTGTTTTGGGTTTAAGTCAGGCAGGGGAAGTAAGGCAGCCAAGAGATTAGGAGACTTCTGGCAGACAGAATGAGAACTAAGGCTGTGTCAAAGCCGAGGGGTGAGGGTCCATCACCCCCTTTTGCTATAGTCCCCCAAGTCCTTCCTTGGGGCCTCCCTGTGGTTGTGCCTGTCTTAGGTTCTTCCCCCCTTGGGGAATCTTATCCATCATTGGCTAACTCATCAAGCATTGGGGGCCAGGCAGGGTGAAGAAAAAGGAACAGAAGAGGCACCCCTGCCAGGGAGATAAACTTTGTCTCCTTAGTGCCTTCTGGTCCCAAGGTTGCTCACTCAGCCTTAGCCATGAGGGGTTACAGCTTCTGAAACCAGACAGGGCGGTTTCCTTCATCAAGAGGATTGATATTCCAGGATTTTGGAGGTTGAAACCCTAGTTCATGTTTGTCATTTTTATGCTTTTTTTTCCAGCTGGTATCTTTCTGCATTAAAAACCACTCATACTTTTGTTTGCTTATTTGTGCCTCCCCACCAAATGCAGGTCTTCTAATCTTCTTGACCATTTCAATTGGCAGGGCTATTTTGTTGTTTTAAATAGTATTTGCTAGTTATAGGACTATAGTGAAACTAAGTGGTCTCTTTTTGCTTCACTTCCATAAAGTACCTTTTATTGAAAACTGTATGCTGTCCTTGCATATTAGGTAAACCGCTCCTCACAAGTATACTATTAGTTAAAAACATTACCAATTGTGAAAGTGAAGGTATTTGACCTCATGGGCTATGTCAGTCAGATTCTCCTTATGGAATGCTGTTTTCCACACTGTAGCTGCCCAGTATATGCTGACTCACTGAGCATCTCTGGGATGCTGGATGTGTGTTTTGAATTTAAGGAGAGAAGAGTATATTTATAGAACACATAGTGTCTTTTAGGTGTTTTCCAGAGCTTTGAATAGAGGTTTGCACTCAAGGGGTGCTTTGCAAGTTAATATTGACTGCAGGAACTACTTAGAAACAAGAATGTTATAAAAACTTACATTTTGTTGTAGCAGGTTCAAATTCCTTTTAAAGTTAGAGGGCATTCAAAAATATTGTAAACTTAGAGAATTACAAATTATTTTACTGGATTAAAAAATTATTTTGAAATAATTATAGACTTACAGGAAGTTGCAAAAACAGTACAGAGCAGGCTTCTGTACCATTACCACCAGGATATTGCCCTAGTGGTAATATCTTGCTTAACTAGATATATTATGACATCAAAACCAGGAAAGTGACAGGCCTCATTCAGATTTCACCAGTTTTCACACGATCTTATTTGTGTGTATACTTCTCTGTAGTTTTATCACTGACATATGTTATTAACCAATACCAAAATGAAGATACATAATTGTCTCATCACCAAAAAGGAACTCCCTCCTTCTTTATTTTTATACTATCCTCTCTTCCTCCACCCCTAACCTTTAGCAGTTGCTGATCTGTTTTTTGTCTTTTGTTTATTTTTCATTTTAGAATGTTATATAATTAAATCATAGAATACATAATCTTTGGAGATTGGCTCCCCGCCCCCTCAGCCTAATGCCCTTGAAATCAGTCCAAGTTTCATATATCAGTAGTTTGTTCCTTTTTGTTGCTAAATAGTATTTCATTGTGTGGATGTACCACAGTTTATTTATCTGTTCATCTGTTGAAGGATGTTTTTATTGGTTCTGGTTTTTGGCTTTTAAAAATATTGCCATAAACCTAAGATATGAATAGATATGTCTGGGTTTTATTTCTCTGGGAGAAATGCCTAGGAGTTTGAGTGCTAGGCTATATGGCAAGTGTATGTTTAGTTTTGTAAGAAATTGTCAAACTATTTCTCAGAGTGTGTATACCATTTGCATCCTGACCAGAGAGGTATGAGGGGACCCAGTTTATCTGCATTCTTGCTAGCAGTTGGTATTGTCAGTTTTTTAATATTAACTGTTCTGATAGGTATGCAGTGATATATCATGTGGCTAGTGGCTCCTGTATTAGAGAGTACAGGTTTAGATTATGTATCTGGAAGAGGAGCTTTTATAGAAAGAGTTGGTATGATCTGTAAAGACATCGAAGGGGAAGATTAAGGAGAGAGGAAGTCTCACTCAGCTGTGTGTTCATGATACCAGAGGAAAGTAGACCCATGGAGGTTTTGATTTTTGTCTTACAAAGGGAATCAGCAATTATTGACCTGTGACTTTTTTAATACTTGAAGAGAAATAAATGGATGAGTCTTGAATGTAAACATGGAGATATATCATATCTTAAAGGAACTGGGGCTAAAAAGGTAGCCATACTTTCCCCCAAGTTATGTGGAATGAGTTTGTTCACATTGTTCATTTAGGTGATTCTTATTTATGTCATTTTCACATTCAAAATGAATTTCATGTATCCCATAAAGCAAAAACAAAAACAAACAAAACAAAAAGCATAGGACAGCCAAAGTAAATCTGGTTCTTCTAGATAAAGTGGCTGACATCAGTTGGCAACGTGGTGCTCTGATAGTCCTAGACCTTTCGGGATGTGCCAACCTCACTTTGACGCAGGCCAAATAACAGCTGTTCCTGACTTTGTTCTTCCAAGAGTTTTGCTTATGTGCAGTGACTCATTATGACTTGCATTATTCCTGAGTTGGTCTCTGCTTGTAAGAGAGGAGGTTTCAAAGGATTGCTTCGCAATCACTCTTCAAACTTCCAACAGTTTTGTGCCCTTTTATGACTTGCTTTCTTATTTTCTCTGTATGGCAGTTTCTTCAGTGTTTATCCTTTTTTTTTTTTTTTTTTGTACCTACTCACTTTGCATACATGATAGTTACCCTTGTACTATTAGTTAAAAACATTACCAATTGTGAAAGTGAAGGTATTTGACCTCATGGGCTATGTCAGTCAGATTCTCCTTATGGAATGCTGTTTTCCACACTGTAGCTGCCCAGTACATGCTGACTCACTGAGCATCTCTGGGATGCTGGATGTGTGTTTTGAATTTAAGGAGAGAAGAGTATATTTATAGAACACATAGTGTCTTTTAGGTGTTTTCCAGAGCTTTGAATAGAGGTTTGCACTCAAGGGGTTCTTTGCAAGTTAATATTGACTGGGAGTCTGGTCCAGCTTGTTCTGTAATATTAGAAATATAGAGAAGTATTTATTACCATAGTTGTTGGAGGGTCCCTAGAAACACATGAAAGTAATTCGATCATGTAGTGGTCTGTGGTAGGTCAAACCTCTCTCAGACAGTTTAACCTTTCTCGTGTCTAATACTACTCATGAAGAAGATTGTAATTTGTGCATTGTGCTTTTATCAGGTTGCTGTTCCCAATGCAGTTAGTGTAATTTTTCATTTCATAACAGTCCTCAGGCAATTCTGTTTAACAGTGCTTTCTATTTCAGAACATTCTTCTATTTAAAAAAAACTTCTTTTGCCTCAGGCCCAACATGTTTTTCCAGCCAGTCCAGTAGTAATTTCTGTCTTCGCTGGCTTCATTCACCTTCACTGTTAAACTTTTGTATGGGTTTCCTAGGAATGTCTTTGTGTGTCTATGTGTGTTAATAGCATAGCAGATGCTGAAATGCCTATGCCTTCTATTTGTTATTATTTGGTTCAAATCTCTGTTAGTTTTCTAGATTGTAAGCCAGACTTTGTTTTCTTAATGAATATAATTTTAATTTTCCACTTGAACTTTTAGTCATTCACAAAATTTTCTTGAACAACAGTATTTATACTGGAATAACTACTGCATTACTGATAAAAAAAGTATTCAAGTTCATTTAATAGGTAGCACATTTCTTTTTTAAGGTGGTATCTTAAAACTGAGTGAAACAAATAACCTGGATTGCCATCCTAAATGATCATGAATTCAGTTAGAGTTTGGCTTGAGATAATACAGCATTCTAAGTCAAGGCTTTCAAATCTGCTCTTGGGTCTGAATTTGGTAATAATGACCTACTTTATAGGGATGTATGTTTTTAATGGGGAAAGTCTGATAATCAGAGACATAGAAGGAAAATCTTTGTTTTTTCTTTATTATTAACTACTTCTGACTTACACACCAGAGCAGATTTTGAAATATCTTGTATAATATGATGGTTTTCAAGACATTCTAGGGACTAAATATATATGGACAGACCAGCGCTGGACTAAATTTAGAACTCTGGCTATGCTATAAATATGTGTCATACATTCGTATGTATCATACATGTTATATGTGTATGTGTTTGTGTATATGTAAATGTCTCTTATGTCATGTCTTCTTTAAGTTGGAATAAATGTTTTCCCATTCATTGTGCTTGTATCTGTACAAATGTTGGAGAAAATGGGGATTTTCCTTTCTTTGGGAGTAGTGATCATAGTGTTAAAAAAGAAAAAAAGTACTTTTTTGGGTTATAGTTTGCATTTTAAATTTCATTGCTGTTCCTCTCAACTTCCATCTGTGTTGACATTTGGGAATTTTGCTGTTGCTCTTTCTCAAGTGGAGTGTAAAAGCTTAAAACAGAATTTACACTTTTAAATACAATCGAGGCTCTGTGGCATCATGATTTCACTCCCAGACTGACTACATTTTTTATTTTGGCTTAAAAAAGAGTCAAACATGTTGAATGACATATTTCTCAAGCTTATAATGTCACTGATTATTTTACATTATTCATAATCATTTTTTGCACTAATGGAAATTCAGGCTTAAAATACAATAAGTATTAAAATTTTCGGTGCTTAATATTTTATGACATCAAAGAGATGTTTTCATACAGGTACATTATTAGTGCGGTTTTATTTTATTTTACTTTACTTTTAAAGTAAAGTTTAGCTATAATCTAAGAAATAGCAAAAATGTAGATAAGCCACAAATAGCCAGATTGGGTGTTATATGACTTTTGTTGGCTCTATGCTCAATATTATTTTATTTTTTTAACTTCCTAAATCCCATGCATTTGGCATGTGGGTGCTCTCTCTCTCTTTCTCACTGTCTCAATCTGTGTGTGTGTGTGTGTGTGTGTGTGTGTGTGTGTGTGTATGTGAATGGTATCTTGGCTGAATCATTAGTGGCCTGGATCTCTGTCCAGTGATTAACAGGTTTGGCCCATTGATTTTAGTTTTGTTCAATTTTGACTATAACAGGGTAATATAGATTGGTTGGCTTAAACAACAGAAATTTATTTCTCACAGTTCTGGAGGCCGAGAAGTCCAGGATCAAAGCACTGACAGATCCAGTGTCTGGTGAGAGCACATTTCCTGGTTTGCAGTTGCCTGTCATGTCCTTAAATCTTTGCCTAGCAGAGACGAAGGACAGAGAGAGAGGAAGTGAGCGAAAGCTTCCTCCAATCTCCGATCTCTGCTTATAAGGGCACTGAGCTATTCATGAGTGTCCCATTCTTATACCTTAATCATCTTGTAAAGGTCAGGATTTTAACATAGGAATTCTGGGGATACACAAATATTCAGTCAATAACAGTTTCCTAAGGATCTTTCTAGTTTTTAGTGTTTGAGATGGCTTCTTTTACATAAAAGTAGTTTTCAGATTTTAAATAAATTGTGTGTGTGTGCATGTACTCAGGCGATACAGCAGAAACTCATTGTAATTTCTTAATATAGCCAAGAGACTAGTGATCATTTTAATGAGAGCTGCATGATTGAAGTTGAGGAGTAGTAGATTTGGGGGCCATTAAATTTCAGTACTGTGAAAGGCAAAAATGAAATAGTATGTCTCCCAAAATTTGTTACCTACACGTTGGAAAAACTAGGAGCATTACATGTTCCAAGATTCCTGTGAAACAAAGCAGAGGCCTGGTTATAGGCAGATATAATTCGTTCAGTGCACAGTACAGAAAGGAATAGATAAACTATGTATTTTCTTAAGTTAAAGTAATTATAATGAAATTCTTTTGGAGAAAAATAACATGGTATGTGGGGCTTTGTAAGATCTGAGGAGAAAAAATATTTTAAGAGCATTTATTTCACTTTAGATTTTCTTACTAAAAGTAACAATAAATACAGTGCTACCTCAGGACTGAGCAGATATAAGTGGTTGTCATACCAACAGTTAAGCATTCATTTTAATAATGTTTTTGATAAGACTTGATGTTATGTTTTCATCTTCCTCTATGCTTAGTCATCAGAAATCTGCAGATATACATAACCTACAAGGAATGAAAGGATGCAAATAATTTATACTAGATTTCTTTGTGTTGTATAGTGGTGTTTCTTTGTAGTGTGATGTCGTACAATTAGTGAGTTAGAGTTGTAGTAGATGTTAGTGTGTTTATTAGATAAGGACATATTTGTTTCTTGAGTTAATGTATTCATTAAGAGTGGAGACCCTACAACATAATATCTGTATAATCTTAATAAAAGGTAACTGGTAATTCCAGAGACAAATGTACATTTATTAGGTATTAGCCATACTTTTGTGGTGACTGAACCTTTTATTCTGTCTTCTTTTGTCCTGTTTGCTCTCCCTTGGTTTCATTTCCAGCTAAGAACTTTAATTTTTCAGTCCAGTCAGCCAATTAGAAAGTGATGTAGCTGATAAGAACTTAGTGTTATACTCATATATTATATATATTTAAATGATAGTGTTTGCATTGTAATTCAAGGTCTGCCATTTGAGAATTTATGACAGTTTCTGCTGTGAATAAAGGATTTTTTTTAAACTTGTGTCCACCCATTTAGAATGCTGGTTCTTAAGAAAAGCCCCCCACCCCTGCAAAACACACACACACACACACACACACACACACACACACACCAAAAAACCCAAAACATACAATCATAAACTACATGGTCACGTGAATGGATACTGTCTCACTTCTAACTACTCTTTTCCTAGCAAATCCACCAGGCAGAAGAGAACTGTGATTGAAGGAAATTGCTGTAGTAACTAGAATTGAAAATGGGGAGTGTGAGATAGTGAAAGTCATTGAGATATTTTTCTTTCTAATAATGCAAATAGTCAAGAATTGTGCCTCTGGATTACCTGGGGGCCTTTTTAGAATGCAGATGCAGTAAGCAGGTCTGGGGTGGGGCCTGTGAACTTGCATTTTGAACAAGTTTCCAGGTGCTGCTGCTAGACCAGAATTTAAGTAGCAAAGTCAAAAAAATACATGAAGTTGTTGGTTATATTGACTGTCTACTTTTTTACCCCAATAACATCACTTTATTCATTTTTCTTCTTTTTATGTGTGTGTGTGTGGGGGGGGAGGGGGCGCATAATTGCCAAAACATACTTACCTATGTTACCAATAAAATTGGCTTTTTAATTAAATATGGGAATCCATATTTTGGGTGCTAGTAATGCATAAAAATGTATCATTGCCAGTCAAAGTCTTTCAAATCTTTCAGGTAAGGTTAATTTTTTTTTTGTCCTTATCTCTATTTTTCAATAAAGGAGCCTATGCTGTTATTACTTTGAGTGACTCACCTTAGATGGTAGAATTTCTCCATAATAAGGACTTATCTCAGTCTAGTGATCTTCACATGGCGCTGAACTGTCCCATGTTGAAACAGACGTAGCCCTGGCTAGGTAGCTCCATTGGAGCATCGTCTCAGTGTGCCAAGGTTGTGGGTTTGATCCCTCATCAGGGTACCTACAAGAGTCAAACAATGAATGCATAAGTGGAACAACAAATTGATATTTCTCTCTTTCTCTCCATTCCCCTCTCTCTCTAAAATCAGTAAGTAAAAAAGTTTTAAAAAATAAAATCAGAGACTGTAATGAGCATGTGATCATTTCAGAAGTTGCACTGCTAGCTTCAAAGCACATTCCTTATGTCACTCTGAGGTTTCTTGGCTGTGAAATAGAATTAACATGTCGGGACTTTATCACAAGTAAATCAATTTAGATTTTCAATTGGAAAATCATCTATTTTGTCACCTGACTTTTGAAAAAATAACCCAGCATCTAATACTTACATATCCACAAATACAAATAAATGATTTTCTTGTAATCTGCTATAGAAGATTAATGTAAGAAAAAAATGTCAGCAAACTGCTCTGTAGCAATGGTCATTATAAAAGGAGTTCTGTACATTTTACAAAGGGGAGGAAGCGTACATGGATTTTGGGGTAAGATTAGGTTTGAATATTGGCTGTGCCTTGGGAATTTATTTCACTGGGCCAGAGTTTCTTCATATGTGAAAATGAGCCAAAAAATACATATGTGCTAGAGTTGTTCCAAGGATTAATTTTAGCAGGAAGACGTATTTAAGGCATTCAGCATGTTGTCTGGCAGATATTAAACATTGAAATAAGTAGCATTCATTGTTAATATTGTTTAATCTCATTTTCTTTCAGCTAACAAAATTCAGGGTGAGACAAAAATGGAAAAGCATAGGTTAAATAGAAGCACTATAATATATAATGGTTAATTTTTATTTTAATTTATATTATGGGCTATATAAATGAATTATAGAAAATAAAGTAAAAGCCATGCCTAATTTATATAATGTTTGGATATGTGTTTATGGTTATAGACAAAAATAAGAAAATTAGCAGAAATGTTTTCTAAGGGAGTAGAATATATAAGTCAGTCCTCCAAGGATGACAGGTGAGATAAAACAGGCTTAACTTGTTTGGGAAGCATCATGGAAAAGACCCAAGTCAGTAACAAAACACTTTCAATAAAAACAATTTTGCTGGAGAATCAGTGTGACTACATTATTATGTTGCCTAAGCTGATAGAGTAAACTGCTTTATTTTTTTATTAAGGAAGGTTAGGTTTTTAGATCGAACCTTTCCTGTAACAGGCCTTAACTCAGTATTTATCTGGCAATATGTTAGGGTCTAGGTATACCTCTATTTATTTTTTTGTGGTTCTTGGGCAATTACGGTGTAGTTGGAGGTAATAAGAATAATACAATGATAAATGCTAGCATTGTGGTCCTCCCTTATCTGTGGTTTTACTTTGCATGGTTTCATTTACCTGTTGTCAATTTAGATCTGAAAATATTAAATGGAAAATTCCAGAAATAAACAATTCCTAAGTTTTAGATTGATTGTCCTTTAGAGTAGTGTGATAAATCCCATGCAGTCCTGCTCACAGGAGCTCAGGATGTGAGTCACCCCTTTGCCCAGCATCTGTATGCTGTATACATTCCCTGCCTTTAGTCCCTTAGTGACCATCCAGTAATCTTATTTTACTTAATAATGACCCTTGAGTGCAAGAGTAGTTATGTTGGCAATTCAGATATGCTGCAGAGCGGCCATAAAATGCTTCCTTTAAGCAAAGAAGTAAAAGTTCTTGAATTAATAAGGAAAGAAAAAAATTGTATGCTGAGATTGCTAAGATGTACAGTAAGAATTAATCTTCTATCCATGAGGAAGGAAAAAGAAATTTTTTGCTAGTTTTGCTGTCACACTTCAGGCTGTGAAAGTTATGGCCACAGTATGTGATAAGTGCTTGGTTAAGATGGAAAAGGTATTACATCTGTGGATGGAAGACATGAACAGAAAACATGTTTTGATTGACAGCAATGTGTTGTGCCAGAAAGCATTGAGCCAACATGAAGACGTCAGCATGAGATCCCCTGAAACAAGTCACACCAAATCTTTTACTGCAAGTAAGAGGTTGTTACAGATTCAGGAGTAGTTTTGACATTTTATCATCTCAGATTATCACAAGAAGAAATAAGATGAGTACAGTACAATAAGATATTTTGAGAGGAAGAGACCACAGTCACAATGTGTTACAGTATATTGTTATAATTGTTCTATTATGTGTGTATGGAGGGCAGAGTTATAAGGGGGCTGAGAAGACTGTACGTGATAAACCTATGCTACCATTCCTATCTTCCTCCTTTCTCCACAGCCTAAGAATGTTCAGCATCTCAACCTCATTAAATATTAGTGTATAGGAAAAAGCATAGTGTATATAGGATTTGGTACTGTATGTGGTTTCCTCCATGGGTAAGAGGGGACGGCTATATATAAAACTTATCTGATAATCAAGATATAAGCACATTTGTAGTTCTGGAAGGTGTCTGTCTACCCAGATGTTTTTGATGAGCTTCCCATTAAATATTTTACTTAAAATATATAAACTGGCTGATTAGTAAGGTCGACAATATATGTATGTTATATTAATCAGAAGTAGAGACTTAAGTCAGTTGACCTGTGTTCAAATCCTAGCTCCTTGACTTACTAGTTAAATGACATAAATATTATTTAACTTCTTCCCTAAGCCTTAATTTTAGAATCTATAGCAGAGATAATAATACCATCTTTATTGAGATTTTTAAAAGATTGAGATAATCTTTTAAAAACTGCCAGGCAAGAGGTAAGTTTTCAGTAAATATTATTGATGATATAGAAGATATGGATTATAAAGTGATCTTTGGAAATACATTCCAGTGTATAATTTTTATGATACTATAAGAAGATAAGGGTGAAATGGAAAAAGCTCTTAAATCATGCCCAATTCTTAAATTTAGAATTTTTCCCTTAGCTTCTCTCTTCAAGTGACTATATCCATAATCATAGTGTAAATCAGTCCTTTACAGCTGTGATTTACAGGTAAATGTAACCTATGGTGAAGGGTAAATTTATTTTCATTTTCTTCTTAAATTTATAATCAACCAGAGACTGATACATGTATAAAACTTAACAGAAACAAGTGATTATAAGAATTAATTTAAAAAGACATACAAAATAAAAACCCTAGTTTTACAATTCTATTCAAAATATATAAAAATACTCTGTACAATTGCTGTAAAAGTTTTTGAATTCTTACTCTCAATTTCAGCTCTGATCCTGTCGTGGAGCAGTGATGAAACGTTGGCAGCTCGGCAGTTGTCCACGTAGCACGCATTTGAGCAGTACTGCTCTAATATCATGTGCATGCTCACTTAATTCGAAATTCACATGCATACCCAGCTCCTTCCATTGACCTTTGGATTCACACTTGGATATGAGCACCTTTCCTTTTCAGGTAATGGCACTGCATATCTACTCAGCAGAAGTATGCTGTTGTCATCCACCCCGCTCCCCCTACAGACTGTTGTTTTACATCTCTATTGCTGACACTAGTCCAAGTCACTGTCATGTCTCATCCAACTTGGAACTGACCTTCCTGCTGCTCCTCTCCACTACCCCCTCTTTTATTTCTCATATATCTGTAAGTATGGTTTTTCTACAGAAGTAAGTCTGTTTATCACCATCAAGGTCTTCACATTTTAATTACAGTTTCCTTGGCTGAATGGTATGTAACATTTACATTTTCAGAGGATTAGGAAGCAACTATAGCATGCAGGGTTCTATAGGGAAAGAAACATTATTTTCCTCGTGATCTCTAACTGTATGCCTGTCAAGTCTCTCAGACCAATAACTGAGTTAGAGCTTGTCCTTTCACAGGGATGATTGGCATATCACAGAGCAAGCTAATTTTTCAGCAGCAACCTGGAAGTAATGTACTGGGTTGAATTCTAAGAAAAGTAGACTGAGGAGGATAGGACATACTGGTATGAGTACACTTAATTCAAATTGAGCTAATTTATTGATACCGGTGTTCTTATCAAGAATCTGGATTTAAGATGTTAGCTTGAGCATCTGGAAGCTTGATTACTTGACTGGTACTTGGGCTCAGCAGTGGTATTTAATGAGGCAGAGATGCCTGAACGTTCCTAGGCTGTGGAGGAAAGAGGAAGGCAGAGGAGGATGCAAATGGTAAAGTAGTTTACAAAGTATAGACTTCTGACCCCACTTATCGCTCTGCCCTCGATGAGATTCCAGGTGACACACCTTTGATGAGAAATTTATTGGTGAGAGGAATAGGCCTCTGTGGTAGTAGCTCTAAGCAGGAAATATCATCGGAACACGCTGCCGTTGAACTAGATTCATTGACTTTAGTGGGGATCATGGGATTCTGCAGTGGCAGCAAAGCGCTTTGGCCATGTTTAGAGTTCGTTGATAAAATCACTGTAATTGCCAGAATAAGACTTCAAGTGTGGAGTGACAGTTAATGTTTTTAAATGCAGAAGTTTGTGGGGTGGCTAATCATAGTGTCCTTAGGATTATACCTTGGCCAATTACTAAATTTTTACTTTATCTGTACCACTGGGGTGACCCTAGATATGTTGAATATAAATTTGACTTGAACACTTTCTTTTGATTAAAGAAGGAACTGATTTCCTTTGAGAAAGGACATAAGATACTACCATAAATATATACTTTAGATCTTTCAGGGCTTTCCCAAAGGGACTTACTGTTTAACAGGAAAAAGCCCAGCCTTTTGAGAGTTAATAAAAATGGGATCTGGATTAATCTCAGGGCCATAAATGCCACAGTAGCACTTTAGTCAAAGTTGAGGATTGTGGAGGTCACTTGAACTTCATCACTGTGGGCCTAGTTCTTGCCAGACTAATCCTATAGTTACTTTCCAGTTCCCTGAGCACCTAACTGCATCAGGCTTGGGAATCTGCACAGTTTTCACACCTACTTCTTGTGGAATGAGGACTATTTTGGAAGGACCAGGTAGAAGTTTGTGGAATTGGGCTTCACTAGTAAAAGATAAAATCCTAAGCAGTACTACATCTCTAGAAACATTGCATGAATAGGGGCACTTCTGAAGTCTTGAGATTTCTATACATCTCACCCCCTTTTTAACATTTAGGTTATTTTCCTGTCTTAAATAATGCTGCAGTATACATGCCCTTTTGATTTGCTGATTAGATAGATGGATCTTGGGGAATAGCTATGGACTAAAATAAAAATAATCAGAGTGACTACAATTGCTTTGCTTTCTAAAATGTAGTATCACTATAGTCCCTGGCAACTGGTATGCAGCAGTTGATCTGGTAATTTTATTTTTTTCTCTCTACCAATTAGTAAGGACAGTCAGAGGCAGATAGGCCTTTAACTCATAGAGCCGAATACCTCCATATTTTTAGGGCAGAGCAATGATAATTTTCTTGATCGCTGTCATAGTATGGCCTGTAGGAACCTTATGATGCTACATTTTTGTGTCAACTTGTCAAGGCCACACGGTGCCCAAATATTTGACTAAATGTTACTTTAGGAGTGTCTGTGAGGGAATTTTTAGATGAAATTAACATTTGAATTTTCAGATTGAATAAAGCTGATTGTACTCCCCAATGTGGGTGAACCTATTTTGATCCACTGATCCTATTTCGATACACTTGATCCTAGTCTTTCTGTTCTTTGATCCAAGAACAGAAAGACTTGGAGTAAGGGAGAATTCCCTTTCTGCTTCCTATTTTTGAGCTAGGACATGGGTCTTCTGCCTTTGGCCTTGGACTGAAATTGATACCATCAGCTCTTCTGGTTCTCCGGCCTTTGTACTCTGACTGGAAATTACATCATCAGCTCTTTTGGTTCTCAGCGCTAGAGGCTCAAACTGGACCTAAGCCATTGACTCTTCTGGGTCTCCAGCTTGTCCACTGTAGATCTTGGGATTTCTTAGTCTCCATAACCATGTGAGCCAATTCTTTATAATAAATATCTTTAATAAATATTTCTTTATCTCTTACCAGTCCTGTATCTCTAGAGAATCCAGACTACTACAGACTTTAATCATCTGGTTATCTAGAGAACAACATCCTGGGCCAGTACACCAAAGCCATCATACTTTCTGAATCTGAGGAGCGGAGAGTAGCAAGCAACCTAGATGATTTAGTAGGACTCACACATGCCGGATGGCTGATGATAAACTCTGTGCTTTATTCTTATAATCATCTAAAATTTAACTCATTATAGTATTTGAATATTGGTTCAATGCTTCTGAGTCTATATGGTTTTTATGTAAAAATTAGATAACTGTTGTTTAATTTGAAAGGAGGCTCCTAATTTTGAATAACTTACACAGTATCAAACCTCTGAAACACAACTTTCTGTATAGCTTTTTGACTTGAGCTTTATGTTTGATAGTGATTATTTTTATTGTTGTTTGTTCACCAGAAAATAAACATGGATTTTTTCCCCTGACTGGAATGACTCAGTTGGTATAGCATCAGCCCACAAAGCAAAACGCTGCCAGTTCAATGCCAGGTCAGGGCATATGCCTTGCTTGCAGGCCCAATCCCCAGTTGGGACACATGGGAGAAGCAACCAGTCGGTGTTTCTCTTTCACATCCATGTTTCTCTCCCTCTCTTTCTTTCTCTCTTCACCTCTCTCTAATTAAATAAAATAAAATCTTTTAGATTTATGGATTTTAGTATATTTATTTTATACATACATACTTATGTGTAAAAAATAATGTGACATTTTAAAATACAACTATAGTTTAATGATTTATAAGTAAAAATTAGAATAAAAGTTAGTTTGGAAGCTTTAGAAATAAGTGAGTTTCTGTCATCAAGTTTTTTTCTAAATTGTATTGATTATGCTATTACAGTTGTCCTGATTTTTCCCTCTTTGCCACCTTCCACCCAGCATCCCCCACTTGCTCAGGCAATCCCTTCACCGTTGTTCATGTCCATGGGTCATACGTATAAGATCTTTGGCTACTCTATTTTCTGTACTGTACTTTATATTCCCACAGCTATTCTGTAACTACCTGGTTGTACTTCTTAATCCCCTCACCTCTTCACCCATTCCCTCACAACCTCCTCCCATCGGGCAACCATAAAAATACTCTCAGTATCCATGATTCTGTCTCTGTTCTTGTTTACTTAGTTTGTTTTTTAGATTCAGTTGATGAAAGATATGTATTTTTTGCCATTTTATTGTTTACAGTTTTGACCTTTTTTAAATAAGTCTGTTTAATATTTCATATAATAATGGTTTTATGATGATGAACTCCGTTAGTTTTTCCTTGTTTGGGAAGCTCTTTATCTGTCCTTTGACTCTAAATGATATCTTTGCTGTGTATAGCAATCTTGGCTGTAAGTCCCTGCTTTTCATGACTTCGCATATTTCTTGGTGATCCCTTCTAACCTGCAAAGTTTCTTTTGGGAAATCAGCTGACAGTCTGTGGGAACTCCCCTGTAGGTAACCAACTGCTTTTAAGGTTCTCTCTTTACCTTTAACCTTTGGTATTTTAGTTATGATCTGTCTTGGAGTGGGCCTCTTTGCATCTATCTTCTGTGGGACTGTCTGTGCTTCCTGGACTAGCATGTTTATATCCTTCACCAAATTAAGGAAGTTTTCTTTCATAATTTTTTCAAATTTCCAATTTGTTGCTCTTTCTCTTCTCCTTCCAGTGCTCCTGTGATTGGGAATGTTGGACCTCTTGGAGTTGTCCCAGAGGCTGTTTATACTATCCTTATTATTATTACTTTGATTCTTTTTTCTTCTTGTTGTTCTGATTGGTTGTTTTTTGCTTCCTTATGTTTGAAATAATTCATTTGGTTTTCAGCTTCATTCACTTTACTGTCGATTCCCTGTAAATTGTTCTTTATTCAATTAGTGCATATCCTTTATTTATGACTGGATCTTTTTTATGCGCTTGAGGTCCTCACTAAGTTCCTTGAGCATCCTTATAACCAGTGTTTTGAACTCTGCATCTGATAGATTGCTTATCTCCATTTTGTTAAGCTCTTTTTCTGGAATTTTGATCTGTTCTTTCATTTGGGTCATGTTTCTTTGTCTCCTCATTTTGTCAGCCTTCCTGTGTTTGTTTCCATGTAGTAGATAGAACTGCTTTGACTGTGTGTCCTGATATAGTAGATGTCCTGTAGGGTCCAGTGGCACAGTCTCCCCTATCACTGAAGCTAGATAGCCAAGGTATGCTCTTTGAGCAGTCTGAGTACGCCCTCCTCTTGTAGTTGAGCCTTGGTTGCTGTTGGTAGATCAGTGGGAGAGATTTACCCAGGCCAGTCAGCTGTAAGGACTGGCTGTGACCACTTACCACCTACCTCTGCCCTCTGTGGAGGATCAGGGGAAGGCTGGTGTAGGGGGTGGGTGGTGAAGCTTAGAAGTGCTCTCTTGTTGTCCACTGTGTGTGTTGGCCCTGGGGTTTCTTGGGTGGTGCAGGCCAAGGTCAGCTCCTACCTGTATTTTTCTGGGGCCCACCCTTTTTGAGCTATAAAGCAGTCTGAGAAGACTGTTGCTTTTGATGGGCTTGGAAATTCCCAGGTGAAGCCAAGCTGTGAGTCTAGGATGGCTGCCTCTAGTGCTGGGCCTGGGGCTCACTGAGACCAGCTGCTGCTTCTTTGAGAAGATTTAGGACAGCGGTGTCAAACTCATTTTCATCGGGGGCCACATCAGCCTCGTGGCTTCAAAGGGCCAAACGTAATTTTTGGACTATATAAATGTTAATAGTTAAACAAGAGCTTGGTCTGCTGCTGGATAGAAACAAGGTGCAGGGCCGGGTAAAACAAGGTGGAGGGCCAGATTTGGCCTGTGAACCTTGTGCTTGTCACTTGTGATTTAGGATGTTGTGAATCATGAGCCAAGACCAACCATTTATGTGGAAAAGCAGCTTGGGTGGGCCTGGAAGTTGAATGGGAAAGTGTCTCTGGGGATCTCCAAGATGGGTCAAGCAAAGTTAGCCAGGTTGATGGAGTCTCAGATATGGCATCAGCTTGCTGGCTTTGTAGGGGGGTAGTTTAGAAAAGGGACAACGGGGTCTGTTCACCTTGATGCCAGACACTTCAGTTTCTCCCTCTATGCCACTGGTGCCTACCCCAGTGCTGGAGCTCAGAGGGAGTGGGTCTGAGTAGGTGAGTCCATGTGTGGGTTCTTTACGAGGAACTGCTTGGGAATCCAGCAGCTTCTTCCACTTACTCAATCTCTTCTGGTTTTTGCAGCCAGAAGTTGTGGTGACTTATATTCCTGGCAATGGAACCCTGGGCAGGGTGGTCTGGTGTGGGCCTGGGACTCCTCACTACCAAAATATCCCTCTTGAATTTTTATTCTCTACATGTGGGTGAGGGACCAGCCCATTTTGTGTCTGCTGCCCTTCTACCAGTTTGGGTGGATGTGGTTTCTTTAATTCTGTAGTTGTCAGACATCCACTCAACTCAATTTCTGAAGATTCTGAGTGATAGTTGTTCTATATTTTAGTTGTAATTTTGATGTGGTTGTGCGAAGAGGTGGGCCAATCTGCCTACACTACCATTTTGACCAGAAGTCACTTTGTCCTCAAGTTTATATAATTGATTATACCTAATGCTTTTAAACAAGTAAAACTTGATTATATTTAGTATAATAGATTACTACAGAAAATAAGAGAAGCGAATTTGTTCAAGTCTCATGCTTTAAGTAAAGAACAAAATGTATTTCAATGATTTATGTCCTATTTATTATGGTCCAGACACTGTGATAGGAACTTGGAATATAAGATGAACAAAACAGGTAAAAATCTATAGAGGAGCTTGCTTTCTAGGAGCAGGAGACAGACAGTACACAATATAACATAACAAAACTGGATGGTAAGTGCTATGACAAAAATAAAACATAGGAAAATATAAGAAAAACATAGAAAAACACAGTTATGGAGGGGCTATTTCAAATAGGTGACTTTTTTTAAGGACAGGGGTTAATCTCTAAAATTTATAAAGAATTTATAAAACTCTACACCAAAAACAAACAAACAACAACAACAAACATCCCAATTCAGAAATGGGCAAAGGTCCTGAAGAGACATTTCTCTAAAGAGGACATACAGATGGCCAATAGACATATGAAAAGATGCTCAATGGCACTAATTTTCAGAGAAATACATTTTAAAACTGCAATGAGGTATCACCTCACACCTGTAAGAATGGCTATCATCAATAAATCAACAAACAACAAGTACTGGTGAAGATGTGGAGAAAAGGGTTCCCTTTGCACTGTTGGTAGGAATGCAGATTGGTGGAGCCACCATGGAAAGCAGTATAGAGTTACCTCAAAAAATTAAAACTGAAACTGCCTTATGACCCAGGAATTCCAATTCTGAGAATTTATCCAAAGAAACCTGGAACACTAATTTGAAGGAGTATAAGCACATCTATGTTCATTGCAGCATTATTTACAATAGCCAAGATTTGAAAGCAGCCCAAGTGACAATCAGTAGATGAATGGATAAAACAATTATGGTGCATTTACACAATGGAATACTACTCAGCTGTGAAAAAGAATTAAATTTTAGCATAGGTAGACCAGGAGAGCATTATGCTAAGTGAAATAAGTCAGTCAAAGAAAGACAAATACCATATGATTTCACTCATCTATGGAATCTAATGAACACACTGAACTAATAAGCAAAACAGAGACAGACTCATCCAAAACAGATGAGTCTGAATGCTCTGGGTGAAGGGGGTTGGAGGGCGGAGGGACAGAGCAAAAAAGAAAAAGAACTTTTGAGCTCCAACAACAGTGTGGTAATTTTTGGGAAGAGTAGGTAGATGGAGGTGGAAGAGGGTGTGAGGGGTATAAATGGTAAAGGAAAAAATAAAAATTAAAAAAAGGAACTATTGAGAATCTGACATTTTTTTCAAAAACTCAAAGGGGTTTGTTTTGTAGGTACTGGTTGGGAGTGTCCCAGTCAGAGGAAATGGCCAGTATGAAAGCCTTTAGGCAGGGGTGTGTCTGGAGACTTCAGGTAACTGGAAGTAGAATAGTATGAGATACAGTCAGTTAGGAGACAGCAGTAAAAATTGACATGAGAAAAATGAAGGAGTAAGGCTCAGATTATACAAATAATTGAAATAATTGTAGATTACCATAAAGACTTTTTGGCTTTTACTATAACATCAGAAGCCATTGAGCAGTTTTTAGCAGAAAAATGACATAGTTTTACTTATGATTTAAAATGATTACTGTAGTTTGGGTTCTGCAGAGAAACATCCGTTATACACACACACATTTATCGTGAGTAATTTTCTTATGTGATTATGGATGCTGAGAAGACCCATAATATGCTGTCTGCAAGCTTGGAAGCTCAGGAAAGCTGGTGGTTTTCTTCTAGTACAAGTAGAAGTACCAGGAGAACTGGTTTAAGTATCAGGAGATGGTTTAAGTTTTAGTCCAACTCTGAAGACCTGAGAACCAGAAGTGCAGATTTATTTAAAGTCCTAGACTGAGGGTAGGAGAAGACCAATATTCTAGTTTAGTATGTAGGCAGAGAGAGTGAATTCTTTCTTCCACATTTTTGTTCTATTCAGGCCCTCAAAGAATTGGATGATGCCCACCAACAATGGGTAGGACAATCCACTTTATTTAGTCTATCCTTTAATCTCATTTGGAAATGTCCTCACAGACAAAATCAGAAATAATGTTTAGCTAAGTATCTGGTTACTTCATTGTTCTGTCAAGTTGACGTATGAAATTAATATCACAATTACTCTGATTGGCTGTATTGAACATAGATGTAAAGCAGGAAGACTAGTTATGGCTGTTGAGATAATGGTGCTGTGACTAGTATCTTAGCAGTGGAGGTGGTAAAAAGTGAAAAGATGTTGGACCTACTTTTAAAATTAGATCAAAAAGATCTGATGGATTTGATAAGAGAAAGGGAGGTATCAAGGATGTCTTCAACGTTTTGGTCATAAATAATAGGGAGACTTTGTGACCTGGACAGAGGTTGTCATGTAGTTAGTTACAGAAACAGTTCTTGGACTTGGTTTGCAGTATTTTTAGTTTACAGATTTAAATGCTTAAATATCATAGATCATAGGAACAATAACCACATTTGTTTGGAATTTGTTTTTATATAGTTGTATCTAGGATTTTATTTTGAATGGAAAGAGGCTTGCTGTGTATGCTTGCTTAATATAAATGGCTATATTGTAGTCAAAAGTCTTATTTGTGAATGATAATTATTCTTGATGAATCAAGTAGGATTTTGATTTCATTTTACCCATTGACCTGGGTTAATGTACTTTTCAGAGTATTGATGTATATTTATTGATTTAACAACTGTATTTTAATGCCATCTATATATCAGGTATTGTTTTAGGTGCTGGGTTACAGCAATAAACAAATAATTGTCTTCATGGTGCTGTAATCAATATGTCTAAAGGTGCTTTGTTTGTATGTTTGTAATTGTTGTTTTTATTAGTTTCTGTAGAATAATTGGAAACAAAAATTAGTCTTTATCTGGAAATAAATATGAATTTTAGACTTTATACCTGTCAAGTTCCCACAGGAAGTAGATGTCAATCAGAATAGTATGTTTTAATGATTTATTTTTAAAGACATGGTTGTAGAGGAACCTCAGTGTAATGCAGTGACCAGAGGCTTAACTTCTGAGTTGCTAACACCTGTAGCCTGAAGAAATACGGCAATGAACAGTTTATATAATTTGGAAGGAGAATATGATGCAGAATCATCAAAGATCAGTGGTCTTAGGTGGGAGGACATAATTATGTCAATTGTAGAGAGGGAGCCTGGAGAGTGAGTGTTCTGATGTACTCTTCTTCCTTTTTCTAATTCTTCCTGGATCTCTTTATTGGCCAACTATACTGTAGACCAGAGGTCTGTTGATATAGTGCATGCAGGTCTTATTTACGGAACAGAGAATATAGTGTGCTGAATGGTGGGGAATGTGCCTGGAGGAGCAGCTGAATGACGTCTGGCCCAGTCCGCCCCTTTCGCCTCTTGGCCTACATTCATCCCTTCTTCTCTACGTAAAAAGTTTGTGATTCCAGAGAAGGCAGTGCACAGAGTGCCATCAACTACTCTATCGTCAGGTGACGTCAAACAGGTCATACCCTCACTGAAATTATTAAAACATTGGCTACCACTAGTATTCTTTATATAAAGTAGCAGAGAAAAAAAATAAAATAAATGATTAGGTAATATAAAACACAGGTGCTACAGGCTCTTTCTGCCATTCCTCACCCTCTACCGTGGCCAGGTGTAGCTATATGCAAGGTGAACCTTTATCAGGAACATTTACAAGGTTTGCCTCTGGAGGATCTGAGTCCTTGGTGGTGTGATTTTTACTGTGTTTTCCCTCACTGGGACAGAGAAGTTTCCTGGTATATCCCCTCATTCTAAACATAGTCCTCTTGGCTTCCATTATAAAACTACAACTCAGTTTCTTCCTCCTCTTCCTATAGTTCCATGGCATTAGGAGCACAAAATGGCCAGTGAGTAATGTTAGCTTTTAATTAATTGAAGAATTCCCCCCTAGGAGCTGGGACCTCTAAACCCACAAAGCTTAAAGGTCATGTGGAGTAAAATTCTTCTAGGACATTGTCAGATATGATAGTGAGAGGGACTACACCCACCTCCTCCCCTCTATTCTGGACCCCTATTCTGCCTATGGGAAGATAACACCTTGCATTGCTGGTTTTTGAAGCATGTAGTATATGCTATAGGACAGTACCTCCACTTTTTAGACTGTTGCCTACTGAGTGCCATCATAACTGAACCTTCAGCAGGCCCTTCTACCATTTTATAAGGACAGCTTTTTCTGGGTACTGAAGCATTTATGATTACCAGTGTATTACCTAAATGTAAGTAAACTCATAATCTATACAATATATCCTTTGGTCAGAGGCACTGTTGTGTCACCCAACATGATGATTGATAAAGTATAAGCTAAGTCCATGAATGGTGATGCTGGTGGAAACACAAAGACAAGTCTACATCTAGAACATATGTTTATCCTCGCCAGGACATGTACCTTCTTGGTGTGAGGGGTCCAGGTAGCTGTAGTTAGTTGATCAGCCAAAGGAATGGTAACAGTCTGGGGGCTCATGAGGGAAGCCGACTGTTGGCTGTCTGCATGCATACTCAGCATAGGTGGTAGCCAGATGAGCCTTGGTGTGGGGAACATCATGGCGTTGAATGCAGTCATCGATCCTTGCCACTTTGACAACTCTGTGCACATACATGAGCTGTATAGGCTGGGGAAAATGGCTGACTAACATTCATTGAATGGGTTATCTTGTTTATCTGATCTTTAAGAGTCTACCTTTGTGCATGTTCTATGATGGGTGTTTATGTGGGGCATGGATATCATCATATTCTGTAATCCCTAGAAGTTAATCAACATACCTTTATGCCACTGATTTTGAAATTTTTGTTTCCTGGTTTATGCTCTGCTCTCCAGACCCTCTAATTATTAGCCTCTAAGTTGGTGTGGAACTGTACTTCTCATTTCATTCCATGTGGAAATCCGTATGTACAGCCCACTTAGGCTCACTGGGAAGGCTAAACTGAGCAGAGCTGGAGTACCTTCCTAACTTATATAGGCATACTATGAAGAGGCATCCATTGTCTAGGCCCATGATTTTTCCTTCTCTGTTTTCTGACTTTTGGGCCTTCCTGTAAGGCCAAAAGTAGATTGAGAGAGAGGCAACAACCTGGTAGGAATGAATGTCTTGGAAGTCTGAGCCACTTGTTTGTGTAATTTATTTTACTTGTGTCTTCTGGATCTGCTTGGGTTGAGGCTTGTATATACCACTTGTATTTTGTAATGGAATTCCATTCTTCATGTCCATTTTGAAGGTTTGGTGGATCAGGTAATATCCAGTTCAACATGGGCAGTTCAAATCTCATAGTGACAATGTTAATGGGCAGGCGGTTATCTCTATTAGTACCTAATAGTAAGATAGAAGCTGCCTTTCAAATGGGGAGCAGTTGTCTGCAGAGAAAGGCCTGGGTTCTCTTGGATACAGGGCACACATGTCAGCTTCTTAAGGCAGAAAGCAGGATGGAAAGGGTTGGACTGTGAATTTAGAGGGTCAAGTGGAAAGTATTTGACATGCTTTGAACACTTTGAAGAATTTCCTCAAGTTTTTAATGATAAGCATTTAATCAGCTTATCTGTTACTACATATCTTTTCATATAACAAATCATCAGTAATGATTTGATTTGAGATTAAAATTTGGAATTAATTTTATAATAGTGATTTTCTCATTGTGCCTTTTTTTATTCAGTGGCATTTTTTTTCTTTTTCCTTCCCTTCCTTTCCCTTCCTTTCCTTTCTCTTCCCTTCCCTTCCCATTTCCCTTCCTCTTTCCCTTCCCTTCCCCTTTCCTTTCCCTCTCCTTTCCTTTCCCTTTCTTCTCTTTTTATCTCCTCCCCTCCCTTTCCTTCCACTCCCTTCCCTCTCCCTTTTCTTTCCCTTTCCTTTTTTTAGATGTCCAAGTAGTAGTTAGAATATATTTCTGTTGTATATTCCATTGCAATATATGGCTAAACTAAAGAGGTCTGTTCCAGGCTACACTGATAATTCACTTCTAGCCAGATTTATTTTCTGTTTTTTTTCTGCTAATACCTGCCTGTTTCTGCTCTTTAAGAGAAGCATTGGATGAGGTAGTTTTGTATTATCTGCATTATTTATGTTGAGATAGGTCTGTGGCCAAGTAATTAGAAAGCAAATGAATATAATTGGAGTGAATCAACTTCTCTTGGAGTATTTTAGTTCGTCTTTACCTATAGAGTTCCTACTTCACAAATTACTATATTTTTGTATTTTTAAAACAATGTTTATTTTTTTAATACATTTAGCTAGCTTTAGGATGACTGGTTATTGTTTCTGATATATGTGTATATATATATATATATAATCAGTTTTCCTTTCCTTTTCTTTCCTTGATATATATAAACATATATTATATATATAGCATTTATATTATATACATACATACATACACACATATATACATACATATATATATATATCTATATATATCTATATATATGTAATTCTTGCTTTGTGAAACATTTTAAATTCAGAAAGCTGTGGTACCATCCTTTATTTCCCCCCACAGTACCATTATATCTCTTGAGTCATTTACAATGTTTCGTAATGTTTATGATGTAACAACTAATCTATACACATAAAATAAGTATTGCCAGGAAACTAACTTCTTTGTTAATTCTGTGGTAATTGTGGGGGCAGATTGATAATTCTACTTTATACTTAGTTGAACATCTTTAAAACAATACTCTTTTGTCTTAACAGTTCTGGCTAGGTGTCAGTTTCAGCAAAAAAAAAAAGGCTACATTTGAGAATTTGTTCCTTTGCAGGCCATCAGGACAGGCTGGGATTATGAGAAACCAAATGTCACTTCAATTTATTCAGCACAAATTTATCTTCCAAAAGAAACTTAAAATTATACTGCATACTTTTTTTCCTGTTTTTGCTGAGAGCCTCATTTTATACTGACATTCATATTCTCTTTTGTAATTTAGCTTGAAAATTATTGTTAAGGTTTGTCATCATATGAAGAATTGCACTGGAGATATCTGGTTTTATATTGTGCAATGATTGATCAGTGGCAGGTGATTAAAACTTACCTCAAAACATTTAAGTGTACAAAGTTAACATGTCTGGATTGTCAACTTCATATAAAAGTAGTTTATTGTTTTGGGAAAGCTTGGTCAAATTCCCATTTACTGGCTTAAAGATTCTCTAACATTAACCACATAGTTAATTTTCTTTAAATTCTCATAATAGATTAGCATTCTGTGATTTTAGTTTGTTCTCAAATAATGATGAGATCTGTGGAAGATGTTACACTATTGCTTCAGGGGAGGAAAATGTGCAGAATTCCTGTTTGAAGGGAATGTTGCTCAGGGCTTAAGCATGTTTGCATTTTTGTATTTTTATTAAAAGAATACCGAGTATTCTGCCCATTGAACTGCCCTCAGTTTAGTAATTTGGTTGATCTGTATATTACCATGGGCTTCAATTCTGCTTTAGGGAAGAGAGCAAAGGGAGCGGAAACCCCCACCCAAATCCCTTTTCCTCCCTTGCCACCATTCAGTGAGGTCAACAGGGCATAGCCGTATATCCTAGCGGGGCAGTATCACTTTATTTGGTGCCCAAAGCTAATTGAGCATCAGTCATCAGCTCCTGGGAATACTCCTGAGATATTTGCTGCTACAGGCTTGAAAAATAACTCATTTAAAGTCCCAATGTGCTTAGCAACTTCCGTATATAACCCTTTGAGTGATCTGTGCCTCTTCATGAGCTGAAATAAACATTTCATTGTTCTTACAAAGAAACCAAAGGCTGACTTTGGAGAGGGGGCATTTCTCTCATATGTTCTCAACACTAATGTGTCTCAAGGTAGTCCCTTGGTTACTTTTAACACCAAAAACAAAAACAAAACCCATGAAGGAGAACGTATTATTAGAGGCTATTTATTATCCTAAAAGGATAAATATGATCTTATGAAAAATAAATGTATTTGAATTTTACCAAAATTGGAACATCAGGTAAAATAGAGTTCTTAATATGGTTCATTTTATTCTCTTGATAAAGAGGTGAGAGAAAGTACTCTTAATTATCAGTGTATTAAGAAGCAGTATACTCACTAGTAGACAAAACAGTTTGATGTGCATAATAGTGTATCAAAAACGTTTTGTTTATATGGCTATTTCTGGGCCTTATCTCTAGAAAGTGGGCCCAGTAACAGGCATTTCAGCAAACATTTCAAAATCTTGACTGTGATAAGCACCCCAGAAACACACTTTTTGGGAATTTGTAAGTTAAAATGCATATGTTGGCTTTAAAGATTTTATGTGACTCAAGTATCTAAAAGTAGTATTAGTATTTGTTTTTACAGTGTTTGGATATAAATGCATTTATTTTAGATTTTTATTTTTTACTTTCAGAAAAACTAGTTTTTACTTCTTAAATGAGAATTCTTTCTTCAAGTGGAAGATAGCACATTTTCATATGTACATATGAAATAATTAAGATACTATTTAAAAAATATATATTTATTTTTAGAGAGAGAGGAAGGGAAGGAGAAAGAGAGGGAAGGAAACACTAATGTGTGCCTAATCCTAACAGGGCCTGCAACCCAGGCATGTGCCCTGACTGGGAATTGAACCAGCGACCCCTTGGTTTGCAGGCCGGCACTCAATTCACTGAACCACACCAGCTAGGGCAAAATACTATTTTCTAATCTAGGTGATGTGACTGCAAAGGGGTGTTGGAACTTTGTGAGGCACTGTAGAAACTGTAGAATTTTGAAATGCCTATTTTGTAATTGGTTGGCTCTTAAGTTTCTTATTCCTTTGAACAAGAGAAAAGATTTTCTCTGCCCTAAAAATAAATAAATAAATAAATAAATAAATAAATAAAAATCTGTGACTAGGAAGATCTTGGAGAGGAAATTTTGGGTAAAGACTGTAATTTTAAGTTACATCTTGATACCACAGAAGTATGGGAAGTAATTAGTACACAGTATCATAATTTTCTTTTTTAAAAATTTTTTAAAGATTTTATTTATTTATTTTTAGAGAGGGAAGGGAGGAAGAAAGGGAGGGAGAGAGAGAGAAACATCAATGTGCGGTTGCTGGGGGCCGTGGCCTGCAACCCAGGCATGTGCCCTGACTGGGAATCGAACATGCAGTGCTTTGGTTCGCAGCCCGCGCTCAATCCACTGAGCTACGCCTGCCAGGGCTAAAATTTTCTTATTATTATACTTGGAAACATTTTTATCTTTTAAAATTGGAATTTTAGTAAGAAAATGCTGGTGAATACTATTTTTTAATATGAATTTGGAAACAAATCTAGTTTTATTTAGAATTGTATAAAATATTTTAAGTATATACATGTATATTTCTTGTAGGACGAATCTTTCCTTGCATTTGGAATTATAGCAATGTTGGGTGAACCAGGCCAGGAAATGAAAAGGGAGTCTTGTGGAGAAAAATGTCAAACATACTTTTCTCAGCAGTTGTTGAACTGCCCAGTCGTTGATGGGGTACAATTATTGTTTAGGTGTTCATTCTACTAGTGAGTTAAAGAGAGGGAATTTGAAATATGGTGTTTTCTAGGTATGAGAAATAAAACAAAGAAAGCAAAACAAGCAAACATGCTACCAAAGCTCAGGCTTTGATTTTGGAGTTGATTTGTGAGACCAAATGACTAATGCCTTTCATAGTGCTGCACAGTGTCAATAAGCAGGAGGCAGGGCTGAGAGAGTAGCTGCAGATAGGAAATTACATGGTTGCTTCTGTCTTCTCTGGGAGTTTTAAAATAGAAATGATGTTACTTTTGAGTGTGCAGAGCTGGACTTTTGTGCTCTGGTGCTAACCAGTCTTAGAAGAAAATGAGTATGTCATGCTTCAGTGCTACTGCCTTTAGTATTTATTGTTTGTAAGCATGGTTTTGAGAATGTTGCTGGAAGTAAGAGGAAAAGAGGGAAATAGGTATTGAAGCAAACAATAATAAAATAGATCTATCACTGGGACTCTGCAACAGGCAGCAAAGTAATTTAAGATGTATTACACTGTATTTTCAAGAAAAAAAATAAGGTGAAAAAATTGGAATGGATTATTGTCCTGTAGGTGGTAGTTTTTATTTAAATATGGCACCTTTGATATTGCCTTATTCTTTGTGAACAATTACTTTTATTTAATATTGAGGGTATGTGTCAGTTTCTGGTGTAGGGTGGGGCTGACTTTTTGAGCGTAAGGAAGCGTCAGGAAGATTGCAGTGAGTTATGTCCGTGAGGAAATGATGCTCAAAGTGATGCTGTAAGCAAGCAATGCTGGGGAGCCTTACCAAACTTGGATTTCTTGAAAACAGGCACCAACTTTTATTATTACTATTATTTTTTAGTTAAAGAGATATTTTATTTAAGAGTGCCTGCTGTTGTTAGGCACCTGTTTAAGTATTGGAGATTTAAAGTAGGAAATTATATATATGCATGTATGAGATAATTACCCATATATATGTATTTATATGAATGTTTAAAAATGAATTAGTAAATGAATCCATTTATTAGGGCATAGGGGAAATGTATGTAGACAGAATCAGTCAGCTTTAAGGCTTTTATTAAATTTCAAATTTTATTTGTTTAATACATTTATGGGGGTGGCTTTGGTTAATAAGATTATATAGATTTTAAGTGTACAGTTTTATGATACATTTCCTGTATATTGCATTGTGTACTTTAAAAGGCCTTCCTTGTGCATTCCATTTCATCAGAGTGATCAGTGGTAGAATATCATGCTGTTGACTTAGGAGATTTATGCCTTCTATTATAGTTATTTGAATAGTAGAATTGTTAGTTAGATATGTTTCATTATTTGCTTGTCCTCCCTGTCTCTCACTTGTTGGATTTTTAACAAATACTCTTTCAAACATTTGTTAAAGTAGGCAATTGGGTTAAAATATGCTCAACCTTAGAACTTTTATATTATTTTTAAACAATAAACTTGAAAATAATAATAATTATATTGTTGAACCTTTCATAATTTACTTCATATTCTATTGTCTTTGCATGTTTATAATGCAAAAATTAAAGGAATGACAGAATGCAGAAAAATCACTCATAACTTCATTATTCTGAGATCATGGTTAACATTTTAGTGTGTAATCTTTAAGATACTTTCCTAAACATTAGTATACATTCATAATTAAACAACAGACTATTTAACTTTGATTCTTTTTTACTTAACATTGTGTTATGAACATTTGTTTGATGCCAGTAGAGATTTAATACTTCCTAACATTTCATGTATGTTCATAGCACACATATTCAATAAAATATCTGTTGTGTACATGGGGGTGTATGATATTATGTATGACTATTGATTCTAAGAGCTAAAATATTCCACATGAACTAAGTGCAGGGTGGGGCTGACTTAGTATTATGATGACTATTTTTAAGGTGCCTCAACATTGAATTAAGAGGTCTTTAAAAGTTCTGGTTCTGGCAATAACTTGCTGAATGATCTTGGTCAAGGTACTTAACGTCTTTGATCCTTGGGTTCCTTATTTGTGTAGTAGGTACAGAATTTTCAACACATACAACTGAGAGAATTAAATGAGATATTATTTATAGAGCATTTAGCACAATGCTAGGTACATGGAAGGTGCTCAGTAATAGGTAGCAATTATAGAAATCATCCCAGCTTAAGACATTTTCTAGTATTACAAATGCTCCATGGTGAAACATATTAAGGGAACTATTTCTTCAGTTTCTATTCCTTAATGGATGTTGTACTAGATGTCAAGGATATAAAATTAAACAACAGTTGATTTTTGGCTTTATGGCGCACATAATCCAGTGGGGAGAAATGTCAGCAGATAAATTTATAATGCTGTACGATTATACCATTGGCACAGTTTGGCCAAAGTCTCGGTGATCCCAGCCTTGGGAAATGTTGGCCTGCGAGCCTATGTGAATTCACAGTCCCAGTAGTTTTGATTATGAATAGGCCACAGCATTAGTTATCAGTACCCCTATGTGATCTGGCCAGAGCATTTTTCGAACACTGATCTGGAGAACTGTGGCCATAAACAATCCTAGATAGATTTAAATTTTACTTTTTACTGATGTTCAATAGGCTACTAAATTAAGCATTAGGGAGGCATTATTAACAAACAGATATAATTGTACTTGAATGGAATTTAACCTTAGGTTTTCTTTCAGATCTGTTTATAGCATTATGGTTTTGGTTACTGTAGTTTAATTTGGCAGAGGGACTATTGATAATACAGTAAATGAAATTTATAAAGGTTATTTTGCATCCATACTTCATTACAAAACCTGCTAATATTTATATACTTTATATGTATCTCAATTTGAGCAAATTTTTACTCAATTTGGGTATTTAAAAGAATAAAATGTGTCATTTAGGAGAAGTAATAAACTGAAATACAAACGATATAGCCAACTACTCTATTTACCAAACTGTGCTGTGCTTTTAGACCTGTTCTGTTTGGTCCATGTTAGCTCATTAGATATAAAAAAGTATTTATTTGCATGTGCATGATATCTATCTATCTATATATATACACACATGCACATATATATGGTTATATATAACATATTTATATATAAATATTACCGAACTGTGCTATGCTTTTAGACCTATTCTATTTGGTCTGTGTTAGGTCATTAGATATATAGTAAATATTTTATATATAACCATATATGATACATAATAGATCAATATGTATATATGCATAGGTAGATAGATATAAGTATGAAACTTGGATTTTTATAACTTAAAAGAGATCTTGCCAATGTGTTGGGAGTCACTATGAAAACTCTGATCTTTTGGTTTTATAGCTGACAGAATTTTGAAACCTTTATCTCCCTCAGTAAAGGCAAAGAACTGTCAATGTGTTTGATAGACCTTTGATATTTCATGGCTATTTAGTCCAAAAGATGTGGATTTTTTTGTTGGAGATTTTGTATATATATATTCTTTGATATGTGTTAGTATAGTGTGTCCTATGCCATTGTCAAAGTGAAAATTGATTTATTTATACTGTTTCTAATATAAAAATATTCACAAGGATAAAATTTGCCAAGCACCAGAATATAACCTTTCTGATCTTTGGTGATCTTTTCAGGTGAAAAAAAAAATCTGTGTTCATTAGTTTTTATCTTACAATTGATATAATAGACATCTAGCTTGAAAATATATATCAAGGTTATAAATAGTATGTGTTTGCATATTTTGCTTCCTAGGGTAATTCAGGTTCATTGTGACAAGTGCATTTGTTTTCCAAATAAAATTCTCTGGGCAATTAGAATCAGTGCCATTGTGATTTTTGCTCTCTGCCTTTAAAAGTAAAATAGAAAAAATAATGGCATGTGGATTTGTTTAGTCAGTGTAAATACGACAAGTTCAATTTTTTTCAAGGGAGTTTTCTAGTGATTTTACTTTCCTCTATTTGTATCACTCTTATATAAAGCAATTTTTTTCTTCAAAAGTTTAGCTTATTGAAATTATTTAACAAATAATAAGTAACAAATAATTTAAATTTAGTATGGAAGTCTAGATCAAGTGGAAAACAGCAAACCACAAAATGTTTTGGGTGGTATTATGTGTAGTGGTTAAGACCAATACTCTGGAAGCAAAGCCTTGGATTTACTTTCCAGCTTCACTCACTTACTAGTGGTGATTTGGGGCAGAATTGTTTAATTTCTAGTTTTTTCAGCTGAACCATAAGAATGATGATAGTACATTGGGTTATTGCGAGGGCTTAAATAATGATATTTAATGGTTCCTGAAACACCATAAACATTCCATTAGTCATTATTTATGATGTGATATTTACCACTTATAATTGTTCTATTGACAAACTATCTTTCTTGTTTTATTTGCTATGAATTTTACATTTCATGGGTAGCTTATATGCTGCATTTTATTTTAAGAAAAAAGACATTTAAAATTGTGCTACTTGTGCATGGTAAAACACACATTCTTTGGGGTGTGCGAGAAATGTCCAAAATAACATTTCTGTTGGTGTGCATTTTTTTTTCCTTTCTTGGTGGGAACAATTAGAACTGAACTTTGAATCAAAGAAAATTAGAGTATGAATAATAGGTTCTCTCTCAGACCTGGAGGGGACTTCTGAATTCACTTTCTCCATTTTACAAAAGAGGAAGCCAAAGCTTTGGATGGTTATCTTCCTCAAGGTGACATGACTAGTACCTTGGAGTTGGTCTAGATCTTTTATCTTTCGCTATGTTAACCTCCCTCTCTATTTTGGTGAATATAGAAATTTTGGCCACATTTGAATAACAGTGACATCCATATAAAAAGAGTAAAAGATATAAGTATCATTGCTTTTAATCTATTTATTGATATCCTGAGACACATTAAGAACAAGATTCTAGTGGGGATTTAAAAGACTGGATTGCTTCTCAGCAGGTTAGTTGGCTATACATTGAGGTGCATAGCTATCGTGCAGATTGTTGTCTGTATCACAGAAGACCTAAAATGCCCCTCTCTAGCCCAAACCTCAGGTCTTTGCCATGTAATTTTTCCAAAAGGAGAAACATGACCACAGAACAGATTGTTATTTGAGCCAAGAGCTGTTGAAACATTAAGTTAGATTTCTTCCTGGAAATCAGTAGACTAAGACTGTGTTAGCTCATGTTTCATATTACACAAGAGAAAATAAACTCAAAGGTCAGTGGAACAGTTTTACAGCATTACCCTTTTCCAAGGTAATCAGCAGAGCATGTAGTAAAGACGTGAACAGGAGCATGACTGAAAAGAGAGTGGCTGTTAAAGAGGCCAGCTGCTTAAAGTGCTTGGGACAATACTTGACACTTCCAGACCTAACCAGATGGGCCATCTCATAGGACTTACCTTCAATAATTCTGATTTATTACATTCAGATGATTTTTTTTTTGTAGTTAGGCAGTCAGGTTTCCACATTGCCAGAAGACCCCAGAAATTTTAATATTGACCATTAATCATACCTTGGTAAACTGCAAGGGCAATATATTATTAATTTGTTTGCAACCAAGAGATAAGACACAGTGATTAAAATTAATTTCTAGCTACATTTGTTAACATATTCTAATTAATTAATCTGTTAAGAAGTCAAAATATGTTTATATTAATGGCTAAATAGTAGGTTCTTTAAGTTGTGTTATTAAATGTCATTGCCATTATCCTAAATATAGAATTCTGTAAATAAATACTTTATTATTAAATAAATAGGGGGTTGAATAAGACTTTCTGAGTAATACTACTAAGTGGAATATTTCTACTTTTTATTAATTGAGTAAAAACTTCATGTTTCTGTTTTTATAGGATTTAGATCTAGAAGGGTCTCAGCAATAGTCTCCCACACCCACCTCACCTGTACCACCTTTACCTCCTCACCAGTGCCAGAGTTAGGAAAGGACATTTAATAAGTAACAGCCATTATTTACCTTCTGGACACTATTTTAAATAGTAGCAACTCCAGTTTTTAAAAGTTAGCTTTTAACACTTTTAAATTAACATCATTCTCCCCTCCTCAAAAAGAAAGATTCGATGATTTTTATATAATTGTAATTTCTACATATATCTCATTAATTTGAACTTCAAAGTAGTCAAATTGCATTTGACTTTAGGCCAAGTCAAAAACTATTTAAATAGCTCTTATTATATAACATCAGAATATAGGAGATCGACTGTCTGTTCTTAGATATGATCTGAAGATAAATTTATCAGATTGGCCACAGTGCATTTGATTGTGTTTTAGAGATAGTACAAAATGAATGAGATTTTTTAAAAAGGTGAAAATTATTAACACACTCAATGTTTGCTAGTAATTGCATTAATATTTAGATTTTATTATTGTACTATAATTAGCATGATAGGATTATTCTGATTTTTCAGGGTTTTCTTTTTTACTTAGAAATCTTTAATTTTTTTGTTTAAGAAGAAAGATGAAACATGTCATAAAAATAACTTATTTTTGGTGTGATAATTATATACATAAGCACAACAACCCTTATATCAATGGTATTATTTTTTTGCTTTATAAATGAGGAAGCTAAAACTCTGATAGCCTGCAGTGAAAAATCTAAGTCAGTTTGCTAATAGGCCTAAGCAATCCATTAGCAAACCCAACCTTTATTTCTAACATCTGTCATTTCTAATGTATCATCGTGCTTGACACGTGATAGGTGGTTTATACCATTTAGTCTTAGACTAAGTCCATATATGAAATAACCCATTTAATTAACATCTAGTCCCAAATATCATGAACCCAGAGGCATCAGCAAGGACTGTGATAGTGAGAAAAACTACTTGAGTAAAAACCGTAGACATGCCCGTTGCTATGAGTTTGAGTAGAAATGAGATGTTGGGTATTAATTGTCTTCCATCAATTTTTATCAGTTCTCCAGGGTAGACCTAAATTACAGAGTAGTTTACATTCATCTTAAATAGCACTGACTGCTGAGACGGATGTGTTTTGGCTCCCGGCAGCAGTTGGTGTCTTGACTGGGTCATCACAGCCCCTGGCTTGCTGTTCACTTTTGTGACTCCATATGTTTGACGTTGATATAGCACCCGAGTCAATGAATCAGTTTCTTATGTGCAATAATGTATTTTCTTACAAAGCTGGTTGTTGGGTCATATTAAGTACATAGGACCTTCAGGAGGAAGGGTGCGGAATTCATCTGAGGACCCCTTCTCATTTTCTATCTCTTATTGGTCAAAGTTTGTCTCATGGGACTTTTATTTCTCCATACAGGTATATTGTGGAGTCTGGCCTCTTCCTGTAGCTCCTTGATAACCACAACCTCCATAGTTTTAGTCAAACTAGTGCACAAAGCTCGGAGGGCCAGTAGGACTAAGTGATATAGGAGTCCAGTATAGTTACAGTGAATTGTAACTTTCTTATATTTTAAGAGGTTGTTGACTTTTCTATGTTGTTCTTAAATCCAGCAATCATATTAAGTACACTTATTGTCTGAATAGTGTGTTTATTCATCATTTCATGTGAAAGATACTATGCCATGCCTTTTAGGTGTATTATGTTATCTCATTATTAAAACAACTTTATGAACTAGGCTCCACAATTATTCTCATGTCAGATTAAAAAAAATAGTCTTGGTTATAGTTAGTAAGAAGTAGGATTGGGATTCAAATTCAGGCAAAATAATTGTAATCTTAAACCTAAATCTAATGATTATATCACCTTTCCTTAGCCACAATCTAACAAGTACTAGGTGCTCACTAAATATCTGTTTGCCAAATACTTATTCTGTGCCAGTATTTTAAGTGCTTGGGTACATCATTATGCAAAACAGATATTTCCCTTGTCTTTGTGTAATTTACATGCTAGCCACTCTGGTTTCTGATTATAAGTCTTAACAATGCCTTATGTAGTGCTTTCCCCTTGCTGCTTTCTGCTCTACTGTCTCCCACACAGGAAAATGTTTTGAAAGCATGGGCTTTGTAATATCTGTGTTTATAGTGACTAGTGTAATACTGGATATATATAGTGGATGCTCAGTAATATTTATGGAATAAATAGATGGAGTTCATCACTACTTGCTCATTACCTTCACTTAAGTGGTCCTATTTATTGTTTCCTGATAGATGAAGTGAAGAGTGTATGCTGAATGAGATACAGACTGGAAATGGCACTGAGGTTTTAAATAGAATTTTCAAAATTTATACATTTATTTGTTGGTCAGTGACATGTAAACATTTAAAAATAAGGAATAGCATTCAAAAATAAGACATTGGCAACTTCCCATCAAGATGAAAACGTAGGTAAACATGGCTTGCCTCTTCACACAACCACAACAAAGTTACAACTAAACTATAGAACAACCATCACTCAGAACTGAGAGAAATTGTGTTCAATGGAAGTCTGACCCCTACAGAATTAAAGAATCATACCTATCAAGACTGGTAGGAGTGGCAGAGACATGAGGACATGGAATGGGCTGGTTCGACACCCATGTGTGGTAGATAAAATTCAGGAGGGATATCTCAGGAGTGAGGGGTCCCAGCCTCACACCAGGCCCCCCCAGCCCAGGGTTCCAGTGCCAGGAAAAAAAGTTCCCATAACTCTGGTTGCAGAAACCCAGCAGGGATCGAGTCAGTAGAAGAAACTTCTGGAGTCCCCAGCAGTTCCTGTTAAAAAGCCCACATATGGACTTACTCAAACTTACTCTTTCTGAGCTCCAGCACTGGGGTAGCAGCTTCTAAGTCACCATTGGCATATGGGGAGGAATTGAAGTGACTGGCATCAAGGTGAGAGTTGGGGGACAACTTTATCCCACACAGAATGGCAGACAGATGACAGTGTTCCTTTTCTGAGCCCTCCCTGCACAAATCCATAGAGCCAGCAGGTGGATACCATATATGAGACTCCGTCAACCTGGCTAACACTGTTTGCTTCACCCTAGTGATTCCTTGAGGCTCTGTTCCTCCAACTATGGGCCCACCGAAGCTGTTAACTATGGCTTTTCCTTGTGAATGACTGGTCTTGGCTCATGCTTCACAACTTCCTAAATCCTCAAAGCAGTAGCAGCTGGTCTCAATGAGCCCCAGGCCCAGCACTAGCAGGAGCCAGCCTAGACTCACAGCTTGGCTTCACCTAGGAATTTCCAAGCCTATCACAAGTAGTAGTCTTCTTAGATTGCTTTATAGCTCAAAAAGGGCACCCCCCAAGAAAATACAGGTAGGGGCTGACCTTGGCCTGCACCACCCAGGGAACCTCAGGGCCAGCATACACAGTGGACAACAAGAGAGCACTTCTAAGCATCACCACCCTTCCCCTGCACAGCTGATCCTCCACAGAGGGCAGAGGTAGATGGTAAGCAATCACAGCCAATCCTTGTAGCTGGCCTGGGTAAATCCCTCCCATTGATCTGCCAACAGCAACCAAGGCTCAAAGACAAGAGGAGAGTATACTCAGACCACTCAAAGGGTGCAATCTGAGTATCTAGCTTGAGGGATAGTAGAGACTGTGCCACTGAACTCTTACAGGACACCTACTATATTAGGGTACACTACCAAGACACAGAGTCAAAGCAGCTCTACCTACTACATGGAAACAAACACCGGAAGACTGATGAAATGAGAAGACAAAGAAACGACCCAAATGAAAGAACAGATCAAAATTCCAGAAAAAGAGCTTAACAAAATGGAGATATGCAATCTATCAGATGCAGAGTTCAAAACACTGGTTATAAGGATGCTCAAGGAACTTAGTGAGGACCTCAAGAGCATAAAAAAGATCCAGTCATAAATAAAGGATACGCACTAATTGAAATAAAGAACAATTTACAGGGAATCGACAGTGAAGTGGATGAAGCTGAGAACCAAATCAATGATTTGGAACATTGATTTGGTTCTTGGAAGAAAAACAACAACCCATCAGAACAACAAGAAGAAAAAAGAACCCCCCCCAAAAAAAAATGATAGTGTAAGCAGTCTCTGGGACAACTTCAAGTATTTACATCATACGGTTGCTGGAGATAGAGAAAAAGCAAGAAATTGGAAATCTATTTGAAAAAGTTATGAAAGAAAACTTCCCTAATTTGGTAAAGGAAATAGACATTCAAGTCCCAAGAAGCACAGAGAGCCCCACACAAATGGATGCAAAGAAGCCCACTCTAAGACACGTCATAATTAAAATGCTAGCAGTTAAAGATAAAGAGAGAACCTTAAAAGCAGTAAGAGAAAAGCATTTAGTTGCCTGTATGGGGAATTCCCATAAGGCTGTCAGCTGATTTCTCAGAAGAAACATTGCAGGCTAGAAAGGATTGGCAAGAAATATTCAAAGTCATGAAAAATGTGGACCTACAGCCAAGGTTGTTGTACCCAGGAAAGCTGTCCCTGAGAATTGAAGGGAAGATAAAGAGCTTCCCAGACAAGAAAAAAAACTAAAAGAGTTTATTTTCATGAAACCATTATTGTATGAAATGTTAAAGGGACTTATTTAAGAAAAAGGAGAAGGTCCAAACTCTGAACAATAAAATGGTAATAAGTACATATCTGTCAACAATTGAATCTAAAAAACAAACTAAACAGACCAGAAGAACAGAGATGATAGCATGGATTTGAAATGTGTTTTGATGGTCGCCTGATGGGAAGAGGGTGTGAGTAATAGATGAAGAGGTGAGGAGATAAAGATGCACAAATTGGTAGTTAGAGAATAGCCATGGAGATGTAAAGTACAGTATAGGAAATGGAGTAGTCAGTGAACCCATACCCATGACCCATGGACATGAACAGTGGTTTGGAGATTGTCTGAGGAAGTGGGGGTTGCTGGGTGGTGGGGGGCAAAAGGAGAAAAATTTGGATAACTATAATAGCATAATTAATAAAGTATAAAAAAGAAAGATAAGAAACCACATGTACTATGATATCTAATTTTAAATTATTTTCATTGATTATCTGTATAACAAACGTGTGGGGAATTCCGTCCTGCAGAGTCCTCCTAGTCTCAGATGAGAATGAGTTCTCCTGGACACAAGCTGTTGTTTGTGCAGGAAAGGGGGTGGTGATTCCCTCTAGGGGAGAGTGCCCCGAGCCCTTCTCTGAAATGGCTTTATTGAGCAGGGTTGTACATGCATGCAAAGCTCCTCAATCAATGTCTAAAGATGATAGTGATAGAAAACAGATACTGTTTGTAGGTAACAGTCGAAGGAACACAGAGATTTGCCTCAGGTCAGGGTCTGTTAGACATGCTGATGCCAGATGATTTTTAAGGCTTGTTTCATGAGATAAGAAGTTCACTCCTTCTGCTTTTGGACTTAGATTATTAGATTCATGGCAACAGGGCTATAGAAAGCAAGGCAAGCCTCAAGGAGTATAATGCATTCTTTAGGCCTGATCTCCCTTGGGAACCTTTGGTGTTAGTATTGGGTCATGCCTTCCTCCAGCATTCTTGGCATTCTGGTCCAGAAATACAGGCCTCTTTCAAAGTCTTGCTCTCGAAGGCTTACAGTCTCCAATATCACACAAAGTGGTCCCCAACACAAACAAGTCTATAATTTTTTGTACATTTAATAATTGTTATTTTTAATAAAGATTTCTTTAGTCTATGGACTCTGTCTACTAAAATTTACCTTTTAAACTGCTCCCTTTGAAAGCTATTTCTGATCCTATCAGTTATCTCCTCTGTCTTTAAGGATTTTTATTTTTGATTTAATTTATTATCTAGATGCAAACCAACTTTTCCATCCTGATTGACCACTGGATTTCCACCCATTCTCATGCTCTGCATAAATATAGCTAGTTGTCATGTGGACAAGAACCACCTAATTTTTACATATATGTATTGCCCTTCTCTGTTTCTCCAGCTGTCAAAATACACTACTTATCCTTCAAGATACAGTACAAATGCCATCTACCCTCTAAGGCCTTCTCTAATTTCTGCCCCCACTAATTTCTTCTGTTGTCTTATTACTTTAACACTTGCTTATCTCAGCTTTATCCTGTCATGAGTTGAACAGTCTTCCTTTGGACTGATTAATTTCTTAAGGAAAGGATCTCGTTTAATATAACTGAATTACTAAAGCAATATTATTCTTATCTTGTATTAATTATATTGTCGGCTTTTTGTTGTTGTTGATGTTGTATACTTATCCTAGATTGAGGGATATAAACTATTGACTTAAGTCTCAAATGTCTAATTGTCATGTAACATCCTTAATATATACATAATTTTGTATATTCTGGATGTTTTTTCCTTAAAGAAGAAAGTTTCTGTCAGCCATCATCAAGTCTTTTTAAAGGCCAATTTAAAAATCTATTTTTTTCCTCCAAAAATTTTTCATTTCCTCTCTCTTTGGCTTTTTTATTTTCCTCTTTCTTAGGTATTAAACATTATATAGAGCATTTAGTTCTGAGTTTTTTCTTGCCTTGAATCCAAGTCTCCCTTAGGAAGCAGTTGACAATATAAAAGCTTGAAAATTAAGCTAGCAAAAAAAAAAAAATATTACCTCCATGGGTTCCTTGGGATTCAGGCCCACTCAGAAGCACTTGAGAAAGAGTTCCACATCCTAGACATTTTCACATAAGGTATGACTCATTTCCACTGACATATCTCCTGTGTTCACAACTCTGCCTGAAATTAGAACTTTAGTACAGATCTATTATGAACTGTCTTCCAGGAGAGGAAGGATTTTAGCCTGTTTCATTTTTTTCCAAGCATCTCTTGCTACTTCCCTAAAGTAACTTTTTTCTTTTCTAATGGTCAATTCAGTCGACATTTCTTCCAAACTTTTCATAATCCATACATTTAAGTCAATATTGAGTGCGTCAGAGTGTGTATTGGGTTGGCCAGTAAGTCCATTATGTTTTTTCCATAAAATAAATGACACATTTTTCATTTTCACCAAGAACTTTATTGATTTGGATATTTTCAGTATGTTGGCTATATCCCACTATTGGCTTCTAATAGATAGAGGCCAGAGGTGCTGCTAAATACCTTCCAATGTGTAAGACAGCCCCACAGCAAAGAATTATTTGGCCAAAGTGGCAATAGTACCAAGAAACTCTGCAAACCACTTTTGACCCCCTCAATCAGTCACAGGAGCTTCTGCATATACTGCACAAATCTTTTTTTCTGTTTCAATTGCATTTTTACCTTTCCTTAAATAATAAGCATATTAAACCAAAAATATTGCATATATTCTTCCATCTTAACTGTTAAAACTGCACAAAAACTCACCAATTATAATTGTTTTAATGCATGCAGATATGACAGCTGTTATAGTGCAACCTAACAAAATTGGTTTGAATGAAGTTAAAGAGGACTAAGCACTACTAGAGCCATCATATGGAAAAAACGTAACAGACTTTTGACCAACCCAATATTAATATGCCTATATGTATATTCTTTATTGTTGTTTTATTAGAAATGTCCCAATTTTCTCCCATTGTTCTCCCCTGTCCCACCCACCTTCCATTCCCACAGTCAATCCACACTTTGCTGTCTATGTCCATAGGTCATTTATACCTGTTCATTGATCAGACCCTTCCTCTTCTTTCCCTCCTCCCACCTCCCATTTGGGTGCTGTCAATCTGTCTTTCTTTCCATGCCTCTGGATCTATTTTACTTGTCATTAGGTCCTCTTGTAGGTGAGATCATATGGTATTTATCTTTCACTGATTGGCTTATTTTACTTAGCATAATATTCTCCAGTTTCATCCATGCTGTCACAGAGGGTAGAAGTTCCTTCCTTCTTTCTGCTGTGTAGTATTCCTTTGTGTAAATGTACCACAGTTTTTTGACCCACTCATTTACTAATGGACATTTAGGCTATTGTAACTCTGCCATGAAAATAGGGGTACATAGGTTCTTCTGAATTGGTGTTTCAGGATTCTTAGGGTATAATTCTAGCAGTAGAATCACCAGGTCAAAAGGTAGTTCCATATCTAGGTTTTTGAGGAAATTCCGTATTTTTTCCACAGTGGCCACACCAGTCTGCATTCTCATCAACTGTGCACTAGGGTTCTCTTGTCTCCACATCCTTACCAACACTTGTTTGTTGATTTGTTTATGATGGCCATTCTGACAGGTGTGAAGTGGTATCTCATTGTGGTTTTAATTTGCATCTCTCTCATGGCTAGTGATGGTGAGCATCTTTTCATATGTCTATATGCCCTCTGTCCTTTTTGGAGAAGTATCTGTTCAGGTCCATTGCCTACTTTTTAATTGGATTGTTTGTCTTTCTGATATTGAGTCATATGAGTTCTTTATATATTTTGGAGATCAAACCCTTGTCTGAGGTATCATTGGCAAGTATGTTTGCCCACATGGTTGGTTTCCTTTTTATTTTGGTGATGTTTTCTTTAGCTGTGCAGAAGCTTTTTAATTTGATGTAGTCCCATTTGTTTAGACTTTCATTTATTCTCTTGCCATAGAGGATATATTGGTGGAAATATTGCTCTGTGGGATATCTGAAGTTTTACTGCTGATGTTTTCCTCTAAGACTTTTATGATGTCATGGCTTATGTTTGAATTCTTTATCGATTTTGATTCTATGCTAGTGTATGGTGTAAGTTGGCAGTATAGTTCATTTTTAGTCAATGTGCCATTATGACTCTCCCAACACCATTTGTTGAAGGGGCTATTTTTATTCCATTTTATACTTCTGCCCTGTTTGTTAAATATTAATTGACTATAGAGACATGGGCTTCTTTCTGGGCTCTCTGTTCTATTCTATTGCTCTATGTGTCTATTCTTATGCCAGTTCTAGCCTGTTTTGATTACAGTGGCTATATTGTTTGATATAAGGTAGTATTATCCCTTCTGTGTTGTTCCTCTTTCTCAACATTGCTGAGACTATGTGGGATACATTTTGCTATAAATTTTTGAAATATTTGTTCTAAATCTATGAAGTATATCATTGGTATTTTAATAGGGATTGTGTTGAATCTATAGATTGCTTTGGGTAGTATGGACATTTTAACAAAGTTAATTTTTCCAGTTCATAAACATAATATATGGTTCCATTTATTTGTATCTTCCGTAATTTCTTTCTTCAGCATTCATTAGTTTTCTGAGCACAGGTATTTTACTTCCTTGGTTAAGTTTATTCCTAGGTACTTCATTTTTATTGTTGATATAGTAAATAGGATTATCCTTCCATTTTCCCATTCAGATGTTTCAGCATTGGTATACAAAATGCATTCAATTTCTGAATATTGACTTTGTATCCTGCTCTTTTGTCAAACTCATTTATTAGGTTGAGTATTTTTTTTTCTTGTGGAGTCTGTAGGGTTTTCTGTGTACACTACCATGTCGTCTACAAATAGTGACAGTTTTACTTCCTGTTTTCCAATTTAGATGCCTTTATTTCTTTTTCTTATCTGATCATTATGGCTAGAATTTCCACCACTAAGGTGAAAAAAAGTGGTGAAAGTGGACGCCCTTGTCTTCGTCCTGATCTTAAGGGGAAAGCTTTTAGTTTTTGCCCATTGAGCTTGATGTTGGTTGTAGGTTTCTTGTACATGGCCTTTATTGTGTTGAGGTATGCTCTCTCTATTCCCACTTTGCTGAGGTTCTTTTTTAAATCATAAGTGGATGCTGTAGTTTATCAAAAGCTTTTTCAGCATCTAGTAATATGATCATGTTTTTGTCTTACATTTTGTTTATGTGGTATATTACATTTATTGATTTACGAATGGCCTACCATTGTTACATCCCTGGATTGAATACTATATAATCTTGGTGCATGATCTTTTTAATGGATTGCTGGATTTGGTTAGCCAATATTTTTGTTCAGGATTTTAGCATTTATGTTCATCAGTAATATTGGTCTCTAGTTTTTCTTTTTTGTGTCTTTACCTGGTTTTGGAATTAAGATAATTCTTGCCTCATAAAATGAATTCAGGAGTATTCCCTCATCTTGAATTTTTGGAATGGTTGGAAAAGGATAGCAGTTAGCTCTTTCCTAAATGTTTGGTAAAATTCTCCTGTGAAGCCATCTGGTCTAGGGCTTTTGTGTGCCGGGAGTTTTTTTGATTACTGCTTGAACTTCACTTGCCATTATTGGTCTCTTTAGGTTTTTTGCTTCTTGTTGATTTAGTTTTGGAAGATTATATGTTTCTATAAATTTGTCCATTTCACCCAGGTTTTCAAATTTCTTGATATACAGTTGTTCATAGTAACTTCCTACAATCCTTTGTATTTTTGTGGTCTCAGTTGCAATTTCTCCTCTTTCATTTCTGATTTTATTTATTTGGGTCCTCTCTCTTTTTTGTTGATGAGTCTGGTTATAGGCTTGTTGATTTTGTTTGGCTCTTCAATGAACCAGCTCCTGGATTTATTGATCCTTTGGATTGTTCTTTTAGTCTCTATGTCATTTAATTCTGCTCTGATCTTGGTTATTTCCTTCCATCTACTCACTCTGGGCTTTGTTTGTTGTTGTTCCTCCAGTTTTTGCAGATGTAGGGTTAGGTTGTTTATTTGAAAATTTGTTATCTTTTTTTAGGCAGGCCTATATTGCTATGAACTTCCCTCTCAGGACTGCCTTCACTGTGTCCCATAGGTTTTGGGTGTGTTCATTTTCATTTGTTTCCTGAAACATTTTTATTTCTTCCTTGATCTCATTCTTAAGTTCATTATTCAATAGCATGTTATTCAGTCTTCAGGAATTTGAATGTGAGTTTTTTTCTAGTTTCAAGCCATTGTGATCTAAGAAGATGCTTGATATGATTTCAATTTTCTTGAATTTGTTGAGGCTTGTTTTGTGTTCTACCATGCAGTCTGTCTTTGAAAATGTTCCCTGTACTTTTGAAAATAATGTATATTTTATTACTTTGGGATGAAATGTTCTGTATATATCAATTAAGTCCATTCAGTCTAGAGTGTTTTTCAATGCCACAATATGCTTATTGATTCTTCACTTGGAAGATCTATCCATTGTTGACAGTGGGTGTTAAAATTCCCTACTATGACTGTGTTGCTGTGGATATCTTTCTTGAAGTCTTCCAAGATCTTTCTTATATACTTGGGCACTCCTGTTTTGGCTGCATATATGTTTACAAGGGTTATATTTTCTTGATTGATTATTCCCCTAAGTGTTATGAACTGTCCTTTGTCTCTTTTTATGTCCTTTGTTTTGAAATCTATTTAGTCTGATATAAATATTGCTATCCTACTTTTTTTTTTCCAGGTCTGTTTGCTTGGAATATATTTTTTGTCCATTTACTTTCAGTCTGTGTAGATCTTTTGTTCTGAGGTGGGTCTCTTGTAGACAGCATATATGTGTATCCTATTTTATTAATCATTCATCTATCCTAGTCTTTTGATTGGGGCATTTAATTTATTTATATTTAAGGTTATTATCAATAGGTTCTTATTCATTGCCATTTTTCCCCTTTGTCCTGGTATTCCTCTCTTAAAGCAGTCCCTTTAGTATCTCTTGAAATGCTGATCTGGTTGAGATGCATTCTTTTAGCCTTTTTTTTTTTTTTTTTTTTTTTTTTTTTTTTTTTTTTTTTTTTTTTTTTTTTTTTTTTTTTTTTTTTTTTTGGTCTGCGAAACTCCTTATTTTGCCTCCCAATTTAAATGAGAGCCCTGCTGCTAGATTAGTTTTAGTTGCTGGCATTTTATTTCCACTATTTGGAATATTTCGTGCCATTTCCTTCTGGCCTGTACTGTTTCTGTTGAGCATTAGGTGATATCCTTCCTGGAGCTCCCTTTTATGTTACTTCCTATTTCTTCCTTGCTGCCTTTAAGATTCTCTTTGTCTTAAAAAAAAAAAAAAGATTCTCTTTGTCTTAGAATTGCCATTTTAATTGTGATGTGTCTTGGAGTAGTCCTCTTTGGGTTCCTATTGATTGGGACCATCTGTGCTTCCTGGACTTCTGCGACTTTGTCTCTCATCAAATCAGGAAAGTTTTCCTTCATTACTTTTTCAAATAGGTTTTCTATCCCTAGTTCCTCCTCTTCTCCTTCTGTTATCACTCTGATATGGGTATTATATTTTATGTTTTTCTGCAGTTCCCTTAACCTCTCTTTGTTCTTTTTTGAGTCTTTTGTTGTTGTTGTTGTTGCTTTGTCTGGGAATTTGTTTCTGTCTTGTCCTCCAGCTCACTTATTTGATCCTTTGCTTTTTCTAGACTGCTCATAATTCATTCTGCTGTGTTCTTAATTTCAGATATTTTATTCCTTATTTCCTGCTGGCTCTTCTTGATAGATTCTGTGTCCTTTATCATGCTAGTGTATTCCCCAGTAAGTTCTTCGTAGCTTCCCTGGAGTTCTTTGTAGTTTTCACTGAGCTCATTTAGTATTCTAAGAACCATTAGTTTGAACTCATTGTCTGATAGTTTGCCTCACATTCATTTAGCAGTCTTTCTTGGGATTCCTCCTTTCCTTTTGATTGGGGGTTGTTTTTGTGTCTCCCCATTTTAGGTGATTCTTTTTGGTTGTTTCTGCTTCTTAGATTGATCTTCTTTGACTCCCTCTCTTCACAGTTTGACTTTCTGTGGCAGCAGACCTGTGGGATTCAGTGGAACAGTCTTCTTGATCTCCTGAACTTGTTGTTCTTGGAATGCCCTTTATGCTGTTTATGTAGACTGTCTGTTTATAACTGATTTTTGGTTGTTGTTGCCATTGTTCTTTGGTGGGTCCTTCCCTCTGTCTGGATGACTGAGAGTGACTCTGCCCACCATGTCCTGTATGCTATTGTACATGTGCTGCAACAACAGAACTAAACAGCTCAGGAAACAAACCTACATCCCCAAAATTAATCACAGCCCACCATCATAATATCAGCCACAAATGAGCCAGTATTAATGAAGGTATGACGAGATTAAGACTATTATAAGAAAGGAAAAATGAATATGAGATTACTAACTGAAAGAAAAATGATTTTTAGAGGGTAGAGGTTGAAGCAATAGTAAGAGTATGGAATAAGGACAAGGCAAAGAGAGGAAGAAAGAAAAATTGACATTGTAAGTAAAAAAGGGAATGAAGAAGGCAGAATGGAATAAGAGGAGAAACATATAGTGTTAGGTTTAAATAGAAATGAAAAAATATGTAGTGATAGAGGAAAGAAAAAAAAAAGAAACCAATTATAGAAAAAGATCCTCTACAGTGCTATCAATAATAATGAGCAAAGATTAATATAGTTGGGAGGAGAATAAAAGGGAAAAAGGAGAGAAGGGAAAGCTTAAGAGATGTCTACGGGAAAGAGAAGTGATTTTGAGATAATAGAGGGAGAAGGAATAGTAAGAGTGAGGAATGAAAATCAGGCCAAGACAGGGAAAAGTTAAAATTTATAATGAAAAAAAGAAAGGGCAAGTTGAAGAAAAATGGAGTAGGAGAGGGGAATGGTGAAATATGAGATTTGAAATACAAGAATAGTGAAGATCTAGAAATAAAATTGGAGAAATGCAACAATAAATACCATATCCATAGTGGATGAGCAAAGATTGATAAATCTGGAGAGAAAGTGAGGATAAAGAATATGATATGATTCATGAAAAGAAAAATTGTTTTTTGAGAGTCTGGAGGAGTGAAAAAATGTAAGATTGTGGAATGGAAAAGTTGTAATAAGAGAGAAAATACTATTTAAAATATAAATAAGAAATGGAAAGGAGAAGGTAAATGGAGTAAGAGAAGGGAGGAACAAAATATGAGTTGAAATAAACCATAATATAAAAACTAATGACTTAATATGTACAAACTTGAAGAACAAGAAGTAAATGCTAACAAGCTATGCAGGAGAGAAAATAAAGCAAACCATGAAGAAGAACATGGCAGGATCATCTCCCTGTTTTCTTTTTCTGAACCCACCCCTTGTGATGTCAAACAATGTCCCTGTCTGGCCTGAGGCAGCCTGTAACCTATCTCCTTCTATTGTAATCAGCAATCGGGTTTAAGCACCACAGGGTTGGGCAGAGTAATTCCTGAGGGCAGGACTGTTGCTTCCCCCTGGGCTGATGCCACTTGGAGCAATTTGCTTTGCTTGAGCAAGATGGCTCCTGTACTATGGGGATGACTCAACACAGAGATCCTGGCAGCTGCTCTCTCAGTTCTCTCCCCAGAGCCTCTGTCCCCAGACTCTCCTTCATTGTCTCTAGGCCACTCTGTCCCCACTTTGCTGGAGCCTAAAGTAAGGGACTGCAAATGAAATTATGTGCCTTGGCCTTTTTAAAGGCTCTCTGTGACTCCAGCCGTCTCTCTCTTTGAGACAGACACCCTGCTGCTTTTCACAGCTGGATATTATCTGGGTTCCTTTCCTGGCTCTGGTGCTGTAGGCTGGGGAGGCTAGGTTGGGGTTTAGATCACATACTTCTGAGTGGGAACACCCCCTCCCCACTGCTGCCTCTGAATTCCCCTCCTCAACTTCACCTTCCTCCCGTGGGATCTCAGCCAGCCTTCTCGCATCTCCTTCGTGCTCCATACCGGTCATGTTTGGTTGAAGCAATTTCTTCCATCTGTCCATGGTTATAAGGGTTCTCTCCAGCTATTGTTCTGTTGGTTATTCTGGATGATTTCTCTACAATTTAGTTGTAATTACAGATTGGTGCTGGGAGGAGGTTAATGTAGCTTCTAGTTACTTCTCCGCCTCTTGGGTCTGGCTAAATCAGCAGGATTCCTATATTTGTAATTTTTCATAACAGGAGAAAAACGTGGGAACAATTCTCAAACACCTATGGATTTTTTTGGGAAAATCCTTAATGTTTACTAGTAATTACCCTGTGTATTAATATCTAAATAAGTGCTATAAATAAAAAAAAATTGATAAATTGGAAACTACATTACAGCATTGCCCCTCACTGGGGTGGAGAAAGTTGTAGCTGACAAGTGAGCACTTGCTGGCTACTGTGGGATGGCTCCTGATGTGATTTTGTTGATTCCTTATAACCTGAGGTTTTCCCCACTTAACAGGGGAAGAAGTTAAGGAAAAGGGAGGATCACTAGTTCAAGGCCACATACATTATGTTACAGAGTTAGGGTTGGAACCTACACTGTTCATCAGACTATGATGATTTTCTTAATTGTATGATTAGTAGCCTTATGAGAAAACTTAAAGGGCTTTTTTGAAAAGGAAAATGTGACTTTTAATTTGAGATATCTTTTGCATTATTAAAAAGATACGTTTTGTGATGAATGATGCTAAATCTTTATTGCTTGTTATATTCTTTATCTTGGACAACTTAACATATTTCTGTTTCTCTATTTCTTTATAAAAAGGATTAAAACATCAATGTAGAGATCAAATCTGGTAATATTTATAACATATTATATCTAAACAAAATGCTAGTTGCTATACTAACTTCATTTTATGTTCTTGGTTACTAAGAACTTGACCTACTTTTTAAATATCCTATGAATTCATAGCAAAATATTAAAAGAGATGACTGTGGTAGCAGAGGGCACAGGCATGATGAGCTTGCTGTGTCCTCAGGCATTTTTTTTTTTTTTTTGGAAACACAGTGATTTCAAAGTGGAATGTGTATTTCTGTACGAGCAGCTACAGGGCTGACCTTCAGGGAAGTCAAGAGATTTTGTTGAAGTAATATAATGCTGTAATCCTGTTTTTTTTGAATTATTGATGGGATATTTATATATATATCTTGTGAAACTTTTTAAAAATTAGTATTTAAACCTCAAATAAATGTAAAATCAGTGTTTTTAAGATATTAAAACCACATTGACAATAAACTGATTATTACATTTATTTAACCTTTCAAAGTTTATATCTTTTTTAATCAGTTATTTTTCTTATATTACGATGATGTACATGTATATATGTATTTGTTTTTATCCTAGGTCCAAATTATTTTGAATGTTATTACTTATGTAGTTCCATACAGATGAGAGTTTCCTCCACATACCAAGAGTTATAGCTGAGTGATATCTGTAGGGGGTAAAATAAAACTTTTTCTTATAGGACTTAAGAGAGTATGAGAGTTTGCCTCCTAGTATTTCATGACATCTGTACATCAAGTTTTTTGGTCCAATTCAGTGCTTTAAGTATTTTGAAACAGCTGCCACTGTTAAATTAGAGAGAGCTGAAAGAAAAGGCTGAAATTTCTTTGGTTCCTGAATAATTATCTGATTCGGCACTGCATACTTGGTAGCAATAGGCTGTAGCTGTTAAGTAGAGGCTGTTGCTTTTCATTGGGGTTTGTACTTTCCAACTCACCAGAGTCCCTTTCCATGCTCTAAGACCAACCCCGTTGGTCATGTGTTTTCGTTACCAGGCTCTCACTTTTTTGTTTCCTATTTTGGGCCAGCTTCTCATATTTTTGATACCTGCCTGGCTCCTGTGTCCCTTGGAATTTGCTGTCAGTGAGACTGGGATTATGTCATTTCATTAAAAGTTAATTTGTTTCAAATAGTAGATTGAACATGTAATAAAATAAACATCATGTTTTCTTTCATACCAAAGTGGTTGGAATTGTCAAAGAATGTTAGTGGAATTAGTTAATGTTAAAGATAAGAATGGCCCTGGCTGGTGTGGCTCAGTGGATTAAATGCTGGCCTGCCAACTGAAAGGTTGCAGGTTCCATTTGATTCCCAGTCAGGACACAGGCCTGGGTTGCGGCCAGGTCCCGGGTTGGGGGCATGTGGGAGGCAACCACACATTGATGTTTCTCTCCCTCTCTTTCCCATCTCTTTAAAAAAAAAAAAGAATGATTTTACCTAACAGGCTACCAGGTAAACTCTACCATTAAATAAAATTATTCACATTAGTCCTTTTTATGATATCTTTTTTTCTTTATTCTATTCTGAATAAGAGTAAAGCAGTTACTTAATTACAGTAGCTTTTTGGAAGATAAGTTTATTTTGTAACTTCCTTCTTTTGTACTTTTCAAAGGTATAAGCGGTTTAACCAGACTTTGAGCAACATTGGAGAGAATGAAGGTGGTATCGATAAGTTTTCCAGAGGTTATGAATCATTTGGGGCCCACAGATGTGCTGATGGTGGTTTGTACTGCAAAGAATGGGCTCCTGGAGCGGAAGGAGTTTTTCTTACTGGAGACTTCAGTAAGTATTAATATTTTGTTAATCTATTTGAAGCATAGACTTATATTTCATACAGTTTCTAATGGGAAGATAAATGGTTACACAATCCCACTTTCAGAGAGAGCCATTGAAGTAATTGTCTTTACCTTCATGTGTGGTGCAGGTGTTTCTGCTGCCGTATATGTGTTCCTGAAAAACTTTGTTCTGTAATATCATGCACCAGAAACAAGTGTTTGTGAGAAAAATAGTGTTAGACAGACTATTCCAAATTTACTCCACTTTGTTAGCAAGCTCTGAAAAAACCAATAGCAATCTGGGTGAAAATGTTGGTGTAAGTTAAATCTCCACTGACATTTGTACCTGATTACCTGGCATTGTAGTTCTTGGATCCTGTATAGTCTAATATCTTTTTATGAGACCTCAATATAATTGGATACCTAATCTAAAGGATAAACTTCTTCATTACTTCATTTATTTTTCCTTTCTTCTTTTTCATAACACAAAGGGAAATTTCTCAGTTTTGTTATCTGCACTATTAATTACACTAGACAGTTAACCTGGTGGAAAGCATAGTAGTTCTAGAGACTGGGCTTCTGGCTTACAGTCTAGAGGGAGGAAGGACTTGTATATAAATAATGATAAGGCAATCTGCTTAGTTTTATTCTAGAAGTATGAATATGTGACTATAATAGTGACAAGGAAGAAAGCTCGGTTTTGAAAATGGAATAACAAAAAATAGGCCTTGGCAAAATGTTCATAATACAAGGAAAGGAAATACCAGAATGGTAAAAATCCATTAGTAGCATAGAGTGATGTAATATTTAAATTTTGATTTTACCAGACTCAAAAGTCTACATACTATATTATTCCACTTATATGACATTCTGAAAACAGCAAAACTATAGGGACAGAAAACAGAGGTGTCATGGTGTGCAGGTAGGAGGAGTGAATTGATTGCAGAGCGGGTGATGGAAATGTATTATGTCCTAATTATGGGGTGGTTATGTGACTGTACACATCTGTCATCATTTATAGAGCTATATATGTAAAAGAGTGAGTTTCATTGCATGTAAATTATACCCCAAGGAACCTAATTTTTAAAAGTTTTAATTTTATAGATGTTGTTTAAAAAGTCAAAGGAGAATAGTTGAATAAATTTTAATAATGATGCATTCTATTTGATCCAGTATATCAGATATTTCAACATGTATATAAAATTTATTAGCAATATTTTTATTCCATCATACTGTATTTCTAAATTTGGTATTTTTTTCATTGGAAATTCTTGATCTGTATTTAGATTTAACTAGATTTCTAGTTTATAAGTACATACCCAAGTTTTCTCCAAACATAATGAAAGTTTTAGTTACTAAATTGAACAATAGTTTTAAAATTTAAGTTTAATAATTAAATAAAATTAAAAATTCAGTTTCTCATTTGCACTAATCTTATTTCAAGTGTTCACTAGTCACCAGGGTCTAGTGGCTCCTTTATTGGAAAGCGCAGTTCTGACTTAAAATAATTATCCATGCAGTCCCCCAAATTAGATGATTTCAGCTCCCTATGTTTCTTTTTTAAAAAATTGATTTTAGAAAGAAGGGAAAAAGAGGGAGAGAAAGAGAGGGAGAGAAACATCAATGTGAAAAAGAAACATCAATTGGTTGCCTCTTGTATGTGCCCAGACTGGGGACTGAACCTGCAACCCAAACATGTGCCCTGATCAGGGATTGAACCCATAACATCTTGGTTAATGGGATGACACCCCAACCAACTGAGCTACACCAGCCAGGGCAGTACCCTCCCTGTGTTTCTTGAGAGTTATTGAAAAATTCATTGAGAGGTTTGAGAAAGATCATGTGAGCTGCTGATTCAGATTAGCTTGACCTGGTGATAATTATGAAATGTATTTTAAGAATAGGAGACTTTTCACTTAAATTATTATTAAAATTGACATTAATATTTTTCTTATGTACAACATTGTTAATTATCCGTTTTCTCTATGTAGCTGCCTTGATTACTAGTTTGTTGTTGTTGTTGTTGTTGCTGCTGTTGTTGTTAATAGACAATTTAAACATCGACCTAGAGTCAAGGCACATTTTGACATTCTATTTTATGATTTCTACGATTATTTGTAAGATTGAAAAGTATTGATTAAGAATGTTCAAGTTAAATTTTTATGTAAAGATACCAAAGTACTGTAAGAACCTCAGTTAAAGTTTGGTAGTTGCATCAGATTTTCCTAACTTTACGTTTAAACCCACTAAGTAGGTTTTAAAAATCTAAAAATACGAGAAAGGTACTATATGAAACCTAGATTTGTTATCATAGTATCTAATACTCATTTATGAAAAGTTGTGCCTTGTTAATTTAGTAAAGCCATAGGTACACTTGGAGAATTGCATTTAAAAATTGCTTAGGATTTAATGCTTAAATAGTAAACGATAATAGTTTAAAAGACCATTTTTCAAGAGAAACTAAAAATTACTTAGTCCCTATTTTAATTTAAAAATATCTTAACATTTTTTTTCTAAAATTTAATTTGATTTTTAAAAACCCTATCTTCTGTGAAGGTGTGTCACATAATTTAAAATTTCTCCATATCCTTGAGATAGCATTCAGTCATTTATTTTCAATCAGTTATGGTTTAATCAGTAGTCCTTTATTTTTACTGAAAAGATTGGAAAGACTAAGATAAAACTGTGAAAATAGTTAAGAACAGGCAGTATGCTGGGTAAATTCGAATGTTTATCTATAATCTAATTGAGATAAAAGGTTATCTTTTTATCTACCTAAAGGGTCTCAGGATCTCTTTATACATGGGATCTCAACTTTTTCTCACTAAAAGCTTTGACATTTTGGAAAAAAGCTTGAAAATTGAGAATGGAACCCAAATTTTGTGTTAATAATACATTTAAAAGAATATTTCTTTTGATATACAGCAGAATATTTATTTAATGACCATGTAGAACATAGAACTTTGATGATGATAACATGCCCGTCCTTATATAACTGAAACGAACCATTCCTTTTTTAAAACCACAATTAATGGGTTCTGTATTATGTTTTTCCCTTATTTACATAAGACCTTTTTTTGTCCTCTCATCAGTCAGAGAAAGACAAATACCATATGATCTTACTTATATGTGGCATCTAATAAACAAAATAAACTGAGTAACAAAATCAAAACCGAGGCATGGAACAGACTAACAGCTGTCAGAAGGGAGGTGAGAGGGAAGGACTGGCTGAAGGAAGGTGAAGGGATTAGCCAAACCACATGTGTGCATAACCTGTAGATTAGGACAAAAGTGTGAGGACAGCCATGGGGGGTGCGGATTGGGTAGAGGCAGGCAGAGGTGGGGAATGGGGACATTTGCAATAGTATCAACAATCAAAATAAAGAAAAATAAATAAATAAAAAATTTTAAGCTTAAAAAAACCCTTTTTTATTTTTTCCTTAGTCTTCTCATTATCAAAAATGTATTTTGTAATTTTATTAAGTCTTACAATGTTATAATTTATAAATTTGTGCTAAACCAGAGGGAAACAAAATGGATGTTAATTGTCTTATAAATTACAGTATTTTTTAAAAAAATGCAAATGAGAATTAAGATGTTTTTCTGCTGGTTTTGCTAATGAGATAAATGGTTTTTATTTTAAAGATTTCATTTATTTTTATTTTTTATTTTAAAGATTTTATTAATTTATTTTTAGAAAGAGGAGAAGGGAAAGAGAAAGAGAGGGAAAGAAACATCATTGTGTGGTTGCCTCTTGCATTCCCCTAACTGGGCACCTGGCCAGCAAACTAGGCATGTGCCCTGACTGGGAATTGAACCAGTGACCCTTTGGTTCACAGGCCCATGCTCAGTCCACTGAGCTACACCAGCCAGGGCTATTTATTTATTTTTATAGAGATGGGAAAGGAGGGAGAAAGAGAATGGGAGAAACATCCATGTGTAAGAGATACATTGATCAGGTTGCCTGCCTCAGGACTCAGCTTGCAACCCAGGCATGTACTCTGACTGGGAATCAAAATGACGATCTTTTGGTTTGTAGGCCAGTGCTCAGTCCACTGAGCCACACCAGCCAAGGTGTGATAAAATGTTTTAAAAAGTGTTTAATTATTAATTTATCAGTTGATAAAAAAACGATTGTATAGAATGAATCTGTATAACACTGATCATTTTTTAGAATTCTATTTCTTGCTTTGTCATCTAATATAACAGTAAGCTTAACATCAGTATATATACTTGAAATATTACCTAAAAAAACTATTGCTTCTTTATCTGTTGGCAGAGATTTAAAAAGCAACATAATTTTACTTATATTTTTATCATGACCATGTGTATACAATTTGACATTACTTTTGTACCTATCTCTTACTCAGTACCCCTTCCCCAAATAATATAAATCAAATCTTCCAACACCAGCATCGAAAACGTTTTTCTGCCGATAGATAAATTGACTGTAGCTTATATGTGCCTAACAAAGGAAATTTTATTAATTTAGTTTTTATCTAAATGATTAGTCATTTATTTGCAATAATTTTTCAGAAGAAACTCAAAGAATGTCTAGATACTCATTTTGTATTATGGAAAATTATGCCTGTAATAAAAGTAATTTAGTAGATTGTTGTGATGACTTTTTCATTTTCTAATTATTTTAGAAATTGACTGCACTATACATTTTTTCTTGGGGCTTACTCATAATATTGCTGGTTTATTGTTTTAGTGTTTTTTTGTTTGTTTGTTTTTGCCAACTGACCCAAATATAGTTTATGTACACCTACTTAGAGAAGTCCTATATGTATCATCTTTAAGAATGAAAATGCATGTATTGGTATGTTAAAAAAAAGGATGGGCTTCAGAGTTTGAAACCATTGTTGAGCTCTCCAAACTTGGTGCTTCATCTGGCTCAGTGCAGGAAAATGTGGTATTATTGCCTAACTGGGTTGCTCTAGATACTAGGTTGTGAATGTGAAAATTTAGTGCTACCAAAATGTTTATTATAAAATTTTAAAAAATACTCAAATTTTCAAAGGTCTTTTTATTTCTTATTTTAAAAATTAATATTAATTTCAAAAAGCAGCTAAGCTTTGCAAAAATCAAATGATTTTGTCTATGAAAATCCCAAACTGAGATGGGTCTAGCTTTTGCCATACGCATTGTCAAAACTTGGAAAGCAGCTTTACTTTAAATATATTACACAGAATTGTTTTCTCCATTTGACAAATAGAATATGCAACAGTCATTATTTTTTTAGTCATTAAAAATCAGCAGTGATAACAACTAGCTTTTTCAGCAGCCATCAGTTGCCACAGCAGCTGAGGAGGACAGTGTAAGTGCAGTGCCATTCATGAAGATTGGGACCACACCACCCGAAAAGTACTTCTGGGCAAGTCAGAAAGTACATTAAAGGTTCAAGATGAATGTCTAAAACTTTGAATTCTCTTTAATATAACAAAGAATCATTCTTTAGGAGGTTAAATGTGATTTAAAATATACTTAGAGTTTTAGAACGAAATCTTGTTTATTGCAGGTTGCTAAATAATTCCTTGAAAACTAGCTGCTTTCCAGTAGCTACATGATGATAGAGTGAAAGGCAGTAAACTACATATATCAGTACAAAATAATTGGGTTCCTATTTTGCTATGACTGAAAACATTTCATTTAAAATTACCAAGTCCGGGAGCTAGAAATGTTTCAAATAACCTAAATGTCTATCACTGATAGACTGAAAAAAAAAGGAGGGGGAAAGGAAGCCCTAGTTTTTGTTCCCTTATAGAAAAAAGTCACCACAGATATTTTTATAGAGAAAGAAAGACACCAAGGAGAATTTTACCTTTGTTCTAATTAAATTTGTCAATAATTTAGTTTCCAGTTACTACAACTGCTAAAAAGTTTATGTCATCACAAAAGCTTTTATTTTTCGTACTTCCATGTGCTCTGAAACAGTGTAACTCAGAGTATGCTCTGTGGACCCCTGTGGTTCTGTGCACTGTAGTCAGTTTGCAGTGGTATCTTGTCATAATTGGGAGTAAGGATTTTGACAGAATGATTTTATTTTTGTTGAATGATAATACAAAAACTGGGGCTTACATTTTGAAACTCTTGTTTTATTTTGATTTTTTTAAATAATTTGTTTTATTATTTACATAAGTATTGGTTTGTGATAGACTGGAAATTTTTTTTGTAAAGATAAGTTGTCCATCATCATAGGTAGTTTGAGAAACAGTGATCTGAAAATTAGGGATTATTATTCATTGGTTTAGAAGTCCTTTGTGGTTTGAAGGGTATAGTTCTTACAGCAACCTCCATCGTAATCTCTTCAACTAAATCTGTGGTGACTGTGTTAGTCAGTTTGTTAGTCAGCATGTTACAGAAAACTCCTAACAGTTTAATGGCCTAGAACAAATGAAAGCTTAGTATTTACTCATGTTGGCTACGTCATCACCTGTGTCTCCGTCCCCAGTGTCAAATTCTTTCCAGGATTAAACCCCTGTGTGTTACAACAGACCATGTGAGGGAGAGAAACAGCAATGGCAGGTTTGTTGAGTCTCTAAAAGTTTCAGCTTAGAAGTGGCAGTATGATATAGACTTCCATTTCATTAACCAAGTAAATTGGTCAAATCTTATGTCAATGAGGTATGGAAAGCAGAATCCCTTTTATGGAGGCTCATGGAAAACTGGGAATGATAATATAAACCACCCTTCTGGCGGATAACACATTTTTATAATGTAATATGCAAACTTTCCAGATTTTTTCGTATTTTAGATATTTTATAGTCTTGTTTTTGTTGTTGTTGGGAGAGGCAGAGGGGAGTTGGTTAGGTAGCCTGGTGCTTCCTACTTAGATTGTTGAGAAGGATTTCCACTGACGCCTGCATTTGAGTGGAACTTGAAGGAACCTTTGATATTTTCAACACTCTCTGGGACATCTGAGTGCATTTTTGTTATGTGGCTTTCCTTCTTTTTGGCTTACTGGTGATTATGATATTTCTAGAAAGTAAATTGCTGGGGTAGTTGGTGATTCTTGCTATTGAATATTTTGGCAGTGGGGTTATAGACTACAAGGTAGAGGTATTTATTAGAAGGCTTTGGGGCTGTTAACCGAACCAGCACTGATGCTGAGGAATGGACTCTGATGTATGTTAACTTAAAATAACTGATCAACCAATAGTTGTCAGGACTTTACTTTCCAACCTGTTGTTGATTCTCTCACCTCTTTCATCTGTTTTTGTTGACTTTTTTTCATTTTTCAATGTAGTAAATGTATAGTGGAGGCTTACATAACCAACATCTACTCACTAGACTTACTGAATTTACTTCTGCTTTACAGACTCACTGTAAAGAACAGTGACAGCTTCCACAGGAGACTGAGCATGCCCACAGTTCTGAGCATGCACTGCATACACACGTGCAGTACTGTTCCTGCCTGTTACCCCATGTGTTTATAGTGAGCTAGTTTCCCACCTCCTCCAACCCTGTGAATGCCGATTGTCTTTGTTATAAATTTGTAAAATAATGTTGTATGAAGCAGTGAACTATGAGTGGGCCAGCAAAGAAAAGTATTAGATATTGGCGAAATTTCAGTAAGGGTAAGGTGGAAAAATTATTTTGAATTAAGTATGTGCAAGTGAACTGCAAAAAATGATATGAATCTAACAATTTCACATGCGTATTATTTTGCATGTACCTTTTAAATTTAATTCTGTTTTAATTCGGAAGAAATTATAAATATTTGTAAGTTCATACAGAGGGATGATAAAAATCTTAATCAGAGAAAAAAAAACAAGAAACGGTTTTAATCTTAAATCAGGTGGTGGCGAATATACTTGTGTTAGAAGTTAAAACAACAATTTTACTGCTTGTATGTACATATATTTATGTTTATTTTATTATTCTCTGATTTAACCTTTCAATATATGTACCAACTTGTGGCCCCAGTTTTGCTGGATCAGAGAGCTTTGTTATAATTCCTAATGGGATTATTTTTATAGGGAAGCATTCTTACCTCCTGGGATTTTAGGAGATTTCTGTCACAGACCTTAATGCTAGAAAGTAGATTTTGAACTGTGTGACATACATAATAATTTTCTAGCCTTGTGTGACTTTTTCATAAATACCCTGTTAAAACTTTTTGCTGTTTGGATAATTGAAACCTTTTGTTAGGTTTCAATTTTTGTGTTTCACTTCTAATTAATGTCTGTAAAGTTATTTTGTTTATGGTTCTTCAGCAGTTGTGAAATTTTTAAAATTTTATTCATTAAAGTGACTTTATTAAGCTCATCATTTACTTACACAAAGACAGTACATTATTCATATTATTCTCTTACTAAGTTAGGTGTTTTCTTAGAGAAGTGTTCTATTTTATAATAGTCACTTCTGGTCCCAAGTGTAACTGATTATAACATATATCAACATTCTCTGTCTCATGATCACAACTAAACTATTCATTTTATGTTCAAATTGTATTATTTTAAGAAGCTGTAACTTGTGTTAGACATTTAAAGCAACTCCAATTTAATTTGTTGGTATTTTCTTTCTTATGCCACAGATAATATAATTGAATATCATTTTGCATTGTGGAGGTTACAAAAATGTAGTAAATTCTTAAAAGGTGTTTAACACTGTTTTGCTTATCCAGACAGTGATTCAAGTATGTCAATGGGAATTCATTGATTAGTTTTGAAGGTTTATCTGGGTTATTGTCAAGCTTTGAGTCTATAGCTCTTTCCTCACATCCTTGCCTTCTCTTCCCTATTACCAGTTTGTATTCTTTACATTTTCATTTCCTTGTCTTACTCTTTTGTTACTAGAAGAATTTGAATATATGTTCAAGCTGGAATAAATTTTGAAAAAAACAATAGGAAAATTTTGCTTTGTTGTTGCTTGGAAATTCCTTATGTGAAACTGTGAAAGTATTAATGTTGATTTTGACTGCCAGACACCCATCTCTTACATTGGGTTACTGAAAAAATAACTTACTTGCTTATAAATCATTGTCAGAAGTACCCCAAATGTCTTTAGAGAGTAGAGACCTGAAATTAATGCCACATTTTTTTACCAAGTACCAGTTACCTTCAGTAGTGATACCAGTGGGCCGTGTTACTGCCCAAGAACCGTGAATGCTAAGTGACTTTTGTCTTAAATCTTGAAGGTTTATTATATACTCCCACTTCTTATTTCCTTTATTTTTTATTTGAACATTATTAAAGTTGAGATATTATTTATATAAATTATTCACTATTCACTATTTCGAATTATACACTTCAGTTTTTTTTAATAGTTAATATGTTGTGCAGCCATTACCACTGTCTAATTCCAGAACATTCCGTAACTCTGAAGAGAAGCCTCATACCTGTTAGCAGTCAGTCCCAGTTCCTCTCTCCCTCCATTCCTTGGCAACCAATAATCTATTGTCCGTCTCCAAAGATTTCTTGATTCTGGATATCTTATATAAATGGAATCAGATAATATGTAGGCTTTTATCTCAAGCTTCTTTCACTTACAATGTTTTCAAGGTTCATTCATTTTATTGCATGTAAGAATCCATTTTTAGGACTAAGTAATGTTTTGTTGTACAGCTATATCTCATTTTGTTTATCCATTCCTCAACAGGTGGACATTTGGATTGTCTCCACTTTTTCCCTATTATGAATAATGCTTCCGTGAAATTTTTTGTACAAAATTTTATGTGAGCATGTGCTTTTAATTCTCTTGGGTTGCCTTGCTTATCGACATTATTACCAACTTCAGATATTTTGCTGTGTTGGTCATTTGCTTCAAATATTTTGCTGTGTTGGTCATTTGCTTATTTCCTCTAAGATCTTTCACCCACCCTTTTCTGCTTTTCTTTACACCATAGTCCCCAAGCTCCCTTGGCCTCTGCTTTTGTTGAGTTGGTTTAGTGGGGGACACTAGTGGAAGATTTGAGGATGGGAGGAGGGAATCCAGTGAATTCTCCCTGACTCTCTTGTGCATCATCCTGTCCAAAGTGAGGTTGATATGTCTCTCACAGCAGGTATGTCTTGTAGTTCTTGTAGTTTTTATCTCTGTGAGTTAGCTTCTCCTAAGAATGCTTGCCTTGTTTGCAGCTTCAGCTAGATGGCTCTGTCTTCTGGTTTCCAGTAGCACTGTTTCTGCCTTAGGTGTATTACTTGATTTCTGTTATTGCTAATTCCTGGGTTACTTAATTGTCCTCTGTTTGAATTCTCAGTTCTTCTATTACCTGTGTGACCAGTTCCCATCTATCTGAAATTGTTAGAATGATTTCTACTCTGACCTCTCATCACTGGAGTAGTATTTCTCTTTCGTTAGGCCTGCCGAATCACCTTTCATATTGCATTTTAAAAGCAGTAATGGGATAGTTTGCCTTGGTGATTCTGCTCCTGTTAAAGTATTTTCAGTATTTTTTTTAAAGTTAAGTATTTTTTTGTGGATTTTTAAGTGTTTTTAACAGTAAAGATATATGTATTATAGACTTTATTTTATTCAAAATTCTAGAAAACTCAGCAGTGAGAGACACTGCTATATTCTTTTCCTACATTAGAGCAAATTCATTATGCTTTACTTTAAACAGGGTTTTTGATGTTCTCTTTACTTAAGAACAATTTCATATTCATCATATTTTGTTAAGTCAAAACGATATTTCCCAATATTGAAGCAGAGCAACCTGGGTGTTAGTAAGAGGAAGATTCCAGGGTACATGAGAAGAAACCTCCTGCCCTGGTCAGGTAGCTTGGGTGGCTGGAACGTTGTCCCAGATGACAAAAGGTTGCAGGTTTGATCCTGGTCAGGATAAAAGTAGGTTGCAGTTTCCATCCCCAGTCAGGGTGTGAACAGAGGCAACTAAGCGATGTTTCTCTCTCACATCAATGTTTCTCCCTTTCTCTCTCTCCCTCCTCTGACCTTCCCTCCACTTTCCTGTCTCTTTAAAATCAATAAACATATCCTCAGGTCCTCCTGCATCACACTCTTTAGGAGTGGAGTTTAATGATGCATTGTCCTCTTTTCTGAACAGTATCATCTATGTGCTAGTGGCTGCTGTAGTATTATATATCTATTTCATTTTCATCTCTGCCCCCTCATCTTCCTGGGGAAAGTCACAGTCACAGTTTCCTTCCCTAGCACATAGTATGGAGTGTGCAACTTCAGCCAATGATCTGTATTTTCTGCTTTTAGCAGAATCTTCTAGAAGGAAGGAAAGTCATATGTCTCCTAGGACAGAATCAGAAGGGCTCATCACTTACAGTGGAAGTCAGAGAACAATGATGAATCTAATTATGCCAGATTTCTGGAGTGGGAGACATTTGGTTCTTACTACCTGGCCAATTTATCTTTCTAGGTGTCTAGTGAAGGTTGAGACATTTTCAGATATGTAGGGATGTGGAAAGTTTATCTTGAAAGCTTTCTTTCTTTGGAGGTTATGTATGGATGCCGGCAGAATGAGGAGTGAATCAAAAGAGAAGACATGGGATACAGAAACTAGTAGCTGAAGCTGAGGAGAGAGTAGAATGGAAAGAAGTAGTCAGGTTCCGCCAAAGGCAGAGAGAATAAACAATTAGGAAGAGACTAAACAAGTAGGAAGGTAGAGAAGACGCCACAAAGAAGTTCTCTGTGAAGAGTTTCACTGGGAGGAAATGGCAGAATGGAGAAGGCATTGAGGAGCTTAGAAAATTTTAGTATATGTGTAAAGGTTTTGTTACAGAAGGAAATAGTAAGGTTCAATTTAAACATAATGCTGGAGTCTCCTTTACGTGGCTGTTAAAGACTGAATGTTTATGCTGTGCCCCGCTCCAAGTTCATATGTTGAAGCCCTAACTCACAAATGGGATGCTATTTGAAGGTGAGGTCTGTGGGAGGTAATTAGGCTTAAAGTCATAGGGAAGCTGTGATGTGATTAATGTCTTTAACGAAGAGGAAGGAAGACCAGAGTGCTGGGCTTTGCCTCTTCCTGTGCTTCTGCCTCCACTTCTCCCATGGATACAGCAAGAAGGTCAGCCTGCAAGTCAGGAGCTACAGTTTCTGGCATTTTGATCCTGGATCTCCCATCCTCCAGAACTATGAGTAATAAATGTCTGCTGTTTAGGTCACCCAGTCTGTGGTATTTTGTTATGGTACCTTGTAGACTAATATAGTGGCATGGGGTCATGCTGTTGGACTGTTGACAAGTATTTGTAATCCTACTTTCCTACTGGGCTCTATAATGAACAGGATTTACTCTGATGTAAGAACTATAATGAACAGTATTTCTTTTTTTCTTTTTTAAGATTTTATTTATTCGTTTTTAGAGGGGAATGGGGAAAGAAAGAGAGGGAGAGAAACATCAATGTGTGGTTGCTTTTCACTGGCCCCCTACTGGCAACCTGGCCTGCAACTCAAGCTTGTGCCCTGAATGGGAATTGGACCAGTGACCTCTTGCTTCGCAGGCCTGCGCTCAATCCACTGAGCCACACCAGCCAGGGCTCATATTTCTATAATGTATGGAAATATCACTAAATGCTTAGTGCTTACATTACTTTCATAAAAATAATCTGGATAGATTTTGGAAGATATTTCATAACTATAATCATGTAATTAAAATTTACTTATTAAAATATAGGTGAATTATAGCTTTATTGTGATAATGTATCTGATATACTTGACACTTGATGAAATAGATATACTGGACAGATGTAATTTAGACATTGCTTTATGGATGGAACTGTGTCTGTTCAAACATGTTTATCTCTATATTGGGAAAATAGGTGACGAGAGCTCCAAGGACCAAGGTGAATGAACCATGCATGTGTAGACTGACAACTTCTTGTACTTGATAGGAACTTGTTTGTTTTTGACCTGGGCTGTTCAAGTTACATTATTCTTGTCTCAGCTCAATGATAGGTGTGCTTGTCTCCGTGAATGAGAGAGTATCACCTTCAGGTGGTAGTAACTTACAGACTTGCCTCTGTTGAAGAGTTTTTCCTGAGTGTCACAGAATTTTTGCCTCTGTGTGAGGCAGGAGGCAGCAGAACAGAGATGGCACGCCCAGGGGTTTCCCTGGGGAGGGTTTAATGAGGGGCTGTTATAGAACGCTGGTGAATGTTAGGGGAATGACCACAACTGGGAGCTGTTGCCCCATTCTCTATCAAAAAGGAGGGAATGGTTGGTTACTGGAGCATAGTCAGGGCTGGGGTCCTAAAAGAGGCTCCAGTTACATGTTCTGTGGTTAAGAGAAAAAGGTAGCCACTGCCAGAAGCAAGTGGGAATCTAAGTGGTGCTAAATATTTTAATTCACTTGAAGCAAGCATTTAAATTTGTAGCCATTCATCGGAGTTTGAAAATACTATTAAACAATGCATATATGATTACCAATATATCTAAAAACTCTGGGCAAATAAAATCACACTTTTTCTTGCTCTTTGTTTTTCCTGGAGTTATAGAATACAATCTTGATATAAGGGGCTTACTTTGTTAATGTTGCAATATCCCCCAAATAATGCTTTAATTCACCAAGTATACAGTCGTGTGTGGGTGTATGGTGAATTTTTTTTTAAGTAGGTTTATTTCAAAGCTCTGTTAGGGCTCTATAAGTTAGAAGAGTAGTGGAAGACCAGGAGTTTAAATTCAATAGCTTCTCTTTTATTTCACCCTACTTCCCTTCCCTTAGGTAGCACTATTTATTGAGCACTTTCTGTGTGCCAGACACTGTCTCAGACGAGTAGAGATGGAGGACAAGTTGATACCATTTGCTGCAGCTCCAGTCTGTGATCAGGCCTGTGGCTCATGTCAATCCATTTGTCACTCATCCTTTTATTTTTGAAGGCTTACTAAGGGCTTTTATCTTTTACTGGCTTGCTTTCTCCTAAGACTTAACTCAGGTGAGTGGTGATAATGCCTTAGGTGCTTTTTAGCGTTATCTCTCTTGTGATGGGTGAAGTCACGGAAATATTGAGATGCAAAAGGATAATAACCTTCTCATCTGGCAGTGAAAAGGGGTAATTTCTAAGCTCATGTAAGCTTAGGTGATCTGCCTAAGCTCATCTAGTAATAAAGTTAAATTGAAATTCTGATGTTACTCTGAGTATTTATGGCCATTTCTGTGTACTTTTCAAATAAAAAATGAATGATTAAAGATACTATTTTACAGTGATATTTTGGGAAGTAAAGAATTATATGATGATATTTGCCCAAGTATTTTTTAAAATCAAAACAACACTTAGAATACAATTTAGTAATAATTTTAAAACAATATAATATTTCTTAATACTTTCTGAGGATTTTTTTTGCTTGCTTATTAACTTTGGTGGTATTTTGTGTTTCTTTCTAAACCAAAAGCACTGAAATAAAAATTTTGAGGTATATTTCCAGAGAATCTATAATTGATTTAAATGATACATGAGACTTTTTTGTCAAAGTGAAGTGAGCTAGAAAAAAATCTCTTAGAATAGCTGTATTTAGATTTTAATGAAACTAGGCAGAAAGGAGACTAAAGTGAATTTCCTTTTTAGTCTTTTAAATGAAAAAATGCATCATTTGTCCTATATATCTTACTCATCATCAGTCATAGCAAAGCATTCATTCCCATGAGACAGATAATGGATTCAGAGAGCCGAGAGGAATGGAAGATTGTCATTCAATGCAGATGAGTTTTAGTAATATTCTTATCATGAGAAATTGGGTTGCAGAACCTTAGGATTTGGAATTAAGTTGCTATAGATATATTTAATTAAAAATAGATTGCTTAACCTTTCTTTAAGTTAGAAATTGGTTTAAAATCTTAAATTTATAGTTAGTTTGTATTTAACTTGTATTCAGGATTTGCCTTTAATAGGGATTCTTTAAAAAGTTTAGCTCTAAAAAGGTACATTTTAATTGAACTATTACAGTGAACATATAAAGAAAGTTTCTGAAAGGATTTTATAACTTAGTATATTGGATCAAAGTACAGTTTACTTTTCTCCTCACGGAGAATGTAACCAAACTTATAAACCAAACTGAAATCTGAGAACAATGGGAAATCTGCCTTCTTAACTCTCTCAATACCTCATCAACACAACTCCTTAATCATTATAAATTATATTTTCTAGTGTTTTAGGTTATCACCTGATGAGTTTATTTCTCATTTGTAATAGTGTCTTGTGGATAGTACTTTTCTAAAAATTAAAGCATGTGAAGAATTAAATTATCAAAGTAGAAGAGCAAACTTAGATGAGAATATATTTTATGTGCATGTGTTGGCCAAATTTGCAAACTCTACTGTTATACAATTGGTTTCAGGTTAATTCGATGAAATCAAAGTGCTCCAAGCTCATTCTATGATTTAATTTAATTGTGTACTCTTAGCCTAAGGCATTTTAAAAAGGTAAGTTGAATACAGAGGGATGTATGGTTAACTAATAACCTCTACCACATCCCTCAGCCATGGGACTGCATTCGCTCCTCTCAGGTCACAGGGGAGGTCCCTTGTCCGGAACAGATGCTGAGGTTTGTTTGAGCTGTGGTTGGGCCAGTTCTACTGCTTGAGAAAAGCCAGAGGAATAGAGACAGGGCACAGGATTGATACCAGTTGCTGCAACTCTGGTCGTGATCAGGCCTGTGGCTCCTGTCCATCAAGTTGTCACTCATCCTTTTTTCAAAGAATAACTAAATCAGAAGAGGGGTTTTATTTTTTACTGGCTTATTTTCTTCCAGGATCTGCTCATATGAATAGTGATATCATAATATGTGCCTTATAGCTGTATACATCTTAGGAATTAAAACTTTTTTTTATGTCTAGGTTGTATCGACTAGCACAAAAATATCTTATACTAATTGTACATATTAAGTCAAAATAGACTCTTTTGTCAAAAGTCTATTTATCATAACTTTCATTTCCTTCTTAAATGAAATGCTTCTATAGGAAATGGTCCAATTTGTTTTTCCTCTTCTCCACAGGGTGAGTTAATTACGTACTGAATCTCTCATAAATATACCATCATTACTCAGAAGGTAATTGCAACATTATAGAGTGCAAATCTTTTCTCAGCGGAGATCAAGATTCATTCATTCTCACAATCTTAGCATGGTCATGTTAGGAGTACAGAAAATGGGGCTTTGTTGTTATTACAACAGATGAATTCTGTTCATCGGGGCTCTATTTTGTTTCTCCATCATCAGCCATGTAGGAAGGGCCTGCTATCCACAGTGGTACTCAGCAGGTGAGATCAGGAGAAACTGCGCACGTGAGAGCTCTCAGCACAGCCTGCCATCTTGCACATTCTCAACAGATATTCCTTAACAAGCTCCTTTTTGCCTTTGTCCAGCATTTTCCCAAATTTAAGTGGAGAATATTAATATTATTGTCTAGTTTGTCAAAATATGCCTTTCTAGGCTATCTTTGAAAGTGTGGACTGACTCTTGGACTGTCTTGCTAGGATTGATCATTGGTGGTATTGTCCTGAATTGAAAATATATTTTTTTCTGTGGAATAAATAGGTGTACCTGGTGAAGCCTGTTGTTAAGTTTCTCTAGGATAAAATATTTCTGTCTTTTGAAATATGTATTCATCTATTTCCCAAATATTTCACTATTTTATTTACAAGCCACTGGAACATTATTTGTACAAAGTGCAAGATAAAGCCATGAACAGCTCACATTTTGTGATGTCAGATGAGAGAGAAGTGGTGAAAGCTTAGGAGAAGAAACCACATTAGGGAAATGAGAAGTGTCCTATCCTGACAGAGAAAGGGGAAAGAGGAAAGGGCTTTTCAAGGTATGATATATATAGTACAGTATTGTTATATATATGTAATATCTAAAATGTAGTGAACACTTTTTACTGTGCAATAAGAGTTTGCTGTGGACTCTTTCACTAAATCTTCCCAATATCCTAGTCAGGTAAATACTATTATTGTCCTCAGTTTCCAGATGAGCAAATTGAGACTTAGACTTTGGGACTCATACTTGTGAATTGTGTCAGAGCCAGGATTGCATTTATTGAGGCATTCTGGTTCTGTGTGTAAACACTGAACCGGAGAAGGGTGGAGCACTAGGAACTTGAAGGAAAGTGAGTTCCAGTTGCAGCTTTTCTTTCCAGTGGTAGCAAGTGTTCCTTAACAGAGAGTTGTTTCTGTATTTTACAGATGTGGAAATTTAAATTCAAGAAGTTATGTAACTTACTAAAAGTCATATATCTAGTAACAGAAATTGAAAGGTTTAGCTACAGGTATTCTGGACGTTTATTCCATTACGGTTCTGCTTACCAATGTCATCCCAATTTCATACCCATGAATTACATGTAACTCCTGTTATGTACATCTGGAATTCATGTTTATGTCTCTGAAAGCTGACTGTAGTTTTGAGATAATTTTATATCAAAAGTATAAGACATCAGTGTTGAGTGTGTGTGTGTTTAACACTATATATGTGTAATACAATAGATATACAAGTAATTAAATGGTTTATAGTCTTTTGAGTTGTAAGATAAGGACAATTCAAAGAAGTGGACTGACTTGAAAGAGAATATGAATAGATATATATATGTAATTTCTTTCATGTTTGTCTCTAGTTTTCTCTGTGAATTATAAGAATTTTTTTTCTTCTGCAAGGAAAGAAGTATGTATGTTTACCTCTTTGTGCACATACTAGAAGCTGCTCAGCAGGAGTCATTTTTACTATCTGTGCTCTCCCTCTCCTCACTCCCCCCTCTGTCTGTCTCTCTTTTACTTTTGTGGTTATCTTCAACAAGGCTCCATACACTAAGGCTAATGCTGGACACTGAACAGTAACAAAACACTTGTTGGCAGTATGGGTTGAATGTCTGAAGTCAGCCCGAAGTACCTGCTCTCTCACTTGCTTGGCTAGAAATGGTGACTTCTCTGGAAACTGTGGTCCAGGCTGTCCTTCATTTGACAGACTTATGTAGCTTTTTGTCTGATGTAACAACCACAGATCTAAACATTTCAAGGCTTGCTAACATACTGTTGACCTTTCCTATTAAGAAAACAAATCCACATGCAAAGTTCGTTTCTTAAAGCTTAAGATTCCAAAATAATAGCTATAATTGATAGTGCAAAAATACATTTAGTTAGGAACCCAATATGTGCTATGCACATTTCTACTGTAAATAGGTGCTGGATTGGGTCTACATTATTTATATTCCGTAGGTAAAAGCACACACAGGCAGAATCAGGAGTCAGACTAACATGGATTCAAATCTTGGCTCTGTCACTGAATAACTGTGGGACTTTGGCTTGATTGCTTTTGCTCTTTGAGTCTGTTTCCTCATTCATCAAATGCAATTTGTGCTACTTTACAGGACTTTTGAGGTATCAAAGTACATGTTGAATGTCAAACTCTAAGGACATTCCATAACTGCTGTTGCTGCCATCAATGTCACCATTTTTTTGTTATTGTAATAACTTTTATTACCTATATCAATATAAAATTTTCTATTTCTGTATCATTAGTTTTGAGACAGCCCCTGTTTAAACCACTTTTTTTTTTCTCAAGGGAGAGGATTGCATGATAGTTTGAGATTTCTTTATAGAACTCTTGCAGAGTCCAAGATAAATTCTGACATAATAAGCAACAACTTGGTATGTTTATGCTGGTCATCACTCATAAATTTACTGCTAATCTGGCTAATCTGGGTTCCAGAGGGAGATGATAGACATTTTTTCTCTGCTTAAATCTATTTTTCCCCAGGCTCTAATATGGTCACGTTGTTCTTCCTTTGCAAATCCTTGACATATTTTATCATTTTCTCTTCAGAGAAGTCTTCAGCCATCCAACTGGGCCCTTTATTCTACTTATTGACCAAGCTATATTCTCAGCATTAAATTTTTATGTGTTTCCCTACGTGGTCTTTTCCTTTACAATAACTCTGCTGGAACCTGATCTTAGTCAGGGCCAGTGACTTTCAACCATTGTGCCACTAAAATTTTTAATAAAAACATGTGCTACCTGACTATTTAGTCAGGGGCACTGACCTCTTTTCCCTTAGATTGTCAAATAAAAAAATGACAACAGCCAACACAACAATAACTGTCTGATGTGAATGTATCAAAATTATACCTATTTTTATTAGATTGACAAAAAATACATATTTTTGGTGTGCCACAGAATTGTAGTAATTACTTTATGTGTGCCATGAGATGAAAAAGGTTGAAAATTGCTGGTCTAGGCAAAAGCTCAATAGAACGAACAGGTAAATGCTGCTTGACCTTTAAAATATTTTTTTAACAGCTTTATTAGGATATAATTTACATACTATTCAACTTACCTATTTGAAGTGTAAAATTGCATAGTGTTTAGTATATTAGTATAGTAAAAACAGAATTGTACAGCCATAACTGCAGTCAGTTTTAGAACATTTTCATCACCCCAAAGCACCCTTGTGCCCTTTAGCTATCATCCTACAGGCTTTCCATCCCAACCCCTAACCCTAGTTAAGCATTTGCCTACTTTCTGTTTCAATAATTTGCCTATCCTTGATATGTCATATGAATGGGATCTCATATGTGTGGTCTTTTGTGATTGACTTCTTTCACTTAGCATAGTGTTTTCAAGGTTCTATTTTGTAGCATGTATCAGTATTTCATTCCTTTTTATGGCCAGATAATATTCCATTGTATGGATATGCAACATTTTGTTTATTCATTTATTAGTTGATGGACATTTGCATTCTTTCACTCTTTTGAATATTATGGAAAAGGCTGCTATGAACATTCATATACAAGTTTTTTTGTGTGGCCATATATGTTCATTGCTCTTGGGAGTATACCAAGGAGGGGAATAGTTGTATCAAATGGTAATTTTGTCTTTAGCTTTTGAGGCAATTCTAGACTGTTTCATTCCCACAGTAGTGTATGAGCTTTTCAATTTCTTTATATCCCCTCCAACAATTATTATCTATCTTTTTGACTGTTACCTTCCTAGCGAATGAAGTAGTATCTTATTCTGGTTTTGATTTGCATTTTCCTGATAACTAATGAGGTTGAGCTTCTTTTCATGTGATTATTGACCATTTCTACATCTTTGTGGATCAGATCCTTTGCTCATTTAAAAAATTCAATTGTCTTTTATTATTGATTTATAAATTGTTTTTAATGTATTCTAGACTTAAGATAGATCTGCTATCAGATAAATGGATTTTGAACATTTCCTCTCATTCGGTGGGTTGTCTTTTGGCTGTCTTGGTGGTGTCCTTTGATGCCTAATTTGTTAAAAAATTTTGAAGAAGTTCAATGTGTCTCTTTCTTTTGTTACTTGTACTTGTGGTGCCATATTTAAGAACTGAGGTCACAATGATTTACCTTTTTTTTTTCCTAAGATTTTTATAGTTTTAGTTCTTACAATTAAATCTTTATTTCATTTTGAGTTAGATTTTTACAGACAGTATCTGACTTAATGATGGTTTGACTTAGGGTTTTTTAACTTTGTGATTCTGTGAAAGCAATATGCATTCAGTAGAAACTGAATTTCAAATTCTGAATTTTGATCTTCTCCCAAGCAGCAATGTGGGGTAAGATACTCTCCTGTGATCCTAGACATTGGCAGCAGTGAGCCACGGCTGCCAGTCAGCCAGCAACATGAGGGTTAACAGTTGCTGCTGTAAATGTACTGTGTTGCCAGCATTTTTTGAATATTGTGTTTTGTATTCAATAAATTGCATAAAATATTCAATGCATTATTATAAAATGACTGTGTATTACATGATTTTGCCCAACTGTAGGCTCATATATCTGTTCTGAGAATGTTTAAGGTAGGCAGGGCTAAGCTATGATGATCAAATAGGTTAGGGGTATTAAATGCATTTTTTACTTGCAATATTTTCAGCTTACAATGAACTTATTAGGGTGCCACCCAATTGTAAGTTGAGAAACATCAGTATATGTTCTAAGGTAAGGGTCCATATTTATTCTTTTGTATGTGGAGATCCAGTTGTCTTACTAATCACTAAAAAGATATGTTTTCCCCATTTCAGTGATCTTGGTCACCCTTGTTGAAAATCAGTTGTCCAGGGTTTATTTCTGTTGCATTGCTAGCCGTGTTAGAAAATACTGTTTTACTTCTACATGGGGATATAAGTTTAGGAGGGAGACTATATAATTGTTTTCCTGATTACTGTAGGTATCTCCCATGCCCCCACATCAGGGACTGGTTCAGGTGGAACATTTTAAGGTTAAAGATTGTGTTTTAGGATATAGAGAAAAGTTCCTAAAGTCAAGTAAAATTTATGACTTCCAGGGAAGTCATAAATGGATTAAATTGCAATCAATAGTGATGCAGAGTATAACAGTGAACTAGAGTTTGTACTCTAAGAGAGCCCTCTACTTAGCTCCACATGTTTGCTGACATCAAGTGATATAATATAGTTCAGTGTACCTGCAGTTAGAACATTATTGAGGACGATTTCTTGGCCCGCAGGATACATTGCTTTCTCTGCTTATTGACCATATTGCATTAGTATTTTCTCGCATTTTTCCCCCCATCCTGTTACGTCGTATTCTGTGTTCCTTCTAAGCAAATAAGCAAAAGAGGTATATCTCTTTTCAGCTATACCCATTAATTTTCTTCTGCTTTCTAATAACTGAAAAATTATAAAATAAAAGAATGGTCAAATCTTGACCAACAAGAAACTCAGGTAAAATTGCATAGAGATCAATATATATAAGTCACAGCAAAGATGAATACTATTACTCCTAGGTTTCAAATAAGGCTTATTTTGGGGCTAAGTATAGATTGCAAGAATTGTTACAAATTGGATAAATTTTTAGGTCCAATTGTGATAGAGTTTAGTATACTCCTGTAATGGATCAAGTGAAATTAAAATAATTGGAGAATTTGAAACAAATGAAATTACATATTTTCAAGGATTTGTGGACTATCGACAAAGATAGGTCATGTATTGCAACACTTCATAGAACCGAATTTTGAGTGATGGGCTCTGACATGGGAGGTGAGAGGTGAGGAGGGGGTCCAGCTGGGGAGGGGCAACTCGAGTAGAGCAGCTCTGCTTTTGCATGTTTTGTATCATTTCTGTGCTGGGTTTTTCCATGAACTCTATTTTGAAATAATTGAAAGGTTTATATTGTTAAAAATAAGTGCATTGCTAAGCAAATAACTGGATCAATTGCCACTCTATTAGGCCTTAAAGTATATCATATTATTAAATGCATTTCAATAAAACTAGAAATAAATGAAAAAAGTTTAAAAGAAAATATAATACATACCACCACATCTTTCCCAAATAACAAATAGGATTAAAGAGAATAATGAAAAGTTAAAATTATAATCTGTTTTGAAAAGAAATGACATACAAATATGTTAGGTTATCCTAACTTCATAAATATCAAATGTCTTAGAAAATGTTATAATAAAATAATTTTTACAAGCAGGAAATATGTTCCTACAGTTCAAGCTAGAATAATAAACATACATTGTTTTTGAGGGGTACCTAACTATTGAACTTAGAAATGTCTGTTATATGAAGTGAGGCATAGATAGGAAGATAAATTAATATGTTAACATTTTAAAGCTTTAATTAATTACTTCTTTTTAGGTAAAAAGCCTTCATATTTTTATTCATTTTTTTATCAGTGGCCCATGAATTTTAACCAAATAATCTCTTGGTGAGAATATTCTAGAAAGTATTATCTACAAACATTAATAACAGTATATTGAGTAATGGTCTTAAAATGGGGTGAGCAAATGTAGGTTTAAAGTTGTTCATATAGAAAGACATATAGGTTATGATTACTATAGTAGCTTCATTAACTCAAAAGAATGTCAAAATGCAACTGCAAACCTACTTTTTCTCACCCCTGTGTGTTTTCTTTTCATGTTCAAATTGTCAGTTTTTGTTAATACATTGATATGTTTTGTTGATACATTCCATCACATTGATATATTTAGGTTTCTTAATGTCACAGATCTTTTCTATAGTCTTTATCACAATGGTAATCTTCTGGGCTTTACAACACTATTCATTCACAAATCCTAAATTTTAAATTGTATGTGAATATTATTTGCCTTGAAGAATTATTCATGTTATTTTCTACTTTAGAATTTCCTTGACTTATTGATTTAGAATAGTATTTACTGGTCCGTAAGTCCAATTTAACCTAGAAAATTACACACAAAGCTCTGAGCTGAGAACACCTAAGTACAATGATTGAACCAGGCAGTTATTTCTCAAGTGTGGTCCCTAAGCCAATAGCATTAACATACTTGGGAGCTTGTTAGATGCAAGTTATTATGCCACACCACAGATCTACTGCATCAAAAACTCTTAGTGTGGACTATAGCAATCAATACGTTTTAATTAGGTCAGGTGATTCTGGTGTGAGCTAAAGTTTGAGAACCACTGAATTACAGGACTCTCAGTGTGTAGTTATGTGCTTGATTGAGAAACAAATAATTGTCACAAGTAGTCATGAGATTTTTGATCATCTCTTGAGGCCTGCATAGGCATACAAATCATTTGCATTAACTATTTAATTAAAATTATTCCCATCTTATATAGTTGGGATATAAATCATACAAGATTAAAATGCAAGAATTTGAGTAACCTTGTTCTAAAATTATGTTCTTTAGATATATTCTGATATAGTTTAGAATTGTTTATATTATCAATGTTATTATAATTATTACTTTTTTTTTTTAAGATTTTATTTATTTTAGAGAGGGAAGGGGGGGAGAGAGAGAGAGAGAGAGAGAGAGAGAGAGAGAGAGACATCAATGTGCGGTTGCTAGGAGACATGGCCTGCAACCCAGGCATGTGCCCTGACTGGGAATCGAACCTGCGATGCCTGGTTCGCAGCCCGCGCTCAATCCACTGAGCTACACCAGCCAGGGCTAATTATTACTTTATTTTCAGTTATATTTAGGAATAAAATCTTATGACTTATTTTGTAGGACATAAATTTCCTTAACATTTTCTTTCAACTGTTATTATTATTTGCCTTCAATGTTTTCCTAAATCAAATTTTATTTAAAAACAAAACTTCAACTTTACTATTTTTATACCAATCATTTAATGTTTAATTTTTGTTTATTTTTAATTATGTGCTTATTTACTTCCACAATTGACTCCTAAAATCATACCTAGATATACTTTAATAATATAGATCCTTCTTTCTTAACTGTTTAATTTTAATTTTATAAGACAGGACCAAATCCTATGCTTTTTTTTTTTTTTCCCCCTGGTAATTTTATTTCTGGGCCTTTTCTCCTATGGAGACAAACTCATCTTCTTATTAGCAATTTTGGAAAAAAAACATTTTAGGGGAAAGCTGTTTTTATTGGAAAAGTCATATGCCTGCAGTGTGGTAGAAGTGGACTGAGGTACACATTTCAAATGGGAAGAATTAACAATAATAAAGGAAGGAGAGTGAGGAAAATTTAGGGATGAAAAGGGCTGGAGAAAGAGTCAAGGAGATGAAAGGCCTTGGTGGTGATATGGCTGAAGGGAGATTCACATGGACAGAGAATTGTCCAGCATAAAAATCTGGATTTGTTTCGTGCATATATGCCTTGAAAACCTTCCTCTCTCCCATATGAAATCTTTAGCATATTTTATATTACTCTAGATGGCTGGTAAAATGGATTTTCTTTTGGGACATACTCTCGTATGTGAAAATATTCTAAATTTTGCTTTTAAGGTTGGCGTTTGGCAAGAAAAATGTACTCATAGTGAAAGTCAACAGCTGAGTTTCCATGAGGAGGAGGGATGATAATCAAATGAACTCTTAAAGATGATAGAAAAAATTTTTTTCACAATGTAGAATTATAAATAATCAACATATGCATTAGGAGATTTAGGTTTCTAAGATATTACAAAAATAAAATGGATTCAGTAAAAGTATTTTTCTTTATACAAATACTAATACTTGTTTAAATAGATTTTAAAACTCAAGTGACTGCAAAGTAAAAAACTAGTTCAACTGATATTCAAAAAATTATTCAGAACACATTTATTTTTACATTGCTGAAAACAGCTTTTAAATAAATCTACATATATAAACTTCACATATAATTGAAGTTTCACTTTCAAAGTAAGATCTTATTTACTACTGAATTTTTAGTGTGTCCTGTATTATAAATTTTACCATTAATTTGATGTACTGTTCCTTAATTTAACTTTTTTGAGCTATGACTATTTTTCTGAATACGAGGTCTGAGTTTAGCTTTGAGCAGGGCCTGCGTTAAGCACTCAGTACACATTTAATGAGTGAATGAATGAACAAATGAACTGTACCCTTTATTTTCATATCTAACTAACCAGGAAATGATCTGCTATTTGTCTTGTTGTCTTAAGTGATTAGCTTAAAAAGAAATTTGGTACATTTGTAAAGTGTGTCAGGGATCAGATATTCATAGTAAAAGATTTTGTTCTCTCTAATTTTGTCCTAAATTTTTTGCTTTGGCAAAGGAATGTAACACAATGAATAGTTAAGATATATTTGAGGTCTTAGGGGCAGGAGAATGTAACACATAGCTTGGTGAGCTGCTCCTGAAGATAGATTGCCTTTAGACATTTTCACGTTGTCTTTGTGATCGGAGGCAGAGAAATGTTTAAAGATTTTATTTATTTACTTTTAGAGAGAGGGGAAGGCAAGGAGAAAGAGAGGGAGAGAAACATTGATAGGTTTTCTCCCATATATATCCTATGCTGAGATTGAGCCTACAACCCAGGCATGTGTCCTGACTGGTAATCGAACAGGTGACTTTTTGCTTTATGGGATGTCACCCAGCCAACTGGGCCACAGTAGTCATGGCTGGATAAATATTTAGAAGGACCTTTATTTAAAAGTTGTTTCTTGCCCACATCTCCAGCCACAGTGTTCACACTGGTGGAGAGTGAAGATCATTAGAGCCCATGATGTGAAAGAGTTGGTGTTTAGAGGAGGAAATCATGCCACTAAACAAGCTTTTTTAAAAAAAGATTTTATTTATTTATTTTTAGAGAGGGACGGGAGGGAGAGAGAGAGAGAAACATCAATGTGCAGTTGCTGGGGGCCGAGGCCTGCAACCCAGGTATGTGCCCTGACTGGGAATCGAACCTGCGAGGCTTTGGTTTGCAGCCTGCACTCAATCCACTGAGCTACACCAGCCAGGGCTTAAACAAGCTTTTTTATAATTTTATTATCTGTTCCATTGAAAATCGAAAGTTATACCACTACAATGTATAATATCACAGGGCTGTTTATTTTAAAACTATGAGGTGTATCAGGCATAAACAAATAAGGAAAAGGGTGAATTTTACCAAACATGCCAAGAAGACTAACAACTCTTCTCAAACTGAAGAGGAAGGAAGGCTCCCAAACTCATTTTATGAGGCCAACATTATCCTAATTCCAAAACCAGCTAAAGACACTGTAAAGAGCCCTGGCTGGCATAGCTCGGTGGATTGAGCATGGGCTGCAAACCAAAGCATCGCAGGTTCGATTCCCAGTCAGGGCACATGCCTGGGTTGCAGGCCACGGCCCCCAGCAACTGCACATTGATGTTTCTCTCTCTCTCTCTCTTTCTCCCTCCCTTCCCTCTTTAAAAATAAATAAATTTAAAAAAAACACTGCAAAGAAAGAAAATTATAGACTGATACACCATGATTAATTGGGATTTATTTTGGGAATATAAGTTTGGTACAATATTTGCAAATCAATAAATGTTATACACCACAGAAACAAAACGAAGGATAAAAATCACGTGATATTAACAATAGATGCAGAAAAAGCATTTGAAAAAATCCAGCATCAATTTATGATAAAAATTCTCAGCAAAGTGCAATCAGAGGGAACATAGCTAAACATAATAAAGGCCATATATGGCAAACCCACTGCCAGCAACCTACTCAATAGGTAAAAAATATAAATATCTCCCTTAAGATCAGGAACAAGATAGGGATATCCGCTCTCACTTCTCTTATTCAACACAGTACTGGAAGTCCTAGCCACAGCAGTCAGACAAGAAGAAGAAATAAAAGGCATCCAGATTGGAAAGGAAGAAGTAAAATTGATATTATTTCCTGATGACATGACACTATACATAGAGAACCCAAAAGATTCCGCCCTGGCTGGCATAGCTCAGTGGATTGAGCGCGGGCTGTGAACCAAAGCATCACAGTTCGATTCCCAGTCAGGGCACATGCCTGGGTTGCAGGCCAGGTCCCCAGCAACCACACATTGATGTTTCTCTCTCTCTCTGTCTTTCTCCCTCCCTTCCCTCTCTAAAATAAATAAATAAAATATTAAAAAAAAAAGATTCCATCAAGAAACTACTAGAACTGATAATTGAATTGAGCAAAGTAGCAGGATACAAAATTAGTATCTATAAATCAGTTGCATTTTTATATGCCAGCAATGAACTAACAGAAAGGAAAATTAAGAAACAATCCCATTCATAATTGCTACAAAAGGAATAAAATACCTAGGAATAAACCTACCAAGGATGTAAAAGACCTGTTTCAGAAAATTATAAGACACTGAAGAGAGAAATTGAAGAAGATACAAATAATTGGAAGCACATACATTCATGGATAGGAAAAATTAACATCATTAAAATGTCCATACTACCCAAAGCAGTCTATAGGTTCAACACAATTCTTACCAATTTTATAGAACTAGAACAAATATTTCAAAAATTTATATGGAGCCATGAAAACTCCTGTGTAGCAGCAGTGATCCTGAGAAATAAAAACAAAGTTGGAGGAATCTTACTGCCTAATATCAAACTATATTATAAGGCCATAGTAATAAAAACAGTATAAACTACTGGCATAAAAACAGACACATAGATCAATGGAACAGAATAGAAGGCCCAGAAATAAACCCACCCCTTTATAGTCAATTAATATTCAACAGAGGAAGCAAGCACATACAATGGGCTAAAGATAGTTTATTCAACAAATGTTGAGAAAATTGGATAGATACATGCAGAAAAATGAAACTAGTCCACCTTCTTACACCTCACAGAATAATAAATTCAAAATAGATCAAAGACCTGTAAAACCCCAAACCATAAAAATAATAGAAGAAAACATAGGTAACAAAATTTTATACATTACTCATAGCAATATTTTATTGGATATATCTCCCCAGATGAGGGAAACAAAAGAAAAAAGTAAACAAATGGGACTACATCAAACTAAAAGTTTTTTCACAGTAAAGGAAATCCATCAACAAAATAAAAAGACGACACACAGGGTGGGAGAACATATTTGCTGATACATCCAATAAGGGCTTGATATTCCACATTTATGAAGAACTTATAAAACTCAACACCAGAAAAACAACCCAATTAAAAAATGGGCTTTGGACCTGAATAGACACTTCTCCAAAGAGGACATACAGATGTCCAATAGACATATGAAAAAATTCTCAAGGTCACTAATCATAAGAGAAATGCAAATTAAAACCACAGTGAGATATCTCACACTTGTCAGAGTGGCTATTATCAAAAAATCAAAAACCACCAAGTGCTGGCAAGAAAGGGGGACCTTTTTGCACTGTTGGTGGGAACACAGATTGTTGCAGCTACTGTGGAAACTGGTATGGATTTTCCTAAAAAAAATAGAGATCGATCTGCCTTTTGACCCAGCGATCCCACTTCTGGGAATATATACAAATGAACCAAAAACACTAATTCGTAAGAACATAAGCACTCCTATGTTCATTGCAGTGTTATTTACAATTGCCAAGATGTGGAAGCAGCCCAAGCGTCCATCAGTAGATGAGTGGGTAACACAATTATAAGACATTTACACAATGGAATACAACCCTGCCATAAAAAAAAAAAATACCCTGTGGGGCAGTATGGATGGACCTGGAGGACATTATACTAAGAGAAATAAGCCAGTCAGAGGAAAACAAATGTCATGTGATTTCACTCATATGTGAAATCTAATGAACAAACTGAACTAACATGGAAAATTGGACAGACATAGATGGATAACAGGATGACAGCTGGGGAGGTGGGGAGTTTAACAGGTGGGTAGATTGAACAAAAATGAAAAAGGACTCATGGCAATGGACAACAGTGTGGTGATTGCTGTGGGGAGAGGAGAACAAGGGAACTAAATGGTAATAGAAAAAAGATATAATAAAATTAAATTAAAAAACCAGAACTTCCTCCAAAAAATAAATTAACTGGGAAAAATATAATAGGTATGTTTGTGTACATCATCTACCTTAAGAAATAAAATGTTACAGATATTGAAACATACTATGTTCCCTTAACTTTATTCTGTAGAGCTTGCTATAGAATTTGATGTTTAACATTCTCATTTCTCTTAGAATATTTTTGTAAATACATATGCCTCTGTAGTGTTGTATATGCTAAAGTGCATATTTCTTGAACTTTATGTATATGGTATTCTTCCATAATCCTTTAAAATTAACTTTTATGTTTTGGTTATTTGTATATATTGATATATTGTTTTCTTTTTAAGATTTTATTTAGTTTTAGATACAGGGGAAGGGAGGGAGAAAGAGAGAGGGTAACATCAATGTGTGGTTGCTTCTTGTGAACCCACTACTGGGGACTGCAACCCAGGTTTGTGCCCTGACTGGGAATCCAGCTGGTGACCCTTTGGTGCGCAGGCTGGTGATCAATTCATAGCCACACCAGCCAGGGCGAGTATTGTTTCTAATCCATTCAGTTTATACTGTTGTAGAGCTTCCTGTTCAGTTATTTGCAGTGTTTTTACCAATTTTGTGGCTGATTTAAATTTTGGTAGCCTACTTTTTTGTTGTTGTTGTAAAATTTATTCAGTGTACACTTGTGAATGCTTTCTTGTATACATTTGTGAGAATTTCTCTTGACTGTTACCTAGAAGTAGGATTTGTTGTGCCCTAGAATTAATTTATCTTCAACTTTGCTACATGATGCCAAGTGGCTTTCCCAGTTTATACCCTCAGTTGCAATGTTATTTTGTATCCTTGCTGACTACTTCATATTTTCAAACTTTTAAGTTTGCTAATACAATGGGTGGGACATGGCATCGCATTATTGTAATTTGTGTTTCCTTAATTACCACTGAGCTTGAGAATCATTACATATGTTTATTGGCCATTCATTTAAGCTTATCTGAATAGCTTTGCTCATTTTTCTATTGTTTTATTTTCTCATTGACTTATAGATGTTCTTTGTATATTTTGGCTTCTTTCTCTTCCTTGGTTTATTCATTACAAATTTATTTTCCCAGATGGTAGCTTATCTTGTGATTCTGTCTATATATTCATCCATCTTTATGAAGTAAAGTTTATAATTATAGTGGTAAAATATATTAGACCTTTCCTTACTGTTCTGTGGGTTTTTAAAAATCTCATTTAAAAAACACTCTTAAACTCAGGAATATATTTCCCAATATTTTCATTTAAGTATTGTATTTTATGCTTTTGCCTATCATATTTAAATATTTTTATGTTACATTGAATCTTTTGCATGTTATTAGGTAGAGAGTCATTGGTGTATCTCTAAGTATTAACCAGCACCACTTAATAAATGTGTGTCCTTTACTCACCAATTTTTATGCCATATTATATGTTTTAATTTGCATGTAAGTCTGCTGTTACTCCTTTTGGCTTTCTTCCAAGATCTTCAAGGTACCTTCCCTGTGCCCCCTGTAGTTTATCATCTACCTTTCTTGCTTGAGGTATTTCTTTAGATTTTAACTCAGTTCTGTCACTTGCTTGTGAATTTGGGTAAATGTAATAGAATTTTAATTATTTTTCATCTTTTTTTCCACCATGACATGTATCTTAGCTCATTGCTTAGAATGTATTTCTATTTTCTTCATATTATCTCCATGGTGTTTATTAGAACTATGCCCCCATTTTCTTTTACCTTCTGTTTATTAATAGAAGTATTAAAGTTGAAAGTACAATTGAAAATGTAATTCTTAATATTAAGATGCAGAGGCAAATTTTCAAATACTTGTCTTAAAATAAAATAAGAATGACCTACTTTTTCTGAATGGCTGTATTTTGATTAATACCTTGTAAGACTTAATAATTTTTAGTCAGTTTGATGCAGTACAAGTAGGAAGCATATTATGCTTTGCTTGAAGTTCATTAAATATTAGTTTGATCATGTTATTGTTAACTGTTATTCTTTAATTTTTTAGATGGTTGGAATCCATTTTCATACCCATACAAGAAACTGGATTATGGAAAATGGGAGTTGTATATACCACCAAAGCAGAATAAATCTCTAATAATACCTCATGGATCCAAATTAAAGGTACTTTTTTCCCTACTGTTTTTATTTGAATGTGTTTATTTTTAATCTGGTATGCAAAGCACGATTTAAAATATGAGAATGTAAATTGATGAATTACAATTGTGGACAAAACAGTTTAAATGTACAAATGGAGGAAATTTAGGAGAGGGTATCCACAAATTGGAATGTGTTAGATTGGAACTATTTTGTTGGAAAGATACCAAATTTAGTTGTATTATCAACTTTGGAAATTTCATGTAAAGAGTTACTAAGTAATTATAAAAATTGTAGTTTAGAAAACAGAAAGTTTAATAGAAAAATAAAAGTTCTTTAAATTGGCCATAGGGACAAGTTTTACCTATAAGGAAATTTTTGATAAAATTGACTTTGTGATGAGCCACATGAATGTGGGAGGTGACACGGTTTTGGAAATGCATACATTTGGGACACACTTTTTCTGTTTTCTCTCCTTTCTGGTCTTTGACAGGGGTGTTCTTGTTTTTCCTGTCCTTCTGTGGGAGGGCACTGAGACTGACCTGTCAGCAGCAGGCTGAGCATCCCTCTGCACTCCCTCTGCCTTAGCTGGCCACAGGGTCTGTGTTCACGGATTGCTGAGCCTGCAAGGCCTCTCTTGTCTCCCCAAAGGAGGCTCAAGGGATGATGGGTCCCAAAGTCTGGATTACATATTTAAGGTGTTTGATTATATAACAAGCTGTCTAAATCCTTTAACATTTACTTGATTTTGCTTATATAATTATATAATATTTCTATGTCCCTTGTTTCTCTTTCCCTTCTTTAGATATTTAATAGCATTCATAGCATTTATCATGATAAATCCTGTGACTGAATTATTATTTTTATAAGTATTTTTTATGTAACAACATTAACTCAGAGTTAATTAGGGTATATTTAAAATCAACATGGATTGCATGTTTGTTTTGCAGGGGCTTTTTCCCTCCAAAATAATAAAATTTTAAGTGTATCTGAAAATTACTAAAATATTGCCACACATAATATAGTTACCAGAAGAGCATATTGCGTAGAATGAATAGATATTTTAACATGGGATGGCAGCTGAGGTTCTTTTTAATCTGTAGTGAAAAGGAGAAAAAGTAGCTACAGTTTACAATAAGAGGGATTTAAATTTAATATAAATAATCCTTTTTCCAAGTCTGGATAAACTCCACAAGAGCAGGGGCCTTTGCAGTTTTGTTTGCTAATACTGTATGTTGTCAATTCTTAGAGCAGTGCCTGGCACAGAGTAGGCACACAAGAAATATTTATTAACTGTTAAAGCATTTTTAGGCCAATTTATTCAGGAATAAACCAAATAGCTTGCCTTTTCTATGGTTTATTAAGCCTGATTGTATGGAAACAGTGAGGAAAGGTAACTATTATAGTACTACTGATCTCATTGTCATTTTAGGTCTCAAGGCCTTTTTTTTTTTTTTTTAAGAACTAAACTAATTTTTTAAAGTGCTGAGAATGTTTTTCCACCTTCTTTAAATTACAAAATTTAATGAACTCTGACTCCATTACTACATTTTGCATTAAATAGTGACTGAAATAATTTTGGTATTTTTTATACATGGGGAATAATAATTACTAGGAAGGAATGATCATTGATATATGAATACATTGGGAATAATGGTAGGCATTTGCCTCTCCCATCTGACTGCAGATCTTTTATATTTTATCCTATGGTCTGAATGTTTGTGTCCCTCTTTCCCAGTTTTGTTTTGTTTTGTTCAAATCCTAAAGCCTAATATGATAGTACTAGGAACTGGGACCCTGAGACTGAAGCCCTTGTGAATGGGTTTTCAGTACCTCACAAAAGAGCCTTCAGAGGGATCTGTAACCCTTTTTCCACTAAGTGAAGATCCAGTAAGGAGTCCATTACCCAGGAGAGGGCCCACACCCAGCCATACTGGCACCCCAGTCTCAGACTTCTTTCTCCCAGAACTCTGAGAAATCATTTTCTGTTTTCATAAGCACCCAGTTTGTGCTATTTTGTTTGCAGCTCAGACTAATATGCTTTCTATACTATGCTAGGTACTATGTCAAAAATTTTACTATATGAAATGAAATAATATGATAATAAATGTGGCTTTTAAATTTTCTCTTGGCTTTAAAAATCTATGTTTAATGACTAATAAATGTTAAACAAGTATAAAGAACCATTATATAATCTATCTTCATTATTATTCTCTGAAATTTCAGTGAAAACAATTAACTGGAAATTTAGGCCCAAAATATTATTTGTAGCTTTTAGATGTTTCAAATGTTGATGAAACATTTAGATGCTATTATAATGTTAATAAGATAATATTTTTTATTTATGGGAAATGATACATCATATTTTCTTTTGGGTAGAGGTTAAATTCTTTATAAAATTCTACTAACTTGAGGTTTTTGCCCTTTCAATATGAAGCTGTCCCAGGTAGACTATCTTGTAATTAAAAAATCTTGTTTTAAATTGAACTTGACAATTTATTTCAGTTGACTAAGGATTGACCTTTGTAATTCACTTAAGGATGTTTCTCATAAGAATTATCTGGTAACCATTGATAAAACAAAAAAACAAAAAAAAATAGACAAAAACAAACAAAAAACCCCACAAAAATAAAGAACTGTTAACATCATTGAAATAATAGCTTAGGTTTCTCTGCAAAACAACTGATTTTCTTAATTGAACACTTTGAAAGATGATGCTTGACTGTTTATATGGTCATCTAAATGTCTCTTTGTTATGTGTTTAAGTGAGCTTACCAATCAGAAAATATTTTTAAAATAAAATAATACTATAAGGTAAATTAAACACTCAAAGATATAAGGAAAGAATAGAGGACTGTATTTCTGAAAGATAATGAGGCGTATATTAGTCATGTCTTTAACACTTTTTCTTCTAGATGCACAGCCAAACTAATTTATGTGAACTCATTTCTTGTTCACTGCTTAAAAATACACACCTTAAGTAACATATATTAAAAAAAAAACTTTTGAAGTTGCTTCATAGTAATTTGACACAATTATTGAGTGTGTGCTTTATGTCAGGTGCTGTCCTTGATGTGTAATGCTTGAACTAAATTGTAATATATATGTAGGTGGGTGTACTTGTTTTTAAAAATAAAGTGCTGTTGGAGTGAAACATGACTGAAGAGTTTATTCGTTTTGTGATGGCAATGGGAAATAACAGAGGGACTGTGACATTTAAGCATGCTTGGGGACATGTTTAGAAGTTGACCAGAGAGGTTGAAGGGAAGGAGATTTTAACCTGAGGGCGCTGCATGAATAAAAGTGTGTGTATTGATTGAAGTCACAACAGGAAGCAAATGGCACACTGAAGAAAGGACAGTTTGAATCGGTTTGCTTTTTGTTTTGCTTTGTTTTTCCAAAAGGCGGTTTTCAAAGTTGAACACTCAGTGATCCTCCAGAAAGTTCAAAGGAGGATTGAGCAAGGGGGCTTAGCCGTTTCCAAATTGTTACCTTGCCTAGGCAACGGGAACAAGGGGTCATTTGCTAGAACCCAGAGGGAGAGTCAGCCATCTTGAGAGGAGCTTTGAGCTTTGGTGAGAGACACACATAATTCGTGGTAACTTTGCTGGGAAGGAGCCAGAGGAATAAAAGGAACAAAAACTCTGATCACTGCCCGCTCTCTCTCAGATTTGTTCAATCTCAACGAGAAGCCAGAGTTCTGGGGAATGTGGTCCACACAGGTCAGCGTTCTGGGGCAGAGAGCTGGGTGAAAGCGGGTCTGTCCTAACCGGTGAAATACAGCCCAGGAGGTCAGGGAAAGTAGACCTGACTGGTGGGTGAGAGGCAAACTGGGAAGGGTACCTTTTCTTTTTTCCAGACCATCATTTTCTCTTTTATCATTCCAATTAATACCGTTATGTTAAAAAATGATTTAAAAATACAGTTTAGGTTATGCAAACAAACTTCAACACTTGATGAATTTGGAAAGTCTTCATTTGGAGAACTATGGATTGGGGCAGAAGGCAGGAAGCTTTTATGGGATAAAGACTGAAGAACAAGGAAGAGAACAATAGAAAATATCTGATAGGCTAGGGCCGGGCCGCACGATCAGCCTCGTTGACAGTGAAAAGGGCCAGCATTGGCTTGGCTGACTGGATATACTTGATTTCTCAACAAGGGGAACATTTTTTAGGCCAGGAAAGTTACCTAAGGTATTGGTTTGCTGATGTGACACCCTGTCCAGGACAAACTCTGCCTTCTTGTGTGTCCTCACAAGCACTAATCTCATGATCAGAGCCCTCTCCTCATGGCCTCATTTAAACCTCGTTATCTCCCAAAGGTCCCATCTCCAAGTACCATGACATTAAGAGTTATGGCTTCAGTATATGAATTTGGAAGATGGGGATCATAATTCAGTTCACAGCATATCAGATTGCTTTTCTAAGCTACATCTTGGGGGTGGAAAGTTGTATCAACAACACTTAGATGACTAGCAATGGCAATTGGAATTATCTTCTTTTAGTGTTTAGGAAGTTTGTGTGCTTTAACTTTGCCTTGCCAAGTAGTAACAAAATGGACTAGAACAGAGTTTTCTTGATACCAGACATTCAACATTTTCAAAGGGTCATGTATTAGTTTGCCTGAGCTACCATAAAAACTATCATACACCAGATGGCTTAAACAATAGAAATTTATGTTTTCCACAGTTCTGTAGACGGCAAATCTGAAATCAGCCAGCACAGTCTGGTTCTGGTGAGAGCTCTTTTCATAGCTTGTAGAAGGCTACCTTCTTTTATTTTTTTAAAGATTTTTTTTTGTTTTATTTATTGATTTTAGGGAGAGAAGGAGGGAAGGAGAAAGGGGGGAGAGTAAGACATGCATTTGTTCCATTTATTTATTCAGTTATTGGTTGAGTACTGATATGCCATAATCATATTTGCTTTTTTTTTTGATATAGACACCATCATCCACATTTTTCTAGGTGCTGCAAAACTAATTATTGAATTTACCTTCCCTGAGAATAGAAGGAAGATAATTTGTGGACAGGGTTTGGGTTTTAGAGAGTAAAGATCAGATTAGTTAAATAAATTAAAGTATTAAGAGCTGGAATGGGATTGCTAGGCAGAAAGATGCTATTGAGAGTTTTGGGCAGGAATGTGGTGTATTGAATAATTAGTATTTAGTATTGCTTAAGAATGCTAATCTTATAAACACTATTCTTCATTTCTGGAATATTTTCTTTTCTTTTTGTTTGTTTGTTTCTTGTTTTTTGCCTGCTTTCTTCTCTCCACATTCTTTGTTCACTGTTTCAGGAATTTCTAATATGTGGATATTGGGTGTCCTAGATTTTTTTATCTTCCCTTTCAAGTTGCCCATCATTTTCCTCTTATTTTCTTTTTTAAACTTTATTTATTTATTTCAGAGAGGGGAAGGGAAGGAGAGAGGGAGAGAAACATCAATGTGTGGTTGCTTCTTGTGCGCCCCCTAATGGGGAGCTGGCCTGCAACCCAGGCATGTGCTCTGACTGGGAATCGAACTGGCAACCCTTTGGTTTGCAGGCTGGTGCTCAATTCACTGAGCCACACCAGCCAGACCCCTTCTTTTCCACTTTGAGAAATTACTTTATCTTCCACCTGCTTTTATTTCAGTAATAATATTTTTTAAATTTCTAATGAAATGCTTTTTCTTCTCTCCCTTTTTCGTAGATTCTGTCCTTGTTAAATGCCCAAGATAACTTTTATGAGAATATAAATTTTATGAGAAAATAGATTTTTGAGGCTATTAATTATAGTTGTTTTCTTATTTTTTCATGTTTTTCCCCATACTTTCGTACCTTGTATTCTGTTTTATTTAGATATTTTTTGCCCGTGTTTCTTTTAGTTTCTGCCTGTCATGTTGCATACTTTCTTCAAATGCCTGTAATCCAGTGTTAGACAGTAATATTTTAGAATGATGGAGAAAAGGCAATTGAACATTCTGTGCATGTGGACAGGGCTTTGTTCCTGGTGAGTTTCAGTGTTAGGTAGTCAGAAAGTGAGCCAGGCTTTAGATTGATGGCAGTAAGTGAAGGTTTCTTTCTGGGATCATTTATTTTCCCAGAGATGGATCTTTCAGTTTCCCACAAGGCATGGACAGAGGGGTATGGAGTGACGGGCTTTATATTTAGCTAATGGCATCCATGGATAAGGGCAAAAAAAGTGGATGAGTGTCTGATGTTTCAGTAGAACAGTTGATTCATCTCTGCCATGCTCATTGTCTCTGGATTTGGAATCCTCTTCAGTCGTTTTCAGAAAATGAACCTATGATCTCCTGTTTGAGAAGGGAAGCTGTTGCTTTAGACAATACCTGTTTGTCTGTGCAGGGTAGGAAACAGTCTCTGCTCCAGAGCCCACTGTCACCTAGTGGAACTCTGCACTGTGTCCTACCATCTTCCACTGTACTAGGAGCCTCCAAATGCTGAGACTCCTAGGCATTCTGGGAAGTAAATTGGCCAGCTCTCTTTAGGTTCTTCCTTCACTGTATCAGATTGCAATTTTTCTGTCTATGCATTTCTTATCCCTCTAGTTTCTTTCTTGCAAAAATTCATTGAAATTTCTGGTCTCTTGTCTCCTTTTCTGTGCTTCTCTGTTAATACCTTTCATATTCCTTTGCTTTATTATTTCAATAGAGTTTTGTCATTTTTAATTTATTCTTCTAAACACCCTTCTTTAAATAGAAGAAAAAAAGTACACTTATTGTATAGAAGAATATTTTATAATTTTAGGGCCTCATGTGGGCCATTACATTCTCATCATATTCCATGATTAAAAGATTTTGGTAAAACTGATTATTTCTTGCTTGTCATATCTTTACGTATTATTATATGTGATAAAGATTTTCTTCATTATGACCCACAGAAAATCCTTTATTCACTTCATTTGTTACCTGGTTCAGCTTAATCAGCCTTTAAGACCCCGAAACATCTAATTTGTGAGAGAATGCATAGTTAGAATTAGATGCACTTTTCCTTACCACAGATATTATAATTCTTTGTGTTTGCAAAATACAATATGAATGTTAATGAACCTAAATAACATACTAGGAAATGGTCTTCCTCTGTAGATGAGAATAAAGGTTTATTAACTGATTCACTTTTTTTCTGAAGCTCTCTATAGTGTTGATAGGAAACACAACGTACATGTATAAATTTCAAAAGCAGTCTATTTGCCAGTAGGGAGAGTAACTAACTCTGTTTGCCTAGAGAATGGCTGAGATAGAAAGTGCTGGAGATTTCCCTTGTATTTTGAACTTTCCCTACATTTATTTCTTAATCAAATTTTGCTCCTTTTCTTAATATCTTAGTTAACCCATATTTAACTGTATGTTTCCTGCATGTGAAGTATTGCCGGGTCATCCCTGGATTTATGTGAAAAAAATGAAGATAAAATGCCTGGACTTTGAATTTATTGTCCACTTGGAGAAAACTCTCCATAAATGAAGGAGTTGCTTTAGCATTCTGTGGCTCGTAAGGGAGCAGAGGAAGAAGCGTGTATATTTTGAGAAGTTTATGACAGAAAAACAGGATTAAGCAAATATAATATGTAGTTATTTCTTTTTTATTTGTTAATGTTTAGTTATCTTTATTTTAGGCTAAATATTGATGGGGCTAAGAAGGAAACCATGAGAGAAGATGGCAGAGGAAAAGGGTTAGAGATAGATTATGGGGCAAGTACAGAGATAGGGAAGATTAAAGGTCATAGTTTTAATAGTTGGGTAATGATTATGGCAGGAGAAGCATTTTAAGCTTGGTCTTGAAGGAGTTAATGGATGTAGGTCAATGAATAGGTTGTAAGGGCTCCATTAGGAAATAAAAGAACAAAGCAAAGCAAGATTGTACAGGTATCAGTTCTCTTTTATAGTGATGCAGGGGCTAAAAAAGTGCTTTTTCTTCCACCTTGTAAGTTCCAGCTGGGCTAATAGTCAAAGTATCAGAGACAGGTTAACAGGAGGAAAAGGCACAGAGTTTATTGGTGATATCCCTGCCAGGGGTGTCATAAGATATGAGACCCAGACGATATTGGCCAGGTGGGTTTACATACCATTTATGGACAAAGGAGAAGGGAGACAGGGGTCTGAGATTTCAAAGGAAATAGACAATTCTTAGGTAGTTGAGGAAGAGAGAACCACACAGGGCAAACAAATTCTTCTAGACAACCCAAAACAGTGGGGCACTGGCAGATCTAGGTGCGTGCCTGGAGACTTCCTATCTAAGATTTCCTTCCTGGAGCAGGCCTTTCCATCTGAATCTCTTAGGCAGGAAAGGGGGAGGGCCAATGGTTCTCTGCTGAGAACTGTCAATATTTGATATCAAATATCAAATGTATTTGTGTTGGTGGAAATGGGATTCCACCAGTGGAATAGCGAGGAAAGCATTTGGGGAGGCTCCTGTGTGGGGGAGATGTGAGTTGTTGTGGTAAGTTTATTGGAGAGAGAGAGAGAGCGTCCCTCCATTAATGGTTATCTCAGGCTTGGGAAGGACTAGACTCTTCTTCAAAACTATCAAAAGTGATTTTACAATCTTTCATGGGCTGGAATTGGATCCTCCCCCTAACCAATCAATTTCTTAGATCTTCCAGGATTCTATGCCCCTTACCCAGTCTGATTCTTTTCCCAGGCTAGACTCCTCCCCCTTATGGTTACCATCTTGGCTCTTACTGCACATGCCTCACAGTAGAAGTACCTCCCCCTGCACTTTATTGGCTTCTCCTATACATATGCCTAGCAGAATTTTTCCTGCTGTTTACCTTTCTCTTGGTAATCCTGGTTAATCACTGGTAATGATCCTTCCTGGTCGCTTGGGGGATTAGGTTTCAATGCAACAGTCCCCTGGGGACTCTATAAATTCTGCAACTTGCTAGTGAAGCAGGCTCATTGTGGAGTTCAGCTCCCCATGTGATTAGACTTCTTAGTATCTAATTCCCTTTGCTCACTTACTTCATTAATATCTAGCTAGCTACACTAGCAATCTAAACAAAATTTTGAATCTATTTAAGGAAATTTTACTCTGAAAACATTGTAGGCCAACATAATTGCTAAATTTGACAGAAATTCTTTTTTTGCTTTTTCTTAAATCCTGCATTACTTAAAAAAACAATACATTTCAATAATGACCAATGGCCCTGGCTGGTGTGACTCAGTAGATTGAGTACTGGCCTGTAAACCAAAGGGTCACTGGTTTGATTCCCAGTCAGGGCACATGCCTGGCCTGTGGGCCAGGTCCCTAGTGAGGGGTGCATAAGAGGCAGCCACGTGTTAATGTTCTTCTCCCTCCTTTTCTCCTTCCCTTCCTGTCTCTCTGAAAATCAATCAATCAATAAATAAAATATTTTAAAAAATAATGACTAATGTATTCTTTAACTTGTTTGTTCATTCTTTCCTTTCTTTTTTTTGTAGGACTTTGACCCTTAATGATCTCTCTCTCTGTCTCTCTCTGTCTCTCTTTTTAGAAAAAACTCATACTGTCTCTTCTAGAGCATATACGGGTTATTGTGATTTATAAAAAATGCATATTTGAGCCCTGGCTGGTGTAGCTCAGTGGATTGAGCGCGGGCTGCGAACCAGGCATCGCAGGTTCGATTCCCAGTCAGGGTACATGCCTAGGTTGCAGGCCATGTCTCCCAGCAACCGCACATTGATGTTTCTCTCTCTCTCTTTCTCTCTCTCTCCCCCCCTCCCTTCCCTCTCTAAAAATAAATAAATAAAATCTTTAAAAAAAATGCATATTTGGTCTTCTTTGCCATTTCTGGCAAAGAGCTACTAAAACCCTTAGAATTTCCTACTTGATGAGAACAATAAAGGTGTGTTTTTTTATGTCAATGAGGTGGCCTTTGGAAATTACCTAAGTCTGGATGCAAGGCAGAACCAGCCAGGTGATTAGTGAGTTGGAAGTTTTGTTTCCACCCCACTGACTTCAGGAGCTGAATATTGAACCAATTTCCAAAATGCAGTGATTCATTCATGAATGCCTATATAATGGAGCCTCCATAAAAATCAAAAGGACAGAGTTTGAAGAGCTGGGAGGTGAACATGAGATGTTCATGTTCATGAGAAGTAGCATGCTTAGGGAGGTTATGTGTGAAAGCTCTCCACCCTTCCCATGTACCTTGCCCTATACATTGTTACCATCTGACTGTTCCTGAGTTATATCCTTTTATAATAAACTAGTGACCTAGTAAGTAAAATGTTTTTCTGAGTTCTGTGAGCTGCTCCATCAGTTTGATGGAACCCAAGGACAGCAAAGTTATTGGGCCACCCATCCCTAGCCTTCTATCGGAAGCACAGGTAGATAGTGTCAGTATTGAGTTGAATTGTAGGACACCCAGACAGTGTCCCAGAAATCCTTGTTTGTACGGTGATCTCTCTGCTGCTGCACACACTGGAATTGGGTCTCAGAACCTTTTATTATAAAAGCGCTAATCTACTTTTAATGAACAAAAATCACCCACTGTTAACAAACCCCAAATGTGGTCTTTTTCTTATTTGGTAAAGATTTTTAGAAATAAGAAACTGTTGTCAGATATATGTATTTTTTCTCTATCCTCACTTCCTACTCACTGGTTTCTATCCTTCCCTACTCTGATTTAATAAAATAAATTAGTACAAATAGCTGGGTGATGGTATTTAATTCAAGATCCATGAATGGAACAATATAAATCTCATTTACCATTATGAATCATCTGAACAATGTATTCATATCAGTATTTCGTATAAGTACCTATGTGAGTTCCAAAATGGCATGGCTTATGATAGGGTTTCAATACTCTACAGTTCCTGAGTGATCATGTCTAGTTATGCCATGAGAAAAAATATATTCCTTTGCTCTGTACCACCTGCCAATTCAAACTGGTCATAAATCGCTGTTTTTTGCAGCTTACTTGTGAGCACTTCATTTTCCTGTGGCATATCCTGTATAAACTCTTTAGCAATGACTTGTGGTCTTATGTAGTTCACATTTTATCTAGAGTTAAATTTTATGTATTATCAATAGCTAGATTCAAAGTTATTTACTCTCATTATGTTGAAGTCATTGCTGCAGTTTTGTCTTTATATGTAGTGTTTGGATAAATTCCCAATTATTTGATTCTTAAAAACATCCCAATTATTTGATTCTTACTCCTTTGCATATAATCAGCCTTTTCTCTAGGTAGTCACTTATATTTCTTCTTTATCTTGATGTTCTAAACATTTTACTACCACCTGCCCTAATAAAGGGTTTTATTATTATTTTTTTCTATTTTTCTAAAATGGTCTTATTCTCAAAATTGGTTCTCATATTTTCCCCCAGTTCATTTTTACATTATAGCTATAGTCATCATTTTAAGATTTGAAATCTGCTTGTGTTACTTTTCTGCTTTTAATCCTTTGTGATGAGCTCTCCCCACCCCTGATTTGATCACACAGTCAGGGTTTTTAAACTGTGTTAAGAAGCCGACCAGTCATTTTCAAATTCCTGATGAGCACTCTCTTGAAATAAGGAGATCCTTTTTTTCTGTTTTATCATTGGGCTCTTGTGTATGATTATATCTAAATAATGATTTCTCCATTTTAAAAGAATTGAACAACTTTGGTGTCTAGGCTGAATTCCATTACTCTTTAGATTACCATACAAAGTCATCCGTGCCCTGAGCTCTGGACTCCCTTCTAGCTTTGTTTTTATCCTTGTCTCACTCAGTTCAGGCTGTTGTAACAACGTGCAATAGACTACATGGTTCATAAACAGCAGACATTTGTTCTCACAGTTCTGAATGCTGGAAGTCTGAGAGCCAGCTTGATGAGAGTTCTAGTGAGGGCTAGATTAAATTCTAGATTACAAATTGCCAACTTCTCATGGGATTTTCTCATGCCTGAGAGCAGACAGAGGAAGCAAACTCTCTCCTGACTCTTGTAAGGTTACTAATGGAATTCAGAGCGCTCCACCCCCTGACCTCATCTAATCCTAATTATTTCCCATAGGCCTCATCTCCCAATACCATCACAATGTGGGGATTCAACATATAAATTTGTGGTGGTGGGGGGGTGACACACATTCATTACATAACAATTCAGTATACTGTTCACACCAAGTTACTTGCAGTTTCTCAAATACTACCTGGTCATGTCTCAGCAAACGCAAAGGCAACATTCATTTTACATGGAATGCCTTTACCTGTTGGTTGTCGTCTGGCAAACTCTCAGGCTTTGATGTAAATAAATAAAAAGAGCTTACATTAAAAAAAATGTAGGCTCTTTTTATTTATTTCTGGAGAAGTTTTTCATAATTTCAAACTCTACTTTTCACTTACCACCTACCCCTTGTGCCACCAACCTCTCTAGAGTCTGTTCCCTCTTCACTTATTGTGATGCTATTGTACTTTAGATTGAACTTTTTGAGGGTAGGGGCAGTGTCTCGGTAATCTTTGTGTCCCTGGGACCTAGTGCTTTTGATTTGTAGAATCGACTCAATAATTATTTATTTACTGTGTGGATGAAATTGATAGGGACCATCAGGTAAATGCATTTACCACCATTGGAAATACTTTTGCATATGCATATTATACAGAAAGCAAAAGAAAATTATAAAATTGTCCATAATTTTAAATTATATTCTTTGAGTTTAGGCACCAACAGAATTGCTGTTTATAAAGGGAATATTATTGATGTCAAGGTGGAAAAAAAAGGAAATACTGGTCTGGAAATTTCAGCTCATTTTAATGAGTCTTTAGCATTTTCTGTTTTACTTTTAATAAAAAGATCCTTGTGAGTCCCTGTTTAGAGAACTTAATAGAAAAAAGTTTGCTTTTCTCCTGAAGGTTTGAAATGCTTATTTTTATCTCATAGTCCCCACTTTTCTCTTGTCTGTCAGAAAACCTAAAATTAAGTGAGCTGTGTGTTTGCAGTAACCATCCTATCCTAGAGTCTTGTGCCATTATCTTCCTTGCTTGCCCTCCAGCCCTTCTCTTTTTCCAACCATTTGCATTCAAACTGCTGGTTTTTCTTTCTCATTTTATTTTTAAATAATTACATAACATTTAAAAATTGTAAGCTATTTTTTGGAAGTAAGAAGAATATAAATTAAGTCTATGCAAATCTGCAAATAAGTACTTGTAATTATTTTAAATCAAGTCTGAAATTCGTTTTAATATTACTTTAAATCACCTCTATGTAAATGGACAGTGCCTACTTCTTTTCCCTTATAGTTTGGAACCAGTTAGTTAGGAAACTATAACATGGATTTCCTGTGAGATGTGCTCGAGGTTAGAATGTTTAGATATTTAGGTGAGTGCTGTGAAGGAAGAAAAGTCCAGTTATGGGGTAATGTTACTCTTACCCCAAATTAATAATTAGAGGTTATTTCTCTCAGTAAAGCACATATCATCTCTGTTTTAGAAACTTTCCTCATCGAAAACTTTCTCTAACTTTGAAGAATATTCACTTTTGACACAGTGAAGTAGAAATCTGGGGTGTACTGTTACTATATCTATGTCTATTTTACTCAAGGTAAAATAAACTGCAGTAAAGAAGAAATACTTTAATTGCCTCCTTTAAATGTGTAGATAAAATCTTATTACAGCTTGTTAGTATTAAGCCTGATTTCCGTGCATTGGCATTTTTCACGGCAAGGCTCAGGATGAGGAAAGGCTTGGACTGTGTAGTTTTGTTTTCCCTTATCATTTTCAGCGACAGCCCTGCAGAGAGTAGGGGGTTGTTGGTGAGATATCAATGGCAGTATAGGAATTGCTTTCTGAAGTCATTATGAATTAATAGCTAGTGGGTAGCTTTCTTTGATAGCTCGTTTATAATTGAGTGCAGATAGATGAAAATCAAACACAAAGGGAACTCAATATTATCATTAATTTTGACTTTGTTTAACGGATGATTTCTGGCACCACAGCAGCCTTCCTAATTTGTCTATGTATGATGAAGAAACTAATCATACACAGCTCAGAGAACAAATAACATACGTTTTCCCTAAAAGGTCACCTTCAGAGATAAGCACAAGAAAAAAAATCCCACAACCTTGTTTGATCTTTTCATTTTTCCTATTTTTTTCTCTTTGTTCTCCTTCCTTTTAAAAATGCAGTTTGTAAAATAATTATTTTATTATTTAAAGTGTGCAGTGGTCAACTTCCCAGAATTTATAGCATAAACTATTTTATAAATATCAGATTGTTTCTTGTAAATGCTTCCCTTTTAAATTTATTTTATAGTATATACTATGTGCTACATGCTGTTTTAAACACTTTATGAATATTAACTGATTTGGTCTTCAAACACCCTATCAGGAAGGTCCTATTATTATCATCTCCAGTTTTCCAGATGAGAAAACAGAGGCACAGCAATTGTATAACTTGTTTACTATCTGATAGTTGGTTGAGCTGGAATTCAAACCCAGACTGTTGGGCTATAGAGGTTGCATTCTTAACTATTATGCTATGTTACTATAATTTATTAGCTTAATTTCAATTCCTGTGTCTTCTTGATAACTATATTTGAAAACATTATCAAACATAGCCCTTGGCTGAAATAATAAACCTTCACAAATCCTAATATGGTTTTAGAATACATGTATTCCTATGAGCAAGTGGCAATGACAGTAATAAACTTGGGGAACATGAAGCAATCTAATATTGTTTAATTGTTAGGAATATGCAATAGAATAAATGCAAAAAGTATTTACATATTTACATGTATATGTGCAAGTATACACAAACACAGGCAAACACACATATACATATAAAACATTTCAAGTTTGGTATTTGATAGAATCTTGATTACTTGTAGATGACATCATACATCTTGACATTAGTGTGAGGAGTCAGTATGTATGCACACGTACTGATACAGTTTGATCTCATGATACTGCTAATCACTGTGGTGTAGACGTATGCATGCATGTGTGTGTGTTGCAGAATATTACAAGGCAAGATAGATTTTACTTTTTAAATCTAGACTAGTCCCTATGTCTACTCTGAAAATACATTCATGTCCTACTTCTGTGGCCAGACCTGTCAGGTTGGGTGGGGGCTGCTGAAGGGGCACGGTTTACAAAGCGAGGTGTTAAGTGGCTAGGTGAGACCATACATGGTCCCAGGAAGGACATCAGTGTCATATAGTCCAAGAAGTAAAGGCTGAGGATAGAAAATAAATTATTTATTAAGCTGGTGTGTCTAGACTGAGGATGGGTGGGAAAGTCATTAATAAATACTAATAACTAGATCAAGATGAGGTATGAGGTGAGTCCGGTAAGGTGAATGCTGGGGCTCCACCATGCTATTACTTATATTTGGATTTTAATGTGTTTTGCTGTCCCAGGACCACACTTGACTGATTTTACAAATTTATTACTCTTTATTAAGGTTGTTTCAGTGGGGGACAGACATCTTTCTTAGTCATGGTGTTAGGTAAGATATTGGTTATGTTGCTTTGGCAAGGGCAAAATAAGTGTTCTAAAGAAGAAAGATGGTTTGTTTGTCCATGAAGTAAAAGTTCAGGTTGATAGGCGCTCTGTGGATGGGCGGTGTCGGCTCTGTGTTTATATTCAGTCCATTTTCTTTACATCCTATTGGTTTTGTGTCATCAAGGGCATTATCTCCGAAATCAACAGTGTTCATCATCTCTCTCTTATCTTGCAGAAAGAGAAGAAGACAAAAATGAAATTAAATCAGTCCCTTTTAAGGATGTGAACTCATAAGTTCTATATACATCCTTATGGCCAGATCTTAGTCACAATTGCCATCCTAGCTGCAAGGAATGCTGGGAAATGTGGTTTTTAGCTTGGGGCCATTTGTCCTGCTAAAATTCCTGTCTTAAAGAAAAAAATGGGGGATTGATTTGAAACACAAGTAGCATTTGTTGAGGTGACATTACTTAATAAAATTATATAGGTTTCAGGTATACAATTCTGTAATACATTTTCTGTGTATTGTATTGTGTGCTCACCAGCCAATCTCCTTCTATCACTATTTATTCCCACTTTATCCTCTTCTACTTCTCCCCACTGACAGTCAACATATTGGAAACACATTGTTCTAAAACTCTCATGCATTAACTCATTGTAACTTAGAAAAAAATGAAGTGTTGTTAATAAAAAAGAAAATTTAAAAGATACGGTTGATAGTAATACACACTCAAAGGTATACTAGCTCGTATAAATAATGTGCAATCATAATGATCACTGTGAACTCCAACATTAAATGAAATGAAAGTAAAATCCTAATGCAATCTGGAATTAATTAGATACTATTATGTGAGCCTTAAATTTTTGCCACTTTCTGAAGGATGTACAACTTATCATGAAATGCCAGTCTCACTTGTAATGATATTTTTACTTTGATGACAATTGTTGTATAAAATAAAAGTTGGATACAAATGAAAGCATTGCATGTAAATATAGCAATGTGGGATGTAAAAGCGCACTGAGCAGACTCTGCAGCTGACAATGATCAGGCTCTGACCGGGTTTTCTTGAATGTGAAAACAGGGCATATGAACGGCCACCCTGTAACAGAGAATTCATAGGACAGCTGCCTGGCTACATTTGAGATACCTAAAGTTTAAATTAGGGTTTGAAGAGCATGATTTCCTTCCCTTTTTAACAACACTAAATAGGTATTGGCTCTAATCATTTAATTTTTGCATTGGTGGTGAGCATTTTTAATAAATCTATAATTTTTTCATTTTAGTGCATTTTGTAGGAATATCATATTAAAAGGAAAAGGCATGAGCCAACATTTGTCTGTAAAGTTATAGTAATAATTATTGAAAGGAATTAAAAAATATTTTGCATAACATTAGGAGGGCTTTAGAAAGCAGACTGTTTTGAAACTAGTAAGTTGGTTAAACATTTTTAAGTCAATCATTAATAAACTGAACCTTACTAAAGTAAGAATGATATTCTCAAGATTTATCTCTTCTTAAAAAATTATTTTAGGGTAAAATCACAAAATAGGGGGAGAACAAAAGCACCTTTTACACAGAGTGTTTCGGTTGTGTCCATTAGCGATTGTTTGAATAAAAACAGTTGTGAGTGCAGTAGCCTCACAGAAGGTCCTTTATGGCGTGGACCTTGGTCGCCACTCCAGTAATCTCGCCTTCCTTCCAGCTCAGTTCTGCTAAAGTATGAGGCCCTTAGCCTACCCCCGTGGTGATAGTACTGTAGGCATGGTCTTTACTCATAAACTCCATTCCCCACATCCATACCATCCACGTGCATGTCCACAAAAACGTGTATAACAGTACTCTAAAACATTGGTTCTCAAACTTCACTGTGTGTCAAAATAACCTGTCCAGCTTGTTAAAGACACACTATAGGGTGTCTGATTCAGTAGATCTGGGTGGGCCTGAGAATTTGCATTTCCACAAGTACCAAGGTGATGCCAGGGCTACTGGCACAGGGACCTCACTGTGAGAATTGCTCAAACGGACGTTCTTTAGCTTGATGCCATTAGATAATGACATTTTAACAAACAGAATTGTGTCCTCAAATCTTGTTTATTTCTCTTTTCTTTCTTTTAAAAATATATATAGACTTCAACGTCCCTTGCAGAAATGTGATGGTTTTATTTTGATTAGTTATATACAATTCTTTTAGTTCTAATATGGCTCAGATGTAGTAAAGGTGTGCTTGCATATGATTTTATATTGTATGTTTTGAACAGAGAGATAAACTTAGGTCTGGAAAAGTCTCTACTGAATGCCTTTTTTTCTTCTTTTCTCACTCCCCCAAATTTGCTATTTTTGTTTCCCCACATCAGATAACCCTAATCAGTGAAACATCTACAATCACAATGACAGAGCTCCTTAATATCATGGATACCTTCATCATCCCTTCTCCTTTGAAATAAGATTCGGATATGTGAATTCATGTGGTCACTATATGAAGCCAGTGCTAGGAGTATTTTTTTTTTTTTGGTAAAGCTTTAGAAAATATTCTGAATTGGAATATTCAAAATTTAGTGTTTACTATTGGAGTCCATCTACAATCTTGTTAGCTGAGTGTCATAACAAATTATTATGCATAGTGAATTGGATAAAACAGGCTTTGGGATATGTCAGTTCATTATTTACCATTTATAAGTTGTGTGGCTTTGAACAAATTACATATCTGAGCCTTTTGGCTAGTCTCCAGGTTACATTTTAAAAAAATGTAATGAATATGTTTCAAATATTTTTCAAAGAAATTATATTCAAGCAACTTTCAATGTTTTTTTCTTATCCATAATGAATAAGAAATACATTGATTGTTTTTTCATATCCATAATAGATACGAAATGTTGCCATTGCGTTTTTTCTCATGGTAAACAAATTTGAATTTTTGTCCTCTCATAATTTATCTAATAGAACAAATTATCTTAGAGTTCACTTTCCAGTAAGATTGTTCAATGCAGTGCCATGTTTCACCTGAATATCTAAGATGCCCTTGATACTATGTGACATTTTTCCTGTGCACTCTGCTTTGACTTTATGTCAGTGACAATCCTACCTAAATTTGAGAGGACACATGTCTTCATGTTCTCTTGAATACAGGGTAACAGCAAAATGTATACAATTGTGGGCTACAGTGAGAAGAATGCCTTGTTCACTTGTCATTTCCAGGACCAGCTAATTGTGTGACCTTTAGCAAATCAGTCACTTAACCTACCACAGTTGCTTCCTATCTGAAGTGGGAATAATAATAGTACTTACCCATAGAATTGATGAGAGCATAAAAGCATTTACAACAATGCCTAGTACTTAGTTAGTGCTTCATGATCTCAACTCTGTTTTCTTCTCCATGCGTATCCTCAGAGCTCACGTGTGTTATGCCTACAAGTTCACATCTTTGTAGACTTTGTGAGTACAGGCCAAACATTTTATAAATTTGTGTATGAGGTGGCATGCGATGATTGCGTAAGCAGCATTAACTCACTCTCTATAAAATCTCAGTTTCCTGAAATTCAGCTGGTGTGTTTATGGGATCAGTCCCACCAATGACTGAAAATTCACAAGTGTCTATAGAAGTGGTATGCTTTGTCTAGCACTTATTCATGCACCGACTTTTATGTGCTTTTGAACATTCATTTTCTTAATTTAACATTTACATTTTAAGACTCTTGGAACTATGTATAAAATCTCTGTACAACTTTAAAAGAAATCTTAATGAAATGTTATAGGAGAGATCAAGGAGACTATGAGGATAAAACTACCATAGCGAAAATGGATAGAGAATACTTAATAAAGAAAGGAACTATTGGAAATGAGAAAAGTTGGTTGTTTTGAGACTAATCAAAACAAGTACTGGATGTGAATAATCAATAAGATCTAATCAATGTGAAAAATGTATTAAACTGTGAGCACAGGGATGAAGTTGATACTGTTCTTGCATTACACTCGTTTTTGTCTGTTCAGCAGCCAAGTGTGCCCTTTACCTGTCAGTGCAGACAATTCCTGTAGTCTTTTCAGTGACCTCTACCAAGTCACAGACCACATCTGGCTGTTTCTGCTTGTAACTCCTGAAGCCTGCAAATGTTTATTAGCATACCATTTAGTATAATCATTTTGTGTTTGTGTAATTGTTCCAATACAATACACTGACATTGGCCTAAAAATATAAAATATATTTTAATTTATCACATTTGTTAAGAAATAAATAAAAAGAGAAATATCCTAGAGGGATGGGTAATGGAAATGCATTCTAAAAGAAAGATACCATTGCAAAAGAATATATACTTTTAATGTGTTTCAGCCTAATTAAATGGCAGTTCACACATGTAAATTGTATGCTACTAAGAAAATATTTGCTTTATGTAGATTAAGTGATTCATATGTTTATAAATGGCCCTTACTTGTTTATGAAGAGAGGCTTCTACTAGATTTAGTTGAAAGATATTTTAAATTAGTCTAAACTTCAAAAGTAACAAATATTTGAAAATAAGGATATTTACACTTTAGACTAACTAGACAATTGTATTTTGCTGGCCTAATTAGCTTAAAATTAGATATTTTTCTTTTTTTTATTGTCTACAGGTTTGAGCTACTGGTGAATTTTTTTCTTTTTTGTTTGTTGTTGTTCAAATACAGTTATCTCCATTTCCCTCTACTACTTTTCTCTGTCCCACCCACCCCCACCTCCCACCCTCAATCCTACACCACCTTTGACTTTGTCCATGGGTTCTTATACATGTTCCTTAATGACCCTTCCCCTACTTTCCCTCGTTATTGCCCTGCATCCTCTTCTCTGGTTACTGTCAGTTTGCTCTTTATTTCATTGTCTCTGTTATGTTTTACTTGCTTGTTTGTTTGTTCATTAAGACAAATATGGTATTTGTCTTTCACTGCCTGGCTTATTTCACTTAGCATAATGCTCTCTAGTTCCATCCATGCTGTCACAAAGGGTAGGATTTCCCTTTCTTTCTGCTGCATAGTATTCCTTTGTATAAATGTACCATAGTTTTTTGATCCACTCATTTACTGTTGGGCAATTAGGTTGCTCCCAGCACTTGGGTATTTGTAAATTGTGCTGCTATGAGCACTGGGATGCATAGGTTCTTTTGAATTGGTGTTTCAGGATTCTTACGGTATAATACCAGCTGTGGATTTGCTGGGTCAAAAGGCAGTTCCATTTTTAGTTTTCTGAGGAAATTCCATACTGTTTTCCACAGTGGCTGCACCAGTCTGCATTCCTACCATCACTGTACTAGGGTTCGCTTAAAATACCAATGACTTATTTTACAGGTATAGAAAAAACACTTCAAAAATTTATATGGAATCATAAATGGCTTCAAATAACTGCAGCAACTTGGAGAAAGAAGAACAAAGTAGTATGGATCACAATGCCTGACATCAAACTATATTACAAGGTCACAGTAATCAAAACTGTGGTACTGGCATAAGGGCAGACACATAGATCGATGGAAAAGAATAGAGAACCCAGAAATAAACCCATATCTCCATGGCCAATTAATATCTGATAAAGGGGGCAGGAGCATAAAATGGAGTAAAGCTAGCCTCTTCAACAAATAGTGTTGGGAGATCTGGATAGCTACATGCAAAAACATGAAATCCAACAACCAACTAATACCACACACAAAAATAAACTCAAGATGGATAAAAGACTTAAATATAAGTTTCAACACCATAAAAGTCCTAGAGAAGAACATAGGCAGGAAAATCTCAGATATTCCACAGAGCAATGTTTTCACCAATATTTCCCCTAGAGCAAGGGACATAAGAAAAGAATAAACAAATGGGACTTCATCCAAATAAAAAGCTTCTGCATGGCTAAAGAAAACATCAGCAAAATGAAAAGGGAACCAACTGTGTGGGAAAATATGTTTGCCAATGATACCTCAGACAAGGGTTTGATCTCCAAAATATAGAAAGAGCTCACATGACTCCCCTCCAGGAAGACAAAAAATCCAATTACAAAATGGGCAAAGGACCTAAACAGACACTTCTCCAAGGAGGGCATACAGAGGGCCCAGAGACATATGAAGGGATGCTTAGTATCACTACAGGAGATGCAAATTAAAATGAGATATTTTTCTGTAAGAGTGATGAAATCAATATAGTTTAATATTTTAGGTCTGGGTTTCAGTAGTGCATGTATTGGTTTTTGGGAAATGAGGGAAGGTAAACCTACACACAAACACAATGTATATTTATGAAAATATACCCATATATAATTTTTGATTTGCTTAATTTTAACAAAAATAATCTCTGGAAATTTTGCAAAAATATGTTTGTCTTGTATTTATATGTATGAATCAAAATTTTGTAGATGAGGTTAAAATGTACGATTGACATTTAATATGAGAAAAGAAGCTATTTTTTTTTACTTGTAACTCAGCATAACCTTCCAACTTACTTACCACTCTCAAAAGATCTGCCATCCTCTTGTTTTCCCAAAATTGTAAGTTTATATATTTTTTTCTTCTTGTCTTTCTATTACTGTCATATTCAGTCAAGTATAACTGATTCTAAATCTGTAGGATTCTTTGAATATTGTTCTTTTTATTTGTAGCTCAGGCCTTTAATTGCCTTTCATCTGAATTACTCCAGTAGCTTCCCCTTTCTGACCAGTAGTTTTCAAAGATAAATTTATGTCACCATCACAAAGGAAGAGGTCTTTATATTTTCAAGTAGCTCCTAATGATTTTAGTGGCTAGGAAGTTTGGAAGTACTGACCTTATAGAAATAATCATTGGGCAAGTGGTCAGGTACTTTGGGTTATTGTTTGCTGTTCAGTTTTATATCTTGGTTCTTTTGTTTATTTAGTGAATATATTTATATTTGTACATGTCCAACCCAATTAGTTTGTGAAGATGCTTTAAAAAGATGATAATGATCTAGTGCTATAGGTCATTATTATTTTATCTTGTACTATTGGTTGCTTAAGGTCTTGACAGTTTTTTAGTTGCTACTTAATCCTAACCTCAGTGTGGCATTTTCATTTTCGTCATGCATTGTGCTTAATTGTTGTTATTGTCTTAAACATTCTTCTGTTCAACTTGCCAGTTTTTAAATTTTATTAAGTTTATTGGGGTGACACTGATTAATAGGATTATATAGGTTTCAAGTATATAATTCTGTAATACATCATCTGTATATAGTGTTGTATATTTACCACCCAAAGGCAAGTCTCCTTTTGTCACTATATATTTGATCCCCTTTACCCTCTTCTACCTCCCCCCACCTACCACCTTCTCTGGTAACCACTATACTGTTGTCTGTGTCTATGAGTTTTTGTTTGTCTTGTTTGTTTGTTGCATGTACCACATACGAGTAAAAATTATGTGGGTATTGACTTTTTCCATCTGACTCATTTCCCTTAGCATAATATTCTCAAGATCCATCCCTGGCAGGTGTATTTCATCTTTTCTTATGGCTGAGTAATATTCCATTGTGTGTATGTATTATATATCATATCTTCTTTATCCAGTTTTTGATGGAAGGACTTTGGTTGTTTCCGTGCCTTGGCCACTGTGAATAATGCTGCAATGAACATGGTACAGTACATCTTCATAAATAAATGTTTTCAGATGTTTGAGGTAGATACCCAGAAGAGGGAGTGTTGGGTCACAACACACAAAAATTAACTCCAAAAATACATCAAAGACCTAAATACAGGAACTGAAACAATAAAATACATAGAAGAAAACATAAGTTCTAAACTTAAGGACCTTAGTCTTAGAATTTTATGAATTTGACCTAAAGGCAAGGGAAGTCAAAACAAAAATGATGAACGGAACTACATCAAACTAAAAAGCTTCTGTATAGCAAAAGAAACCATCAACAAAATAGAAAGGCAACCAAGTGAATGAGAGAAGATGTTTGCAAACAGTACCTCAAATATTACTTGAATATCCAAAATATATTTAAAAAGTCATATAACTCAACAATAGAAAAAAATCCCTTTAAAAATAGATAGAAGACTTAATCAGGCACTGAGAAGACATATAAATGGGCAACACATGTATGGAAAAAGGCTCAACTTACTCTCTAGGGAAGTGCCAGTTTCTTATTGGGAGGTTTCTGTAGTCTTCTAGAGTCAGGTTTTGTTCCTCTCATTGCATTTGTTTCCACTTCCAAATATCTACTTTATTCACTTCCTAGAATAGCCCATTTTCTGTGTTCTCCCTTTCCAAATCTCTCTTCAAGATGTCTTAAAAGTTCCTTCCTTATTGAAATAGCATCATGATATAATGTCTATTTCACATAGCCTCAGAACTTACATATGCTGTTTTTATTGTTCTCTCATTATCTTGTACTCTTTATATATTTCTGTGTACATATGCATATCTGTATGTATATACACACCCACAATATTGTTTTCTCTTCATGGTGAGCATCCTCTAGAGCTTTCAGATAAGAAAGAACTTTCGGGATTGTCTTTGTCCAATATTCTTGTTTTAGTTAAGAAAATTGAATTTCGAGGAAGTTATACCTTGCCCAAGATCATGTATCTCTTCATGATAGTAATGTCTGAGCCTACAAAATATCAGTTTATACTCATTGCAAAATAAATTATCTGTACTTGCTTAATATATAAAAAAGAAATGTCAGAAAAGATGTTTTTATTTTCAATATGTTCATAACTGCAAATATTTTTCCATGGGTATTATTCTTTCATGAGTTTAAATTGTTAGACATTTTAGTTTGAATTAAAAATATTATTTTGATTAGCATATTAAAATACTATATTTCATTTACTTAATAGTTTGTTCTGGTTTAATCATTGCTTAACAGTCCTACAAAGTATAGATACTATGATTATTTTCAGTTTTAACTGAAGAAAGTGGATGTTGGATAGATTAAGTATTTTTTCTCATGTTCTAAGTGGCTGAAACAATAATCAAACTGAGCTGTTTACCTTCTACTCTATTGTCTGAAATAGTGTTGAGGTTGGCAGACCTGTAGTAATCAGCTACCTCAAATCTTATTTTAATTGTGTGGAAACTTGGTGATTTGGCCACATGCTGATTAAGAGAAACAACCAACCATCTATTTTTAACTGCAATTACATAGAAAGTGGATAAAATAAATAAATATGATAAATAGCATTCTGAATAAATAGGTGCCTTGTTTTTGACTGTTTTATGCTCGCTTGGGTTTTATATTTAATATACATATATATGTGTATGTGTGTGTGTGTATATTTAACAAGGACAGTCTCACATTGATTTTAGAATATGCTTTCCCACAGAGTAATACCATTGCTTTTATCAAGTTGAATAAATATCTAGGATTTGAAGCTGATATATCTTGTTTAATCATTGATGTGTCTAATTTAGTCATCACACAGCTCAAATTTTTCTTTGCTTTGAGCTTTTAAATTCATGGATTGATTTTCTTAATTTAGAAACTGGATTATATCCTTTTACTTTCCCCACCCCCCAAGATGAGTGTATTTTTAAAGTTTTAATTTAACTTATTAAATAAGTTTGTGAACGTTTTCAATGGGAAGCCCTCAGGTAACAGCATTTAATATTCATATTTTTAATAATCACTGCAGGAAATGGATAGCATTCTGTCTCTAGTTCTTCTGAACCATACTAAGTCTTATTTTCAAGTAGTAATAAGAACCAATAAATTTAGTTACCATTAACATCTGTGGTCTCTGAATCTGTGCTTTATTTTCAAAATCTAAACACATTAAGACTTCTGTCATATTTTTATTCTGCAATTGAGAGCTCCACAAAAGAGGTAGAGGAGCTTTCATTTCATTATTGTGGATCATGATATTTTTTATGGATTTAACTGTGCTCTTCAGGCAATTAAAATCATAACACTAAAATAAATACATAATTTAAAGTTTTCTTAAAATTATTTTAGTTCAGTACCTCAATAAATTCTATTTGAATATATTATTTCTGTATCAAATCAAAACTTTTATGACAGTGGAGTTATATCTCCCTCTTTTGGAAAGCCAAAGCATGGCATTGTGATTGAAATTAAATTATTTTTTATGGATTTTCAGTTTATATAATTTCCTGAGCATACAGGCATAAATGTAATGTTTATGTTTTTGGAATGGTTTTTCTTTGGAATTTTATAACATCATTAAAAAGTCAAACTTGTGTATATATACACATATGTATTTCTTTAGGCTTGAGAACTATAAGCCATTTGATATGTTTCAGCCCAGGAAAATTTTATTTTGATACTTGAAAGGATTTTCTTTTTATTTAAAAAAAGTCAGTTTCACATATTTTGTAACTGTTAAATGTGATTTATAATATCTGTTAAAAAGCAGAACTTACAACAATAAAAGATATAGAAAGAAAATAGCAAAGTAGGTTTCTTTATAATTATCAATAGCTTGAGCCTCCCTCCTACCGTTTACTGTTTTATATTTTGTGAGTATTCTCCCCGATATGTTGCTAGGCATTTATAAACTGTCTTTCTCCTTGTCTTTCTGTCTCTGTATTTGTTTTCAGTCGCTTTTTACCCCCACTCAATATATCATACAAGGCTCTAAAAGTACATCAATAATTTATTTGAATCAACTGCATACTCATATTAATAGAGTGATATAAGCTAAAATATTATATATTAAATATATTGACATTATATCAATATATAACATAATATAATATATGTATAATATATATTTATCTACATACAATATATATTGTGTATTATATATTAATATAGTTATATGTAAATATCTAATATATAAATATTTAATATATATTTATATAATGCATGCTAATATATAAACATATTTAATATGTAGATATATATTATATATTATTATATATATAACATATATATATTCCAAGTATTTTACTTTGGCATAACTATTATTAAAAGAAATGAAAGCTTGTTGATATAATTAATGTTGATCACATAAATATTTTTCTTTTAATAACTAAAGTAATTTTATAAAAATTTTGTGACTTATTGAGTATTAAAACCAGGATCCCACTTTCATTATTATTGCTCAAAGAACATTTTCTATTTCCGTTGTCCTGCTGCCTGCATCTGGGAGTGGAAGTGCTCTGAATTTTGGTATATTGTTCAACAATGTTGAGTGTCTTGCTAGAATGTATAGTGTACTCTTTTGTAACTTAGCCTACAGAATGTGAAGAAATACTTCAGATTTAAAGATTTTTCATTTAATATTACCATGTTGCAAGAAGACTGCTGAAATATAATGTAAAAGGAAAATATGTACAAGAGTCAATTGGTTCTTTTGCTTTATAAAGTCACATCGAACATCAATGTAGTAGTTTCATTTGTTTAAATTCCATAAATTAGTTTCAGAACTTAATTACTTAAATAGTGTTTCTAAGGGGCTGAAAACAGTGCTTTGGCCTGCAAAATATAAATGGTTCATCCAACATGTCCTCATGTATATGTATGGTTATTATGAAACATGGTTGTTTGTGAACTGCCTCTGAATTTAAGGGAAAAACAACTCTCAGGAAAGGCCTTATTTTATATACAAATTAGAATATAATGAGATAAAATAATTTGAAGAATATACAGGTAATACCTTTTGTTTGTCATTGACATTTGCTTATTTATATTAAACTGGACTTTATTATTATACTTCATATTGTTAGTTTAAGATGGCCAATTAATCCTATGTTATTTACTTAAAAAGTCACATTTATGGTCATTTTGAGAAGTCTGAAGTGATAATACTAAGGAAAGAATCTATGATGTCTTGTACTGTGAATGATTTTTGAAAATCCCTGTCCATGTGAATATTTTCACCATTTTTTCAAATGAATTATGTAACTTAAAGATGAAAGTAACACTTCACTCACCTGTAAACCTTGAAACATTATTTCTGGCAAATAGGTAATTTCACTGTGAGTACTTGCAATAATATTTGGTTGATGGTTGAGGCACATGTAAGCTATACTATAAGCATGCTCATTTCTTGGGAAAACAACTACATAAGCTGTTTCATAAACAGTTGTTTCTCAGCTAAGCAGCAACCTTTGCCATTTTTCCTAAGACATGAACTCCCTTTTAAATTAATAATTATATCAAAAGTAACTCTAAAATCTGAAGAAATTAATCCTGTAGGTGTTTTCTTTTTCTTTCCAAAGATTTTTGGTCATTTTAGGCCCCAGTTTGTATCCATACTGTTTGTCTTCATAGTGCTGGCACTTTGTTGACACTTTTTAGGAGTGTTCTGTTTTTGCCCAACTATTTTTTCTTTTGATTTATTGATTTTAGATACACAGAGAGAGTGGAAGAGAAAGAGAAACATCAATTTGTTGTTCCACTTATTTGTGCATTCATTGGTTAATTTTTTAATGTATTTTTTATTTTTTATTGATTTTGGAAGGGTAAAGAGACTGAGAGACTGCTTTGCTCGTTATTCCATTTATTCTTGCATTCATTGGTTGTTTCTTGTATGTGCCCTGACCATGGGTCAAACCTCCAACCTTGGCGCATCAGAGACCAACTCAGTTAGCTGGCCAGGGCTGCCCAATCTGGTCTATTCTCCTCCAGTTCTTTAGGCCTCCAGTTTCCAGGTTCTACCTACAATTTTTTTATCTGAGCCTGTTTATTTTACTTCTTTTTTTTTTTTCAAAATTACTTTGACTCTGTAGACTCTCATATTCCTGTTTTCATGTGTTCTCTTCAAATCATGTCCCACTTGAGGTCAAACATCTTCAAATACCAGTTTAGGTATAGACTATCCCTGTCCCTCCAATCTTCTTCCTGTTCCCTGAGGATTACTATGTATTGCCAGCATCCATTTTTTTTTGTATGATAATCATATCAAATCTGCATATAAAGCTTAAATTTTGAAATTTCAACTTTGAAACCACATTCAGGGAGAAAAGAATTTTCCTAATGCAAAACCCTTTTTTGTATGTGTTCTCTCTCATGAAAAAGTTGGTTCTGAATGTATATGTAATTGTGTATAAGGAAGTGCAAAGGGAAATTGCAAGTGTGTGAGCTAATTAATTGTGACATGCCATTTATTATCTTTGAGTTTTGCATTGTTTATGCTTATGGAGATAATGATATTTTATTTGATTAAACATTATTCAAGGTTCTTACACAAAAAATACTGATTTCCATATGATTTAACACATATACTAGTTTCTTCCTTCTGTATCTTATATGGGTTCATTTACTAGTTGCAGAAACCTGGGTGCAAAGGATGTGAAAATTGTGATTTTAAGCTGTGTGTTCCCTCTGTTTGTTATAGGAAGGAATGCCATAAAATTGTTTGACTAATTGAAGAGTGAATATCAACTACAACTTTTAATTAAATTATAAATGGAATTCCTAAAAACAATATTGAAAGGAAAATCATCTACTTTTAGTAATGACATTTAAAGTAGCAATGATAAATATTATTTTGCAAAATGATTTATAATACAGAAATTATGCAATATATTTTAACTGATGGGTTAGAACTACAGGGTAAGATCAAAAACTTGAATAGATTGATCATTTTAGAAAGGCATTCCTAAGCACAATGGAAAGCTTTTCATAAATGAATTTTGTGAGAATGTTCATGAGCATACTTAGGACCAAAAATGAATAAATTTTGAGCCAACATAGGTATCTTTAGTGATTTAAGTGACATGAAATTTACTAAGTGTTTGAGAATAATAAATTGGCAGGGGGATTAGACTATGAAGAAATAAGAATAATTGTAAGTTATTACTGAATAAGAAATAAGTTAAAAATTCAAAGTAGATATTAAAACAAACTTCATTGCAAAATATTTTTTTATCATTTATACAGGTATTTACTATTATCAAGGTTTAGAAAATGCATATCCTATAGTTCTGGTGTTTTAAAAATAAAAATCTGTCATTTTATTATTGGTACACTGGTCCCTGTAGCTACTTTGTCTTTTGCTTTCTCGTGTCTAGCTTTTATCTCCTAAGGCACTAGACAGCAAACTACAGAATCAGAATCAGGGGCGACAGACAGGCTTGTGGTAGAGGACGGAAATGGGGCTCAGGGATCTTTGTTTTAAAATGTTCCTCATCTAGTTCTCATTGCACATCCAGGGTTGAAAACTGCTGCTAAAAATACATATGTATCACTGTCTACTATTCTCTTTACTGAATCCAGGAAGAAAATATTCATATTCCAAACATGTCACAGTTCAGCGTATACAAATCAATTTCAAGTGTTTAATTCCGTCTGTTAAGGTCAAGGGGACAGTATAATACATTTTAGAAAGATGATTATAAAAATTATTCTTTTCCTCTTTATGTTTTAGTGCTTATAGAAGTGAATCACAGGTGACTAGAAAATTAGGCTGCCCAAAGATATCTGTTCCCCGATTGTTCCCTTTATTTGAACATTGATTCTAGAAATACTTTAACTATATTAGCAGATTTTCTTTTCTTATATCCATGTACTGTGAAATATCTTGCACTGATTTTATAATGTTTATTCTTTTGTCCTTTATAATGTTTATTCAATGTGGGCATAGTAGATTTTAAATATAATTATAAAGTCTGGAAAATTTAACACTTTCATTTTTCCTTACAAGTATTTTTTTATAATAACATTATTGCATGCTTTTTTCTTCTATATTATGTAGGCATCAGTTCTTTTTTAAAGACAGGTTTTATTTAGTATTTGATCTTTTAATACTCTGCCAAAAGAAGAAAGAAAGTTATAGTGTATGTCTGTTTAGGTGAGTATTCTTTTTGGATATGCTTAATAGAAGTATTTGCCCTTTGACCAAGTGTGCCTTCAAATAATAATGAATAAAGGTATGCTTATAGGACATAACCTTTGTGGTAAAGTACATGTAATACTATATAAGCTTTTTATGATTTAAATATTTACACTTAACCTGAGTTCTTTTATTGAGTAGCACTGTTAAATGTTAAATGCCATCTTTAATGTTTAACCCCCTTCAATTTAAAGGTTTTTTTTTAATTACTCTTCAGTCTGTTTATTGTTACCCATCCTAATATGCCAATAGCTATAAATTTCCCCAAGTGACTCAGTTAGCCATGTGTCACTGCATCTCACCACACGGATATTCTCCGAGTCTCACTTGGAAGTTAGGTGGGTAATTCTCTGGCTTGTACTTTGTAAAGTACATTGTCGAAATTTCCTTACTTCTCAAACTTGTCAAACTTGGCGATCAACACTCGTCGGCTGTCTTATGCCTGTGCTATCTATGTAAGATGGAACTGTCTATATTTAATAATTTAAATACACCTGAACTAGGGAGGTTTAAAGTAAATAACTCTATTGTGAAGACTCCTGTTATATACCACTACCTCTTCCCCTCATCACTGTCTCCACCTCCAGTGCCTGAGTACTTATCAGAAGGACCACTGTAATTCTTGACCGCTTTTTATGCTATGAAAATCAGTTGACAAGAAATTACCCAAATACATATTTTGAGTTGCATGTCACTTGTAGTCATTACCCCTTTCTTGTTACAGTTTCTGTTTCATTACTTTCTCATTTCGTGATGGTTGTACTTACTCCCTATCAATATTTATACATACCTATTTGTAGTTTTCCTTCCCTTAATATTTAACTATTAGGAAGAATTCTTTTTATCATTAACTGTTTTCTTTATAGCCGTTAGTTATATTCTGAGACATTTCAGTTTTGATGTGTATTAAATATGTAATTGTATGTTTTCACAAAAGATCTTAGATTTTTAGAATTATGTATTTTGTATCTAGGTTTTGGAATGTCTCTAGATTTCATCTGAGAACTAAATTATTTCTTCCTCCACATTTTATAATTTACTTCATTGCCATAGCACTTAGAGTGGTTGCTTAGGAATTATGTTCTTTTCTTCAAATGATTTGATTTCTCACCAAATAGACTTTTGTAATTATACTTAGTGAAATATTTTGAAGAGTTTTAAGTCATTTTACTGTATAGTACCACCTCCATCCTAGCACTCCTGAAAATACTTCATACATTTTTTATTGACATTATACCAGATTATAACTCTGTTTACTTAATAGAATTCCAGCCTTCACTGCACATGGATGAATCTCTTTGAAGCACACTTTTCAGTAATGAAAACTCAACTGATCCCCCCTCCCTTTCATAGCTTTCTCTTTTATTACTATATTGATCTTTCAGTATCTTGGAAGTTTAAATCCTATATTTTTATATCATGTGTAATTCATTTGTTTTCTTGTCTAAGACACCTAATCAATCTTTACTCAATTACAACATTTCAGCATTGTTCCTATTCTTTTCACTTTGGAGTAATTTTCTCACTTGCTCAGGGATATTGTTTTCAATGCCTGCTAGCTAAACCTCACATAATCCCTTTGAATTTTGTCTTTTTGTGGTGACCTCTCTTTATAAGGTTTTTGTTCAGGTAATGTACTTGAAATGAAGCAAACACTTTATCAGTTCTACTTAGTTGTTTTTTTTTATTTCTTTAAAGATTTGTCTCAGTCAAAAGATAGTAACAGGAAAAATATTATAGTTATATTGCTTAGACTAGAAGATTGTGGAAAATGGTGAAAAGCCTTGGAAATAAAGTTCCTTTTTATAGGCATAGGAGCATCTGTCTCTAAATTATTCTAAATAAAAACCTACTTTTAGAATAGGAAGCAACCACTAATTTTCATTTGTTTCTTTTTGACAATATTCTGCAGTTTCTTCTCTCCCGTGTGTATTACAGAAAGGAACGTTTCTATCTCTGTAATTCTATAATTGGTGTTAAATCAGGAACAAAGTAGCTATGAGTATTATACTTCAAAAATCGTCTCTTTTTCTTTACATTGGTCATTGGTGTCCTTTATTCCAAAGTTTAATATAATATAATCTGATACTCTTTTTTGTCATATTACAGACTTATTTTTTATAGCAGATATGATTAATCTTTTCTTTCAGTGAAAGATTTTTTTTGTTAGTGACTTCATTTCTTTTAGAGAAATCCTTTATTCCTACTCAAGCTGTTACTCGATATAACCTTGGAAACATTTTTTTTGTTTCATGTTTTTAAAAATTGAATTGTGGTAGCATGCTTTTTTTGTTGTTGTTGTTCTGTTCTGTTTTGTTTTGTTTTGTTTTGCAGAAACTAAAAGTTTTATTTTTACTTTCCCAAGGAAGGGAAAGGACTAGTTTCAGAGATATGCACCAATCTGGAGGGGTTAGGGCTTTAGGCTTTTATGGGGTAATGGGGTGGTTGTAGAGCAGGCTGTTTCATCTGGGCTGCAACCTGTAAGTTCCTGGAGCCTCCTGACCTTCAGGGCACTTCTAGTAATTTTCTAGGCCTGAGGATAAAGGCTCATAAAATAATTAGGGTCAGTCATCCTCTGTGAGGTCCAGCTAGCTCTGGCAAAGAGGACCTGAGAAAGGGGCTTTGCCCTATTAAAACTGAAGCACAAAGTGGTAAGTAGCTTGTCCAAGGTCACACAGCTAGTAAATAGTAGGACAGGGAGGACTGGGATTTGATCCCAGTCAGTCTGGCACATTGCTTCTCTGTAGCTTGGTTCTGCTACCCTGAGATGTAGTTTTGCTTGTCTAGGTTTTCTTTTCCCTTCTTTAAATCTTTTTTTAAAAAATATATTTTATTGATTATGCTATACAGTTGTCCCATTCCCCCCCCCTTATTTGCCTCTGCCCTGCACCCCCCTCCCACCCGCATTCCCCTCACCCCAACCCCGATCCACATTCCCCATCCCTTAGTTCATGTCCATGGGTTGTACATATAAATTCTTTGGTGCTGGCTGGTGTGGCTCAGTGGATTGAGCACCAACCTATGAATCAAAGGGTGGCCGGTTCGATTCCCAGTCACGGCACATGCCTGGGTGGAGGACCAGGTCCCTGGTTGGGGGTGTGTGAGAGGCAACCAGTAGATGTTTCTCTCACACATTGATGCGATGTTCTGGCCACGTAGTTCAGTTTGTTAGAGCGCCATCATGATAGCATGTTTTAAAATAAGAAATCCTATGCAAAGCTAAAATAATGTGAGCCAATGACAATTTATTAATAGATTATTGTTTTTGAAGTTCAGCTGATTTCTGTCTTTTTCTTATTTAAGCTACTGGGAAGAATATCACCTTTTCTATTCTTTGTATTGTGTTCAGTGCTGTGTAACATAAGAGTTCAAGTGACTTAATCTAACGTTTAATCTGTTTTCTATCCACCTCAATCCCTGAATATCCTAGATGGTATCACAAGGACATCATGGTTTTTCAGTGATGACTCTATCACTGGCTTGCTTAAGGTTGTTTGATTAATTAAAAATTATGAAACAAAGATGGAGATGCCAAAAATGCACGGACTTTGATATCCAGATAAAACTTAGAGAACATTTTGAAAACTTAAAAAGCAGAAGTTGATACTTAATATAAACAATGGTAATATCAAGTATATCTCATATATAACCCTAATTTATCTAATTTTACTAATCAGTTATGTAGAGTTCTATCAAAGTTAATCCACACAATGGTCATTTACATATTGGCCTTATTATTATTAGAAAACCCCCTTGGTACTTTTATTGGTGTCTTAGCTTTCTTCCCTCAGTATTCTAAAATCTACTAGTAACTCGAAGTTCACAGTGAAATAACCTTTTAATGTCAGATAGTGTTTCTGATATTTATAATGTGAAAATTTAGAATGTAATTTCTTCAGTAAGCATTATTATAATTGTTTTGCCAACTGATCATTGATTTATTGAAATAGTTTCATCTCTGTATAATAAAGCAAGAATGTCAGGTACTGGGTATAAAAAATAATCCCTTAGCTTTTTCCCTATGGTAAATTTAGAGCTTTTATTTGCATCCTATAAAGAGTGATTGTTTTTGTTCAATCTCTGAAAATAACTTCCTAGGAGTAGGCTAGCAATAAAAACTCATATTACAAATTCACTTTTTTGAAGGCTTCTCCTATCAGTACTAAAGTTCAGCAACACATTTATTCTGAAGGAGTTTGCTTTTCCTTAGAATCATCAAGGAGACTTACCTTGTTTAGTGGAGGTCACTGAAGTACGCTGGTGTAGGTTTGTCTACTTTTGGTGAGTAGGAAGTTAATAAGAGATTAAAATGTGAATTTAAACTACTCATTAAGGTAACTTTAGTTTTGAACTCTTTCTGGCACTGACAAACCTGAACTAAATTTAAATACATTTTGTTTAATCTTAGAAAGCGATTGCCTCCAATTTTTTCCTGTATGGTTGTATTAGTTTACAATGGGTGCTGTACAAATTTGGTGTCTTTGAACAACAGAAGTTTGTTCTCTCACAGTTTTGGAGGCCAGAAGTTAAAAATCAGTGTAACTGGGTTGAGGTTAAGGTGTTGGCAGGGACGTGCTGTCTCTGTAAGGGAGAATCTGTTCCTTACCCCTTCCAGCTTCTCTTGGTTGTTGGCATTCCCTGGCTGTCACATCCTTTACTTGGCTGCATTGCCTTGTCCTCTCTCTGTTTAAAATACCCGTCTTCCTTCCACTAGAAGGAGATATGTAATTGCTCTCCTGGATAATATGTGAAATCTCTCCATTTTAAGGTCCTTACTTTTATAGGCATCTGCAAAGATCCATTTTTTTCCATGTAAAATATCATTCACAGATTTTAGGGAATAGGATATAGACATCTTGAGGGGCCAGTTTTCTTTCTCCCCAAATGACAGAGATTTCTTTCTTCTATAACCTTACCTAATTTTAAGAAAGGTTCAAGCAAGGATAACAAACAAAAATATGAACAAATGTATACTCATAGGTCCATTGTTTTCACACAGTATAGTAGTAGTAATTTTAGTTTAATTAAAATGAGATTTAAGAGCTTTTTAAAAATTATATTAAGTTATGTTAGTTTTCATTGTATCTATGCATTTAAAATAATTTTATTCTGTGGTATTTGTAAATATTAAAAACATATTTGTTTCTTCAGGATTCTAGTCATTGGTAGCATCAACAAATTCTCCTCTAGAATATCATAATTTTCCTATTAAATGATGAACTTTGGATTACTTTTTTCTAACACTTTCTCTTTATTTTTGTTCCACACTTTTCTAAGTATCACTTAAGATAAATTGCAGTATGTTCTATGTGTATGTGTGTACATTTCTTCTCTCTATAAATGCATTTATATAGATATAGATATATTTCACTCACATTTTATGCATACAGACAATACTTTTATTTACATTGCACATTGGTATGGCTATACCCATTGTTGTGTATGTTATATATTTATATATACTGTCAGTTATATTGAATATTTTATATACTTACATATTTATATGTGTATATCTATCTATCTATCTATCTATCTATCTATCTATTATATAATATAACCTAGAGGTAATTTAAAAGAGGAGGTATATTATATAACTTAGAGGTAATTTAAAAGATTTATATTGTTTTATAAACTAGAAGTGACTTTGCTTGGTTATTTACTTTAACCTGTACCTCATTAAGAATTTATTTTAATATATATTTTAAGTCATCCTCAAACAATTTTTTTGAGAAAAGGTTATATCATCAAAGCATATAGTTGTGGTTTGGGTTGTATAATCTGGGAAAATTGAATGGTATTATTCAATATCTGTGTCTTGTCTCTTGGTATTCTATATGTTCACTCATGAAACCCAGAGTTCCATTCAATGGCATTTTCCAGGGTATGCTAACACATCTAATCAGCTGAATACATTCACTCTTTTTATGTAAAATTATAGGCCATCTAAGGAGCATCTTATCTCATATTTTTAGTCCATAGGAGCAATATTTTTGGCAAGAAGCATTTCAAAATATATACCTAGAATGAGTGAATACACATACACAATTCTTTTTTCTGTCTTCACTATTTTACCAATCCATTTCTTATAGTGTATGTTTGAGTTTTTGTTTTCTAAAGATTTTATTTATTTATTTTTAGGCAGTGGGGAAAGGACAGAGAGAGGGAGAGAAACATTAATGTGTGGTTGCACTCATGCATGCCCCCCACTTGTACTCATGCATGCCCCCTACTGGGGACCTGGCCTTCAACCCAGGCATGTGTCCTGACTGGGAATCGGACCAGTGACCCATTGGTTTGCAGACTGGCATTCAGTCCACTGAGCCACACCAGCCAGGGCTTATGTTTGAGTTCTAAATGATATTTGTTAATAATATTTGACTTCGTACATGTCACTCAATCAGTTTGGTTTTTGCTTGTGTAGAGGTTTCTTTCATTTACTTTTTTATTTATTTTACTAATGTCTTTTGATAGTAACCTCCTATAAGTCAAAGATATAACTTAGCTCATTAAAAAAGAGCCTATTAACATTTTTAGAGTTAACATCCAGAATGTTACAATTTTACAAAATATCTATTTGCCCTATAAAAAATTTTCATCATGGTATTAATTTTATTAGTATATTCCTTTAAAGTGATTTAATAATTTTTAAAGTTTTATTTTTAGCACTATCAACATATTTAAGATACACAATATATGTAACATGTTTAGCACACCTCCCCAGTGTGTATGCAATTATTTAATCCATCTATTTGCAATCCTTACTAAAATACTTATCTTTTTCTAATCATATAGAAGCTCTACAAGGGAAATGAAGTGATAACAATATAGAAGCATACACTGGAAAATAGAAGCTATTAAAACCTCTCTATCCATAGCCAACCAGCTCAGTATTTTTTCTATCTTTTTAAATATTTTAGTCTATGAGTTTGTGTGCATTTACATTAGGAAGGTGCAGCACATTATTTTTTTTAACTTTTTAAAAAATATTTTCTTTATTTATTTTTAGAGAGAGGGGAATGGAAGGAGAAGGAGAGGGAACATCGATGTGTGGTTGCCTCTCACATGGCCCCCACTGGGAACCTGGCCTACAACCCAGGCATGTGCCCTGACTGGGAATCAAACTAGCGACCCTTTGGTTTGCAGCCCGTGCTCAATTCACTGAGCTTTGCCAGCCAGGACATTATTTTTTATAATGAAAAAAAATTGCAACCTTCAATACAGAGTGAGACAAAAGTAGGTTTACAGGTGTTCCTATGGAAAATAATATACAGTGATTAATAAGTAATGATATCAGAATAAACTCTGTATTTCATGTACACACAACAGAAAATACACTTTTTCCCCACTTTGCATAAATCAATTATTTTTAACAACTATTATTATTCAGCCACTTACTTTTTGCTAATGAAAGTAACACTAAAATTAATAGACAAAGATAGAGTTTTTTGCGCACATTTCTGATTATTTCCACATGATAAACTTCCATCATTCAAATTGCTGAGTCATTGAGAATTATTGTTTTAATATTTGATGCATATTGCCAAATTGCTATTCACAACTATTATACTATTCTGTACTCATACCAGCCTTATATAAGACTTGCAATTGGGTATTATCATGTGAACTCTTCTACCCATCAGATATGAGACTTATTATTGTTGATAGATTATTCAAGCTAGCTCTTTATTTTCTTTTTTTACTTTAAATATTTTTTTAAATTTTTCAGTTACAGTTAGTTGACATACAATATTATATTTTTCAGGTGTACAATTCAGTGACTAGACATTATATAACTTAGTAAGTGATCACTCAGATAACTCTAGTACCCATATGATACCATACATAGTTATTACAATATTATTGATTATATTTTATGTTCTGCATTTGATATCCATATGACTATTCTGTAACTACCAGTTTTTACTTCTAAATCCCTTTACTATTTCAACCTCCCTGCAACACTTCTCCCATCTGGCAACTGTCAAAATGTTCTCTTTGTCTTTGAATCTGCTTCTGTTCTGTTTGTTTCCTTCTTTTTTTAGATTTCCACATACAAGTGAGATCTCATGGCATTTGTCTTCTCTGTCTGACTTACATCACTCAAGCGTAGTACCTTCTAGATCCCTCCGTGTTGTTGCAGATGGCAAGATTTCAATCTCTTTAATGACTGAGTCATATCTGTTGTGTGTGTGCACAACTTCTCTATCCTTTCGTCTGTTGATGGACACTTAGGTGGCTTCCATATCTTAGCTATTGTAAATAATGCTGCAATGAATGTATGTATGAATGTATATGTCTTTTTGACATTTGGATGTGTATGTCTTTTTGATTTAGTGTTCTGAGTTTCTTCAGATAAATAAATACCCTAGCTCTTTCTTTTCCATTTGCTATATAGCATGTGCTATTTTGAGATTGTAAACTAAATGATATAAAGCCTTATCATGTAAAAATCTTTCATTTGAACTTGAACTCCAGAGAGCAAAAATCTGTGAAGTACCCTCTTCTCACTCCCCCTATAAGCAAATTTGTGGGCAAAGTTTAGTCCAGAAAGATTATATTCTTTAGTCATTGGGATGTCTCTCATGATGGATTTATTTAGATTTATTATAATACTCTTAGTCGGTTAGCCCAACCATCTAGGAATAACAAATCAAAAGCAAGGGGAGGTGTCTGTTCTAGGCAATTGTACTAGGAAGGTGTAAACTACTGTCACAAAGGTACCTGCAAAGTTCAGGGACCTAAAGAGCAGAAAAATTAATTTACCTTTTATGTAATGATCTCAGATAGGTATTCTAGATTTTGTGAGACTTTGTTTTACATATTTAGGGACCTAGACTGTAATTTCATTACTAAGGAAGAAGGAGGCAATTGGATAATTAAAAGCGCCCACCCCAAAAAGCAACACTTTAGTTGTTAGAGATAACTAATAGACGTGTCTAATAAAAACACTAATAGACTGCTGGTTCCCAGAGGAGAGGGGGTGTTGGAGGACTGGGTGAAAAAGGTGAAGGGATTAAGAATTACAAATTGATAGTTAAGTGTAGCCGTTGGAAATGTAAAGTACAACACAGGGAATGTAGTTGATAACATTGTAATAACTGCATGTGCCAGGTGTGTGCTGAAAATATTGAGGGGATCACTTTAAAAAGTATATGATTATCTAAGCAGTATGTTGTACTCCTGAAACTAATATAAAATAAACTGAATATAAACTGTGATTAAAAATAAAATTAAAAAAAGAAGAAAACACTAATAGAAATGAAGAAATATGACTTTTGAAAACAAATACATTGAGCCCTTTCGGTGAATGAGTAAATAATCTGTTGTCAGGTATAGGATTTGATTTTATTCTACCCACAAGCTTATATTAGCCTGTTACTGTTTCATGGATTGTGGCAGAAAACACAGAGCTCCCGAGTCGGAGACAAATGGTTTTATTACTCATGTACAGAAAGCAGTATAAGCACCATATCTGCATTCCAAGATATGGTTCCCCTTGCCTTCCAAGTCCCATAGGGTTGAAACGGTGCGATCCAGATGGATGCTACTCACATGGTTGATTTGCCTCCTAGCTGAGGCAAAGCAGCTATTCACCTTGGGGGGATCCATTGTTCTATAGCAAAAGTAATCAAGTTTGTTCTTTGTCTTCAAGGAAGGCATCTCATTTCTCAGGGCTGTTTGCTAAATATAACCGGACCCTGTCAAGAATAGTCAGGGCCATGTATTCTTGGTATGCTAAGCAAAATAAGTAGAAGTGTAGGGGATTCTTAGAAGGACTATTTCTTCCAACCCCTATCGCTCAGTAGCCTCTGAAGATATTTCATGTGTACAGCAAGATAGACATTCTAAAGAATGAGGAAATTATGGTCAGCATGAGGAGAGTCTTCATGTTCTTATATTTCAAATATTTCTCTACTAACAAATGTCTTCAAAAGTAGTTATTTATTTATATTTATGTTTATTCATTTATGTCTATAAAAGGAGTTGTAGAGCCATTTGCAAAAGAGAGGGAAAATAGATGGCTGGATTAGGCAGAATGTTATTCAATGAAAACTGCTTTTTAGTATTTTATTTCCCCATAACCTATTCTAGGTTGATGAATGAGCAAAAGGTCTTTTTCTCAAACTTATCACTCCTGCATATTATACTAGACATTCATGTGACCAAAGGGACATATTTTGGGTAGTTTGGGGGTCAAAATACTACAGAAGTGGGTTGAATTTGTTCATTCATGTTTTTGTGATAATTACTCGACTAACAGCAACTCTTGGCTATGATTGGCTTCAGTTAGTGGTAGGCTTAATAAAGGAGAAATAATTGATTTTGTGTAATTTAGACATTCTTTTTGACCATAGACTTGCCTCCTCCATTGGCCTAAATTATGGTTTATTTTTGTACCTGAGGGAAGTGCTGTGGAAGTCTGGTAAGAATAAGGAAGTGAGTACCAGAAGTTCTGTGTTGAGCTTTTGGCCATGCCACGTAGTGACTTTGGGATTTTTGGCAGTTTACATAATCTCACTTAATATTTTTGTCTTGAAGATTCTCTGGAATCAAGTGAGATATGACTATGAAATCTTTTCTAAATTGTAATACATTATGCAAATATTTAATTACTAGGAATTATGCAAACTTGAGCATTTCTCTATTAAAGGAAACTGAAGAATATGTCCTCTCCATGCTGAGGATATGTTACAACTCCTAATCTGAACATTTTTGCTCATATCCTACCTACTTTTAGAAGGTTTAATTTAAAAAGAACTTTTAAAAAAGCTTTAATTTCAGTCACTTGAACACTTAGTTTATGTAGCTTACTTTTTATATAAACATGTTGATCAATTCAGTTTTCTGATAGATTCTATATTAAATCTAAAATGGTGGATTCAGTAAAAACTGTGTTTGCATTTTATTCTTATTTTTTATTATTGATAACAATAGTGATACTATTGGCAAATAAAGAAGTGGATAGCTTAAGGGTAAAATGTTTGTCTTTATATGGGAAAGCATACTTGGAATAGGGTATAGAAGAATTTTAAAAGGGATAGAAAATATTTTCAGTGTTGTATATATGTATGTTTGTGTGTGCACAATACAGGTATTAATCAAAACCATTTTTCTCCTTTAACTTCTTGAAAATGTTATAATTAATTGCTGTGGGAGGAAAAGGAAGAGATGGTGATATAACTCACCTGTCACTTTTTTATAATAGGGCAGGATTATTTCCTCCTGATGATTGATTTATTGACTGCAGTTCCCAAATAATATTAATGTCTTTTATTATCTACTGAATGCTGAGTTTAATTAACCACTCTAATGGTTGGTTTGCAATGATGGAAATTGAGAGAGAATCATAAAATATTCTAGATAGAAGTTACTTTAAGGGTCATATACTATAGCAGATGAGGAAAGCAAGATCCATAGAAATAAAACATCTTTAAGGTCACACATCTGGATGGTAGTTTAGATTCTTAATGATCATTCCTCCTTTTCCGACTTATAGCAGTGCACATAAACTATAATGCATTATCTTAGTTTTGAAGTATTTTAAAACTATAACATTTTGTTCTCTTTTTAGGTAGTTATTAGGAGCAAAAGTGGAGAGATTTTGTATCGTATTTCACCGTGGGCGAAGTATGTGGCTCGTGAAGGTGATAATGTGACTTATGATTGGATACACTGGGATCCTGAACACACTTACAAAGTGAGAACAACAAATCTTTAAATAAATGCTTGTTCCAATATTTTTAGGAAAATTAATTTTTACTTTTATAACTTTTATAGTACTGTGTAACTTTTCAATGCTGTTTAATATTTTATGTCATACTACATCTGTTTGCTATACGTATATTAGATTCTACTATCTGTAGCCAATGAAGTATAAAAGTGATTTTTTTTCTAATCATGTGTTCCTGAGGTTGAGGGGAGAAATAAAACTAAATCCCTACATAGTGACCTATAAGGAACACTGATTATTTTTTTGAATCTTAAACAAGTTTTCTGATTCATCAAAGACTCTTCAGTGATGTGATATTTCCATTGTCATGAATTTGAAGCAGGATCAGTGTCCTTAAGAACAAAGAATAGTGAAGACATTTCATGAATGTATTAGGGTAATTGTTAAGTCTGTCTTATTCACAAGAGTTACAGGTATCTGTGCTGGCTGGTGTGGCTCAGGGCATTGAGTGCCAGCCTGTGAAACAAAGGGTTGCCACTTCGATTCCCAGTCAGGGCACATGCCTGGGTTGTGGCCAGGTCCCTGGTTGGAGGTGTGTGAGAGGCAACCACACATTGATGTTTCTCTCTCTCTCTTTCTTCCTTCCCCTTTCTCTAAAAATAAGTAAAATAAAATCTTTGAAAAAAAGAGTTAGATATCTTTGTACTCACTTTTCTGTCCTTTAGGTTACTGGGGCTTGTTGATAAGTGCTTGGCATTTAATAATTATGTATTCATTTCATAGCTGTTGTGTTTTCTCTAAGGCTTAGGCTCAAAACATATCTTCACTCAATGGTGAGGCATAAGCCATTACATGATTGCTTTTTTAAATAGGTTCATTAACATGATTCTAAAAAGGATTTTGTTTTTCTGAAAAGAAAACTAAATGGATGTAACCAGGCTTTTTTTTTTTTTTTAAATGTGAAAACAGTATCAGAGTTTTGTCTGAGTTGATTCACCTTTTCATGTAACGTGCTTAATCGGCTAGAGTTATACTTGCATTCCTGTTCTAACTGTATACCTAACTTTATACTTCGTAGCTTAAGCATTCCAGGCCAAAGAAGCCAAGAGGTCTACGAATTTATGAATCTCATGTGGGGATTTCTTCCCATGAAGGAAAAGTAGCTTCTTATAAACATTTCACATGTAATGTACTACCGAGAATCAAAGACCTTGGTAAGTAATAACTGTGATATTTTTTCAGATAAAATTTTAATGAATCTGTTTTCTTATTAGAAAAGCTAATTACAAGTGTCTCCTTTCGTGTTAAGAGATTAAATGTGTAATAGAATTGAATTTTATTTTAGGCTTCTCAAATTGCCTGCAATAGTGATAGCATAAAAAGAGAAATGGTATAAAAATAAGAATTCAATATATTATTCCAATTACAATTTTAAGTAATGTGAACTAGTTACATGTAAAATCATAGATAAATACATAAGCATAATTACTTTTTTATAGGAGAGAACTTTTATCATTTAAGTGGTCATTGAGTAAAGCCTGTCCATTTCAGTTTCTTAGGGAAAAAAATTGTACATTCATAGGATGAAAGATAACTGGAATTCATTTTTATGTCCAAGTCATTATACATATGGCTCTTGTCTGGATGACATTTTTGACAAATATTTGTGGTAAATCTTCTGTGTGAGACACATTGTTGTAGATGGTTGGGACTGTGATAACACAAACCCTGTCTTCGCAGGAATAACTGGGAGGGTGAATGGTGTACTGCTGAATTATTGATTCAGTGTGCTTTAAACCTATTCTTTTTCTTTTTATAGCTATGTTTTTTTTTTGTATCATTTCATAGCATATTAGCACCTGCTCCAATGGCTAAACAGGAAGATAAAGTACATTTAATTACTGTGCTTTTGCTAGGCAGTCCAAATTTTGGTTGCAAGAAAGTTTTGTAATTCATGGTTAAAGTTTTCAGTTATATACAGATTGAAATTATCTGTGATAATGAGGTTAATTTCCAGAAACCAAAATTAAATAATATAAGGAGAATTTAACACTGATTACATTTAATAGATATTATGTTAAAATTGTTGTATTTGAGATATGCTGCTATTTTATAATATAATAAATGATTTATGGCTTTGTTCTTGTAGAAGGTTCAGTAGAGTAAGGATTTTCTCATTTATCTTTGTTCGAATTACCTAGGCTAGTATTCTGAACATAAATAAATCTAGGAATGATTAATGCCATAAAATTAACAATAAAACTATAAATTGTTACTTTATTATAAGAATAATATTTATTGTATAATAGAGAAATAAACTGCAAACTTTATATTTTGTTATAAAATATATAATTTATGTTATCTGAGCAGTTTATATATATGTATTTCTATCAAGGCAAGTGTAGTTAATTTGAAATTTTTTGCAGTAAAAAGGCAAACAATTGTAAGCTTTTCAGCAGATTATGAACCATGGAGTTTGTTATTTTTTTTTTAATTTATCAATCCCTAAGTCTGAATGTGAATTTGTAATTGTTCCAATATTAATTATGTACTGAACTATGTGCACAAGAAGCTATGTTGACCTGAATTGGACTTTGAGAATGGGAAAAGACTATTACCTATACATTTTACAGAAATACAACTTACAAAGCAATCAAATCATATTTGAAAATTATATCAAATTGTACTTGGAAGAAGAAAAACCTGATTTTTTAGTTTTTTTATAATTTTTTCTCTGATTATTTGCTTACATTAAAAACACATTAATAAATACATTTAAATGTTACAGATTTTTAGAAAAGGCAGTGCCTACTTTTTTGAGTCATTTCATTTAGTGTTAGAGCAGAACATTTTCAAATAGAGGAAGAAAGATTGTTGCATGTACCTGTGCGTGTGCTCACGTATGCACACAGGCAACTTTAGAGTCATTTAATAGGTGTAAGAAATAGTGGGAAGAGAATAATTAATGCTAACTTTATAACAGCTCCTTTGTGGGAAAATGGATTTGTTGCTATGTCTTATGGTATATAGAAGAATAACTGAAATATAAAGAAAAAAGTAAAATAAAAAGCATATGGCATGCAATTGGTTACTTTTATTTAGCATTCATAATCTTCAATATGAATATTACAAGTACAGCTGAAGTTTAGCATATGGAGATTTCCATCTTTAATATTCTAAATCCAAATTAAGAGTCTATTTGCATATAATTTATTACTTGTTAAAATGAAGACATTTGAAATAGCTAGTTAGAGTATAACTCTCAAGAACTAACTGTCCGATTTTGTTAGAAGGTCAGACAAGCAAAAGATATTAAAGTAGTAGAACTTTTCAAAATGATCGTCATTTATATGTAAATGATGATGTGTAAAATGTAATATCTTCAGAACAAGGATTCTATGTTTATATATATTTTTTATTCTTTTTCAAAATGTGGTTTTAATCTTTATTTGACCTTTGCTCATATAGGGTACAACTGCATTCAATTGATGGCGATCATGGAACATGCTTATTATGCCAGTTTTGGTTACCAAGTCACAAGCTTCTTTGCTGCTTCAAGGTAAAAGGAAAGACTCATTACATCCATTCTTTTTTGAGTAAAAAGTTAAAAATGTAGTTTTATATTTTATATGATGTCATTTTGTAACCTGTTTTAGGGTTAACAGAGTTAACATAAGGTTAGCATTTTTAAAATCATAGTTTCATCCCATCTAGTCTTAGAGGTTGACCTTGATTAATGTTGTTTTTCATGAAATGATTTCTGATCAAGAATATTCAGTTGCTTGCTGAAATTTTCATGATTGGGAGGCCCAAGCTTTAGTTAGAAAATCATGTCTTACAGAAGCCATTACTGCCAGAACTCACATCTTTTTATAGGAAATGATTGACTCATGTAAGAAGGTGACTGAGGAGTCCCTTGGTAGGACATGGGGCTACCATTCATAGAAGGATTGTCCTTCCCAGGCTGAAGTCTAAGGAATGGTGCCTTCTATGAAGAAAGATACAAGGCCTTCTGTGCAGTTGAAGTGCTGACCTGAATGATGACAAAGTGAACATGTCTAACACTGTTTTGGCCTCATGGCAAATATACTGCGGCGACATAGAGACTTTCATCCAATAATCCTACATATAATGATTTCCACCTGCAGTAGAAACAAATGTCGGGGTGCTATAATAGCATAGAATCAGAGGTCTGATCAGATAAGATTAAATTAGACAGGAATTGATATTAGCACTGAGATCTAAAGCATGATTAAAAATTAACTTGGGGAGGAGTGAAGTGGGACTAGGTAGATAAAATTCAAGACAAAAAAATAAACTATATTCATTTACCTGCTTTCCTTTATTGTAGTTCTTCTTGAATAAGTTACCTTTATTTACTCTAATTCCTCCACTTTTCTTCTTTCTTAAACTTATTCAAAGGAATCTTTTCACCTCTTCATTGAAAGTGCTCTTTTTCAGTGGTACTGATAGCCTCCATATTATCAAGTCCAAAGATAAGCTCTTACTTGTATTGTCAACAGCATTTGGCACAATTGGTTACTCCCACCTCCTTGGAACTTTTCTTTTGCCTTGCCTTTTAGAATACTTTACCCCCTTTCTTGTGATTTCTTTCTTATTTCCTTTGTTCTTTCTGACCAGTAAAAATTGTATCTACCAGTGCTCAGCCCTTGGTTTCATTCTTTTCTCTGTTTATATGAAGTACCTTGGGTCTCATTAAGTCTCACACATTCCTATGGCTTAAATACACTATATATGCCAGCTCCCAAATTTCACTCTCTAGTTCTGGCCTCTGTTCTGAACTTCAAACAGTGTCTGTTTGACATTGGAATATCTAATCCTTACATAATACTTAACACATCCCAAATTAAATTCTTGATCTTACCTTCTATTTTCCTCCTCCAGTCATCTCTCCTAGTTCTGTAAATGTGAACTCCATCTTCCAGTTGTTCAAGCCAAAGACCTTTGTGATGTACATGACTCTTCTTTTCTGTCTCTCTAGCTCTAGCTCTATCATAAAATTTAGCTGTCTGTAACTTCAAAATGTGTCCCACATCTGGCTGCATCAACTGCTACCACTCTGTTCCAAGTTGCTGTTATATCTTACCTCTATTATTTCACTAGTTCTTTAACTGGTCGCTCTATTTTCTCTTATCCTCCTATGCTTTCCCTAGTCTTTTCTTCCTCCATAAACATGGACTACTTCCTGCATAGTGTCCACAGTAAATGTTTGAAAATAAAAGTTAAATCATGTCACTCTTTTTCAAAGAATCTTCTAGTGATTCTCTTTCAAAATAAAAGCCAAAGGTTTTATATTGATCCATAACACCCCGCACCACAAGTCTTGGCAGCCCCTGTGGTCTTGTTCATTCCACTCCAGCTACAGTAGCATATTTACTGTTCTCCAAATGCCCCGAGCTCATTTCTGTCTCCAGTGCTCTTTCTCTCTGAGCACTCTTCTCATTAACTATTCACATGCCTTGCTCCCTACTTCTTTAAGGCTTTTGCTCAGATATTGCTTCATGAAACTTTTATAGCAGTCCTTATTCAAAATAGCAAACCTGCCCTTCTTACCATTGGTTTTGCTTCATTTTTTAAAAATAAGTTACTGCTATCTGAGAGTCTACATATTTTGCTTATTTGTTTGTTTTTCCCAACTAGAATGCAACATTTATAAATGCAGTGATTCCTATTTTGTTCACTGCTGAATCCCCAGAGCATAGAAAATTTCATGACATGGTAGATGGCCTAACAAGTATGTGTTAAACAAACGAATGAATGAATAAAACTTTAGTAGTGTTCATTCATTGAACATGCTGTTCACTGAGTGGAAAAAAGGCTTGGTGGCTAGGATAAAGAGAGCAAGTGGTAGAATGTCATAAGTCTGAAGTTATTCGAAAGAGCCACATTAAGCAGTGCAGTAGGTCATGATTAGGACACTAATATTCATCCTGAGAAGATGATATAATCTTACTTGCATTTTTAAAATATAGGTCTTGCCGCTCATTAGAGTCGGCTATTAAGAGAACTGCCGTATACTAAGCACTGTGCTGCACCATGCGTGGGAAACCGGTTAGGCACAGCCCCTGCCCTCAAGAAGCATGTGGTCTAGTGAGGAAGAGCCACAGTAAACAATCATAAGGGTGACCATTTAACGAACTATAGAAATGATCCCTGAAAGTATAGTCTTATAACGGTGACCATTTAAAAGACAAAGATGATGCTGCGGAAAACTGTAATGCCAAGATTTTACACAGATTAAGAAAGGACTCCCTTTTGGGTGTGATTTTGTTCTCTTTTTAATGTAGACTGGAAAACTCCTTTTAACATAAACACGTATGAGCAGGAACTTTTCAGCTTGGGTGGTGTCATACATGGCATTTTCTCTTGGCCTGTTGCTACCTGAGCACATTTCAGTTTAGGAATAAGTAAATGCAGGACGGATGACCTCAATCAAGGTCCCAAAGACTTTCAAAGGGATACTTTAAGAGTTCACGTAAGCCCAACCATATAAACTCAAAGGTTTGGCTGTGCCTGTGAACAGGAATGGCCATGTTTCCAGGATTAGTCAGACTTGGAGATGGAAATCAGAAACTCTGAGTATAGAGAAGTGGGATTCTGTAATCTAACTGTTCAAAATGTGAATTTTTCTTGACATATAAATCTGCATTTAATAGCTTAATTGAATTCTTTATTGAATGCTTTTAAATTTGCTCAATAGCAAATATTAAGCAACTTTGACTTTTACCTGTCATATGGTATTTGCATATTTAAAATATGTAGTACAGTACTGATAAAACAAATGATTCGCAGTAAATAATTGGCTGTTTGCTTTAAATATGATGTAATCTTGTTTTTGCTGTGTTCTTTATCTTTAGTCGTTACGGAACTCCTGAAGAGCTAAAAGAACTGGTTGACACAGCTCACTCCATGGGTATTACTGTCCTCTTAGATGTGGTACACAGCCATGCCTCAAAAAATTCAGAGGATGGATTGAATATGTTTGACGGGACGGATTCTTGTTATTTTCACTCTGGACCTAGAGGGAATCATGATCTTTGGGATAGTCGATTGTTTGCGTACTCTAGGTAGGTACATATAATGTTGAAGTGTTTTCTTTATTTAAAATTAATTTTAAGGAATTTCACTAAATTTTTCGTGTCTGTACCCTTTCACTGATTATTTAATTTCTTAAAATGAGTTTTTATAATTTTATAAAGAATGTTTGGCATACATATAGAATTTAATTTGTTTTGTATAACACATATTCATGGTAAGTTGCATTAAATTTTAGTTTTATAAATCTTTTGCCATTTAAAATATTTTGGTGATGTTCCCATTTAAAAGGATTAATGCAAAGCATTTTTTAATATCAAAAAGAGTCAGGTTGAATTAACCTTAGCGAGTCTCCCTTTAATAAAGAAATACACATTGTTTTAAGTAGGTTAGTTTTAAAAATCATACTTCATGTTTTGCTGTCTTAATAATACCACCATGTTTTAGTCTGCAGGTAAATAATTATAATAACAACTAACATTTATAAGTATGTAAACAATATGTCAAATATGGTGCTGAATGTTTTAGCTATATTAGCTACATATTTTTTTTTTTATTTTGAATGACAACTCTACTTATATAAAGTAAATACTATTGTTTTTCTTCTGGTTATATTTTGCTTGCTTATAAGCTAAGTAGTATTTTTATAGCCATCTTACAGATAATAAGCTAAGGAATAGTGTTAAAACAGTTTGGTGAGATTACATACATCTCTGACTTCCTTTACCATCTCAGCAGAAGTGTGTTTTAGGTGATTAAATCTAAATAGCATGATATGACAAAAAATTTTTAAAATGCCAAAATACTCTTAACTTATATCTGTTATTTATCATAAGTGGAAATGTAAAGAAAATTGTTATCAGGCATATTAAAAGTAGCAAAGCATCAAGTAATATATAACTGATTTTTAAAATAATAAGTATTTTGAGAAGAATTTAATGAATTTTGTGAATGTTTTATATTATATAAACAGTCATATACCTGGAAAATGAGTAGTGTAGAAAACTGGTTAAGAAAATAATTTGATAAAATGAAGAATTCTAATTTTTTAGTACAAATTAGATGACTTTTACATAGATGAAATTATTTCACTATACTATTTTCTTAATATCATATAGTTGTGTATTTCATAGCCATCTAGGAATCACTCACACCAGATGAAGCAGCATAATGTATGAGAAAAGACGTAAGAGGCAAAAGCTGGTGGCAGGGTTCCAGGCCTAGCTTCACTCTAGTATGAATCAATTAATCATTGTTTCTCAGTTTTTTCATTTTAAAAAAGAAAGAGAGTTTGGGAGCTAATAGCCACTCCTTCTGTAAGGGTATTTTGTAGTTTGATCACTTTTTTGAACATTGCCTTTTACAGTTTGGATTTATAACAAGTAAAAAGGACTAAATTCAGCTGTGCTAATTTTGTGATATAACCCCACTAATTACATTATTAGGTAAATCTTATATATGTTGATTGTGGACAGGAAATGCAATTAATTGAACTCTCCAGTTTATACTGGATGAGTGAGAGTTAACTCTGTCCTGTAGAACTGTGCTTTATGGAATACATTAAATGTTTAAATTTGATTTGACAACAATCAAATTTAAACAATTTGACAACGATTGTTTCATAGAACTGTATCTTAAAAAGAAATGCATTAAGTGGGTAAATTTTATGTATTGAATTCTTTATTTTATTAAAATATTAATTATAAAATATTTTCTGTACCATAAGCTCTTGAAGTCTGGAGTTGTCAATTTTCTAAAGAAAAGGGATTATACATATTTCTTTTAAAATTTATTACAGAAATCAAGACATAGTTATCATTTTTGTTGAATTCATGGTTTCTTTTGTTATTGAATTAACTATTAATTTTTCTCAGGTGTTTACTTTTGGTAAATAACATATGTTACCATTTTAGCTTATTATTATTTTTATGGTTACTATTTTTGACTTTGCTATATCCTATAGTCTTAGTCCTCTGTAAATATAGTTCTACTTAGAATGAAATTCTATCATTTTAGATGGTCTATCTAAATTTTCCAGTTTTTAAAAAATTACTATTTCTTACATAGATTTATAATATTGGGTTATAATATCATTAAATACTCTAGATAAAAATCCTACAAAGCTAAGGTATATCCTAAAGTTAAACAAATTCTTACATACTTAAATTCTACAATATATAAAATACTAAAGTTTCTCATGTTCTTTGAAATATTTTCTTAATATTACATGCAATTTATTGAAAACTTTATTCACAAAATTTGTATTATTAGCCTGATGCCATTTATCAGGCTTTTTACATTCTTTTTCTTCTGTTCTCATTGTTTATAGCACATGTATAATGCTGGAGTCATTTCCTAATCAGCATTCATGATTCAAATCGACTCTGCTATTTTGGTTATCTATTGCTGCATAACACACCAGACCAAAATTGAGTGACTTCGGACAATAGCAGTTGTTCATTTTGTTTCTGTATCTGTAGTTTAGCCACAGTTCAGGCAGAACAGCTCTCTTTTCCATGTTGTGTCAGCTGGAGTGACTTCTCTGGGGGTGGAGCATCTACTTTACAGATGGTTTCCTCATATGACTGACATTTGGTGCTGGATCTTAGCTAGGAGTTCAGCTCTGGCTTTGTGTTAAAGGGCTTCATTTCCTCCTATTGCAGCCCACTCTACTGCTTACCTGGGTACCTCACAGGAGTGAGGGTTTCAAATAACAGACATGGATGCTACCATTTCTTAGGGTCTGGATCTGGAAACTGACACACATGATTTCTGTTAAAAAGTATTGGTCAAACTGTTACAGATTCAGGGCATCGGGAACATGGACTCCTTTCAATGGAAGGGACATGAAAGAATTTTAGGGCTATGTTTTACCCTAAAACATATGTTTTACAAGTTGACCACACACACTGAATATGTCACTTCACAAATTCTAAAGAGATATATTGGAATACCTTCCTATGTGGTAATACTATTTTTCTCAACTGTGTATCTGTTGTAGAGTATTATGTCTGAAATAGGCATTTTTTTTTAAACTACATTTTCTCTTTTAAAAGTAACACTATTGTTGATAATTAGAAAACCTATAAAGGTACACAAAATCCAATATAAACTTATAATTCTTTGTAAATAACATATATTGTATGTAAGTGCCTCTAATGAACACCCCTTTCGTGCACTTGCACGTGAAAAACCAAGCCTTCACTATGACCCTTCCCACGGAAGAGCTACTCTGCCTATAATTTTAGGTTTGTTCCTTATCCAGATGAATTCAAAAAACTACAATGCATATATTATATTTTGAAATATGAGTTATTTTCCAACCCTTACCTCTGATATGTTGATTAATATTATAGTCATTGAAAAGTATATATGAAAATGGTACCTGGTGTACCTAAGGCTTAAGCCTCTTTTATCAAAACTTCTAATAATTTTTGAAATTATTATATTTCCTGTTTAAAAAAATGATCTTATATAAAATCATCTTCTATAGAGATATGTTGCTGATGCTCACTCCATCCTATCTATATGTCACAACCTGTCACCATTTATAATCTCTGATTCAAGTGCCATCGTCAAAGTTATCTGAATTAAATCTCATTCTGAGTAATACCAGGGATCCTGATTGTGCTATATCATTACCTGCTATGAATAAATTTTCAATCAGGAGCTGCCCATGTTTTAATTTTCTGTCTACTTGGCTGAACTGCCTTCTAGCTCTGCTAAATTGCTAATGACAGTTCATAACGGAGATTGGGTTGTCCTTCCTTTCATTGGTAAAGAGAACTTTCTGACAAATCTGTCACCCTTAAGTTTCAGAAGTTTCTAGAGTAAGAAATAATGGATATAATTTAGAGGTCTCAGTTTTAAATTCAGTTTGCATATGTACCTGGCACTATGCAAGGGCACTTGATAAAACGACAACTGCAGAGTTGTTGAGCGTAAACAATTATTTTACCTTCACTGTTACTACAGCTTCAAATGAGTACCTTTTCTTTGTTATTTCTTTCAAAGATAAGATATTGAATCTCAAAAGACATAATAGAGCTAATCTTCATTTTCCCCCAAACTTTACGTTTGTGTATAAAAGTAGTATAATCGGACACCAGGTGTGTATGATGTGACAAGTATTAGGTAGGAAGATACTCTCATCTTATCTGGAGTTATTAGAGCTCCTTTCAGAAACAGAAGTGAGTCCAGTTTGCTTTTTTGGTGTCGTAACCACATCGAATAAAATGCTCCTAGTATAGACACTATAATATTTGGAGCTTCTTGATCATGCTAAGTTTTTTCTACAAGTTAGACTGTAGAAGGAAATTCATAGGGGCTTTTTCTCCTCAGAGTGAATAATTGGGATCTTAAGGTATTCTTATTGTATGGTGTGTCTTTTTTAGTTTGTTAATAGAGTGAATTACTTTTATTGGTTTTGAATGTTAAGCCAATCTTGCATTCCTGGGATAAACTCTCAAGAATATAAGTACTAATATTCTAAACAAAATTTTAGCATATTATATATGATACTACACTGTGACAGAATCAGTTCTTAATGATGAATTTTAACCTAAGGCTTATTTTGCACTTGATATATTAGCTACTGAGGGTATGACACCTTCATGATCAGCAAGATATTTAAACACTAAGCATTCTGGATATGATTAGAAACCTCTAAAATTATTATTTTATTTTATTATTTTATAATATTTATTGTATTTTTCCCATTACCACTTAGTTCTTGTATACCCATGCCCCTCAGCAATCACCACAGTCTTGTCCCTGTCCATGAGTCCTTTTCCCTTTTTGTTCAATCCCTCCAAAGAACTTTAAAGTCCTATGCTACTCTGTGCTTCTGTCAAAGCAAAAATGAAAAGACACATGCCATCTGGTGAAATAATTTCTCTTTTGCCTACAGTAAAAATAACCACAGTAACACAGAGACATTAGCATAAGATAGGTAAATGTGGACAACTGCCTCTGCAAACAGTTTGATATTATGTGGAAAAGTAGATTCACGTGTTCTAGAATGCATTACTAGATGTATATGCTTGGGAAACTTCTGAGTATATGCTTATTGGAAGTTTGGGGAGAGATAAGAATTTAAAAAAAATTACTCCCTCAGGATAAAGGTGACATTTTAACAATTGATTTGAAATAACTGCTTTGAAAGAAAATTTGGTTTGGAGAAACTTTTTTGGGCAAAATATCAAGAAAAAGTACTCATCATTGTGATTTTCACAAATGATTTCAGTCTTAGAAGTTCTTTTATTTGCATGCACATGAATCTTGCAGCAGTTTTTGCAAAACCTTTAAAAATAGTTCCAGTTATGGTTTATCCTAAGCCCATTGGTTATAAATATAAATGTTAGTATAAATATAAATGAATCATCTCCTGGTCACTTGGCAAGATTTTCTAGCTTCAGAGGAAATGAAAATATACAAGCTAAACTTCATGAAAGACAATAGATGGTGAAGGAGTTGGAAAAAAAAAGTTTTATAATTGGGTAGTCACAGCATTGATCCTTGCTGTTCATTTATATTGATGTATTTTAGTGAACTACTACAGCCAGGACAAGCATTAAAAACACATATCAAAATAATTCCAACTTTAACCAGATCTTGATTATGTTATCTTTATTTTAAAGTTGGTTTATTTGTATGTATGAGTTTATAGTATGCTTAATATATGACTAAAATAAGTATATAAAATTTTAAAATAAGTATATATATAGAGGACTGTACTAAAAAGTTTTTACTGATAGAGCATATAGTCAAATTGGAGCAGTAGTTGAGTCTTGATTGCTGTTGGCCCATTTGTGCATGGGATCAACTCTCAGGTTGGCTGACTGTACGACTCAATGCTAAGGCATGTGAGTTGCTGTGCAGGTTCTGACCACACAAAAAAGAATTCACCTCAGCAGGGCTTTAAGCCTGCCGAGATCTCCCTCTGAATGTGCTACTTTAAAGCTACTTGCATCCTTCTTTGATGAGGCCTGAACTGGTCACTGGGTGTGCTGATTCTGGGCCCCTTGGGAGAGACTCTGGTACAAGCCAATATAAGACACCGCCTGTGACTTGCCCTTGCATCCTGTTTAGAGCTACAGGGTTATGTTTGTGGCTTCCTCTGCTGGGCATGGATGTGTGCTAGAAAGACAAGCTGTGCACCAAGCCTGGCTTTTACTAATACTGAGCCCAGGGGAAGGTCAGCAAAAGTCCCAAGGCACCCATAGATTTGCCTCCACTTGCCTATGCATGCCGGCAGCCTTTTAGGCTCAGTCACTAAAGGGGCCTCTATGTACTCCTCAGCAGGGCGTAAGCTCACAGGATGGGACAAGAGGGAGTCCAGAGAGTGGGGCTATTGCTTTCCCCCAGGCTGATGCCATAAGGAGGGGTGTGTGCTCCACTCAGGAAAGATGGCTCCTAAGGTATGGGAGAGGGACTCAGCACAGGGATCCTGCCACCTCTTCCTTTATCCATCTCCCCAGAGCCACAAACCCAGACTGTCCTCACATTCCTCTAGTTTGCTTTACCCTCCCTCTGCTGGAGCCGAGGGTGAGTGGCTACCAACGAAATTTTGTGTGTTAGCTTTATAAGAGAGTGCCTGTATCTCTGATGGACTCCTGCCTCTCCCAGGTGTACAGAAACAACAGTGGTTTTCTCAGCCAGATGTTATGTAGGCACCCTTTCCTGGCCCTGGTGTTCTGGGTTGGAGAGCCCAGTATCGGTGGTATTTAGACCCCACCCTTCACAGGGGAACTACCCCCTGCCTGTAGCCGAGATATCCCTCTGGAACCTCAATCACCTTCCAGGGTAGCAGGACCAGTACTTTTACCATCTCTGCTATTCCTACCAGTCTCAATGTGGCTTCTTTTGTAAATCCTTGGTTATAAGGATTTTCTTCAGCTAGTCTTCAGTTGGTTATTCAAGCTAATTGTTCCATACTTCACTTGTAATTACATTTTGGTCCTGGGAGGAGCTGAGTATAGTTTGCACCTACTCTGCCACCATCTTATATATATCATATCTTTAGGGAGATGATATTTTAAATATATTTAAATGTAGCACAAAACCCTAAAAGAAAATGTTTTAATTTCTTTGAATTGATTTTAGAACATTTAATTTATTTAATTGAATTAATACATCATTATTTTAGGCCAATATCTCTCCTATTTTCTTTATAAAAAGAAAATGATGCTTTTTAAAAAAATAAAACATTTGCTTTATTAAAAAAGCAAGTTATGGATAATTAACAGACGATTTTGAACATGGATTTAGTAAATGGCTGACTATTCCAAAGGCAGTCAGACAATTAAAAACAAACAATAACTTACAGACTATTCATTAGGATGTTAATTTCTGACAGTAATATTGTTAATAAATGGTAATGTCCCATAAAATGTCTTACTGTTTTCTTCTTTTATAGTTTTTTCCTTTCCTTTTAGTGTTTTTTCCTTGTCTAAACCAGAACCTAATTTCAGCTTGATTAAGGAAAATGGTTAAATCTACTTTAAAGAAAGTAGAGTTTGATTCAAAATTCAGACAGACTAATTCTCTTTTGTAAAAGAGATTAAGAAAGTTGATATATCAATCTGATCGGTCTGGGTTTGAGTTTGAATAGTAGAAATATAACTTCTTTCACAGGGTTTATGAGATTATTCAGCCTAGCCGAAAGATTTCTATTGATGCAGAGCATGGCGCCGGGGCAAGGATTTACAGTCTTTGTACAAACTTTATTCCTGATATTATCTTGAGTCTATAGGTCTTATTTTCCTATAACATTCACCTTCTCAAATTGAAACTCACTCTAAAGAAAACAGTTCTACGTGGTAATTTACCTTACATTTACACATGTTATGCATTGCTGTAAACGCAGCTTCTTTAGCTTATGACAATGGTAAATGCTTCTGACGATGATCTGAAAGTTTTTATTCAGTGATTATTCATTTAAGTGTGGAAATTTCCAGAGTCTAAAATAATATTTGGGCTTTATTTATTACCTTTTTAAATAAGCAGGTAAAGCATGGGAAAAAGGGTTTTTTTTTTCTCTTTTTATCTGTATGTAACAAAACAACTTATTTAAGTATGTCTGTTTTCTTGCATATGGACTAGCATTTTTGAAGTTAAGAGATATTTCATGCTTTCCTAGCTGAGTGATTTCCTTAGCATTATGCTGCAGATAAATAACCCGTGTTATATTGGGACAGTTATTTTCAGAAAATAATTTCATAATTTGGGAAGGGTACATATTAATAAGTAATACAAAAATTACTCATTTTAGTGTCATTTTCCCCATTCATTAAATTAGGGGCAGGCATATTTTTCTCTAATAGTTTCCCACCCACAATTTGTGATGGTCAGATATGTCTGTTTCATTTTACCCTTAGTCTTCAGTGTTTTTTTTTTTTCTTCCACTGTTTTTAAGGAAAGCTATCAGCCTTAGGATTTATTTTAATCTTCTTCTTTCAGGTTAAAGTATCTGTAGCCTTTCAAATTCTGCGTGCTGAAAGCATCAGTAAAACCCGGGGTCAATTACAGTTAACATTTTCTCACAGTGCTTTAGGAAATAAAACAGCATAACAACCAACTTTTCCATGACTGAATCTCTGTTCTTGGTACTGTGTTAAGAGTAACAAATGAGGCTGACTAGCACTCTGTCCAGTTGTGTCCATCTGGTCTCTGTGAAGAGATGATGATCATGGTGATTGAAGTGATAACTTTTATTAAAGGCTATTCAATTTGGAGGCACATAGGTGCTTAATTTACACACGTTATTAAACTTACTTCTCTTACCACCTATATAAAATAACTGTAATGCCCTGAGGTTCCCTGTCTACTGCCCTTGCCTAAAATTTCCTTATTACTTTTATCACCATCTGACTTTCTAAATAGATATTTATTTTTTAATTTTATTGATATTTGTTGTTTATATTTGTTGTTTGGTGTTTTCTTTGGTATTTACATATGACTAATATGTAAATAATGTATGGAATAGAATGTTTCAAATGTGGGAGTAAAGTTAATTATTTTTACTTTAAGAATATTTTATTTAAAGCAAACTCAGTCTCTCTTTTTCCCTCTGTCTCATAAACTTTTCAGCATCAAATTTACTTGCCAGGAAAATGACGCTGTGCAGTATTGATTTGGTGGAGTTGCCTGAGTTCAGTGAAGAAAGGAACAAAAGATAATTCTACCCAAAAGGATAGCAATCAGGAATCCACATTCTATATAAAATCTCCTCGTTTTTAAGTATCTTCAACTAATTAGAAATTTCAAACTCACCATGCAGACCAAAGGAACATGCATGTGAGATAAATGTAATCCCTGAGCTTTGCGGGCTGTCTCTGAACTGCAGGACGTGCCTTGGTGTGTGAGGATATGAGATTCTACTGAACTTCCAAAATTAAGTAGTAAATTAAGTAATGAGTCAAATATGATAAGGGCAATGATATTTTTATAACTTAAATACAGTATATTGTAATGCAATTTGGGGGGATAGCAATGGGAATTTTATCAACTTAAAGTGATGATAGTATAATATTATCAGTCACCAGAATTATGTTAACATCTTGATTTTAAGTAGCAGACAAGTCAACGAAATCAACACCTGTTAGGAGCAGGCTCAGTAAAGCAAAATGTGAGTATACTGAAGAAGTTGACGTAGTTAAAATTCAGTAACCTTCATTTCCTTTACAACCTTCTATCTACATTGTAAGTAATGTCTTTAAAAATCTATAAATGCAGTTAATGACTTTTGGAGGTAATGTAGAGAATGAGTAGGAGAGTTAGCTGTAGTTATCAGGTTATCAGTCTGGGCTCAAATACTAGTTTGAGGTTACTTTTCATGTAACTGTACCCACATTAGTTAATCATTCTAAGTTTAATTTCCCTGTCTGTAAAATAAGATTCTAATTGTCCCTCCATCTTTTGATTTCGAAGATTCAGTGACACGCTTTTCGCAGTGTTGTATAGTCATGATAATTGCCATTGTCAACATCATTGCCATATCATTGTCCCCATCATCTTGTAGGCAGATTAGTCAGCCTATAATAGCATTTTTTTTTCATGAGCCAAAATACATCCCATAATGGCTATGGATCTTTCTTCATTGTGGTCTCACACTATTTTTAAAAAGCACGTTAAGCTCTTTTCTTGGTGCAAGCAGAAAATTAGGAACAGTTGTGGAGCTGACAGATCATATCAAAATCTAAAAGTACTGAGAAGTCAGCGCTGAGAGCAGTGGTGGAGAGAGAAAACCCGTCAAGGTCAGAAACCAGAAGTGAAAGCGCAGCAATGTAAGGCCACTGAAGTGCAGCAGCACACAGTTCCACACACTGTAATTGTCCCTCTGGGCATCATTAGACTGCAGTATAGTGTAATAATTGATCATAATGAACATGAGTCCTTAGAAAAACTTTTGTCATGTTCAAAAATTTCTTTGTGAGATTCTAGGAAAATGTGCAATGTAATTTCAAAGTATTTCCATTAAAAGTGTTAAAATTTTAAATGTCTTAAGGACTAAAAGTTATGTCAACTATTTTTTAATGAGGTTTACTGGAAAGGTTTTATTTCTGTGGATTACTTTGTTTCCCTCCATTGTGGAATCAGTGGAGTGTCCTTCTGTTTATTATTTTTAAAATCTTCACATGCAAAAGGCATTTCACTAAACAGTTATTGAATTAACTATTCTGCTCGTTTTGCATTTTAAATCAGGGACCATTTGATATATTTCTTAGAGAAATGTTTAATGGTGCTCTCTTCTAAAGGGGAAATAGATTTTTATCTCAGAAAGTTTATTAAATCAAATTATTCAGTCTTTCCCAATAATGGAGTCAGGTGACACATTTTTAAAAATAGTACCTGTCTTAACTCCAGAAGGAAGAACATACTTAGTTTTTACAGTCTTCTCTTCTTTCTGTTTTGTGTGTCCATCGATGTTGTCAATGCTTATGAGTAGGGAGATCATACCTTTATGCTTGTTGGTATAGCATTTACCCTGGATTTTAGTTTATATTTTTGGACAAAGTGTTATATTAATGGTTGCCTTATAATAACCTAGCATGGGTTTGCTTGACCTGCAGTTTGTCCTTCTAGCTTCTGCCCTTATTACTAGACCATTTCTGTAGTCCCTGGCAGTCAAGGACCTTTTGAATGTCCCGTGACCTCCAGGTTGACTTGCCCAGGAAAAATGTCAAGGACGAGCTGGAGTGAGAACAAAGCAAGTTTATTCAGGTAGTGAAAAAGAAAAGACAGGGCACAGGTGTCAATATGAAAGAAGCGAAAAGTATATGTCTGAGTGGAATACATACTCAGGAGTGAGTTGCGTATGTGGTCAGTTAGTTTGGGGGATTTTATGTGTTTCCAAGGGTGGGAGTATCTCCAAGCTTGTGGCTGTTGCAAGTGTGTATTTCGTGATATAGTCTTCCCTATAAACCAGCCTTGGATTCCTGCTTGGATTGTCTGATCTGAGTCTTAAGAACTGAAAGCACCCAACCACCGGTAACACCACCTGTCTGTGAGTCAGTGGTCCCAAACCTTTTTGGTACCAGGGACCTATTTTGTGGAAGACAGTTTTTCCATGGATGGGGTAAGGGACAGGAGGCAGAGCTCAGGAGGTGACACAAGTGAAGCTTCACTTGCTTGCCTGCTGCTCACCTCCAGCTGTGCAGCTGGTTCCTAACAGGACACAGACCAGTACCAGTCCATGGCCCAGGGGTTGGGGACACCTCCTATAAGTGACACTGGTACTAAGAAGTAACAGGGAGCAGACATAGGTGACTATGCTATTTACTTGGCTTTTATTAATGCAGATTCAATCCAAATCCATACTAACCTAATAACAATAATCACTCAGAAAAAAAAACAGAGATAACACCATACAAGAGAATTGGGGGATACATAGCATCTCACAGGGCAGAATCTGTTGAAACTTGGTCAGCAGATGAGCAAACGAAGTTCTCAGTCCAGTGGGTCAGAGCCTCTGGCAGCACAGGAGACAGGAGATCCGCAGGGTGTGGAATAGCACCTCAGTGTGTGGAGCTCAGCTGCCTCAGCAGTGGTCTGAGGTCCCCACTTCTTATATACCCTTGAGGGTAGTGTTCTCCACCCTTCTGAGTCTCTAGATAAATGTCCTAAGATCCTTGATAAGTCATTGGGGAATTTCTGGTGGGCTTCCTGGGGCACTCTACCTCAACAGACACGTCTGTTCAGGTCACATGTGCAAATATTTTGAACACTCCACTTTGCCAGACATGTGTGACATGACTTAGGTAGTTTCCTTCTTGAAACAGACTCTAGTGAAAATGCTCTAAACATGGTCTACCTGGCAGCCGTCTTGTCTGACAGGACTGATGCCACTGTATACCGTCCTGCTCTCCACAGTGGCACCAGATTCTGACTCTACCTTCTGATTGGGAAGGAGGTCTTGTTCTGAATATGGTTTATTCTGGAGGTGCCATGGTGTTTGTCCCCCTTATCCCACCTTCTACTTGTGGTGTCAATTTTCATTACAATGATGGTGTATTGAGCTTTGGGGTTGGCTCTCTGATCAGTGTCTCCTCTGTCCTGGATCAGTCTGGATCTAGGTGATTTTTGTTATCTGACTACTGATTTAAACCATCTATTCTTAGACATCTTTAGTTAGGGAGTAAAGGGTCCTGTGATTTATTAACTGGCTGTTAATTGCTCATCTGTTCTGGCAGTTTGTTTAACCATTTGTCTCAGTTTCCTCATTCCACTTTGTGGGGAAATTTTTCTAGTTTGCTATTGTCTCATCATGAGCTCGCCTGCTAGTTTATGTGGTTACATCTGAAAGGTTATCAAATATTTCCCGTCTCGCTACCTTTCTCAGTCCTTTCCAGAAGTAAGGTATCTAATGTCTGCCATACAAGAAGAGAATGCCGGGAGCTGACTGATAAAATGAAACTGATGAACACAGCAGACATATTCAGGTCATCATTGGGGTAGTGAGTAAGGTACTTGGTGCTTGTGGTGCCTCCTGGACACTTGGTTCTTTCTGGACACCGGTGCTTCTGGGCTGGTAACTGGTTGGATCACTGGGAAAGATGTGAAATTACAGGTGAGGTGCACATAAAATAAGTATGCAAAATAGAGACCCAACAGTCCTGCTGAGGAACATATAGAACACTTGTGCAAAAAAATATATAATGCAAGCTACATTTGTAATTTTGAATAATGTAGTACCTACATTCATCTCTAAAATGGTGATTAAAAAGGAATCTAACTTGTAGAGCTGTTGTGAGATTTAAATCATAAAAAGTATGTAAAGTTTTTAGAACAGCTCCTGGAGCAAATGGAATAAGAATTAATTTTTGTTTCTGATAACTTCCATGGTTTGTTCCATATCCACACTTATTTGTACAGCTCAAATGTATGCATCATGCACACTGTGAACATACAGTAGTTCCCCCTTATCTGTGGTTCCACTTTCTGTGGTTTCAGTTACCCACAGTCAACTGTGGTCCCAAATATTAAGTGGAAAATTCCAGAAATAATTTGTACATTTTAAATGGTGGGTCATTCTGAGTAGCATGTTGAAATCTATACAGTCCACTCAGTCCTGCTGGAATGTGAATTGTCCCTTTGTCCAGAGTGTTCACACCATGTAAACTCCTGCCTGTTGGTCACTTAGTAGCTGGCTGGGTTATCAGATTGACTGTTTTGGTGCTTCAGTGCTTATTTTCAAGTCATCCTTCTTTTCCTTAATAAAGGCCCCAAAGTGCAAGAGTAATGCTGCTGGCAATTCAGACATGCCAGAGAAGCTATAGGAGCTTCCTTTAAGTTAAGAGGTATTTATACAGGATAGAGCAAAAGTAGGTTGCTGTTGTTCATATGGAAAATAATGCAATAATTAATAACTAATAATATAAGAATAAACTGTTTCATGCACTCACAACTGTAACCTTTTGCTCATGTGTGTGTGTGTGTGTGTGTACATAGAGTTCAGTACCATCTGTAGTTTCAGGCGTTCACTGAGGGTCTTGGAACATACCCCTGAGGATAAGGGGGGGACTGTTCTTTAATCAGTTTATCACCAAATATGTTCTTCCTGGTATTGCTGGAGTAAGCTTACTCAAATGCAGATTTGGTGTGTGACATACAAATGTCAATCACCCAGTGGTGAACTGTAACCTATAACAGTTGTTTTCTAAACAGAACAATGCTAATAGCTCTGGTGAAAATGGAGATCTAATATCCTCTGTAGAGTCTGTCACACTTGAGGCTGCCTCCCCCTTACAGGCTATCTACAGGCTATGTCAGAGCTTGATACTTTCTTGATCATATGAGACAGAAATAGGGGACCCAAAGCCAGAAACAGTGTTTCACGTGCCAGTTATGCCATATCAAACAAAGGTCCCAAATAGTTCTCAGACAATATTCTGTTTCTAGTCCACTGACTGAAGGTGGGTTTCTTCTGTATCCTGAAGGGTTTAGAGCACAAAAAATGCCATTGCTAGGTGGTTAGAATCCAAGTAGCAGCAGTAGGCAACACCAGAGTATTTTCCAATTCGCAGCTATCTCTGGAAAAGCTTGGTGGTTGAATGTGTGATATATTAACTGATTGAGGAAGTCCAGTTTTTCTTAAGTATGGTGATATTTTGTTTATGAATTTGTCTGTCTTAATGGTAATGCCATTTTAATTTTATGCTTTTTACCTATGATGCAAAGGTCTTACTCTAAGAGACCTAATAAAATAAAGTAAAAAGCAAACTTTATTTAAAATAAAAATATTTTGTTTCCCCACATTAAAGTGAATTTAAAAAGGTCGAAGTAAACATGTGGATCTGAAATTAAATCTCTTGATCATATTTTTGAGAAGTGATGACTCTCTCCATTTTAATTAAGTCCCTAAAGAATTTTTAAATGTGAATGCCTCTAACCTAGAGGATATGTTTCAAACAATTATGTATACAATTATTTGCTTTATAGTTTTTCTCTACTCCATATAAAGTCATAATTATACAAAGTACTTATCTTACCAACCATCTATGAAACGTTGTAACAATTTACATTCCAATCTGCCATCTCATTGTCTGTCATGTGTCTATTATAGCATATAATTAACTGTCATCCTTACTTATATTTATAAACAATTGTAAATATAAATACAGATAAATGAACTTAAATTCAATTGTCAACTTTATTTAATTAATAGAACTCTTTTAATTGTACATTTAAAATATGTCAGATATAAGTTTCTCTTTATTCTGATTTCTACATGGGTAGATTTAGCATAAGACTGAAATAATTTTGTTTATTCTAAATTTAAGTGGGAATATAGATTTTTTTAATATATGTGTATGTATAGATACATTTGCAAGGTCAATTTAATTTTATATAAATGTGGGTAATATAAGAGATATATTTTCTATAGAATGAATACTACAGGTAAAATTCTGCCATGGTGCAGAACATCTGCATTCTTGTTTTTATAAGACAGAGGCCAATGCATAAATACCAACATTATTAATAGTTTCACCCTTAAGGAATCTTTTTTGAAAATAAAATGAATAGCCCTGGCTGGTGTAGCTCAGTGGATTGAGCGCGGGCTGCGCGAACCAGGCATCGCAGGTTCGATTCCCAGTCAGGGCACATGCCTAGGTTGCAGGCCATGTCCCCCAGCAACCACACACTGATGTTTCTCTCTCTCTCTCTCTCTCTCTCTCTCTCTCTCTCTCTCCCCCCTCCCTTCCCTCTCTAAAAATAAATAAATAAAATCTTAAAAAAAATAAAATAAAATGAATAAAAATTATGTTCCCTCGCAATATATGACAAAATGATAAATATAATAATTTTCTATATATTTTCATCACTTTAACATAACTTAAAGGGTCATGTTTTAAAAATCATTGCACAGACAAGTTCAGAAATTTCCAAGAGTATATTAGGTAAGGTGTTTCTTTCTAGGAATGTACCAGTTTTTTTAAGTCCAGAAAGTGCCTGTTGAGTAGATTTAACTAAAAGGTTTACTAAAGATCAGTTCTGGAACACCAATTTCTCTGTCACTAGTTGTAACTTTTCTACTAAGTATATAATTTTACTATCACACGGACTTATTCTACAGTTGTAAAGTGTGGCTTGAACTATACCCATTTCTAAATCCTTAATGCAAAGGAAATTCAGTGTAGGATATATACCATCAGTAAAATTCCTGAGCTGTGGGGAAAAAATTGAAGCAATATCACCAATGTGAACTGAAAAGGGAGAAAATAGGTATTGTTTGACATCAAAGGCAAAAGAAACCTCTCAATGACATTTAAAATTTATTCTTTGTCATTGTGATGATTAATTTTTTGTGTCAACTTGATGAGCTGAGGGATGTCCAGATAATTGGAAAAACATTATTTCTGTTTGTATCTGAGGGTGTTGATGGAAGAGATTATCATTTATTCAGTAGACTAAGTAATGAATTCTGCCCCTACCAATGTGGGTGTGTATCATCCAATCCATTGAGGACTCTAACACAACAAAAAGGTGAAGGAGTGGTGAATTCTTTCTTTTCTCTTTTTGACCTGAGACATCCATCTTTTGCCTTTGGACGTCAGAGTTTCTGGTTCTTGGGCCTTTGGATTCCTGGACTTACATCTAGTGGTTCTCAGGCCTCAGACAGAGTTATGTTATTGGATCCCCTTGGATTGAATTACACCACTGGCTTTCCTGGTTCAGGAAAATAGCTTGCAGAAGGCAGATTATGGAACATTTCTGCCTCTATTGGTTCTGTTTTTCTGAAGAACCCTAAACTATTAATAATAGAGTCATGTCCAAAAAATTAACATGGCAATTTATCCTCTTCAATGGTATTATTTAGAATTATGGACTATGGAGTAGGAAGGGTCTTGTGTGAAGTAAGCTAATACATCCTCTTTCTAGGAGTATAGCCCACTTATATCTACTATGTAACATGGCATGTACTTTTCTGCAGTCGTTTTAGAAAACAATTTGTTTGGTACCTATGTTAAAAATGCTATAAAATGATTATTGAGTTATTCCACTTAAGGCACTTTATCTAAGGCTATACCTTGCTAAATATTATAAAAATATTTTGTGCATAAAGATATTTATTACAAAGTTATTGACTAGAAGCCAGTGAAAATATCTTCAGGAGTAAAGGACAAATTAAGACAATCTCAGATGAAAGAAAACTAAGAGAATGTGTGGCCAGCAGACCTATCTTAAAAGAGCTAAGGGAAATTCTCTAAACAGAAAGGAGATTATAAGAAAAAGAAATAATGGAATATCAGCGAGAAAGAAAGAAAATGAAAAGAGAAAAATGTGGGTAAATGCAATAAAGTTTTCTTCTTTTCTTTAGTTTTTAAGTTATGTCACTTTGTAGACACCCAAATGATAATAAGGGGATATGAGGAACACCATTACACTCATAAATTTGACAACTTAAATGAAACAAATCTCTCTTGAAAAACCTCTGTAACAGCTGATCCTGTATGAAATTGATAATTTAAATATCCTGTAACTATTAAGGAATTTGAATGATAACTTTTAAAATAAGAAATCTACAAGCCCAGATGTTTTCCATGGATAATTATATGAAACTTCAAGAATTCACACTAATTTTAGACAATCTTTTCCAGAAAATAGAAAAAGAAAGAACTCTTATATAGAACAATATTCTTTATGAATATGGACAGAAAAATTCTTAGCAAAATATAAGCAAATACAGTGTAGCAACACATAAAAAGAATTCTACACCATAACAAAAAGGGGTTTATTTCAGAGATGTGAGGCTTGTTCAGTATGTAAAATCTGTATAATTCATCATATTAACAGACTAAAGAAGAGAAAAAGTTGATACAGAAAAAGTGTTTTGTAAAATTAAGTGCCCGTTTATAATTAAACAGCTCAGAATGATAAACATAGAGAACTTCCTAAACTTGATTAAAAGCATCTTCTAAAATCCTACATATAGCAATATACTTAATGGATAAAGACTAAGTACATTTCCCCCAAGTCTGGGAACCAGGGAAAGGCATCTCTCTCACCATTCTTATTTAATATAGAACTAAAGTTCTAGCCCATGAAGTAAAGCAAAAAAGAGATATAGATTGGAATAGAATAATAAAATATTTCCCTATTTGTGGATGATGTGATTGCCTGTGCAAAAAAATCCCAAAGATTACAAGCAAACAATTAAAACCTTCCACAATCTAAGAAGTTAGCAAGGTTAAAAGATGCAAGAAACATTTAAAAAAATCAATCAATTATATTTCTATATACTTACAGTAATCATGATTGTTAAAACTAAAACATATATATGCCATTTATAATTGCACCCCCTTCTGCCCTTACTCCCATCCTTCCTTTTTCCCTTCCTGTCTTATTTTCTCCTTTTTTCCTCCCTTCTTCTTTCATCAAAAGATATATTTAAGTATAAATCTAACAAAATATATAAAGAACTATATACTGAAAACTACAAAACACCAATAAAACAAAGATAAAAAAATAAAAGTTCATACTGTTCTCATAGATTGTAAGACTCAACATAGTAAAATATAATTTCCCTGGAAATAAAAAGTGGTTTAAAACAATTTCTTAAACATCAAGATTCTTTAATATAGATGTAGAAAAGAATATTCTAAAATTATATGGAAAGCAACACAATTTAGGAATATCTAAAACATTCTTGTGAAAGAGAAATATGGTTGTGGGAATCAGTCTCCCCAGTTTTAAGACATTATATAGTGACAATATATGTAGTATCAGTAGACGGATGAACATAGATTTACATAAATATTTCTGGGTTCTTTATTCTGTTTCATCAAAGTATACACCATGGACTTATTGACTATAACTGCACAAATATGCTGTATGAATTTTTGACAAAAGTACAAAAGCATTTCAATGGAGGAAGGATAGAATTTTTAACAAATAATATTGGAGCATTTGTACATCCATGAGTAAAATATTAACCTCATCCTAAATTGTGTGGCAGAGTTGGTTGGAGTGTCATCCCATAAATCAAAAGGTCACGGGTTCGATTCTCAGTCAGGGCACATGCCTAGGTTGCAGTCTCGGTCCTTGGTCAGGCACCTATGGGAAGCAACTGATCGATGTTTCTCTCCCCCTCCTCTTTCTCTCTTCCTTCCCTTCTCTCTATAATCAATAAGCATGACCTTGGCTGAGGATCAAAAATACATATATGACATAGATAATAACAATTCAAATAGATTTTTAAAGTAACTTGTATTTAAACTTAGTTAGATCAGGATATGTGTTGTTCATGAAGACTTAGAACATCGAAGCCGATTAAAACCCTTATGGTTCAGAGCTCATCTTCAGCTTCAGCATCCAGAACTTCCCCCCCTAAGTTAAAATGATCCATACAGGGTCATGGTCACACTAAACTCGTAAGAGAAAGGTATAAATAATGCTGATCTAATAATATTCAGTGAAGAATATGCCTGCAAAATTATTGCTCCCCTTGTATTCAGTGAGCAAGTTACCTTTTATTCCAAAGAGTTTCTGAATCAAAATCAGTAATTTTAAGGATTTTTAAAAGAGCATAGAATTATACTATAATGGTCCCATGGTCTGAGGAGATGTATTAAGTCTTGGTAAAGTAAATGTATTATGGACTATTCCTGACTAACAAGTGCTACCTAACATGTGTCATTACAATAAAATAACTGGAAAGTTTGGGCTCATCAACCAGTGTTTCCTTCTTCCCATTCATTCTGGATTTGTATTGACTAATACATATTATTAAGATTAGTAATAGTGTTTGCTTTTACTAGGCAGATGCAGATTATTCATTGCTTTTTCCCAGAGGCATTATTTTAGTTAAGATTTTTCTCAAATTTTCTCAGTACATTCCAGATTTGAAAATTCAAACTTGTTGTCTTGACTCTCTTTGAATGTTCCCTAAATCTTCATTTTTAACAAAGCGATTATAAACTGTCTTAGTTACATTTATTTCTGCCACTAGCTAATGTTGTTCATTATATGCTGGCATTTAGTTTACTCTGAGATGTTCTCTTTATCAATCTGGGGGGTGTCTCATTATAGAAAATTCACAGACTCGAGACTTTGAAGAGACCTCAATATCATAGTTTAATTTTTCTTCAGCATCTATTTTTCTGCTTGTCCTTAGGTATCTTCCGTAGTGTGAAACTGATTTAATGAGTTAGCCCATTCCATATTTGGACTCTCCAAAGGTCTCTCCTTTAAAGGTCTCTCCTTTAGAAACTTCCTTTTTATACTGAGTTAAAAATTGGAAGCTCACAAAACAGATCTGGTCACTTTTCTACATAGAATGCCTTTGAGTATTATAGCCTGAGGCTCTTTATTTTCAGCATGTATATTTCCATTTCCCCCAACTGTTTTTCCTATTACATAACATGGTTTTGAAATCTTATTTATTAACAAACTTAAATTTGCCTGTATCTCTCTTAAATGTGAAAATCTGAACTGACTGTACTATACCAGATTGGCCCTGACTTTATCATATTATATTTTAGTCAGTAATTTCTTAGTCATTGCCCAGTATAAGAGTGAATTATATCATGTTGTTTAGGGTATTTATTTTATACCTTAAAAGTGCAGTTATGTCAAATACTTCTAGCTGCTAAGATTTGGTTCTGTTTTTGTCTTCTTGACTCCTAAATACTTTGAATACAAGGTAACAGGAAAAAAATCTCACTCTTTCAATGACAATGTTTTTTTTTCTTCTTACCTCATTTAAACTCCTTCAAGATTATTGTGGAGATTACTTTTTAAAAAAGGTTTGATATATGTCTAGTCAAAATCTTAAAATCAATTTTTTAAAAATTTAAATTGGATTTAAAAATATGATCAATAGATTAAATCTTATGCTACACTTAGTGAATGAAAGTGTATTTTAAATGAGGGAAAGCAGACCACTATTATGTTTTTAACAGGCTAAATTGGGAACTCAACCAGCATTCACAATCCACTTCTTCAGAATTATAAAACTGAACTTGAAAACACCCTGGTCACCTCTGACCCGCTGTGAAACACAGTGGTCACCACTGAAGAGGAAATTGGTGTGCTTCTTTTGAAGAAGAGCCACCTGCAATCACAGGTGTTATCAGTGAGCCTTGCAACTTCAGAGAGCTATTGTATTTTTCTTCAGCCAGCCATCGTGACGACGGCACTTCAGAGGTCGCTGAGCCACTTTCAAACTTTTGTCCCTTAAAAGCCACAGTAGAAATATATAGGCCATCCCAATTTATCAAAATCATTTTTCTCTCCTGTTTTAATAAGAACATAAATGTTCAAAGAGGTCTTAGGAAGTGTTTATGAATTATGAGAAACAAATTAAGCCTTTAGTCTGTAGCCACAACAAATATTTTGTTCACAAACATGCATGTGTCTTCAACCAGATATTTCTCTCTTCATTAAAAGTGACACACTTTTCATAAAATAAATTATTGCCAAAGACTAACAAGTATTTATACAACAAAGGATCTTTCAAATTATTTTTTTCATTAACTTGGTATATCAAAGGTCAAGGAATAGTATGTAGAATGGTGATGGAGAGATGTGGAAGCATCATGTGGCTTTAGTACCGCCGTTGCTCTAGCAGAAGAGAAGGCAGATTTTAAGCCCATGGACTAGACATGTAATGTGGGGTAGCAATAATAGTTGGAAAAAAATCAGAAAATTCTGATAAGCACTTTTACTTCAGACCAATACTAATTTTTGTATATATCCATTATTTTCTGGATCTTTCCCCTGTTTATGTGCCTATTTCATTCTCTGCTCACATTTATATCTTTATTGATTTTTTATACCCTTTTTATCTTTTTTTCCCCATTTATCCCTCATGTAACTGGCTATGAATGGATCTGAATCATATTTTTATGTTAGTGACAGGTCCAAGTGACAAATTTGAGCTTTTGAGGCTGTTTGGAGCAATTTATATGTTTATAATCTCTATCATCTTTAATGAAATATTCTAATTATTTTCAAAGTAGGATTGGCCAGTAGCAATCAACAGTAACAACAATGAATTATATTATGATGGCAATTAATAAATTTTTGCAAAGCATTTGTGAGCAAAGAGCTATAGAAAAGGCAAGTTTACAAGGCTGGTGGGGTGGCACATTGCTACAAGGCCATGAGCTTCCTGTGATATAGTTGAAAAATAATTTGGGAGGCAGAGAAACATGTGTGGGCTATAATCATTGGTATATTTCCTGTGCCTGAGAATATAATCTGACTTTAAATGTCTGCCCTTGAGCAGTGTTTTGGAGGAGGGAGGGGAAGAATCAGAAAAATCTGTGCCATGTCTCAATCCTTCACTTATCTGCCCAGGTGATTTGTAACATCACTTAACATCTTGTTTTAGTTTCCTCATCTATAATTAGAGGATAATAATCCCTACTATAAATGTAATGAGAAAATGAAATGATTTATAGGGATGAAGCACTTGACCAATTATAGATTCTCAGTAAAGTGTAGTTTTCTGTTCTTCATCTCCCCAATATGCAAACTGACAGCAGCTAAAGGTGAGAGGAAATCATCTCCAGAAGTTAACAGATATATTGTGACTCTGACCATTATGTCTTTCATTGTTTGGGAGTCACTCAGTAATATAGCTGGAAGTGTTCAAAGTGACAGTTCTACATGCCATTGTAAAAAGCACATGTCACAAACCTGGTGTGGGATGAAAAGGGTATTGAAAATAGTTTGGGAGCACTTTTCTGAAAGGGAGAAAGATTAGCCCAAATAAGCAGCTTGCTAAATGCCTGATTTAATAAAGCAAAATTGAGAATTTATATTTCTTAAATAAAATATCTCTCAAGAACAATTTTCAGTGGAAGAAGCACAGCAGATTTAACTAGTTAATGCATCCTCTTCCTTTTCTTTGATGTCATGTAAAGGTATTACGGTGATTATAGAGAAGGAGACCATAAAATTTAGGCAGCAGATTCTGTCTCAGTGAAAAATATTGTTTTTCAAACTAGAAAATCACCGATGGTTGGTTATATGAATAGTGACATAGTGATATTTTAAAAATATCCAATTTAGTTATCTTTAGCAACAAGAATTAATTTTGGTACAAGTAGCGGATTTAGTTCTAAGGGTCTTGAGAGGCCAGTACAAAACTTAGATAAACAAGATTATAACTACTCTTGCTTAAGATATAGTTTCTTTTTATATATGATCCCTGTTTCTCTGTACTGTACCCTGCCATAGAATAATCTAAAAATGGCAAAAAATACAAAAGTAACAGTAAGAAATGATAAAGTGTAACATAAAAGGTTAATGAAAACAAAGCTAAAGTTCTGAGGAATCTAAGAATTAAAAGAAAATAAAGAGCTATAAATTATATAATAGATGGCATTTTCTTGCTGAAGAGTAATTCAAATGAATACAATGATTTTTAAACCAGACTAACATTTTAGCAACTAAAATTATGTAGACAGCGTTAGATCCAAGATGGCAGAGGAGTAAGTTGAAGCTACGCTAACCTCCTCCTAGGACCAATCTGGAATAAAATCTACATGTAGAGAAAGCATCCTCAATAATCAACTGAACACTGGCTAGAGAGAAGCCTTATAAAAATAACAAACAAAAGAAACCACTTCACCACAAGGAAACTGGTAGGGAGTGTGAAGGAGGTGTGACAGAGCTGAGTGGGCTCCCACATGTGGCAGCTAAAGTTCTAGTAGGATATTTCAGTGGCCAGGGGTTTTCCCTGAGAAGTGTGGGGTTTAAACTCCAAGCTGGGCTCCCCAGCCTACAGCACGAGAGCCATAAAGGAACCCAGATAACATCCAGCTGTGAAAAGCAGCAGGGCTTCTATCTCCCAGGGAGACGTGGCTGGACACGTGGAGTGCCTTTTAGGGGACCAGCACATAAAATTTTGTTTGTAGCCACTTACCTTGGGCTCCTGCAGAGAGACGGCAGAGTGGAGTAGAGATGCCTTTGGAGAGTCAGGGTTTGGTGGCTCTGGGGAGAGAACTGGGCTCTGGGGTGGCTCTGGGGAGAGTGGTGAAGGGGGAGTCACCATGTTCCATGTGCTGAGTCATTCCCCATACTGCGGGAGCCATTTCTCAGACAGAGCACTCCCCTACAAGTGGCATCAGCCTGAGAGAAAGCAATATCCCTACCCACAGGAATTACACTGCTCCACCCTGTGGGAGCTTAAACCAGGCTACTGATTTCAGCTTAAAGCTGTTTCATTGATTAGCTTAAAAAGTAAGGCAGAAAAATACAAAGCAGCAGCCAAAATGGGAAGACAAAGAAATGACCCCAAATGAAAGAAAAAGAGAATTCTTCAGAAGAACAACCAGATGAAATGGAGGCAAGCAGTTTATCACATAGAGAGTGTAATGATTATAAGGATACTCAATAGCATGAAAAAAGACATAGAAACTATAAAAAAGGACCAATCAGAAATAAAGAATGCAGTATCTTAAATAAATAATACAGTGGAAAAAATAAACAGTAGAATAGATGAACCAGAAATCTGAATCAGTGATTTGGAAGACAAGGTAGAAAAAAACACCTAGGCAGAGCAGTAAAAAGAGAAAATAATTTTTAAAAATGAGGAGAGCTTAGGAATCATATTGGACAATATGAAGCATAATAATATCCGCATTCATGGGAATACCAGAAGGAGAAGAGTGCAAGCAAGGGATTGAGAACCTGTTTGAAGAAATAATGACCAAAAATTTACCTAATCTGGAGAAGGAAAAAGATACACAAGTCCAGGAAACTCAGGGAATCCCAAACAAGTTGAACTGAAAGAGGCTTACACTGAGACATATCATAATTGAAAGCACAAGGCTTAAAGAAAAGGAGAGAATCCTAAAAGCCACAAGAGAAGAGCAGGTAGTTACCTACAAAGGAGCACCAATTACACTGTCATCTGATTACTCAACAGAAACATTTCAGGCCAAAAGGGAGTGACATGAAATATTCTAGGAGATAAAAGGCAAGGACCTACGACCAAGCCTACTTACCCCACAACCCTAACATGGAAAACTGAAGGATAAATAAGGAGCTTCTACCACACGAAAAAGCTAAAGGAGTTTATTAACACCAAATCAATACTGTAACAAATGTTAAGAGGTTTGCTCTAAGAAGAAGAAAAAGAAAGAAATTAGAAGAAGAAAATAGCCTATTAATAAAATGCCACTAAATACATATTTCTCAATAATCATCTTAAATGTAAATGGCTTAAATGCTTCAAGCAGATGACAGAGTAGCTGAATGGATAACAAAACAAGACCCACATATGTGCTGTCTCCCAGAAACTCATATCAAATTGAAAGATACACATGAACTAAAAGGGATGGAAAAAGATATATCATGCAATGGAAAGGGAAAAACAGCTGGGGTAGCAGTACTTATATATGATGAAAATAGACTTTAAAGCCAAGGCTTTAGTAATAGACAAAAAGGACACTACATAATGATAAAGGAGACAATCCAACAAGAGGATATTACTTTAGTAAGCACTTATGCACCCAACATAGGAGCACCTAAATATATGAAGCAAATTTTGGTGGACATAAAGGGAGAGATTGACAGAAATACAGCCATAGTTGGGGATTTTAACACCCCAATGACTTAGATATTCCAGGCAGAATATCAACAAGGAGATAGTAGCCTTAACTGACATACTAGGTCAGATGATTTTCATCGATATCTTCAGAGCATTTCACCCCAAAGCAGCAGAATAGACATACTTTTCAAGTGCACATGGAACATTTTGTAGGATAGACCACATGCTAGGACACAAAACAAGTCTCAGTAAATTTAAGAAGATTGAATCATATCAAGCATCTTCTCTAACCACAATGCTATGAAACTAGAAAGCACTCATAAAAGAGCACTGGAAAACATGCAAAGATGTAGAAGCTAAATAATGTTATTAAACAATGAGTGGGACAACAAAATGATCAAGAAAGAAATTAAACAATACCTTGAAGGAAAAGAAAATGAGGACAAAACAACCCAAAATCTGTGGGACACTGGGAGAGCAATCCTAAGAGGGGAAATTCATAGCATTACAGGCCCATCTCAAAAAAAAAAAAGAAAGAAAAAGCTCAAATAAATAATCTAACTTTGCAATTAAAGGAACTTGAAAAAGAACAGCAAAAAAGAAAAAAGAAAAAGAAAAACCAAAGTGAGTAGAAGGAAGGAAATAATAAGAACAGAAATAAATGGAGTAGAGTTTGCAAAGATGATACAAAAAAAGATAAACAAGATTGACCAACTTTTAACCAAACTCATCAAGCAAAAAAGAAAAAGAACTCAAATAAAATCAGGAACAAAGCATAAGAAATAACAACTGACACCAAAGAAATACAAAGGATTGTAGGAAAAATTATGAACTATATGCCAAAAAACTGGACAACCTGGATGAAATGGATAAATTCCTAGAAACATATAATCTTCTAAAACTAAATCAGGAAGAATCAGGGAATATGAATAGAAAGATTACACCTAGTAAAATTGAAGCAATAATAATAATAATAATAATAATAAAAACTCCCCACAAAAGCCCTGGACAGAATAACTTCACAGGTGAATCTTAGAAAACCTTCTGAGAACTAACACCTCTCCTTCCCAAACTATTTCATAAGATTCAAGAGGAAGGAAGGCTCCTAGACTCATTTTAAGAGGCCAGCATTATCCTACTTCCAAAACCAGATAAAAGACACTACAAAGAAAGAAAAGTATAGTCCAATAACCCTAGGCACATAGGCACTAAACATAGGCACTCAATTCCTCAAAAAAGTCCACAGACGAACATAGGCACTAAAAAAATCCCCAGATGAACATAGGCACTAAAATCCTTAAAAAATATTAGCAAAGCGAATATAGTAATGAATCAAAAAGATCATACACCATGATCAAGTGGGATTTATTCCAGGAATACAAGGTTGGTACATTTGCAAATCAATAAATATGATACACCACATAAACAAAATGAAGGATAAAAACTGCATGATCATATGAACAGATACAGAAAAGGCATTTGATAAATCCAGCATCCATTTATGATTACAACTCTCAGTAAAGTGGGAATAGAGGGAACATACCTAAAAATAATAAAGGCTATATATAACAAACCCACTGCTAGCATCATGCTGAACAGGCAAAAACTACAAGTGTTCCCCCTTAAGATGGGGAACAAGATAGGAATGTCTGCTTTTACCTCTTTTTTTCAACATAGTACAATAAGTCCTAGCCACAGCAATCAGAAAAGAAGAAATAAAAGGCATCCAAATTGGAAAGGAAGAAGTAAAACTGTCATTATTTTCAGGTAACATGATACTATACATAGAAAACCCCAAATATACTACCAAGAAACTATTAGAACTGATAAATGAATTCAGCAGTGCAATGGGATACAAAATTAATATCCATAAATCAGTTGAATTTTTACATACCCCAATAATGAACTAACAGAAAGGGAAAATAAGAAAACACTCCCATTCACAATTGCTACAAAAAGAATAAAATACCTTGGAATAAATCTAACCAAGGATGTAAAAGTCCTTTACTCTGGAAATTATGACACTGAGGAAAGAAATAGAAGACACAAATAGTGGAAACACATACCGTTATCATGGATAGGAAAAAATAACACCATTAATATGTCCATACTACCCAAAGCAGTGGATAGATTCAGCCCAGTTCCTGTCAAGATGGCTGGGGTCAGGGGAGGGGAGGTAAAGGGAAAAGACAGACAGCTGTACTTGAACAACAATAAAATGAAAAGAAAAATATTTTGTGAAAAAAAAAGACTCAAATGATGTATTTCACAGAACTGGATCAAATATTTCAAAAATTTGTATGGAACCACAAAAGGCCTCACATAGTAATAGCAATCCTGAGAAAGAAGAACAAAGGGAGGAATCATGCCACCTTGTATCAAACTATACTTTAAGGCCATAGTAATCAAAACAGCATTCTACTGGCATAAAAGCAGACACTTAGATTAGTGGCACAGAATAGATCAGTGGCACAGAATAGAGAACCCAGAAATAAATCCACACCTTTATAATCAATACTGACAGAGCAAGAGAGTAGATACAATGGCTAAACATACTCTATTCAATAAATGGTGTTGGGAAAACTGGATAGATACTTAGAGAAAAATGAAACTGGACCACTTTCTCACACCACACACAAGAATAAATTCAAAATGGATCAAAGACTAAAATGTTAGGCCCAAAACCATAAAAATTGTAGAAGAAAACATAGGCAGCAAAATGTTGGACATTGCTCATAGCAATATTTTATCGGCTATATCTCCCCAGCGAGGGAAACAAGAGAAAAAAATAAACACATGGGACTACATGAAAATATTTTTTTTGCACAGAAAAAAGATTTAAAACATGAGAGAAGGGAAAAACATATTCACCAATACATCTGATAAGGGGTAAATGTCCAAAATTTATAAAGAACTTAATAAAACAACACCAAAAAGACCAAGCCACCCAATTAAATGGCAAAGTGCCCAAATAGACACTTCTCCAAAGTGGGCAATTGACACATGGAAAGATGCTCAAGGTCACTCATCAACAGAGAAATGCAAATTAAAATGACAATGAGGTATCATCTCACACCTATCAGAATGGCCATTATAAACAAATCAATAAACAAGTGCTGGCAGGGATGTGGAGAAAGGGGAACCCTTTTGCACTGTGGTGGGAATGCAGAGTGGTGCAGCCTCTGTGGAAAGCAGTAGGGAAATAACTCAAGAAATTAAAATGTATCTGACTTTTGACCCAGTGATCCCACTCTGGGAATATATCTGAAGGAACCCAAAACACTAATTCAAGAGAATACATGAACCCTTATGTTCATTGCAGCATTATTTGCAATTACCAAGGTATGGAAGCAGCCCAAGTGTCCATTAATAGAGTGGATAAAACAAATATAGGACATTTGCATAATGGAATACTCCTCAGCCATAAAAAGATGAAAATTTTACCCTTTGGGACAGTATGGATAAACTTGGAGGACATTTTGCAAATTTCATTAAGCCAATCAGAGAAAGATAAATACCGTATGATTTCACTCATATGTGGAATCTAATGCACAAACAGCACTATCATGGAAAATGGAGATAGACTGGTAGATGGAGAGCAGGATGACTGCTTAGAGGGCGTGGGAGGTATGGGACAGAGAGACTGAGGAAATAGGATCATGGACAGGACAACAGAGGGATGATTGCTGGAGGAAAGGGGAGTATAATAGGGCTGAATGGTGATGGGAAAAATACAATAAAGATTAAATTTAAAAATTATATAGACAATAATAACATGCAAAAATTAAGAAAATATGCATAAAGATCAAATAATTAAAGTAAAATTGTAAGTAAGACAAAATAAAGCAGCAGTATGCATGACCATGTTTTAATCAGCATTTTTTTTACTGTTGTTCCAGTATAGGTGTCTCCATTTTTCCCATACCAGTCTCTCCTACCCGAGCCATCCCCACTTCCCACCCTCAATCCTACCCACTTTGGCTTTGTCCATGTATCCATTATACATATTCCTTGACGATCCTTGCATTTTGCAGAGGCAAACAATGTTTTATTTCCTCTCAGTTTTAGACAGCAACAGGTATCCAGGGCAACTTATTTTTTTTTTCTCTTTTGAATAAACTTACAAGTCTCTGTGAATTTTAAATGCCTTTTAAATTTCTGTGAGTCCTAGATACACCTCCTGCTTTTTTTTCTGCATGGTCCTCCATAGTAGATTAAATAACCAGGGGCCACATGTGCAATGTGCAGAACAATAGACTGAGAGCTCTGAATTTTAGGTCTGGGCTTCCCCTCATCTATTTCACTTATTCCTTTATTTTACATATGTTTGCTATGTGTTCTCTAAGTGCCAGGTATTGGGCTAGGTTCAGGGGACACAACAGCAATGAAACGAACATGGTAACTATACCCAGAAGCATGGACTTATTATGTTGGAAAAGATTAATAATAAATCAATAAACTTTTATGGCATTACATATGTAACCCTATTATATATAATAGGTATGCAGATAGTAAAGAAGAAAAAATAAATAATGCGATATGAAAAGATCACAGTGTTACATAAGTAATAAGCAAATACAAATGAGGATGATGTGGTTGGTAGAGTAATGGTGTCAAACTAAATAATATTTGAGTGAAATTTGTTTGACATTTGCACTGGGGGGCAGAGAACTCCAGGCAGAGTTGTAAAGTCCCTATAGCTGAAAGGAGCTTGATTGTGCTTGAAGAAGAGAAAAAGGCCTCTATTCCTGTTGCTCAATGGAGAGGAGAAAGCCATAATGTTAAACTGGTGGCAGATCATATCATACTTTGTAGACTGTAGACTGGATTTTATTCTGAGTGGGGTGGGGCTTTATTTAACAGGATGCATCTTTCTGACTCTGCAGGATTTTGTGCTGAGTGTAGATTATTATTTTCAACCTGGCTGCCCACTGTACACTGTCAAAGTGCTTGGGCATTGTCAGTCTATATGTATGGAATTCCAGGTGAGTGGTTTTCACAATTCATCCTGTGTCATTATATATGAAAAAAAATCCTAAAATGTATCATAAAACTTTCAAATAATTTTGTATCTTTTTAAAAAAAGTTTATTTGGTAAACATAGGCTAAATTCTCTTCAAAATTTTCATCAGATATCCTGGTATTCTGAGGAGCATAAGTTTTTATTTCCCAGGCCTGTGTCCATTGCAAATGGAACATTCTTTTTAGTCTATTACTTAATCTTTCACAAACATACCCATTTGCCTTTGACTTTGGAATGTTTGCATTTACTTTATTCTTAAATAGCCCTTTAAATAGCTGTGAGAGGCAGATATGCATAGTAGTCCTCTGCTTTGATTCTGCAGTGAGAGACCTGATTTCAAATTCAGATTTCAACAGTGGTCAGCTGTGTGGCCATGGGAAAGTTACATTACCAGTACTAGTAAAATGTGAATTTTAATTGCAAGAGTCAGCAAACTATGGTCAAATTTATCCAGTTCTGCTGCCTGTTTTGTTCAAGTTTTATTGAAATGCAGCCATGCCTATTTTCTTACTTATTTCCTGTGACTTCTACCCAGTAAGAGCAGTGTTGAGTCTGTGACATAAACTGAGAGCATATGTGGCCCAAGGCCTAAAATGTTTATATCTGACTTAGAAAAAAAAGTTTGCCGAAACCTGTTATAGAGTATATTCCTGAGGGTTGTGGGGAATTCCATAAAATGATTCATACAAAGCACTTTGTATAAGATCTTGTATTTAATAAGTATTCAGTATATATTGGCAATTATTAGAATTTTTAAAAATTTGTTTTGTTTACTTCCAAATCACAGATGCAATCGATTCTCATGAAGAGCATCATTGTTTATGTGAATGTTTTCGGATAAAGCACCCAAGCTTGAGAAGTCTGTTTATAAGTAGTCATACTTTGGTGACATACTTTATTTCTGCATTAATAACACTCCCGGATGTTGGAAGTTCTATTTTGCCTACTAATCTGTCCCTGATATGGATATTATAAATTATATATGTAAAAGTTCTTGGCTATATTACAGCAACATGGGCAGATTGTTAAATTAATCATTGCAGAACCTTTTGAAAATCTAGGCAGCAATGTGCAAATGCAAAATTTATAACTGGAGCAAACAAAAAGAAGCTGATGATTCCTTAAGGATACTGATGTTTTTTGTGGTTTCTTTCTTTTGTTGTCATCACCAGAGACTTATATAACATTTGGGGGAATTTTTAATATTTAAACATAAGCATTTTTATTCCAATGTAAGCAATATATACAGGCTGATTTGAACTTACTCTAACTAGAGGCCAGACATATAACTTTTTCCTTCATTAGGGTATATGTTTGCTTGAATGCCCACGTGTGTTATAACTTCTAATAAGCAGTTCCATATATTTATAAGGAAATATGTGTAGTGAAGAGTTTAGTGATTTTATTTTTCATAGTGGTAATCATGTTATAAAAGATCCCTGTTTAAACAGGGATTGTAAACTGTGGGGGGAAAGAAAGAAGATAATCTTTTATTTGAGTGCTCCAACTAAATAATTTCTTACTTAGTTTTCTTCATGAAAAAAAAAATCTTCCTAAAATCCTGTGTCATACTTCACAGAGCTACTTCTGTAGGTGTCCAAAATATCATAATTATTAAGTTGCACTTATTCCAGTAAAGTAAAAAGTCGTGTTGTTTTTAATTTCTACTTCCTATTTCAGTAACTCTTAAAATGAAATTGCTTAAGTAATATATGTAATTAGTTTAATTTGTTTTTCTAAAACTACTTCAGAGTTAATGTTGGACTTAAAAATAAATTTCATTTTATTATTATTTGAGGTTTTTAGCTCTTTCTGTACCTTATTAATCCAGCTCAAGTCAATTTGTTTAAAATTAATTTTACAAAGGTGTGGGGCATGATTCCTACCACATTGACATCTATGGTGAAGTTTGGAAGACTGGACTTATTTGCATAAACCAGTTTTTTTTCTGTTTTCTTTCACATAGAACTAGTATAAAGAATTGCCAGGAAGACTGTGAAGTATCTACTGGCCTTTGAATAATGGGTGGAGTTTGGATAGGAGAGGAATGACAGTTCTTATATTTGATTCTGTCACAGGAGCAGGTTGATGGTTTTGGTTTGATTTTGGAGCATGATTTTTCCAGGTTATCTGGAATTCTAGTTTGCCTAAAACACAGTATAAACCTTAGGCCTAGATTCTGTTTGTATGTAGTGAAATGATTCAAATTATGGAGTCTGTGTCCTGAAACTCGGAAAAAAATTATCTTGAATTAATCTTTCACTTTAATAAAAAGTTTATAAAATTACATGAAATAAGAACAGTAATCTAATATACTCCTTTAAAAAATGATCTTACTGGGTAAGGTACAGAAAGATCATGTGTTTATCCTGAATTTTGGAAAATTGACTAGAATAGTTTTCTGACATCCTTGTCAGATGTTCACTGGCAACTTTTCTGAACTCATATAAAGTGATTTCTTTCCCATAAATGTGAATGGGCAGTACAGTGCCCCATCGATGCTACAGACCTCAGCCTTCAGTGTCACTTTCTGAAAAGCCTAGACTAGAGTTAGCAGGTCATCTCTCAATACAGTGTCATACTACCATATTTTTCTTAGTATTATTAATTACTATAGTAATTAAACATGCTTGTGTTATTATTTTAAGACAGCTGTCTCTTCCATTAGACAATGAACTAAGTAAAAATGGATATTGTGTATTTCTTACTCATCACTATATCCCAGCAGCTAGCATTATGCTTGGCACAAAGCAGGCAGTCAATATATGTTCAGTACGCCAATATGTAAATATCACACTGCTCCAGAAAAAATAAATAGAGTTTTTTAAAGGCTTATTTTGTTTTGATGTTAGCCACAACATGCTTATCTCTATGAAGATTTATTTTTAATATAAAAAATTGGGACAACTATATTAGAATAACAATAAAAATGATTAAAAGTAAAATTTATGAGGAAAGTAAAAAACATATTTTTAGAACATATTGGTCTATTTCAATTTCTATTTAGTTTATGTTTACAAATATATTTCAAATCTATTTATTGACTAATAGGAGCCAATAGGAGCTCCTCTTAATTTATCCTCTACTGTATTAAATACTATTAACCACATTATACACATTATCCCATTTAACTACCTTTTAGGAGGGTGTTGAAACTGTCTTCCATTTTACAGTGAATACAACTCAGGCTTAGAGAAGTGGAATCCCTTCACTAAATTCATACAACTAAGATGACCACATATTAGAGTCATGAATATGTGGGGGTTAATGTGGTTTTATTGTTATTTTTGTCCTCACATGAGGGTATATTTTTTGATTTTTGAGAGAGAGAGAAAGATAGAGAGGGAAAGGAAGATGTGGGAGGGTAACATTAATCAGTCGCTTCCCCTGTGCGCCCTGACCAGGGTTGGAACCCACCATGTGCTCTGACTGGGGATTGAACCAGCAAACTTTTAGTGTACAGGACAGTGCTCCAACCAACTAAGCCACCTGTGGTTTTAAAATACTGGTGTACTAAGAAAATTGCAAAAAAGCACAAACACAAGAATTAATTTATAAATAATCATGCTGAATGTGGTGGTATGCATTTATACTTAAGCATTGAGATTTCAGATTCAAAAGGATGAACCCCACCTGTACCTATTATCAGGGTGACCCTCAGCATTTTATTTAGCTTTTCTAAATCTCAGTCTCCCAAATCATAAAACATACTGGCTGTCATAGCCTTGTTAACTGAGACTATGTAACATGTAGAGCCTGGCGGCCAGTGAGAACTCACCGAATTTGAATTCCTTTTTCTTTTATATATAGTATCACATTTCTCCCTCCTATTCTACCCCAGTCAGCCCACTAAAAACTAGCTCCCTTTGTGGGAATGTGCACAAATACACATTCGAGAGCTGTATATTATTTAGCAAATTTAGTGATGGTTGAAATTTAAATATGATTAATAGCAGCCTCTATATTAATTCCCTCAATATCCCACTCCAGAACACACACATGTGAGCACGGGCTTGCTCTCCCTTCCTCACAAACAGACCGCTTCACAAGGAACTACGTACCTCTCTTATTTTCAGCCTGCCCTCCCTCTATCTATCCCTACGGGAATGGTTTTCCCCAGTTCATCTCCACTTTGGGTCTCAAAAGTACCTTGTTGCCTGTTAAAAAACAACTTTCTCAGTGTTCTAAACCAATATGTTCCTTGAATGTTGCCCTGAAATATTCATTATTAGGGGGTGATAATCAAGGGACATCCTCCTGTAGTCAATATAGTTTATAAAGTTATAATTATTTTGGACTGAAAAATAAAATTCTCAGATGCTTTATGCTTGTATGTCTTTAAGAACTTTCTTCTTCACCTGTATTTTCCTCATTTACTTTTAATACTCTGTAGGTATATTCATTGATAAATTGCCTCAAGCCATCTTTTGAAGTGAAGCTAGTTAAATATAGGTAAATAAATATTGCATACCTAATGATAAATTTTGATAGGATAATGGGGAGCTATCAAGTTCAGGGGCGTGTCTTCCAAAATTGAAATATTATAATAGTTTACGTAAATATCATAGTTAATCTGTTATGAATAAATCCATGAGGAGTGAAAAAATGGAAAAGGAAAAGTATATGAATGGATAATGTTTCTACACTTTTATCACTAAAACAAGCTTTTTAAAGATGATTACCAATTATGGTTTAATATTTTTCAGTGATATTTATCTTTTTATATTCAAGTCACTGTCAGTGTTTTGATCTGCGGCAATAATTAGCTTAATTCTGTAGGTAAGCTAGAGTTTTCAGTGTTGTTTGAAAAATAGGAGTGTGTGTTTATCTATATACCTATGTCTATATGTATTTTTTTTGTAATTGGATAACCTATAGTGATTTATTCTGGGGAAGAGCAATGCCTTATTCAGATGATATACATAATAATTTCACACAATATCTCACCTATGTTTTATTACAGAGGATGACCTAGCTTGAGTTTTTGCTTAGTGGTACTTGGGCTGTACAGCTTTTTGAGTTATCTGCTTTGACAAAGATACATCGTTTATAAGCATTAATGCTCTGAAAAATCACCTTTGATAACAATCTTTGTGAGATAGCAGAGAAATATGAACCTATTTAAAAAAAACTACGTGAAAAATTTTAATTTCTTAAATCACTCAGGTAATCATTATCAGATTGACCAGGTTACACATTGCTTTAGATTTGTCTTTTATATCAGACTGAAAACTTTCATTTTCACATTGGTCTTGTTCTGCTTGCACACACGAGCACACACGTGCACAGGTACAAACACATTCTCCTCCAACTTTGCCTTTTTCATATCGACTTCAGCAAGTAACCAAGCTTGTCAAGAATAGAGATTAAATTAGAGAAAAAAGAGACTTGAGAATTTCTCACATTGAATACAGTAAGTCCTTACTTGATGTCATTCAGAGGTTCTTGGAAACTGCAACTTGAAATAAAATAGCATATAACTAAACCAACTTTACCACAGGTTGATTGATATAAACAAGAGTTAAGTTTCTATAGCATATTTCTGGGCACAAAAACATCACCAAACTTCTACATAAAGACCCAAAACACTTCTAATATTAAACATTAAAGTAAATCTGGGTCATTTATATATTTAGGAAAGATTAATAAAAATAAGTGAGATATTTTTCAATGCACTTAGCTAAAGGCCATGGGTGGCAGTGGGCTATCCCTGCAGCTCAGGCTGCAAGACCTGCCCTGGAGGATGCCCACCTGCCACAGGGACTCTCACACCCACCCACACTCACACTCACTCACATAGGACAATGCAGACCTGTTGATTCACCTTACGTGCTCAGAATGGGATGTGTGAGGAAATGAGAAATCCAGAGAAAACCCAAGCAGACATGGGGTAATGTGCAAACTCCACTCAGACAGTGACCCTGGCCAGAAATCAATTTTTTTCTTCATTAATGTTGTAAAGAAATGACGCAGAAGGAAACAATATTACTTGAGGACCTGCAGTATTTTTTTAAGTAAAAGTGTAATTGGAAGCATTTAGCATGTAAAGGAACAGACCGACTGACCCAAGGGGAGGGGAAAGGGAGATGAAGGGGAAAAGTGGGGAAGGGTCTAAGCAACAAACAGGTACAAATGACCCACGGACATGGACAACAGGGTGGGAATTGACTGTGGGAGTGGGGGTGGGTGGGGCAGGGGAGAGTAATGAGGGGAATTGGGGCAACTGTGATACAGCAACAATATAAAAATGAAAAAAAGAAAAAAAATACAACATGCTATCCTTTCCTATTTATTTCCTAGAAGGTACCCCAAAAGACATAAATAATACAAGTAAAGGTTATTTTAATACAATATTTAATAATCTAAGTACAAGTTAAACCTTCAGCAAAAGAAAATATTCATTTTAATAATGAATATAGATAAGAGGGCTCTGAAGATATAATTAAGCAAATTAATTTATATAAAGTTGTGTAGGTGAAAATTTAGAAAGTCATGTAACATTGAAAAGAAAACTTCAAAATAATTTTATAATAGCTACCTATGTTCTGAAGTTTGTATAATTATAGATATTTAATAGTTGAATTAACAGTTTGTCTTACTAGAGTTTATGCTGCTTGCTACCTAATTTTATTTCAAATTAATTCTGGGTCTAAAATTCAAGGTACATTTTATTATTGATGATACTACTATCTAGTATCGGATACAAATAATCACATTTTGGTTATTTTAAGTTTTTCTCTTAATCAGTTTCTATTAACAAAGTATGATATCTATTGAAAAGTATGAACAACAATATAACATTTTTCTTTATTGGTTAATTTAAGTAAAATTGAATGGATGAGTTCTTTTTAATTTAGAAATAGAGTAGGTTGTTAGATATCACTTGCTTTTCAATAGTGACATTTTAGAATGTCTTTGAAAATGTTATTTTTATTGTAATTTAAAATTCTATTATTTTAAAATAGAATTTTGACATGCCATACCTCTCTCATAAAAGAAAATGTCTAAGGTTCTTTGCTCAAGGTCAATCAGATGAAATAGGTAAAAATGTATGCTTTTTTCTTCATGGTTTTATGGTGTACCATTTAGAAGCCACTCTTAAATGACTGTTGACTAGCTAAGAGGAATATATAATTTTTCTTCATATTTATATTTAGCCACTGTTTAATAATGCCATTCTTTATTAGTATACAATAATAGTTGATCCAGCGGACTAAGTTGCTTATTTTGAAAATCCCAGGAGTCATTAAGGACCACAAATAAATACAACATTAAATAGGTTTGAACTACAAATGATAATTTCACCTAATAAATGTTTCTGTATCTAATTATACTTGCTTGCCAAGAAAATTTGGTTGTTTTATTTTATTATAAAGCTTATTGACAGAAATTGAGACAATCATCAGTTTTTGATTTTAGAGATAGTATCCTGAAAACCTTAGAATTGGAATTATCTGTGTGTGACAAAATTTCCTTAATAAATTCTCATTACTTGATTACAGGTTGAATGTTTCAGACATCTAAACTAATTAGAGTACTGATTATTTTGATTACCAGAAATGCTTGAATATATATATTATTCATCAATGTATTCAGTTTCTATATCAGACACCTGTGATTTAAACATTTTTAGTAGTTTTGATTCACAGGAAAGTCAGCTGCATTTCATTATCTTTTTCTGGATGTTAGGGATTTACACTTGATGTTAGGGATTTACTCTCGCTTCATAAAAACACATGAGTAAGCTAATCAATAGACTATAGGCAGAATAGACAATATGGTGTTAGCTTCTAACTTATTTGTTAATTAGTTTAAGATATAACACTAATAACTAAAGTAGTTATTATATACATGTCTGTGCTGTCCACTAAGGTGTATATATTTTTGACATTACCTTCTGAAAGTCAACATCTGACTCCTTCAGTTGTTTGGAAAGTAGACTGCCTGTGGACTTCAGGGATAGGCTTTAAATGCCTTCTGTGATATTTGTAATTGTTTTAAATTTTTTAATTACTTTTGACATTTAGTATTATATTAGTTTCAGGTATAACGTAGTGGGTAGACATTTATATAGCTTATGAAATGATTTCTCCATAAGTCTAGTCCTACCCTGTCCCCTTATGTGCCAGCAGTTAGTACAGTATTATTGACTCTATTTCCTATGCTGTACTGTACGTCCGTGTGACTATCTTGTAACTGCTAATTTTTACTTCTTGATCCCCTTACCTTCACCCAGTCCCCCAAACGCTCTCTGATGTGGCAACCATCAACTTCTGTGAACCTGTTTCAATTTATTCATTTATTTTGTTTGTTTTATAGATTCCTTTTAGTTTTGCTGAGAGCCTAAAACTGCTGTAATAAATAAGGACTACTAATTAAAAAATGCATTATTAGAAATTTCTGTATAAAATACTTATTTTTGATCTTGTTCATTTGTATAATACCTCTTTGTTTCTATTCCTATTTTTTTTGGTTGTTAAACAGAATTTTTTTAAAACCGTAAGTGAATATTCAATAATAGAAACTTAAGAAATTCTACTTTCATAGTGGTTTGGATCTAACAATCTGGGACTTCCATGATCCCTTGCATTGGATTGTTTGGGTTTCTGTTTTTTCATTTCTTTATTTTTAACTTTTAGCTTTTAAAATTTACAGCAACTTTTATAAAGCAGTTAGTTCCCCAAAGTTTAGATTTACAATTCTGAAGCCGATTGTGATGACTGAATGTGCCCTTGTGTCAGGTTGCTGTTTAATATATGGAAGGTTTGAAAAAAATACTTAAATTTCAACTGGGTTAAGTGTTTGTGTACACTATTACTGCTTTGTCATTAAACTAAATGAGGTATTAAAGTCTTAAAACCACAGTTATAATAAGATAGAGAACTCAAGCATAACTGTGTGCCTAAAGAAAATACTAATTGATGGTGCCCTGTTCTCAATTGTCCGAAATAGGCTTGTCTCATGTGGCGTTTTTAACTGAGTTATAACAGTTCTTTGGTACATTTTCCTCTTTTATGGATGTAAGACACTTTAACTTGTAAAACATTTTGCTTTATCAAACATGTATATTTTAGTAATTAGGTCGATATTTTTTACCCCCACAAAATAATAGGCTAGTAATATAATGCTGTTTATTATGTGATTGATTTTAAGTCTGTTTTTTCTTTTATTTTTTACTCTGAAGTGTATTTCTTTGAAATTATGGAATAGGGAAATACTTTAAGCTGACACACATGGAAGGCAGTTTTTCTACTCATAGTGGAATTATATTCTCTAAAAGGAGGAACTATACATTACATATAAAAATGGTTATATTACTGCCCTGGCTGGTGTAGCTCAGTGGATTGAGCACGGGCTGCGAACCAGGCATCGCAGGTTCGATTCCCAGTCAGGGCACATGCCTAGGTTGCAGGCCGTGTCCCCCAGCAACCACACATTGATGTTTCTCTCTCTCTCTCTTTCTCCCTCCCTTCCCTCTCTAAAAATAAATAAATAAAACCTTAAAAAAATGGTTATATTACATATAAAATTCTGTGGAAAATTCAGAGATAAGCAACAGGTTAGGAGTTTTTGTTTTGTTTTGGTTTTTTTTTTTGGTATTGTTTTGTTTTTGTGTTGTAATATACACTACTGGGCAGTTATCACTTTGTGGTTCTTGAGAATACAACACTGAACAAGACAGAGTCACTGCACTTATTTTAACCTACACGTATTTTCTCAGTTTTTCTTAGATAATAAGTGATTTTGTGGCTAAATCAAATTTGCTAATTTTCTTTTTCAAATACATTTCATCAAATGCAATAAATGTTAGTACTGGTTTTTATAGGATGTATTTCTTGAACATCATTATTCTTAAGGTAAATATTTATCATTTTAATTAGTGCTCTTAGCAAATAATGTATAACAATTAAGGAAATATTATATACCATTGTGCTTAACTATATATTTCTCTAATATTTTAGCTGGGAAGTTTTAAGATTCCTTTTGTCAAACATAAGATGGTGGTTGGAAGAATATGGCTTTGATGGATTTCGTTTTGATGGTGTTACATCCATGCTTTATCATCACCATGGGATGGGTAGGTAATATGATCAAACTCAGATATAACTAATGATTCTATGTTATTTTTTCACTGGTGGATTGCAACCAGGTTTGGGGTTCAGTTACAGAAGCTGCAATGAGTATTCCTTTTGGCTTGATTTTTATTATTTCTATTGTATGCATTTCCTCCAGTCACTTCTGGTCCTTTTTGGCAACAGGTTGTGTATAAATACATTTTATAAGTAAATAAAAAAGAATGATTTTCTGTTGAATATATGTATTTAATAACATGCTATTTTTAATGCGTAACTTTCTTCTAAAATGTTTGTTAAGGAAACCTTTTTTTTGTAGCACTCTCAGAATGTGAACATGACAGCATTTACAATGAAGATAAATAACAAAAATAATAAATGAGAATATTTGTGAATGTGTAGTTTCCTGCATATTAAACATTAAAGAAAATATTCATAATGTCTTATATATATATATAATATTCTCGGTTTAAATTAAATTATAAATTAATTTATAATAACATTGATCAGAGTTTTTCAATTTAAAAGTTGCATAAAGAAATAGGACCACAGAATCTAATTCTTCAGTAGATAACATGTCAAACAATTATATTTTAGTAGTCAAATATTTACCAGCAACAACCAATCCAAAAAAAATGGACCTTAGACTGTCAGTCTTGCAAAGTGGCTGCCTAGGAAAGAAGCTGTATTCAAAATGTGGTGCTGGCTTTAAAACCTGCAGCACAGTCTTGGAGATACTCTCTTGAGATGTTGCTTCACACAAAGGTGAACCTGTAAAACATAACAGGTTTCATTAATATCTTTCAGTTTGGAGAGTAGCTTATTTAAAGGATGAAAAAGGGAAGCATGGCAAAATTCAAGAAAGATTTTCAACAAAATTATAATATTCATATGTGCCTGCAGAACCTCCGTCAGATGAGGGCTAGGAATTTTCCAAGGACATAATGGGATTGGGGAAATAAACTGAAATCTATGGATATGGAATAGAGTCCTAACCCTCTGGAGGTCATGGCTGATCTGAAAGATTCAAACACAGAGACCTCCGCTGTAAAATATTTGACCTAATGGGTAAAAACGGTAAAGAAAAGCATTCTGAGTTACTTGGTTCCCCCTTTGAATGATGAGAAAAAATCTGAAACATACTGGAAAAGAACACATACCTCAAAAAAAAAAATAAGATTAAACAATTAACATTAAGACACAGGGTGTTTAAGTTCATAAAATTCAATGGTAAGGAGAAATTCATTAAGTAATAACTAGAAAGAAAAAATGAGTTTACCTGCATGGATGAAAAAAATGGCTGGGTTCTACTACTCTGTTGCCAATACCAATGCCTATAAAATTCTTAAGGAAACAAAGTGCGACTGAGGAATTGATAGTTGAAGTGCCATCGAGGTATAGATTTGAAAGACCTTAAGGAATAAACTTCTGTAATTACACTTGAAAATATCCTTCAGTGATGGAATCCTGTAAAAAAGAATGATTCAGAATAAAGAACTTGGAGTTACAGGGAAGCGGGTGGGAACATGTAGGCATTGAGCACTAATTTGACTTAATTAAAGTAAGTGTAAACAACTGAAGTAATAGAAAATAAATTGTATACTTCAATAACTGAAATATATTATAAGTAACCAAAATTAGGAGTTGAGGAAGAGAAGGTAGAAAGATGTTAGAGAATGTTAAAATGTTTTTGTAATCACAGGCAATCCATATTGCATAAATCAAAGCACGTATTTAAACTAATATAAACATTATACCTCAATTTTATGATAGTTTTCATATTGACTTTTCTTTACTTAAAAGGTATCCAATAGAAGCTAGCTAAATTAACATTTGAGATAACACAAAATGCATCTAAAATTTGAAATTTAGAATTCCTTTCACTATCATTTCAATTTATTTTTCTGCTATACAATTCAATTAAAATTAAATTAAATTTTTAAATCAAAGTGTCTTGTTTATTTGCTTTTATAAAATAAAAATTGAATTGCAGGATTGTTGTTATGGAATACTTTTCTAACTTAGACCATATATTTCTGATGATAACATTATATGGTTTCGAGGCTCATTCTACTTTGCTATAATAAATCTGATATCAACATACTAATCGGTAGTGAAATTTGTGTAGAGTTAAGACTCGCATGTTAACAATGTATTTACACTGATTTTATGTTCTCTAGGTCAAGGTTTTTCAGGTGATTATCATGAGTATTTTGGACTTCAAGTAGATGAAGATGCCTTGATTTATCTCATGTTGGCAAATCATTTGGTTCATACGTTGTATCCAGATTCTATAACAGTCGCTGAGGTAAAGCCATAATGATCTCTAGCCTCTAGCCTCTAACCTCCTTTAATATAGAGCATTTTGTCAGGCTGCAATATTTGAATAATTAATCTCATGTTGTCAGTAATTGCATAACTGAAAATGTACCCTGACTACAGTGCAGCTACTGTGTATGAGTGACACATTATTTAGAATTCACTGTTTGCGTTCTAGGAGATAGTGTACACTAATTACTTGTCATCATTCCATTGTTAAAGGGAAAAATTCCAATGTTTAGAAAGTAAAATATCCTAATCAGTTGGAAGGTCCTTCTGCCATGAGAGCTTCAGCAAAGAAAAGAATTGAATTGAAAAAAAGTTCATGTGCTTCTATATATTTATTAATTTTTTTCTGGTTTAATCATTAGAGATGGCGTGGATCACTGCCTGGGAGCTCCTCTGAAGCCTCTCTTGTTCTTATGCAATTACCTTTCTTGTTTACGTTACTGCTCTCCGATTGCCAAATGTTCACTGGTTATTCATGATCACTGAATGTTCATGATTAACTGTCCCAAAGCTGCACTGTAATGATATAATTCGGTATATGCATAATTGACAATTCCCCTCTTGGTGATAAATGTGATAAATTAAGAAGTTTGTTAAATGCTTATGCTAATTTAGATTTAGCACGAAACTCCCTCTGGTTTCCTGAGTCTTCTGACTAGAAATTATTATTGAAATTGAATTCAGTATGTTAAAATGGTTCTATACAAAGTGTAGTGGTCATCATATAAAAATAATAAGACCATTGTTAAAAGATTCAGAGTTAAGGTGTATTTTCACATTGTTGGCCTTTAGTTCATTTGAATGAAATGTAGTAGTTAATGACTGCCTCCTTTCTGTAGTATTTATTATTGGTACAGCATTTTTTCTCATTCATTATTTCTTAAAACCCCAGGTCCCCAAATAGTTGGTATGATTTTCTGCATAAAAAAGTTACTCTATTTAGTCCTTTTCCATATAAATATCTTCTAAGGGCAAAGCTGTGGATCTTAAATCCCTGGAATATATTCTTATATAGAATTTTTGAAAACCCAACCATAGTAATACCATTTTGTTACCCAGTATTAATTCCACACTTATTATCTACCTACATTCGACTATAGCTTATAAGTCTTGCTAATACTTTGTGCTATCTTTTAACATCAATCACAGTGTATTTTAAACTTTTGTTTTATCTTTTATACATTTTAACTTTATCTTTCAAACATCAAAAATTTAATTAATTATGTTAATTATATTTATGGCTATTCAAAGCAGAGATATTTTGTATGACAAATTACTATAAATAATGAGTCAAATTAAATGTTCATACTGGAAAAAAAGCAATTACTTAATACATAAAACTTAAAATTGTTACATTGATCTCTTCATTCATTTCAAGTAAAAGAGTTCCATCATCTAGGGAGCCCTTGTCTGATTATCAATGTTTCTACCAATGAAACTTTGAGACTTTAGCCTACTTTATATTACTTGGTTTCAGATTTTTTTTAAACAAGATGTGTCTTCAATTTATTTTACTTAAATTGAAAACTACTTCAATTTCAATACATCGCTTTTCTGTCTAGTGGGAGCCTCTTCAAAATGTGGAATTGATTCTCATGAACTTTTTTGAAGAAAGGAATGTGGTATAACAAATACATAATATAGTTTTATATAAAGTCCTATAGTAGATATTTGAATTTGTGTATAATGACATTTATTAAAATTGAAAGCTTTTTTCTGAACTATATCTACCACTCCACATGGTTATATTTACTATATTAATTTATTAATTTAAAATATTTTTAATTGTAAATGCCCTTTAGATATTAAAGAATGAAAACTGTTTTAAGTTCTTTTGAAAAAATCTATGATTATTTCAGTATGCTATTTTGGTAGGTATTAACCTTGTATATCTAAAATATATTTATTTTAATGATATTTATGTTTACCTACCTTTTTCTTTTAATATTTTTAAAGGATAGTCATTAACTCTCCACTTTCAAAAGAGAGCTACAAATATCTTGTATGCACTAATGGGGAAGATTTTTAGGATTCAGATTTAGGAGTCGAGACAAATCTGTGTCCAAATATTGCTTTAGCAGACTCTATTTCCTATCAAATTATTTCTTAAAGCTAAGGTAAATATAGAATTTACCTTAATGTTTTCTTGAGAAAATTATCTTGATCTCTTAATCTTTAATGCCATCCCATTACCAATCTTATGAAAGCTCCTGGTCTTGTGGAAACTCCTCAGAAGGGCTGGTATCTCTCCTTCCAAGGCCTAGCATGTGTGTCTGATATTTAATACATATTCAACTAATGCTTATAAGGAATCGAACTAGATAACTACCATATCTGTGAAAATGTAGCATATTTTGATAAATATAACTTCTTTTAAAATGACTTCTTTTCTGTTAACCTTCTCCTTTTACTTACTTCCCAATCTTTTTTTTTTCACTCTTGTATATTATGAAGTACTATGTAGAAATAAGATATGATTGAGAAATGTTTTGTTTCTTAGTGAATATATTGCACCATGTATTATATTTACCTATACCTCTCATTCACAAAAGAAAGCCAATTAATAAATGATTGGGGGAGACCAGAGAGGTCATACATTTCTTTGTCCCAGCTTTTCTGTGGGAATAGTTTGGGGATGGCATTGTGGAAGAGGAAGCATTTATTTCTCAGCAAGCTCATAGTATGGTATTCTTTTATAGGAAGAGTTTGGGCAAGAACATAAATAGAAAAGCTTATGACATTCACAGGGAAAAGTAAATATTTCAAAGTGGATGAAGTACTGAGTAATTGAGATAAAATAGTACAAAATAATGATAGAAAAATTTAGGTCTCTCCACTGTACTTTCTGTGTACTTAGAGAACAATGATCATAATTGTATCATATTGTCACTTCATGGTAATATGTGTGTATATATTTCGGTTGTAGTTTATAAATCCCTGAAGGTCAGAGAGTATACCTTATATATCTTTAAATTCTGGAAGCACACTCATTCATTCACTCAGCAGAGTCCTGGCTCTAACATTGAAAAGCATATATCTTTAGAAATCCCTTCACCTCAATAAGCCTTGATTTCTGTATCTTCTGAATGAAGAGGATCTACTAGATAACCTCAAAGGCCCTTACACTGAAAGCCATTTTCTCGCTTCACTCTTAATGTACCAACTCTACTTTCCATTTCATCAGAAGTAAGCTAAGTGAGCTAAGTGCTTACCAAATGCACTCCATGCCTGATAACGAGTATAATAGATATACGCTACATGTAGTTTTGTGTTTCATGAAAGCAGCAACTAATAAAAAGTGTTCAAAGTAGTTCAGAAATCAGCCTGAGAAACCATGTTTTAGCAATAATAGTTGTATTAGTCTGCTTTCTGTGTGTGTGATAACAAAGAAGAGAAAAATGTGGCCACATGAGATCAGAGTTGTCCTGCAGTGTAGAGCATGACCCAAAACTTTATTGAGAAATGAGACACGCTATCACAGTTTTTCTACTTTTACAAGTATACCTCCAAAACTCTACAAAAATGTATGCTTATGTCCTTAAATATTGTTTTCCCTTATTGGTCTTACCTTTACTGTCAGAGGGCATTTAGTAAAAATCTGAGCAGTATGAACTGATGTTGCTGATGTCCTTTGTTTTAGGATGTATCAGGAATGCCAGCTCTGTGTTCTCCAATCTCCCAGGGAGGGTGTGGCTTTGATTATCGATTAGCCATGGCAATTCCAGATAAATGGATCCAGGTGAGAGTCCTGTAAATATTTTTTTATGTCTGTGGATAGTATGTATTATGTCGGCTTATGTATGTTTATATTTATTTCTTATTTGTGATTATTAGTTGCAGATATTACACATGAAGTACTAATTCTCCCATAAGTGTGTTAATTCTTGTGCTTCTCAAACTTCTAAAAGTTCTAATATAAAGTATTCATATTTGCACTATCTAGGCAAGTGGAGAAATATGCCTAATATAAGGTTAGCTGTGGAATTATCAATGCAACTCTACAAAACTTAAGTGCTCTATATTTAAAACATGTTAAACTTCATCAAAGTATTTCTGCTTGCAAATTGTCAATTAATGTAGAAGGTACTGCTTAATTTCTAGTACTTGCTTCATAGTATGGTCTTTTCTCAGCATATTTGGATTCACCGAGTTCTTCATTCAGCATTTAGAAGTCCTTAGCATGTGTTAGTAACTAGAAATGAATAATTATACATAACACCTTACATATAATTTATAATACAATTGTATTAAACTTAATGATAGTTCAAGCAGTTGAGACTGCATCTTGTCTTATTGAATGTGTGCTTACAAGACTAAATGTGTTACATACACTTAGATAGAATATAGAACATTTTTGAGTGGCCAATTCCATAATCATAGGCTGAATATGTATAAGGAGTCACATATGTATCAAATAATCATAGTTTTCTGACAAGCCCTTTTGTACAGACATGAACTGGTGTCATGAGATCACAGTGTTAGAATTGCTTGACTTCGCATAGGAACCACAGAACCTACTCTGAAGGAAGTGGTAATTGCAATCATCTCTTAACTGTCTTTCCTGTGGCCCAAGGCAATTTGTGCAATGCACAGCTGTGGCATTAAAACTCTACCAACACAATTTCTGCTTCTCCATTTACAAAGACTCTTCAAACATTGTCAACTCAAGAAGCAAGTGACAATCTTAGAAATAAAACAACTGAACTGAGCATCTTGCTTTGACACCTGAGAAAGTTGCTTTATATTCGTTATTTTAAAAACTATGCTAAGTAAAATAAGCCAGACAGTGAGGGACAAATACCATATGATCTCACCTTTAAGTGGAACCTAATCAACAAAACCAACAAGCAAGAAAAATATACCCAGAGATGTTGAAATTAAGAACAACCTGACAGTAACCATAGGGGAGGTGGGAGGGGATAATGGGGGGAAGGGTTTTCAGGAACAACTCTGAAGGACACATGGAGCAAACCAAGGGAGGGTGGAAGCAGGGGAGGGAGGTGGGGATAGTTGGAATTGGGGGGAATACTGGGGCGGGGGGTAAGTGCAGACAACTGTACTTGAACAACAATTAAAAAAAAACTGGTATTGTCTTCAAGTTTCTCACCTTGGTTCTTTATCCACTCATCATGTTACAATTTCTAATCTTTCACACAGGCTTTTTCCACAACAAATGCCAAATCTCACTTTGTTAACCTCCCACTAAAAATTGTTCCCCATTCTCCAGTCTTTGTGCAGATTCAAGAATATTTCAAGGTGTATATCAACCTTGAATTTTTCCCCAATCACTCATAACACACAGTGGGATTATTTTCCTTTTATGAATGATGGCAATTTTTAAATTTGCAATTTACTAAACATTTAAATACTTTATATACTGATGGCACTGTGCTAGGCAGCACATTCTACAAGTGGAAAAATGTATTGTCCTGTGTTTAGGATGTGGCTGTGCTATCTGTTCAAATTGTACATACTCTGAGACAGATGCCCTTTTCTGTTTCATGAAATTATTTAAAAATCTTTTTGCCTCACAAAAATAAACCCCTTAATTAATAAAACTAGAGAGAGTTCAAATAATATTTTTTACAACTCAGTATATTCTGACTTTTACAAGTTGTGCATTTAATAAAGTAATTGCATGAATGGCTACTAGTCCCTCAAATGTCAATAAGTCGTGCAAGAGTGTTAATCCAAATGACAATCGTACCCAGAATTACATGGCATTTGCTGTTATCTGCCCATAGAGTATGAGACTAAATCCTAGATTCCGTTTATACTTTCGTTGTTCAAAAGCAAATTATTTACTATGTTCTACTTCATGATTTAAGAATCAGTAGTTTGGATTATCGTATTGATGTAATCATTTGTTGAACAAATATTTGCCTTTATAAAATATGTGAAATATGCTGTATCTCCTTTAATTTTATTTGATAATTTTCATTATCTAATAATTGTTTATGTAAGTTATATAAATAAATTGAATTCATTCATTTAATTCCACTAAGTATTTATTGTATATCTATTTATTATATAAATACATTTTAATTAAAATGGTATATTGAGAAAATTGTAGCTTCATATGCAGTTGTAAGAAATGATCAGTGAAATCTGATATCCTCTTAACTAGTTTTCTCCACCCCTCAATGGGTAACATTTTTGCGAAGCTACAGCACAATATCACCACCAGGATGCTTATCTGGATGTACTCAAGATTTGGAACACTTCCATCAGCACAGGTTTCCTTGTATTGCCTTAATAGCCACACCTATATCCCCTACGCCCCCAATCACTTATTAAGTTGTGGCAACTACTGCTAATCTCCATTTCTATAATTTTTTTCATTTTAAGAATGTAATATAAATAGAATCATACACTATGTTACCTTTCTGGATTATAATATTTCACTCAGAAAAGTTCTCTGGATATTCCTGCAGGTTCTATCAGTTGTGTATCAGTTCTATATTGCTTTTTACTGCTGAATAGTATTCTGTGGTATGAATATACCACAATTTGTTTAATTATTTGCCCATTAAAAGACATCTGGATGGTTTCTAAGTTTTGGCTGTTATAATAAAAGCTGCTAGCTTATTTTGTGTTTTTTGTGGGTTTTTTTTTTTTTTTGCCTTTTCCAGCTTCTAAAAGCCACCTGTATTCCTTGACTCATGGCCCCTTCTTTCATCTTCAAAGCCAGCAGGGTAGCATCTTAAGTCTCACTCTTATACCCATAAATCATGTCTCCTTTTTAGAAAGATCTCTGTAATTACATTGGTATCCATATTTGTGAACATCAATGGCTGACCATTATTCTATTATTCTGCCTGACAGTCTGTGCTCTGTTGCCCAGCAATTAGGAAAGATATTGTGAGGGATGGGTAAACACGTCTGAATTCTGTAGGGAAAAAAAAAATCAGCAAAGGAAGATATAAGCGAGCCTGAACCCAGTTTCTGGTACCAAATCTGCATTAGTTTTCTCTTGCTGCAAAACAAATTACTACAAACTTGGCATCTTAAAACATTACTCTGTTATTATCTCATGTTTCTTCAGAGGGCACCCATCATTTTCAACAGTTCCCCCCCACACACTCTCGCAGGGGTGTCCAACCCGTGGCCCACAAATCACATGCAGTCCAGGATAGCTATGAATGAGGCCCAATACGAAATTGTAAATTTACTTAAGACATTATGAGATATTTTTGTGATTATGTATCACGATGTATTTAATGTGTGGCCCAAGACAACTCTTCTTCTTCCAGTATGGCCCAGAGATGCCAAAAGGTTGGACACCCCTGGAAAGGATCATACAAAGGTGTGAATAAGAGGGAGCAGGAATCACAAGGGCCACCCCAGAATTCTGCCTATCACAGAATGCAGTGGACACTTTCAACAGAGAAATGAGCCCATGCAGAAAGAGTGTAAAAGAAAAGAAGCTATTCTGAGTATGTGACTTTGAGGAGCACCAGCTTTTTATTGGATAGGTAGAAGAAGAGACTGCAGGATGCCTACAGTAGTCAGCAAACAAAACAAGAGTTCCAAAGTGGTGGACTAAGAAGGAAAGCATTTTGTGGAGAGGGAAAGGGTCAGCCTTGTCAACATGTACAGCTCATAAGTATTAGTCTGAAAGCATTCACTGACCTAAGAAACAGTCATCTGTGATCTTGGCAAGGGCATTTGCAGTGAAGTGGCGTTAGAGGGGCAGAAGGAAGATTGAAGGCTGTGGGGGAATGTGAAGACAGAAATGTGTGGTCTGTTCAGATAATTATTTCATAATAGTCTTTAAACTTTTATTTATTTTTTAATTTATGTATTTTTATTGTTTATGCTATTATAGTTGTTCCTGATTTTTCTCCCTTTCTCCACCTCCACTAAGCCTGACCCTCTCCCCTTTCTATTCAGTTCCCATATTGTTGTCCATTTCCATGAGTTGTGTATAAACATTCTTAGGTTAGTCCCTTCACTGTTTTTCATCCCATCCCATCAGCCTTTCTGGCAGCTGGCAGCCTGTTTCATGTATTTTGTTCATTAGTTTATTGTGTTCATTAGATTCCACATGTACGTGAGATCATGTGGTACTTGTCTTTCACTGACTGGTTTAATTTGCTTCGTGTAATATTCTCTAGTTCTATACATATTATTGCAAAATATGAGTTTATTCTTTTATATTGCTGTGTAGTATTCCATTGTGTAAAGGTACCACAGTTTTTTTATCTACTCAACTATTGATAGGCACTTATCCAAATCTTGACTATTGTAACTAGCACTGTTATGAACATAGGGGTACATAAATTCTTCCAAATTGGTGTTTGGGTTTCTTAGGGCATATTCCCAGCATAGAATCTCTGAGTCAAAAGACAGTTCCATTGTTAATTTTTTGAGGGGATTCTATATGCTTTCCAAAGTGGCTGTACCAGTCTGCATTCCTACCAACAGTACAGAAAGGTTCCCTTTCCCCACGTCCTTGCCAGCACTTGTTTGCTGATTTATTGATGATAGCTATTCTGAGAGGTATAGGGTGATATCTCATTAAGGTTTTAATTTGCATATCTCTTATGATTAGTGACATGAAGCGTTTTTTCATGAGTCTATTGGCCATCTGTATGTCCTCTTTGGAGAAGTGTCTATTTAGGTTTTTTGCCCATTTCTTAATTGAGTTGTTTGCCTTGCCGGTGTTAAGTTGCATTAGTTCTTTGTATATTTTGGAAAATAAACAACAAAAAAAGCTAATTTTTTTATCCAACCTAACTATATGAAGTATATTTCTGTCTTGTAAAGGTTACAGAAAGGTGTATTGACAATAATACTTTTTTTGTAGTTATTAATCAAGAGGTAGCAGCTGTTAAAAGGGGAAAAAAGGTTGCAAAAATCCTAAAGTGCAATGATCAAACCATCTGCACAAATGTAAAAATACATTCACACACATACACACACTCACACTCACATTCACACACGCTACACCACTGTCATTTGGACAGTCTGCTTAAAAGCTGTGATTTCAGAAAAAGTTTCAACAGACGTCTTTGTTACATGGGTGTGCTTATATCTGTGTGTCAAATAATATGGATTGATATGATGTGTACCCTAATGTTGGAATTTAATGTAAGTATAATAATGGTTTATGCAAATTAAATCCTCTCTTGCATCTAGCTACTTAAAGAGTTTAAAGATGAAGATTGGAATATGGGCAATATAGTGCACACACTCACAAACAGACGCTACCTTGAAAAGTGCATTGCTTATGCAGAAAGCCATGATCAGGTAAATGGATATTTGTGTAACTCCATCTCTCTCTCTCCCCCCGACCCTGTCTCTCTGTGCTCTCTGCACATGTGTGTGTTTGTATTATTAACATACTTAAACATAAATTTCTTTAGTTCAATACAGTTAATATAACTTATTATATGTATCTATCTACATTTGTATATATATATGTGAAAACTACTTACATTTGAAAAACATGTTAAAATTATTTTGTAGAACTATAAATTCTAGCTTCAAAATATAATGCCATTTTTATCCTGCCAAAGTCTAATTAGAAGATTGTAAATGAAACTTGCAAGTGTTATCTTACATGTTTTTCTTTGTTGTAATGAGAGGAATATTGGTGCTAATCCAGGTTAATTTTAATTTCTTTTTTTGGTTTCCTTCCAGAGGTTTTCTTTTATGCCCTTGGACAGGCTTTTATCTTTTTTTTTCTTCCGTCACTAAAATCTCTTGTTTTTTGATCACTGTCCCCTGAGCTACAGTCCATCTTCTCTGAGGCAGCCTGAGGTATTTTCCAAAAAGCAAAGCTTATTTTGTCAACCCAGACCTTTTGAGTGAAGCTTGTCGTTCAAGGCCACCCATAACCTGAAATGAGCCAGAGTTTCACTTTCATTCTCTACTCAGCTCAGCAAGCAGTCTGTTCTTCAGCACTGTAAAATTCTCACTCACTCCTGAATAGGTTTCCTCATTCCAGTTCTGTCCTTTGCCCACACAGCTAGGAGTGCTTGCTTCACCTGGGAAGGTCCTGTGAAAGACCCGATGCTCTGTACCACATTGCCCCTGAAGCCTCCATCTCATTGTCTAAAAATACATAAATGAAAAGTATCTATGGGCCTCAAAAATTATTTTACAAAACATCTTGTAAGTTTATAAAGTTGGGAGCAATCTATAATTGGATTATGGAACTATAGATGAAATAGATAATTAAACTAAATATAAATTCTATTAGACATGAATGTATTTTTAAGGAAAAGAAAAAAGAATAGTTGCTCCATCATCTATGTTCTCATCATGGTTTAGGCAGAAAATTTGTTTTTATACCTTTGTATTTCCATCCTTGATACTGTGACTGCTCAAAGTAGTCACTCAATAAACAAATAAATGGGGGGGAAGGCCATTTAGTTTTTTAAAGCTATCCTTATAAACGTAAAGAACATAAAAATGTACTTTTTATACATTAAAAATGAGACATTGAAAAGTTTTGAATTATTTGCTGTATATGTACTAAGACAATTAAAGCTTAAAAATAAGTTTCTCTGGTATGTCAGCAGAAATTGACAAGTGGTCCTTCACGTGTCTTCTCTAATTATTAAGAAAGTATAAGTAGATCAGAGGTCAGCTACAAAGACCCATAGGCCAAATTCTGCTTGCTTCCTATTTTTGTAAAGTTTTTTAGAACATAGCCATGCTCATTCGTTTTCGTTATGTGTATGGCTGCTTTTAAGTAGTTGAGACAGAGTAAGTTGTCCCATAACACCTAAAATATTTATGACTTGGCTTTTACAGAAAGTTTGCTGACTCATGAACTAGACATATGCTAAATTTTTCACCTTTCACATCAGAGCACTGCTATCTTTTCAATTTAAATTGGCTGTACAGCAGAACAAATAAACATGAAAGAAAACAGAACCAAACTATTGCAGAATAATAAATGAGTAATAGTAACTTGAAGGTGGGTGAAATGACCAACCAAATACGTAACAATATGAAAACTAAAATCCATGCCCAAGTTATATCTCTCTTTTGGTAATTCTTAGCAGTCGTAGCACATTTTGAGCTTCTAATATGTACTTATTTATTGTGAATGAATGAAAGAATAAATGAATGGAATAAACAAACTGAAGATGAAACTGATAGATTTCTCTCATAATTTTCCTCCAAAATGTATTGAAACATGGATTTACCAAGAATTATTTCATACTTTACAGATTGAAGTAATTTTTCCTTGTATTACAGATTGTCAAACATGTATAAAAAGATGCATGTTGTCTAGTTCTTTCTAAAAGCAAAGGTACAAATAAATCTACTAAAAATTATAAATATACAGGGTGAGTCGAAAGTAGGTTTATGGTTGTATATGAAAAATAATTTGTTCTTATATTTTTATTTATTATTGTATCATTTTGCATATGAATTATAGACCTACTATTTCTCCACCTTGTATATTATAAAATAAATAATATAGAAATATATACATAATAGCCCTGGCTGGTGTGGCTCAGTGGATTGAGTACTGGCCTGTGAACCAAAGGATCGCCAGTTCAATTCCCAGTCAGGGCACATGCCTGGGTTGCAGGCCAGCTCCCCAGTATGAAGCAGGTGAGAAGTAACCACACATTGCTGTTTCTGTTCCTCTCTCTTCCCCCTCTCTAAAACTAAATAAATAAAATCTTTAAAAAAAGAAATATGTACACAATAGCAAAAATCTAATAATTTATCAAAATGATTTTATAATAGAATCAAAGATTAATGAAATGAACAGTTATACATAAAAATATAATTAATTCAAAATAAGTGGGAAGGACCAATTGTTTAAGAAATAATGCTGTCCAAACAAAATTTAATAAATATATTTATATCTTATATACATTGTTTTCAAACAGTTTTTTAGCAGTAGATCCTATTTTTAAACTGCACTTCTATAGAACTCTATATTATGTGTCAGACTGAAGATGCATTTTGTTGGTACATGTATTAGTCCGTTAGGGTTGCCATAACAAAATACCACAGACAGGGTGGCTTAAATAATAAATTCGTTTCTCATAGATCTGAAGGCCAGAATTACAGGATCAAGGTGTCACAGAGTTAGTTTCTCCTGGGGCCTCTCTCCTAGGTTTCCAGATGTCATGTTTGCTCTGTGTCCTTACTTGGACTTTTTCTGTGCACATTCATGCCTGGTGTTTTTTCCTCTTCCTACAGGGACACCACTCACTGGATTAGGACTCCACCTTTATGACCTCATTTAACCTTATTACCCCTTTGCCCTATCTCCTAATATAGTCATAATGGCACTTGGGACTTCACAATGAATTTTGGGGGGATGAGGTAGGGCACAACTCACTCCATAACAGTAAACATTTTCTGTATGTTTAGATTTCAAATATTTACCTCAAAGTTAGAGAACAAGGAGGTTGCTATTATGAAGCAAAAAAAAAAAAAAAATGAACCCAAGTAATAAGTAATACAGATGAGAATACCATTTAACCAAAGTTTGAATTTGATTACATGGTAAAGTTATTGGTGAAAATGAAAAATGTGTTTCTTATGGAAAAAAAAACATATGTACTTTTCAACCAATACAATAAGTCCATATGTTTTTTTTTCTTAAAATAAAAGACACATTTTTCATTTTTATCAATAACCATTGATTTGGATATTTTGAGTATGTCGGCTATCTCCCACTATTGGCTTCTGGTGGGTAGTGGCCAGTGGTGCTGTTAAACATCTTCCAGTGCATAAGACAGCCCCACAGCAAAAGAATTATTTGATCAAAATGTCAATAGTATGGAGAAACTTTGCAAACAACTTTTGACATGTTCAGTCGGTCACAGCACCTTCTCCATACACTGCACAAATTTTTTCTCTTGTGTTTCACTTGCGTTTTTACCTTTCTTGAAATAATAAAGCATAATAATCCAAAAATGCTGTGTATCTTCTTCCATCTTCAGTATTAAAGCAACTGCACAAAAATTCACCAATTTTGAAAAGTTTGTTTCTACATGCATGCTGATATGGTAGCTGTTGCAATACAGTCTAACAAAAGTGTTTCAAATGAAGCGGAGCACAACCAAGCACTACGAGAGCCATCTTACAGGAAAAAGCAAATGAACTTTTTGGCCAACCCAGTACATGCATATAATATACACATATAAAAGATTATTTAGAAGCTTACATTTTTTCAAAACAAATCCATGGTTGAGAACTATTTCAAAATCTATTTAGTATTCTCAATATTATAATAAATATTTAGTTCAATTTCAGAAAATTTGAAGCATCTGCTCAGTTATAATAGGTAGCTTGTTGTGTTTTTCACCAATCTCTTTTAAAAATAAAAATCAGTCCTGAAACACATGTTGATCTCTAAAATGTTTTGACAACTCACCTTCAGCACAGAAAATAATTAGAATATACATTAAATTAATACTAATTCATACCCCTCTCCTACATTGTTTTCCATCCTGTGTTATTCTAGTGTGAATCATAGCTGCTTCCTTCCTCTTCTTTGCATTCATCTCAATGGTTTTCACTTCCATAGGCACTCGTTGGGGATAAGACACTGGCATTTTGGTTGATGGATGCTGAAATGTATACCAACATGAGTGTTCTGACCCCTTTTACTCCAGTTATTGATCGTGGGATACAGCTTCATAAAATGATTCGACTTATTACTCATGCACTTGGTGGAGAAGCCTATCTCAATTTCATGGGTAAGGATGAATTGAATACATAATCCAATCTATGTTTAAAATCTTAACTAATAATACATATGCATAAATTATGTAGAATATTTTCATTTGGCTGTTTAGATTTAAAATATAAAATTATAACTTTATGCCTTTAATATGCTGTCATGTGTAAACTGCAAAAATTAAATTACTCTAAGACTAATACATAATGCAAAAGTAGTCTATTAGCTGGCATTTTACTTAATATTATTGACAAGTAGAGTGAACTATTTTTAAAACAGAATTATTCTGAATTTAATTATTCTGGGTTTATTGTAGTGTTTGCACATTAAACATAAAAAAGATATAATTGACATGTCATGTCCTATTATACTAATATTACTAGTTTTCTTTGAGGAAATTGGATGCCAGTATATTTTATTATAAATGTGAAAGACTGGCCTAGGATATTATGATGGGTAAAAAGATATTTTAAAAAACAAAAAAAATTACGAGTATTCAAAAGTCATTATTATCTGCAGGCTCTTGATTGAGAAAATATAGAAATCAACTGATACAGTTTTCTGTTTTATTTGATTAACAACAACCATTTGAACATTTGAGCATTAGGAGATTTTGCAAGCATTTAGGCTAGAGAGAGGCAGAAAGATTGATAAATGCTTATTGGAGGCTGGCCGACTTTTCTACAGTAAAAGCCTTAGTTCTTCAAATTAAGTCATTTTTTCTGGATGTTTTTATAAGGAATCTCAGATTGGACTTTTAAAAACTTCTATTTTTAGTTTCCTGAGGAAATTCCATACTGATTTCCACAGTGGCTGCACCAGTCTGCAGTCCCACCAACAGTGCACTAGGGCTCCCTTTTCTCCACGACCTCACTAGCACTTGTTGTTTGTTCATTTGTTAATGATGGCCATTCTGACTGGTGTGAAGTGATATCTCATTGTGGTTTTAATTTGCATCTCTCTGATGGCTAGGAGACAACCATATTTGAACATCAAAAATAAATAAATAAATACATAAATGAATAAATAAAATAGAAAACTTCTATTTTTTGTTAGCTTGAGGTTAGAAAGCCAGGCCCAATAAACCATACGGCAAAATTTACCTGATTAACTACACCTTTTGGGTGCATTCCTCTTCTCTGAGCATCATCAATATTTGTTAATGTTACTAACATTCCATGAAGTGCCCTTCCTGACCTGTGAGGCTGCACATGCCAGCTGAGCCCCAGACCAAATTCCATGAGGCGCTTAGTGGGTATTGGATCCATAAGTAAAATCAGCCTCACTTCCTTAAAAAAGCTAGTTTTCCCTGACTCAAGGATCATCACTCACAAGTGGGGTTATTCCAGTAAAGCCTTCATTGCACAATCATTTTACTCAATTATTTTCTGATTAAAAAAGATGGAGTTATGAACCTGTGCAAATAACTGTGTCTCCATGTAAAGTAAGGAGACTTGAGGGTTAGTGAGAAATTTTTAAAAGTTTTATTTTATTTACAAAAGCAGACTTTTTAAAATCAGCCCAGTCTAAAGACAGTGTAAGAAAATAATGAAAAGGGCTACCTTATATACTTGGAAACTACAACACTTTTCAAAACAGAACCAAACTAAAAAAGTTAAGACTTCCAAGTTTATGCAGTCAGTTCTATATAATTAATTCTTGAAGTTCACCATCCCTGAAAATTCCAGAAATCCTGACTCAGTCTATTACTTTAGTCTGAAAGTTGTAAAAAAGTATTAAATACATGACTACCTTGATATAATTAACACTCAGAAGCCTGTACCTAAGAGTAGAGAGTGTCAATAGTTTGAAGTAGCTAATGAGGTTCTTGTCCTGGGACCGTCTTCCTTTGTTGAGGACAGTTCTAGCCTGTAGCCTATACCAGAGCCTCCAGGCAGACATCAAAGTAAAACAAAACTTTTTGCAGAGGACAGACTTAATTAATATTGATAACTCTCAAGTAAGGAAGGGCTGATAAAAGCTCATAATGAGAACTGTTTCCTGAGTCTTGGTCAGTATTTTCTGAAGGTGTAAATCGATCATGAGCAGCTAGGACACTGACAGATCTCCAGAATAGCATAAACTGTGTGAAATGTTTATATTAATATCACATTAACTGTATATGTTCAACTGTACATGTTCAACCTGTATAGAGGCCAAACATATATTCTCTTTTGGAAACTCTTCTCATGGAACTTGCAATAGTAACACAATCAATAAACACATTTCTGGCATCTCTTTCTATAATGTCTGTAAATTGACCATGCTTATAGTATCAAATCTAATTTTGAGGTTATTCTTAGATATAGAACTCAGAGATCCTTTGAAGTTTTATTCCTTCCTTTGTCCTTGAAATAAATGGCTTTTCATATTTAACTTCAATATAGCACCTTTTTAAAAATTTCTTCTATCTCCATATCTCAACGTAAATCTTACAGTCCTCTAACTTTAAAATCTGTAATTTCCAGATGGCTCTAATTTCTGATTATTTTATGAAATTTAATATTTCCACATAAGCTAACATGACTTTAAATATCTATAGAGATATTTTCCATTTCTCTGACCATGTCACCCATGCTGTTTACTGGCTTGAATGGTGACAGTGTCCTCCGGCTGACCTGGAAGCCTCACGTGATTAGTCCCCCATGGGTTTCCCCACTGATCACTTGGCTGGACCCAAACAAGTGTTCTGTCAGTTCTCGAATGTACCAACCTTCTCCTGCTCTGAACTCTGTACGTGTTGCTGTTCTCACTCTTGGAACCCTTCCGTTTAAACACCCCCTCCCTTACCTGACCAAGCCCTTTACCTGCACGTCTCAGATCCTTCCAGAGGTCTTTCCTAAAGCCTCAAACTATGCTAGTTTGCCTATTATATGTTTTTATAATGCTGTATACTTACCTTTTGTGGCACTTAAGAAAATTATATTTCAAAAACTATTAAATGTATGATTCCCTTGATAAAATTAAAACAGTGAAAATAGAGGTCATCTATATCTTAGTCACCTGTATATCCTCAGGAACCAGCAGTAACTAGCACAGTAATCCAGGATATTACAAGGTTTTCACATTTTTCTGAAAGATGATATCAAATATATATAGAACATTACCTGTATGTAATAGTTTTAGCAGTTGTTCATTAGCTGCAATCACCAGTTGTAGTTTTAAGAAAAGTAATTTTTTCAAGTGGCATATAAAAATTAATATTTAAAAAAATCAAATTAAGAAATTCTTCAATACTGAGGAGCAACCTTGTTGTTTGCTCATGTTTTAGGCCTTTTTAAACTTGTTAGCTACCTGGAATTTTAATTTTATTTCCCTCTAATATAGGAAGAGTGAGTTAAAAGAAGTAAAATAATGACACATTCTTGTAGTTTTTAATTAAACCATGTTTACATAAATTTGCCATTTAAATATATGGCATTTAAATATATGTTCTCTTATTAAAAATCATTAAGATAATAATGAATTTTCTCAGAATGATATCAGTTTGACTCTTTTTGGTTTTGTTAGTGTTGTTATATTTATTTTTATTATTCAGTTAGAGTCATCCCCATTTCCCCCCCATTCTTGTCTTATATACTGCTAATTTTGAGGGTTTTTTTTTTTTTAATGTTCTACTCTGGTTCAAGAAGAGGAACATTTGCTATGAACTTTTTGATTTGCTAAGTTATGTTAATTGGTAATGAATAAATACATTTATATTTCTTATTCTGTCATATAGTCATATAAAAGATTCAAATATAGAAGAGGAAAGCAGGAATAGCTAAATTATTTTTATATATTCATATTAGTGATTGTAAGAGTTCATACTTTCTAAAACATTTTCATAAGCCTCATCTTACTCAATCTTCATAAAGTTTTTCTTTTGGTATACTATGCCTTAGTTCTAAAAAAACCTGGGATGAAAGAAGAGTACAAATATGTGCTAGGTAGATGATACAAGTCTCATTTTGCTAAAACTGCAACTAGGAGAGGCAAACGGACATGTTAACTCTATACAACTAGAAAATATAACAGCAGCTGGTTGATTGTCTTTTTCTCCTGATTTCCAGTTTGAGAAAATCAAGGGAAAATTATTCTTAGATCAATGTATAGATTAGCCATGAATATTAATAATTTTAATAATTAATGAATATTTTTAGGGAAAAGATAGAGCATGGGTTTAAGAAAACTATGAGTGCAAACCCAGGCTTTCTAACTGCATGATCTGGATAGGATGCATCATCCTGGTGCCTTCATAAGCTCATTGGTGGAATGGAGTAGTGCCTGCCTCAGAGGGGTGTTTTCAAGGTGATATGATATAGTACATATGCAAGACTCAGAATATTGCCAGGCACAGAGATCATAATTAACTTTTAGTTAAATATAAGCTTAATTTTAAATTAAATTTACTATCGCTATTTTTAATATCCATGGTTCCATTAAATATATGACTCCTGAGTACTCATGTTCCAATTTCATCTAAGAGTGTTTTTTATAATCTTGTCTGATGGTACATAGTTTAACAAAAAAGCTTCTTAAAATGTTTAATTTATTCCCTCTTTAAAATATCAGAAAGGTAACAATTATTGGTTAAAAATCAAGCAACATTTTCCCAGTCGATATTATTTGGTAAATTAAGTCATTTCTGTAGTCAGTCTCACTAATAGTAACTATTAGCATTTTTATATTTAATTCATAGTGACATTTTCAGAATGTTTCTTTGAAAGCACCTTACTTAGCTTTCATGTATGAGGGATCTGGGAGTTGCCTCAGTTAGCTTTCATTTTATTTGTTAGCATTTATTATGTATCATATTATATGGTGTCTGTGCATGAATCTCTGTAAGCATTGGATAAAACTTAGCATGTTTTTCTGGCATACCTGAGCACAGAGTTGAGAGAGGGAGAGAGAGAGAGTGTGTGAGAGAATGAGAATGAGAATACAGATTGACTTAAGGCAAGTTCAATTTTAAAAGTAAGATATGTATCAATTTAAATTATAATTTTAATATATTCATAACACATTCTAGAATGTGTTTTAACACAATTTATAAAATTCCTTTATGCTTCAGACATTTGTATGTATCTACTATATACAGAATATTGCTAAGTAGTGGATAATCTGAAGTGAAAATAGTTCTGCCCTCAAGGTCTAAAAATTCAAAAGGAAATACAGAGCAGACAAGTACCTTTATACTAGTACATGCACTAGACACAGTGATAGAGGTCAGCAGAGAATGCCATATCAATACGTAGAAACTAGGTTAGGAGCTTGCTGGTGAAATTTATGAGCTGCTTCAGCAACACTTAGAATAGAAAGGTATCATGAAGTCACACAATGAAGTCAGTAAAATTTTAAGGAGTAGCAAGACTGAAGAAAGAGGGAGAGAGTAAAGTCAGTCGGGAATATTCAACTTCAAATAAAAGAAAAAAAAAAAAACTGGTACCTAAGGGAATTCTTCTAGAGATCATTCATGGATTGGCAAGTTTAATGAAAAGTGTAGTTTTTTACCCACTTTAAAATATCATGAACTCTTCAGGCAGAAAGACCTGAAACTGATGGTTAAATGACTTGTGTCTTATTTTATTTTTCTGTTAAGATAACTGAAAGGATGCAGATTAGAAAAGTAAGATATACAATTGTTGATAATCTATATGGATGTTCCTTCGCTATTTCTTATAATCATTGGTTGTTTAAGAATGTTTAATTGATTGTTAACAATAAATATAAAATGAAAAACATTTGCTATACACATAGGGTGACCTCAGTGAATAAAAGTTAATTGGTAAAACACTTCAAAGAAGGAGAAAGTGAGGATAGGGATATATTTTGCCCGGTTACCTGGTGGTTTACCTGGTATCATGGAAGTGTAACACTTTCCTAACCCAGTCCACTGAAACAGAAGGAGTGGTCACATGGCCTCATAATGTGACTCCCTAGGAATTGCTATAAAAAGGTTTAGTCTGGCTGGCAAATGGGTGGCTATGCCCAGTGATCCCAGTTACTAGGAAAAAACACTGATACAAATATGGCAGTGTGAATTTCGATAATACCAAAATAATGGTATTGATAGTACTTTTTATTAAATATTGCTTAGAATTATTGAAAAAGAGAAGAAGCTAAATACTTAATTCACTTAAAATATAAACATGCATATAAACTAAAATCTAAGTTTTAAACACATCTCGCCAACCTAAAATATTGGCAAAGTGTAATACTTGATAACATGATAAACAACTATGTTACTGTTTAAAAAATAAAATAAAGTAAAATAAAATATTGGAAAAGTAGAATGTAATTTTAAGAATCAGCTATACAAACAAAATGATGAAAATTTAATCACAAATTTGAAAAGGAAATAATAGGTTTTTGTGTGAGTTTCAAAAATAAAGTACATTAAAATATTATTCATTTGCAAGTCTCCTTTTGTGAAAAATGTTCTGGCTTTTCAGAAAGCTCCTTGTAAGCCTATCCTAGGCTGGGCAATGGTGAGGAGAACGTTACACTGGACAGCTGACCCTAAATACTTTATTATCTAATAGCATTAAAAGAGTCTTGTTAAACAACTTTTTTTTTTTTTGTAAAGACCGCAGTCTTCTTATTGAGAGCTTGCTGCCAGCTTTCTTTCAAAGGAAGGGTTTTGTTTTGTTTTGTTTTCCCCCATTGATTTGACTTCATCTTCTTTAGTTTCATCATATATAGATAAAGACTCAAATACAGAGTGCCCTGAATCACTTTAAATGTTGTCATGTTCATATTCCACTTGTTCAGAAAGTCTTTGAACTAGAGTAAGAATTATTCTCGCTATAGAGGCTTTGCTCTCTTGGTTGTCATTTTTCTTCTTCCTCTTCGGGATTGTAGTGTTACAGAACATTTTCTAAATGAGTATACCTTTATTCGATTTGAAATTTTAATGCTGCATATAACTCTCTGGGTATGTCTCAAAACATAAATGATTTAAATTTCTCATTTAAAATATACTGAACTAGCAGCATTGAATCAACAAAACCAGCAATGTTTCAGTACTATAATACAGCACAGTGGTCAATGAAATGGAAAACTCATGTTATAATCATAAAACACATACATATTCCTCATGACCTCAGATGTTAATGCATAAACTGAAATGTCAGAAATAATCTGGAATCAGTATAACTCATTGATTTGTTTACTCATTCATTCATTTAGTTATTTAAGTTAAACTCATTTTTTCTATGTCAGTTTTTGGGTATAGGTACCAGTTGCTTATAAGTGGAGTTGTGTGAAGACATAGAAGTTTATGCTTTATAGGTTTTATGTTTTCAGTGAGCTCATCATTTGAGAGGAAAGGGATAAGAGGCATTTGAGAAAAAAAAGCAGAAGCATGAAATAGGCATCTCCAGGTGTGAAAGTACTAGAGAACCATAGTATGATAACTAGATAATACTGAATGCTCGTTGAGATTTGTAATCAACACTATAAATTGAATCAGCCTTTTGGTTGTGTGACTTCTTTTCTAGAAGGCCACGGTTGATCAAGGGTCGGAGTTTTTCCAGGAATCTGTCAAAAAGAAGAAAAGATTTTTGAAAGTATGGGGAAATAACTGAGAAAGAACCAATAAATCACTGGGTCTCAAAATTACACATTGGAATGGTCTGAGGAGTTACAAAATGTACTAGAAATTGTGGCTGAGTTGGTCTTGGTCATAGTGTGGGTTTGGGGATTTAAAAAATACATATTTCCAGGTGATTCTGAAGGGTAGGAAGTAAAGAGAGAATTCCAAGAGAATATAAAAGTTACAGACAATTTCTGTGGTTATAGGACAGAAATTGAGGAGGACACACAGTAGAAGGATGTAGGAGAAAGAGAAGGACAGTTGGGAGAGAAAAACAGCCAGTGTGCGATAAGTCCAGCTGTTAGGTGGTTACCAGGAGGCTGGGCTTGGACTACGCATCGCAAACAAGGCAAATAGGAATGGGGCTTCTCCTGGAGTTTCTTGCTTGGTATTAAGAAGCATTTTTCAAATATATTTTGATCAATAGATAAAATTTAAATCAGACACCTTATCTGCATTTCTTATATTGTCTGCTGTATTTATAAACAAAGTAAAATGACAATAGAGAGCAAACTAATTTTTTGTTTACAGAGCAGGTCACCAACATGTGAACATACGTTGCAGTACTTTCTTGTTTAGGAGCCTCATTACTCTGATGCTGTTCTAGTTTCTGTGATGAGTGATTCCCGTGGAGATAGAGGCATAATTGCAAACTGACAATTTTATCTCTCAGCAGTATTATGAAATTTCCATTACTAAATGTGAAGGATTTTCTCAATATGATTATTGTATTTTGACATTTGAAATTCTGTGGAACATTCTTTAATGAATATGCTACATTCTCCCTAAAGTCACAGGGAAGGTTGGGTGGATTTTGTCCTAAGTGTCCATCTATCCTTAGTGATAGCTACATTATACCTCTGTAAATGAGTGATCTTACTTCAGTCTTCTGTCTGTGATTGTTTAGTGTCAAACCTGTAAATTTTTCTTTTTTTCTGATAGACAGGAATAAAATAAAAATTTAAGTGGCTTCCTGGCAAGTGCTAGAATTGAAAAAGTTATAGGAAAACAAAACACATCCTCTGGAACAGTAGGAGTGCTAAGCTTTGGCATTTTCGTTTAGCTCATTGAGGCAAGTTTACCGAATGTCTCATGACTAGTAGAAGTCTATAAAACTGAGCTGTGAAAAACTGCAAAATTCTCAATTGGATCAGTTGTAAATGGCTTGAAGCCCTGTTAAAATTCTCAGAGACATAAATAGCATCTATTTTAAATGGCATAGACTTAAAAGTAATAGCCCAGATTTGATTTACAACCCGCTGATAACCAATTTTAACTGGCATTTAATGAGAACTTACCATGAGTATGACATTGTCCTAAGAGTTAAGAAAGTGCTGCTGTAATTACCAGGAGAGCTTTGAAATACTAAAGCCAGAGACCTGCACCAACGTGCCAGCTAGAGCCATTGAGTGTGAGGCTCCAGCAGTGTTTTAGAAAGTCTCGCCATGTGTTTTTGATTTGTGGGGTTACACTATAGAGATCCACTGATGGAGAGAATGCAGAATGAAGGCTTGGGCCAGAGACAGATCCAACAATGATGGAATCACTGGAACCTAGCCTATAGAATCTCCTGTCCCTCTCCCCTCATGATTTAAATACTCTTGTCAAGAGCTGGAAATATTCTTTCAGCCAGGCTAATTTTCACAGAACAAACTGCAAAACCTTGCTGATGTTTATAATCTGGGTTAAGAGTCACATAGAGAAACTTCATCTTAACCAATTAGAGAATGTTTCTGATGTAACTTATTCACCTTGACTCACATTGACCAAGTTGAATATAACACACTCTTTGCAAAGAGAAAAGGCTCTAATAATCTGGATGTTGAGAGGAAAAAAGAAGCAACTGAAACTGTTTTTAATTCTTTAAGTGTTGGTCTCAGGGTAAGATACTCATGTGGTCCTTGCTTTTGATCTTTTGGGGTGTGTGTGTTTATCAGTGTGTGCAGAGTTAATGACTCCTGAACTGCTCCTTAGCTGGGTTGACCTCCTACTGAATTTCCAGAAAAAAGAGTTAAAGCAATAGAATGAGACCCAGTGCAGCTCCCCAGTCTGCATTCAGCTATGTAAGGTCTGCTGCTCTCTGCTGTCTTTGCCTCTAAGCACTCTACCCCAGAAACAGGAACTTTTCTCTCTTTGATTTATTTCTATGAAACCCTGTCAGAAAAGTGGACATATTAATCATTACTATTGGTTCAATTGTTTTTTTTATTAGACTTTCCAGAAAAATAAAATCGTTTTTCTGTGTAGGGTGTGCTAATCAGTATAGAGTTATCCCTCTTGTGTTATATATGGATTTTAAACCAAATCCTACCAACTAGGGTGCTGACCTTTTTCCTGGTGAAGGTGTATTACCATAAAGAAAGAAAATTTCCATGCACAGGAAGGCACTTGACTTTCTTTTTATCTCTATCTCTTCATCTTCATCTACTGTGGAGGCTTCACAGCAAATTTCTTAATCTAATAAACCCATGAAGTAGGTCTGGGTCTTAGAATAAATCCCAGTGAGAAGAACATAGTTGTTTCTAAATTTAATATTTGAATTTTTTAATCTTTGGTTTTACACACACAGTATACAGTGTGTGTATATACAGCATGTGTGTACATATCTATATATACTATATGCATATATAATATATATTGTATAAATTATGATTTATGGACTCACTATCCATGTAGCTCTGGATTAGAAGGAGACTCATAGTATACAAACCTCTCCAGCTCCAGTGTTAAGCTGTAGATGGTCGAGTTTGTGGAATGGAGGGAATATATACTTTAATATTATTTAGAAATATAGAAATTTCATCCAAACCTATTTATTACTTTATTGAGTAGCATTTTGGAAGAACTCCAAAGCCTCATTCTCTAACTTCAGTTTCCCAAATAAGTTTCTTCTAAATTCAGGATGTCAGCTAGGTCCAGGGACCTCTATCAAATTGATCATCTTTTGCTTTTTCTTAAAGCTTTTTTAAAAAATTGATTATTTTTAGAGAGAGAGAAAAAAACATTGATATGTTGTTCCACTGTATTTATGCATTCATTGGTTGATTCTTGTATGTATGATTCTTGTATGTATGATTCTTGACAGTGGACTGAACACTCAATCTTGGCATCTTAGGACGATGCTCTAACCAACTGAGCTACCCCTTTAGGGCCAAATTGCTCATCTTCTTAAGGAAAAAAAAAATGATACTGTCCTAGGAGATGTGACTAAAGATTAATTGATATACAATGAGCATTATCCTGAACTCTGAATTTCTAATTTAATGTTACATCTTTAATTAAGCCTATCTGATCTAATCCTGGATACCCACCTGAGTCAAAACCTTACCTAAATGAGATGCCAGTAAATGAATAGCATTTATAGAATTTCCTCCCCCCCCCCAACCTGTCTCATAGCATGAGTTTTCTTCATATTTCACGGTATTTCTGCTGTGGTGTTGGGCTCTTAATCATTTCTCATGTCACTACTTTTTTCTTCTGCAGTTTTACTATACAGTAAGTCTTATTACTTGACTTACACCCTGTTAGAACTTATCATAGTTTTCCAGAGGTTACTGAAATCCTACAGATTTTTCTTTAAATCTGGACAATCTTGTTTTGCTAAAAGAATGTATGGTAGTATTCTTTAATCTTTTTTTATTGTTTGTGTACCAATACTTATTTGAAAGTTTGCTGTGTTTAAATTCTTGTTAGCATTTATAATAAATCTTCATCTTACTTAAAAAATTGACTAGGAAGTTTATCTCGAAGGCTGCATGGCTGTCTCTTTCATTGTTATGCAAGTATGCTGTAAAGGTCCTTAAACCATAGATGTAAAAGGTGTATGGTTATGTATTACCATAGCTGGTCAGCTATATGACTGTCATCTCTTGGAATGTGGTACTGAGTACTCTAAACTCAAATATGCTACAAATTTAGAAGACTAATTTATCTTCTCTAAACTTTAGATCATTATCTGAGTCATAACCTCTCTACTCCAAGCTTGCACCCCCCCCCCAAACAATCAGGAAAGTGTACTATATTATATACTAATATCAGTTAATAGTAGAAAGATATTTTCTAAATTCCTTAGAAAATATAGTAATCTTTTCACTAGAAAACCATAGTTTTTGCTTTGGGATTATATTTTCCATGAGGGGAAATACAGATTATTAGGGTGACTTCTTAATTTGACACTTTGACCATAGCATTCTAATAATAGCTACAATATCTTGAACATTTACCCTGAGCAAGGCAGGACAGTAAATGCTTTACATAAATATCTCATTTAAACCTGAGTTGCAACCCTGATAGATAAGAATTATTACTTTTACTTTATACATGAGGAAAATGGAAGTTTAAGTGACCTATTTATATTGATACAGGAGCCAGAATTCGAACCCACATTACCTATTTCCAAAACACACTCATATGAATCAATATTATTATTTTACCTGAAACGATTGCTAAGATTGGCAGGAGTATTGGCAAATCTCTTTACAATAAATGTCCTCCTAGAGGAGAGGAAGCAAAGAGGAAAACAACAAATTAAATTTCGTATTGTGTGGTAATCTGTGAAAAAAATTAAAGAAGGAAGTAACTTATTTCAAAATTTTGAGTTTGTCTTACAAATTGCTTGTTAGTCCTCTTTGCTTATTTCACTCTGTAGTTAGGTACCAGCAATTTGTAGGTGAGCTGGGTAACAAAGGAGAAGATCTAGCCATTAGCTCTAGGAGCGCACTGTCCAGGCAAGAGAAGATAATGCCAGATAGATGTAAGTATGTTAGGTGATAAATGTCACCTTGAGATCTGCATAGAGCATTTGAAGGAAGATCACTGAACTAATACTCAGTGGAGGAAATGGTGGGCCATCAGGGAAGGCTTACCGCGGAAGGAGTGGTGAAGTTTAAAGTACCCCTTTCCTGTGTATTCTGATCCTCCATGAGCATCCCTCCCTGGAATGATAGCTGAGCAAAGCTAAGGTGAAACAAAATGAGGGCCACATTACTTTAGAACATAAAAGATGAGGGAGAAAGTTGAAGACAGAAGCAGAGGCCAGGTTGTAGAAGGCTATTGAAAGGTTTTACAGGAGCTTGAAGTAGACAGATGCACAGTTTAGATATGTCACTCAACAAAAAATGTGAAAGATAGATTTAAGGGGGACAGTCACCTCAAACTAAATGTAGCACTAAGCCCTGGCTGGTGTGGCTCAGCGGATTCAGCACCAGCCTGCGAACCAAGGGTCCTGGACTGGATTCCCAGTCAGGGCACATGCCTGGGTTGCAGGGCAGGTCCCTGGTAGGGGGCACTCAAGAGGCAACCACACATTGATGTTTCTCTCCCTCTCGTTCTCCCTCCCTTCCCCTCTCTAAAAATAAATGAATAAAATCTTTTTAAAATTTAAAAATAATAAATAAATATAGCACTGCAAGATCTTCTGCCACCTGAATTCTTTAAAATTTTAGGCCTAAATTATTTCCACACTATTTACATCAGTTAATAAATTGGATACATTCTCTGTGCATGGGTTCAAAGTAATTTACTTCATTTTTTTAAACATTTTTCTGAAGATTGAAGATTATGAAGAAAATAACATTGCCATGTTGCAGGACCATATGAATACTAGTATCTCTTTGATTACTAGCTCAAATCAAAAGAGATTTTTAATTGTTAATGCTGCCTAAGTTATGTGGTATAAAATAAAAATATATTATTTAGGTAAGTTATTTTTACTGCATATATATATATATCCTAATTAAATACTTAAATATTGTTTTTTTTCCTATGTGGATCATATAAGAAATGTGTTTCTTTGAATGTGCAATTTGAATGAATCTCTCTGTCTTTTATTTCATGACTTAAAAATGATCCAGGTAGTTGATTCAAGCAGTTTTAAAAATATGAGGTTACAGGTTCAGATTTTCCTGATATCTGAAAGTTGAGTGTTCCTATGAAACTTTATAAACTGAAATGGCATAAAGCAAATAATCAGTTATCATTAATATGTATGGAAAAATTGTAGAGCATTCTCAGACACAAAAAATAACCCACCAAAGTGTACCAAATACGCTGTTACCTCCCATATCACACTAAGCATAGCACCCTCATGATCTCTTTTAAGTTTTTCTGATACCTGAGGACACGTCTTGCTAACGGATGCACAAAAGAAATCAATAGTAAGCACAGATGCTCACAGACACAAATCAAAGCTTTGGCAGCTTGATGCTGAGATGCTGAGTATAGTTCCTGGAGAAGGGTCTCCATGGTGCCACTCTCATTGCTCAAGGTGCATGCTGCCTCTTTAACAGCTCACTGCACAACAAACACTGGACACTGTTTTTGCTTTTTTGCCTCTTTTTGTAAAATAGAGAATCCTATTCTGATTCAGTTTACAAAAACAGGTACTAATGTAAGTCTTTCATAAAAGCAGAGTGGCATAACTAGAGATTTGAAAAGTGGGGAATACCTGTATAACTCATGTTGTTTAGTAAATATCATTTGGAAATGTTAATTTTGAATTTGTAAAATGAATAACTTTTGGTACAATTGAAAAATGTACTATTTTTAAGAATTCTATTATATAGAAAAGAATTGCCCCTAATTTATCTTTCATGAAAACCTTTTCATCTAATTAAGTTGCTAAAGTAAGTGGTACCCATAGCATAAATTAAAATATAAAATAATAATTGTATAAATTTTAAAGCATGAACAGTTCATAAATATATTATAACAATGCCTATAATATGATACCTATCTTGCCTTTAAAGTACATTTAGAAAACCTATCGACAATTAAAAAGCTTACACTGTTAACCTTAAACATGTAAGTCAAATTTGAGTTTTTATACAGGAATTTTATAGCTTGGAAGAAACAACCCAGAACCAGCTTTGCAGCTTGTTTGCACACTATTATCTAACAAACCTTTATGGATTACCCTTAGCAAACACAATTGATAGGTGTTTGAGAGTCACCAGCACACACAACACCACCACCATTCAGAGGTTTCACTCTGAGATGTGCTGACATGGCCATCTTGGGATGAAAGGATGAGATAACAAAAATAGAAGTTTGAGAACTGAGATAAGCCACCCCTTTTCAATTGTTTCATCATATGTACATTTTGCTTTGTTATACATGGGCCATGAGATAAAATTTCGTGTTTACTTGATAACAAATGGATCAGGTGGGTGGTAAATGTATTATGCAGTTGTTATACGGAATTATTTTATAGTCTCTTCTGTCTATCACTGTAGTCAGCCTTAATAGCACCTTTGCACAAATAAGAAAACATTCAGATATTTTGGATTACTTTAATATATTTGTATAATTTAATAAAAATATTAATTATGTGTTTAACAATTCATTTCACAGTTTATATTTTCTTTTATTTCCTTTTTCTTTATTATAATGTAAAAGGCTCTGAACTTAAAAATATGTTTAAGACCAGCTTATTTTATTACAATTATGACTTTAAAATGATAGCATAACATAAGAACTTAATTATTACATGTTGAACAAACAAATATTTACAACCGTAGAACATTTCGAAAAATCCATTTATTGACTTTTAAGAGGCATTTTGATTACTAAAGCAAGAATATTCTGAAAGCTATGTGAACTAATGGGAATCAGTCTCTCTCTCTCTTTCTCCCCCCAGCCTCTCTCTATCCTCTGCCCGTTCCCTCTCCCTCTTTTTCTCCCTCTCCCTTAATTAGGAAACTTTTAAATCCTATGTGTATTTGGGGTCTCCTATAAATTAGGCCAGATAAATGTTAGCAAAGCAAATAAAAATAGTCAAATATGTTATTTTGCTTGCAAAGTCATAAAGAACTGTTAGGATATTTGTTAGTCAATCCCAACGTTTCTGGAGCTAGACTTTCCTGGTAGCTCCTAAAGAGAGCATGCTGGGAACAAAATCCAGGTGACAGAGCAGTGATCACATGGACCAGAGAGGCTCCCTTTATTTACTTTTTGAAGGTGTGCACTGAAAACAATTCATTGAGTAACCTGATACAAACAGCATGTACTTTCTCTGCATAGTGCAAAATTTGTGCACCCATTTTCAGTAACCTGCATCTCTTCATTGTTACAGAAACTTGTCTTATTCATACGTCATCAATGCAAGTGACATTACCACCTGTAGGAGTGGAAATAATTAAGGGAGGGCAAAAAAATCATACATGTTACAGTAGTTGTTGCTCTCCAGACAATGACAACATGTAACACGTATATAGCAGAGCTATAGCATTTAAATTTCATGAGGTGCAAGCAAACATGGGGAAAAAAGTCTAAAAAGGCTCCTGAATGCATGTATATAGTGAGGTGGCAGTGGGTGAGTGGAGGGCATGAAGTCAAAAAGGCCGAGTGACAGTGTCACTTCTGGAACTTCTACTCAGATGTTGCCCACTAGATTCTGTTTTTCTCAAAATTGTAACTCAAGGATAATCATTTCAGTTTTCTGGTTTGATATGTAGATTCTACTTTGAGGATATACAGATAAGATTTTCACACTGGCTCGGCCATTTCCATGTAACTGAATAAATGTTCTATTGTGTAAAATAAAGCAAGGTCTTTGGCCTCATATTCTTCCTCACAGTGATATTGATGAGAGTTCTTATTCTCTTGGAAAATATTTCTCAAGTAGCTAAAAATGAACAGACTTAACTTTTAAATGTTTTGAAAGTGAAAAACAGTCTTCAGTGGCCGCTAGCCTACTTCCAACTTAGTTCTTTCATTCTTCTTTGCTTTTTTCTTCTTCCCTTGCCAATATATGCTGCCCCTGACTTAATGAGGGCAAGAGTTGCCTGAGCAAATATAACATCAAAGGCCAGACAGCTTAAGATAAAGAGCCGAAACTTTTAAATTCTAATTTTCTTTCTATGGACACCCATCATTTTGTGAGTAAAAGGCAAGGATATTCGTTCATTTTTAATCAGTTGACTTAAAGGGCACATGTTTAAATTGGACAATATTCTAATAATTTTATATTATGGTATGCATATTATAAAAATTATTTCCTTGAATAAGAAAATGTAATTATTATTCACATTAGCATTTAATATATTGAAATCCATTTGTGTAAGCAGTTTTGTTTTCTAAAATCATAGCTGCTATCCATGTAATCTTGGACACACAAAAGCCTTGTTTCCTTATGAGTCAGGGATATTTCCAAAGTGTTAACTTGTTTTGTCTGGGAAAGATTGCAAAAGACAGATATAATTATGATTTACACATAGAAAAACAGAATTTTTGAATTTCTTTAAATATTTTATTTATTTATTTTAGAGAGGGGAAGGGAAGGAGAAAGAAAGGGAGGGAAACATCAATGTGTGGTTGCCTCTCGTGTGCCCCCTACTGGTGACCTGGCCTGACACCCAGGCATGTACCCTAGACTGGGAATTGAACCGGCAACCCTTTGATTCATAGGCTGGCCCTCAATTTGCTGAGCCACACCAGCCATGGTGGAATCTTTGAATTTTAGTAATTAGCATAAAATTTGCTATTTTCTGACCATTGGTATATAATATTTTATGCCAAGTAGTATTCCTCCTGCAACTTGATCATATACTTTAGTTATAATTTGTTTTGTTTTTAAGTTGTAGTTAACTAAAACAATAAATGTCTCCTTTTATTGTGTGGCTAAACATGCAATTTCAACACTAAGTATTGGACTGCAGATAGTTCTTTTCACCATGATTTCAATATACATGTTTTAATTCTTTTGATAATTATAATAAAATTTGTAGGAAATGAATCTTAGAAAATATTTTAAAACTTTAAAACATTGCTAAAAATGCATTTTACAAATAGAGAAATAATTTACTGACCTATGAAGCCAATTACTATTTTAATAATTTTTTCTATACTTTGCCAAGCTTCATCACGTAGTTATGTGTGCCAGCCTTGCTTTCTCACTCTCTTCACTGCTCAACCCTTGTAGGTCTTCTGCTGCCCTCGCTTCCGCTGGAAAACTCTGCTTTCCACAGGTCATCATTGACTTACTTGCAGGTCTCTGCACCTGCTCCAAGACTCTCCTAACCACCTGGTTCAGTTTGACTCTCCTCATGTTTTTTCTTCCCTTCTTTGTTATATGAATCATGATTTTCCTACTTCCTTCACAGTCTCCTTTTTTTTTCTTGTTTCTCCTACTGTGTACATATTCCTCAGGTGTTGTCCTGGGGCTCTTTTCTTTCTTCCATACTCTTTATTTCCCAGAAAGCTAGTCTACTTTTAGACTTTGACCATATCTCTAATGTAGATAATTCCCGAATCAACATTTCTTAGTGCAACCTTTTGATCTAAATGACAAACACAAATTTTGAAGCTGACTGCCTGAGATCTCTATTGATATCTTGTTGGCTCCTTAAATTGCTGAATCCAAAGTGGAAATCATCCTCCCTACAATTCTTGATGCTTTTAAAAAATTATTTTTTGTCATCATCTCTATTCCAGTAATCAAGAGCCAATTCCGAGTCATTCCAATTGCTCCTTCCACTTCATTGTTTTTAACGTTTAGCCAATAACCACATCACAACAATCTTATTTTTCATGTCTTTTTTCCTACATACCTTCCCACATACTTTTTTATGTGGGTATGTTGCCTTTGTTTAGGCTTTTAAAGTTTATAAATAAAGCATTTTTGCTTGCATAATTTCATTTACTGTATGCAATGCCAAGTTAGTGTCCTTATTATAATCTTCATCTTGAGACTATGTAGCGTAGTGGGTGAGGGTTCAGGTGTTGAGACAAGTCTGCCTAGGTCCTGACCCTGGTGGCTTTACTTCTTCATGGTGCCATCTCGGACACCTCACCTAAAGTTTCTGTGCCTCGCCTTCACCATCTGAGAAACACAACTTTACTGTACACCTGTAGGAATTAAAATATTTAGTGATGTTATGAGTTTGGAATGACACTTTGCATGTAACAAGTGTTTGATAAAGTTCTTACTATATTGCAAATAAGGGAAAGCTACTCAGCTTACAGTTACATATTGTAAGTAACAAACTTAGTCCTAAAATTCATGTTTTTTTATCTATATCCCATTTTTTCTATACTGTATGATAGAATTTTTCCTATTTTATAATTTCTATAAAATACATTATTTTTATTTACTGAACACTGGACTAATATATAGTCAGAAAATTACTTGAAAGCATAAAACTGTGCAGCAGAATTTGCAGTTATGTAAATCAGTTAGTAGAGGTTTCCTTCTTAGTATGTTTCCATTCTGTGTTCCCACTATTCCTAAAAAATGTTTTTTACCCTTTTTAATGGATCCCAGGAATAACGATAAAGTAAATATGTATATGTATTCCTGGATGCTGGCTTAGAATGTGTGCTAAGTTATGAATATTTAGATATTCATGAGTCTTGACATCTGTCACTTGGAATGTTAAAAGTTTCTTTTTTCCCAAAAAATACCTGGCACATTTAATGATTCTTTGTAAAGTTTCAAGAAGTTTGGGGAAAACTTTCACACATTTGTTTTATACATTCATGTACCAATTTGTGAGAGACCCAGGTAGCTATTGTGCCATAATTCTGAGTGCTTACTTCAATCTTTTTTTTTTTACTGTAATTAGAGTCTCTCAAATATTTCTTTACTCTTTATGCAAGCTATAGTGTTTATTTCTGAATAGCTTTCTTTATATTATATAAAATTTAATATATCATCTTCACTTCAGATTAACTATTTAATATGTTATTTTATGATACTAATGCATTTCATACTGTTTCACTATGTATTATGCACATAATTTCTAACCTGAAGAATGGAAATTTACTTAGAAATTTGTCATACCCTTAGTTTTTTTCTGTACAGTTACATTAAAATCAATTAATTGTGTATCCACATGTACAAAATATTTCACTGTATAAGAGACACAAAACTGAAATGCTGCCCTTCCTACACACTCAAAATCAAAGGAGCAAACCAAACCCTCTCTACAGAGGAAGAAGAGGAACACAGGTTAATATCTTCCATTTGAGTCAGCTCTTTTGAAAGAATCTTCACATAATTCTGCTATTATTTCACTGGACAAAACTTAGATACAGAGCCATAAAAGGGAGGTTAGGAAATGTGTCTTTTCTTGAAAGCAATTTATCTTGCTAAAAATGTAAGTTCCTCGGACAAAAAGGGAGATATGTCTGACATAGGAAATGATATGTAAGCTGGTTGTTGAAGAATGGATAATGTTTTCGGTGGCAAAAATAGACTTTACAAGTCAAGTACTTGCTGGAGACAAGCTGTAGAAGCAGAAAACATGGGCTATGATCATATTACTATGTGGCTTCTGGTGTGGTTGAATGAAGGTCTGTGTAGTTCCCAAAATAAGCTCAAAAGAGAGCAAAGAAACTTTACTTAGCCAGCGATGAATGGTAGTGATGAGTGTTTCCAAATGACAGAGGGTAAAGAAGCTGCAGACGACAAAATTTCAACATAAAACTGATTAAATTTCTAATTTTATCACTTTCACTTTTGTGATATTTTCTTTACCTGTTTCTCTGATTTAGAATTTTAACTTTTATGGAAGTGCAGACAACTATTTGGCCTAAGAAAGACTTTATTGTTTATCTATATGAAGGGTGGTGGTGGTGGTGATTTATGTTTCATCAAACTTTTCAAGGAGATGTGTGTATGATACTTAAAGTGCCATTATTTTAAAGATATTGGAATGTTTATGTGAGCCTCTGTTGATTGCCTTCAAAGCCAGTTAATAGGCTTATTCAGAACCTTCTCATTACATTTTTTTTTTAAAGTTTGAAATCAGCATTACCCAAAGCAAAGGCAGACAATGAAGCATGCAAGTACGAATACTGAGTACTTTTGACTTATTGAGGGAAGAGGTTCATAGTGTTTCCCACAAGCCATCATGCTGCTCTGCAAAGTTTTTTTTTTTTTTTTTTTTCTCATTTTTTTTTGATACCGGTGGCCGGAGAGGAAGCAAGAACTGACAGCAGGAAGCAGACAAGGCTAACTAGCTGTTTCAGGGAACTTGGAGGGATGGAAGCATCATCCAAGGGCAAACGGAAGCTGGTTCTTTGATTAAGTTATAATCAGGTGAAGTCTCTACTAGGGGAGTTAGAGTTGCTGACTGTAGAAAAAAGGCTGTGGGAGATTAAAACCTAGAAAAGCTGTAGCATGCTGCGCCTTGAAAGAGCCTTGTATTCTTACGGAAACACTCACCTAGCCTGGGAATTATATCAAGGTTGGATTAAACTGATGTCAGTGATGGAGTACAGAGGATGAAAGTGAAGATTTTCTTTCCAATATTATTTCATGTGGTTACATGCCTCTTTTAAATGTCTGTGCTTAGCTCTTAAGAATAATTCATTTGGGAAATTTGTTAATCTCTATTATGATGTATGTTTGATGTGAATGTTAATGATGAATGGTACCAGATGTTACCAGCAAAGTTAGACCTCAGTCCTTGAATAGGGCTAAGAAGGAATTCAGAGAAAGTTTATTTAGAAAGTCACAGAGGTACAAGAAGTAAACCAGTTGGATTGCATGGACTCAGGAAAAAGTTACAGAGGCAAAAGACTTGTCTTATGCGAAGAAAGAGAGAAGGAATGGCACAGGCATGCCCTGGAGAGAGTGAGGGCATGTGTTTCCTCTTCCTCTTAAGGGGTTTTACCTGTTTAACAAAGGCAGGGATTTTAGGGTAGGTCCAGAGGAGGATCTCAATAGAATATTCATCAGCTTTCCAGGTGTGTCCTTTTAGTTCATGGTCTCTACTGATTGGTTGGTATCGGGGCCATTAGTCATTGCAGCTTGTCCTGATGTCAGCCAGTGTCACTTCATCTGGTTTTGCTGCTTTTCTGGGCCTGAAGCTGAAACACAGCTGAGACCCAGATGTTATCTCTAGTTTGACCAAAACTCTGTGGCACGTTCCTAAGATTATTTGAGGCACATCAGAGCTTCATTGTCCTGAGGGTTTAATGCTTAAGGGAGTGGTCATGTGAGGGCTTGAAGGGGAGTCCTATGAGGCTGTTCTCTGCCCTCCCCTTGTTCTTCCACTATGGAGGTCTAAAACCACATGACTAGCTACATGACAGAGAAGGAGAGGTCAAGGTAGGGTGTTAACTGCATGACCAGCAATTCTGAAAGATCAGGGAGTATAGACCACGTGACCCGGGCTACACTAGGGGAGGAAAGGTCACCCTGGAGACTCGGTCCCACCCCACAGTTGCTGTGCACCCAGGGCTTTTCTTTTTCCAGACCGCTCAGGACACAATCACTGCACCAGAACACAGACCAAATAACCCCTCATGTTATTGTTATCTTGTTAATTGTTAACTATCCTATACCCACTCCAATAAAAGAGGTATGTGTCTATCCATTTTACTTTTTATCCAGTCTCAAAGATTTCCCTGCTTTCTTTTCTCTTGCCTCCCTAATCTATCACTGGAGGATTTCATTTTAATCCCCTTAAGCCTTTTCCTTTGATTCTGATGTAAAAAGTAAGTGGTAAAACTGCCATTTCCCAGAGCATTTTCTCAGTCCGTTGAGATTTTGCTTCCTGGCAATTGTAAACTCATAAAAATTCTCTGCAGGTTTGGACTTTTCCTAAATGGACATTTACTTGCAGGAAATTACCCTAATATTCCAAAAGTATGTTATTGTAGATGCAAAAAAGACAATGGGTAGGTTCGGTAAGGTAAAGATTGACCTTTGCCAGAGAAGACATTGGCCTAGGACCCAACTACCCACCATGATTGGCTTTTGAATTTTTAATTTCAAACCGTCTTATGTGGTTACTCGAGGTCTCTGAGTTTGTGATGCTGCCATGCAGGCCTCCCCTGTGCTTGGCAGGTTTAGTATGTGGCCCTTTTCTCGTCCACAATATCTAGTTCTTAAAAAAATTGTGTTTGCATAAAAATAACATCCATTTTCAACTCAGTCTCATTTGTTTTGTTGATTGTTTTACCCTTGGTTTTATTACATTTTTGTTACATATTTTAAATCAAAACTGTGCCAAAAATGGCATGTAGGTCAAAACACATAGTAATAGAAACTACAGTGGTACCTCAGTACTTGTCATAAACTCCTTCCAGATTTCAGGACCAGTGCCAAAACCAGCAAGTACCAAGAGCTGAATCATTTTCTCTTGTGGGGCAGCTTTGTGATTCATACATGTGTGACTAGCGAGTGTGACGAGTGCCCAGCAAGTGCTGAGCATTGAAATATTTTTCTCTAGTCAAAATATGGCAAATACAGAGTTTGATGAGTTCTAAAGCCGACGAGCACTAGGCATGACTTTATTTGAAATTCTGCCTCCTCTCGGCATGACATTTAGAATAGGAAACACCGAAGAAGGCATCATGGACTCTGAGGAATAGAGAAATGATGTGTCTTATCTGCTGTCTTCAGATCTTCATCTTCTCCCTGGTATTGGGAATATGCTGCTTTTCATCCATCCTCTATCTGCCCCGAAGCACTTTTGTGTGTTTATCTTACGGCCCTCATAGAAACCAGTTTTTCAATCAGTAAGGAAGCATTTGTTAGACACTTTATTTATATTAGTTCCTCTGCTTTTAACTGAGTATTCAAAAGATAAGGTAGAACTTTCCATAAGTAATATGTAGCCTACTAAAGAAAGCCGATATTATTTCCTTCATGTCTTTCTTTCAATGCTTAACTAGTAAATTATTGAGTGTGTAGTATATGCCTGCTATTACATTAGGAAGTAGGGATAATAGATGAAAATATAGGGTGTCTATCCCCAACCTAATAAAGAGACAGGCAAAAGCAAAACAAATACAAAAGCTAGATCATTTAAATAGCCATTTTAATGAGGGAAAATATGTACATGTGTAAGCACCAAAGCCTGCCTGCAGGGGTTAAACGTCCTCATGGAGATCGTCATGTAGTAATGACGCAGTGGCAGAGATACAAAACACAAAGGGAGCACAGGTCACTAATGTATTTTATTTGTATACTTGATAGTGGAATTGGAAACACACTCTTTTATGTCTTTTTGTAGCTCTTTTATTATCTTCCCTAAGGCCTGTGCATTCATAATAGGCTTCTAGATAATGTTCTAATTCAGTACTGAGTACCAGATAACAATGAAAAGAATACAAATAGACCTAAGTTTGAATACCAACCTTGATATTTTATACCTACATGAACTTAGAAAGGTACATTACCCTCCTGATCTATTACATGAAAGTGGGAATAATGTACCCTTCTCTACTGAAGGGTTGTTGTAACTATTATTTGACTCTTACACAGTCCATGTATACAGGGTACTCTCAAAAATCCCTATTGTTTTTATTACTTTAATATAATTTTATGATTATTTTCCACTTCATTATTTAAAGTATTTTCCATTTATTTGATTTAAATAAAAGAATTAAAAGTTATATAATTACCTCTCAATATAACAATGATAATTCTTTAGTATTTCAGATAAAACTGTTTTATAAGTGTGCCTACTTTATTCTACCAAATCTGTATGTAATATAGTTAATTTGATTTTGTAATTATGAGCACTGATAGTTAAAAGTATTTTAGGTTTGTTTGTTTATTTGTTTATTTTGTACAACCCTGTTATCAAATGCTTGATTTAAGCATTTACTTCACCCATGATCCCGTGCCTTCCCAGTGGGAGTGTCCCACCCAAAACAATTCTAATTATGTAGATGAGTAAAGGGACTGAGGGGTTTGGTCAAGGTCCAAGAATATTTAAGTGTGTTTTTGTGTGTGTGTGTGTGTGTGTGTGTGTGTGTGTGTGTGTGTGTTTTGTTGTTTGTTTTTTACCCAAAATACCCAGGGCTCATTTCACTAGTGCCTCAAGACTTTTTGTGTGTAATTCCTCCAGGGGAATACTGGGGGAAGCAGAACGGAATGAGAGTATTGACCAGCCTTGCTAGTGTAGCTCTAACCTTTGGTACCATTCCTGGTCCCCTTTGGCTATTCATTAAGAGGCATGGAAATGAGTATTCAGGCATTTATTACAATACAGTTTTTAGTCATTTGTCTTTACCCTGAGACATCACTGCCACTGCTCTCATTCTATTCATCAGTGTGCTCTCTGGTACTAAATCTATTATGGTACTTCAGATTTTAGTTTAGCATGCTAGCACGTGTTACCATTGGCCATTGTTTCCTCTAGGAAGACTTCTCTGCTGGGGTCAGTCTCCCATTTTCCATCTGCTCCACTATGGTTTTCCAATTTTCCTTCTCTCCCTCTGGCTCTTCCTCCTCAGGCTAACTGTCCAGGCTCCTCTCCTCTGCCCCACCTAGACAGGTTTTGTTCCCTTGCAGTCTTTTTTTCTGCTGTCCTTACCTACATATTCTCCCCTGACAATTTCACCCACTCCCATGGTGTCCATTACCCTGTATGTTTCTAAAGGCCGTGTACATACCTAGAATGGGGAGATGTGTCTTGTTTCCTAACACCGAAGGTGATTTTCTAGGATTCTAGGATGGCATTCCTAAGACTGACTCTTTTCTTCTCCTTCTACATTAGCACAGTTTCAGGTGCGTCCTCCCTAGCTTTCTGTGCTGACGTCTTAGAGTTTTGAATTTACTCTTTATTTGGGGTGTCAGGTAGGGAGATATGATACATTTTGTCCTTTCCTTCTCTACTACTTTTTGTTTAAATCTAACTGATCCTTTGAGATGTTTTTGGAACTCTATCCTCTATGCCACCTCATTAAGAAAATATATATTTTTATAATTATTTAATTCTGTTTATCTGTGAGGATAGGGATTATGCTGATAGATGTTAAGCACGTTATCTGGTACACAGAATACACTTGAGTAGCTTTAAATTTATAACCTTGTGGTAGAGTTGAGCATATGAAATAAGTCATGGAACTCAAAATATAATCTTTGACTCATTCTGTTTAAAGGAGGAATGGGAATGAGGGAGGCACCATTTCAGAACAGAGAGACCAAAACATTTGATTGTTAAATAATCTTCAGTAAGAAGAATGGGCATTGAACGTTTTTTTTTTTTTAATATTCACACTAGGACTGCCATTACACACACACACACATTATACATATATATGTATGAAGTATCCAGCCATATACTATGAAAAATAGAGACATTTATTGAAGAAGATACAAGATACAAGAAACATTGTACATAGGACAATGACCCATTAGGCCCCTTCAAGGTAGGCACCTTGGGACCTCATACAGTTCTCCCAATCACTGTCAGCTACCCCATCATGTTTTCCTAAATCTCATTGACAGTCTGAAATCTCTTCCCTTTCGAAGGTGATTTTAGTTTTGGGAAAAGCCAGAAGTTGCAGGGTGCCAACTGTCAGCTGCAGGGGGGCTGTGTCACCTGGATGATTTGATGTTTCTCCAAGAAACTCTGTATAAGACATGATGTATGAGCAGGCACATTGTCATGATGAAGCTGCCAATCACCAGATGCCCATAGCTGTGGCCTTCTGAATCATCCAAATAGTTTCTGCAGAGGAATGTTCAAGCTTAACATAAAATTTGATGCAGATTCATTGCTCTACTCAATCAGTCATTTTGAATGTGACAGCTACATAGTACACTTACTTTCTGAGCGGCATCTACCACCCCTATTGATTAGTACAATGAAGTCATCATTGTTCATGCATGCCTATTCCAGTCCACTCTCTTTGGCTGCCACGTTACTTCAGTGCTGCACAAACTGTTATATTAACAATGGTCAGATTTTTTCTGTACATACCTCATATGGGTATTTAAAGTGCATACATAGATACACTTGATATCAGCAAATACCTGAAATCCATAGCATGGAGGCTGAAATAAACTTTGTCAATTAAAGCTGACATCAATATTATTTTATATTAGTTCCAGGTATACAGCATAGTCTCTAGACAATTATATCATTTGCAAAGTGATCCCCCAGAATTCTAGCACCCACCTGGCACCATACCTAGTTATACTATTATTAACCATATTATACTTTGCATTCCCATAACTATTTTGTGATTATAAATTTTTACTTCTAATCTCTTCACATTTTTACTCCAGCTTCCCCCACCCATCTGGCAGACCTCAGTTTGTTCTCTGTAACTATGGGTCTGTTTTTGCTTTTGTTTGTTCATGTATTTTGTTTTTAAGATTCCTATAGAAGTAAAATCCCATTTTATTCATCTTTCTCTGTCTAACTTATTTCTGGGACCATTTGTTTTGTCACAAATGCTGAAATTTCATTTTTTTTTGACTGAGTACTATTCTGTTATATACATTTTCTTTATCCTCTTGTCTACTGATGGGCACTTGGGCTGCTTTCATATCTGGGCTATTGTAATAATGCCGCAGTGAACATAAGGGTGCATGTATCTTTTCAAATTAGTGTTTTAAATTTCTTCTGATTTATACCCAGTAGTGGAATTGCTGGGTCATAATATAGATAGGTTTTTAATTTTTTGAAGAACTTTCATACTGTTTTCCACAGTGACTTTACCAATTTGCATTCCCACCAAAAGTACATGAGGGCTCCCTTTCCTCCACATTGTCACCAACACTTGTTTGTTGACTTATTGATGATAGCCATTGAAACAGGTGTGAGGTGGTATCTCGTGGTTTTAATTTTCATCCCTCTGATGATTAGTGATATTTAACATTTTTTTACATGCCTATTAGCTATTAGTGTGGCCTCTTTTGATAAATGTCTATTCATGTCCTCTACTCATTTTTTAATTCTGTTTTTTGGGTTTTCTTGGTGTTGAGTTGTATGAGTTTTTATAAATTTTGAACACTACCCCCTTATTGCATATATCATTGGCAAACATGTCCTCCCATTCAGTAGATTGGTTGTTCGTTTTGTTGATTGTTTCCTTTGGCACGCAAAAACTTTAGTTTAGTATAGTCCCATTTGTTTAATTTTTCTTTGGTTTCCCCTTACTGAGGGAGGATATACCAGGAAAAAAATAGTAGTAAGAGCAATGTCAGAAAGTTTACTTCTGTGTTTTCTTCTAGTTTAGACTTTAACGATGAGTCCTCAGTAGCACTGCTGAGTTTTGTTCTGCTTGCTCAGCTAGTGTGCCACCCTTATCTCTTCTTATGGATCTGATCTTTCTATTTCACTTCTGTGCCTCAAAAGAGATGACATTAGACCTTTAGCAGTTGTACAGAGAAACATCCAAACTTAACAAATATTTAAGAGGTGCCTTTTTGGTACAGCACACTGGAGTGTGCTGTGGAGGAGGAAAAAGAAACATTAGGTGTGGCCCCTGACAGGAGCCATATTGATCAACATCAAAAGTGGGATGGGGGTAGGGTCAGTGGCAAGTTTATATTTCTATATAGGGAAATCACAGGCCCTGATTTTTAAAAAATACTTCACGGTATGCCCTGACCTTTGATGAATTGAGTACTGATGATGGACCTGAAGAAGACCGAAGGCTTTGATTTTAAAATATGTACTTTTTTAAGGAGTCAGTTTTTGGTACACTTAAGGGTATCATCTGAAGTTTGTTTGTTATTCTCATCAGGATTATACCTTTTTTCTCATAAATATATAAACTTGGCATCAACATAGAATTACATAACATCCACAGCATGGAAGCTGTGATAGACTTTAATTAATTCCTAGGTAAAATTAGTATGCATTACAGTTCAGAAAAACAAAACACACAGACCCACTAATCAAAATGTTCAGATTAACAGAACTGGGGCTTTTTTCATTAGTTGTATTGTCTCGAATTTCATCACCATACCAGCTGGCTTCTTGTCAATTTATAGTTTGGACCTTTACATCAAACAGCAAAAAATTAATTACAGGAAGAGAAATCCCAGTAGGTATTTTGCGCTTAGAGGTTTTTCACAATTAACCAGACATGAATAGTGCTATTTACAGAGGAAATGGAAAAGAAGAGAAGGAACTTAGTAGAATTTTCTAGAATCATTAACTATAGCAATGTAGACACTTGCTTCCCTGTTTTAAAGTTGTTTAGCCAAAGCTTTTAGCCTTCTCACTTCTGGAAGCACCCACTTCTGTTACTATATTGAAAGCAATGAATCATGACATAAACTGAATTTTCATGCAAAATGTCCCAAGTGACACCTCAAAAGATTACTATCCTCCCTTCCTTTTGAAATGAATAACATTCTATGCATTACATTAGTGATCATAATCATAATTTAATGAGCAGAAAGATCATGCTTGCTGGGTAGTGTCAGGTTACCTGTATTGCATATTTTGAATTCAAAAGTATTATTGTCAAGTGTCACAGTCCTTGCCTCTGTGTGCTAGAGTGAGTTTAAATGTGACTTTTCTAAGCCTCTTATCTGTTGAAGAAACCAGCCAAAGGTTTTAAAAATGCCTTCCTCAATTTAGACTTCTACTTTTTTTTTTCTTTTTCATACAGCTTAGAAATTCTTACTTGTGACCCATTCCTATAGTTCCTAACATTTTAATACAGTGAGTGGTTCTTACCCTTTTTAAGACTCCGATGCTTGGAGAATCTTAAAAAAACCTTTCTCCTCAGAATAATGCACATATTGGCATAGGAACAACATTTTGCATAAAATATCAGGGAGTTACAAGGAATGCATGAACCGCAGGTTGTTTTCATTGAGGAATATATTCATAACTGCACTATGTATGCATGTATACATGACATATGTATATGTACATATATAGATAATTTAAAAGTAGACACACATATAGTTTTATATGTTTAAATTAAATGCTGATTTACCTCATGTGTTTACTATTCCATCAAGTTGTCTGTGCTGACACAAATCAATTACCTTCTTTGCCATCGCCTGACTAAATTTAGATTTCTTACCCATCTTTATTTACAGCAGCCCTTAGTTATAAGCTTATTTAGGTGGCCATTTTTCACTGCACTGTCTCAAGTGCTGCCACATTCCTTAAGTAATTTGTAGACCATAGCTGAGAAGAGCATTCTTAACTTGCTTTAATGATAGTATTTTTCTTTGTTAGGTTTGTGAGCTGTGAGCTAGTGTAAGATAACTAACAGGCATTTTCCAGTTTTCACTGCTCAGTCTGAGAATGGTTCACTATTATTCCAAGGTCACTTTGAAAGTCTGTCTGTGATTTGCTTCCATTTATTTTATGCCTGTGTTTACAGTTCTGAACCACATATGAAATTTAATGTTGCGTTTGTCTACATTAAAGTTAATTTGCCCTTTGTCAGCTCATTTACAACAGAGATAACATTCGAAAGCCACTGTAGAATGTTCTGTCTGCAATCACTAATGTAATTTTTCTGTCTATGTCTTTGTTGTAAGCAGCTTTCTGAATCTTTCAGTTCAAAAAGAAGCTTCTTAATAAAAGGTTTTCAGGAAATCTAAGTCTTTAATAAAGATTAATAAACGATTCTCTAATAGAATAGGTTCTTTATCACATCTTGAAAAATTTTAATAGCTCTTTTTTCTAACTTAAAAATTCAATTTTATATTCCACGATATATAAGTATGCTTATTGGAATGTTCTTCAAAATAGTGCCTTTATACTTGTAAAGGATAAATGAAGTGCAACTTAAAATACATACAAATTCTAAATTGGATTATGATACCAAGTATTTTTTCTGTTTTCATCTTTTTATTATATTTTGCAAATATTTAATTGGACCTCATGCAATATAATTTTTTCTTAATTGTTAATAATTTCTAGACATATTATTGAAAAGATAAATGAATGTTTGTAATCAATTTACCTTAGAGGGCACTAAAATGAAATCTTAAATATAAATGATGAAAATACTTTTAAAGTAGTACTTAAACATATACATTAAAGAATATAATTAGGGTGTCTTTTGAACAATATTTTCAGTACCAGTTTGCTAACTTGTGCCTGTATCTTCAAATAATTAGGAATGTTCAATACTTAAGAAATGTTTTCTCTTAGAATTATGCCTGCTGCTTACCTTTTTAAAATATTTTCGATTATAGTTTACATTCAATATTATTTTGTATTTGTTGCAGTTATACAGCATATTGGTTAGATAATCATATATTTTATAAAGTGTTTCCCCTGATATATTAGTACCCAACTGGCACCATCAATAGTTATTACAGTGTTATTGACTATATTTCCTATGCTGCGCTTTATATGCCAACTCTATTTTGCAACTTCTGATTTTACTTCTCAATCTCTTCATCTTTTACACCCAGTCCCCCAACCCTCCTCCCCTTTGGCATCTATCATTCTGTTCTGTGTATCTATGAGCCTATTTCAATTTGTTAATTTGTTTTGTTCTTTAGATGCCACAGATAAGTGAAATCATATGGCATTTGTCTTCCTCTGACTAACTGATTTCACTTGACATAATATCCTCTAGGTCCATCCATGCTGTCACAAAGGGTATAAGGTTGCGTTCTTTTTCATGGCTGATTAGTATTCTATTGTGAATAAAGGTAAACAGCATGGTGCTGTTTGAACATTAGGGATGTATTGAACATTCCTAATTATTTGAAGAAACATCATGGTGCTGTTTACCTTTTGAACAGCTGTTTTGCTTAGTTTATATTAAGGAAACATCAGACAAGTGTACAGAGATACATTTATAAGACTGTTCATTTTTTATAATACTAAAATATTAGAAGAAGCCAAAATGACTAGCATGAAAAGAATAAATAAAACTGCATTATATGTACATAATGAAATACCATCATGGAGTTGTATATTCATTGACATGGAAAATACTTAGATTAAAATTCAAAATAGCATGTAATATAAGTCTGTCTTTGTTCCAAACAACTTGTAGGTAGATAAATAGATAGATAGGTATATAGATGATAGGTAGATAGATTGATAGATAGATAGATGTGGAGATACAGCTATTGCTATAGATATAAATGAAATAAATATATTAACCAAAAGAGAAACTGATGTCTTAGTCCACTTTAGCTTTTATAATGAAATACTATAGATCAGGTAACTTATAAACAACAAAAAATTATTTCTCACAGTTTCTGGAGGCAGGAAGTCCAAGATCAGAGTGTCATCATAGTTAAGTGAGGGCCCTCTTCTGAGTCACAGACTTCTACTTTATAGGGAGCTCTGTGTAAAGGTTACAGGTTTGATTCCCAATCAGGGGCACATAACTAGGTTACAGATTCAATCCCTGGTTGGGGTATGTATGGGAGGCAGGTATCAATGTTTCTTTCTCGCTCTTTCTCTGTCTCTTCCTCTCTGTCTAAAAGTAACAACAACAAAAAATGTCCTTGAGTGAGGGGGAAGAAAAAAAGCACTGAACCCATTCCTAAAGGCTCCACCCTCATTACCTAAGCACCGCCCCCCAACAGGTTCCACCTCCTAATACTATGGCATTGAGGATTAGGTTCTCAACCTAGGTATATGGAGGGGTGGACACTAACATTCAGGCAGTAGCAAATGGTCATTTGGTAAGATTTCAGATATATTATGGATGTATTTAATTGTGATTGTTACTTTTTTGTTTTTGTTTTTCTCTTTCAGGAAGAACACAGGTTTTACATTGTTTTATTTTATTTTCTATTGTTGTTCAATTACAGTTATCCCAGTTTTCCCCCATTGCTCTCCACTGCTCTGCCCACCCCCTACTCCCTCGGTCAATCCTCACCCTGTCGTCCATGTCCATGGGTCCTTTATACATGTTACTTGACTAGACCCTTCCCCTTCTTTGCCCTGTTTTCCCTCTCCCCACTCTCCTCTGGTCACTGTCCATTTGTTCCTTATTTCTACATTTCTGGTTTTATTTTGTTTGTTTTTATTGTTTGTTTTATTTATCAGTTTCCACTTATAAATGAGATCATATGGTATTTGTCTTTTGCTGCCTGGCTTATTTCACTTAGCATAATGCTCTCCAGTTCCATCTATGCTGTTGTGAAGGGTAGGAGCTCCATCTTTCTTCCTGCTGTGTAGTATTCCATTGTGTAAATGTACCATAGGTTTTTGATCCACTCATTTACTAATGGGCACTTAGGCTGCTTCTAGCACTTGGCTATTGTAAGTAATTCTGCTCTGAACATTAGGGTGCATAGGTTCTTTTGAATTGGTGTTTCAGAATTCTTAGGGTGTAGTTCCAGCAGTGGGGTCGCTGGATCAAAACACAGGTCGATCTTTAGCTTCCTGAGGAAATTCCGTACTGTTTTCCACAGAGGCTGCACCTGTCTGCATTAACACCAACAGTGTGTCAGAGTTCCCTTTTCTCCACATCCTCACCAGCACTTGTTGTTTGTTGATTTGCTTATAATGGCCATTCTGACCATTATAAAGTGATATCTCGTTGTAGTTTTAATTTGCATTTCTCCGATGGCTAGTGATGCTGAGCATCTTTTCACATGACTGTGGGCCCTCTGTGTATCCTCCTTGGAGAAGTACCTGTTCAGGTCCTCTGCCCATTTTTTAATTGAGTTATTTGTCTTCCTGATGTGGAGGAAGTTGTGTGAGTTCTTTATATATTTTGGAGATCAAACCTTTGTCCGATGAGGTATCACTGGCAAATATGTTTTCCCATACAGTTGGTTCCTTTTTCATTTTGCTGATGTTTTCTTTAAACATGCAGAAGCTTTTTAATTTGATGTAGTCCTATTTGTTTATTCTTTCCTTTGTATCCTTTGCCCCCAGAGATGTATCATTGAAGATATTGCCATATGGGATATCTCACATTTTCCTGCCTACATTCTCCTTTAGGACTTTTATGATATCACAATTTATATTTAAGTCTTTTATACATTTTGAGTTTATTTTGGTGTATGGTGTGTCTATCAGTACATTACATGTACAATAAAAATAATAAAATAAACATATAACAGTATAATAATGGCTAATATTAGCATGTATGTATTGAGCAACATATAGAGTATCATAAACTCTTCTAAGTTATTTTTAAATAATATATTAGTATATTAGTTTTAAAATAAAAGTAAGTAAAAATATGACTCAATAATATTAGCTATATTAACTAATATTTGAGTCATATATTGGGTCATGATCTTCTAATGATTTGCATGCCTTATCTCATGTAGTTATTATTTGCTACTTGCCAATCATTATTTATGCTATAGATTATAAAGATTTGCATTATCTTGCAAGAGTGTTAGAAATAAATGATAATGTAATTTCCCACTGGATTAGGTTTTGGATGGAGTCTAGAAACCTTGCAGCTGTATCCAATGTGTGTGAGTACCTGAGTAGCAGGTACTTACCTACTAATCAGACTGTGAGATGGGTTATTATTTCCCCCAATAATTTTGGTCAAACTCACCATTCAGTTCTGTACTGATAAAAAAACAAAACAAGACTGTGCTAAGAGAGATGCTAAACTATACGATGGAGAAAAATTTATGTTTTCACCTCATTTGTCTATCTGAGGCAGTTGGAAAAGATGACAAGCAACAAAAATTATGGCCTAGAGTCACACTTCTAAGGAGGTTGGAAAAATTAGAAGTAGAGGTAGCCCTCCAGTGTCAGTGTGTCCCAGCCAGCATAGAGCTCCACTTTTAGAAAGTGCTGTACTGTTTTTTTTTAATGTAATGTAATCAAATGCATACTGTACAATATACACTATTACAATCTAATACGTGTAATTACTATATAAAGCATATGTACTTGCTACATATACACTATTGTGTGCACTGTATAATAATATATATAACACCCTGAGAGCTTCTTCAGAGGCTTTGTAGGATGAACATGTAGGGATAATGAAGGAAGAAAGTGGGGAGGGAATTCCTAATGTAGCAGCCTGATTTATGCTATCAATCTCTGTCTTGTAGCAAAATTATCTTCACTTTTAATTATGCCTTTAAGTTCTAAAATAATAGATAATTCAAAGCACATTAATAGTTGGCTTAGGGAGGGCCTGGCCAGATACCTCAGTTGGTTAGAACATTGTCCCAATATGCCAAGGTTGTGGGTTCAATACCTGGTTAGGGCACATACAAGAATCAACCAGTAAATGCATAAATAGGTGGAACAGCAAATCAGTATTTCTTCCTTTCTCTCTTCCTTTGTCTCTCCCTCTCTCCCCCTTCCTATCTCCCTTTCTATAAAATCAACAAAAAAGAAAGGACTTGGCTTAGGGAAATGTGTTTGTATTATTAAATATACAAATAAATGGATCAGTGTAGAATTTTTTCACTTTAAAGAATGGAATAAATATATCATGAAACCTAAGTGAAGAGTAGCCAAATTGCTGTCTTTCAGATTTTTTCTGGTCACTTGTATGTCTACTGCAAAGTAGGACTGGTCAGTTTTCCCCTCAGAATGATGGGAGCCAGAAATTTTAGCTTTATTATAATTCTTACCTATTGCCCTTTATGTCATTCTTTCCTGAACCACATCAGTAATGAGTACGTGTGCAGCATAAAAGCTGCCGTACCTTGAAAGCTCGTAGCTGCCAGAACCTGATCCAAATGCCTCACTTACCTCACTTGAATCTTAAAAGAGCCTTTATGAAACTTATTATCTGCTTTTACAGTGGAGGAAACAGTACTGGAGAGAAAAAATTGCTGAAATTCACATCACTCATAAGTGGCCTCACTGGAACTAAAAGCCATGTCTTTCTGACTTGGAAATACACGTTGATGGGCATCATGTTGTCTAACTATCCTTATTTAGACACAAATCTCTATGGGGTTATTCTTCAGGGTGTGGTCTTTAGCCCTTCTTTCAGAATAGTACAGGGAAGCTGATGAAAATATAAATTCCTGCCAAAGACTAACCCCAAAGGTAGTGAATCAGAATCACTGGAGCACCAGTGTTTTTTAACAAGCTCTCTAGGAATCTATGTTTCTTCTGAAGCATACTAATTAATTGAAAAACACAGCTCTACACTACCTTATTCCTACATGTAAGTGGTAATGGTATCACAAGTTCCTCCCTTTTTTTGTGGGAGAGGAGGTAGCATTTGACTCTGATACCCTCCTTGACACTCTTCTTCGCCATTTGTGTTTTCTTCTGATGTTCCCTTTACTCTGCTAACCATTGTTCCCCTGTCCTCTCTAATCTGTCTTCTTTGTGCCTGCAGTTCTTCGGGTTGCTGCCCACGGCCCTTTTTCCTTCTATGACTGTGACTACTGTTGATTGAGGCCTTACAAGTCACGCTTGCCCCCTCATCCCCAGGTCTTTCCTGAATTTTAGTGCCTTATTTTTATCAGTGTTACTTTACTCTAAACCCATGGATGCCTATCTATTCTTCAGGTCTTAAATTTAGCATGCCAAAGAATGAACTCATTATCTTCTCCCCACACACTTCCTCTGTCATCATTTTCTCCTATTACAGTCAATGCTGTCACTACTCAGTCTTCTGAGCTCGAAACTTCAAAATTGTATTCATTCTTCCCTTACAACCTCCATTCAGCAGGCAATCATCAAATCTTGCTACTTCCACCTCAGAAATGCCATCTGAATCAATCATTCTTTTCTCCATTCTAATTGCTTGTTGTCATCTTACTTTATACTTTGGATTCCGTATTAGACTTCTTACCATTCAAGTATGCCCAATGTACCCACTGTCTTTTCCACACTGTGCCCAAGATATTTTAATAATAAACATATTTGAACCTTTCATTCCCCCACTTAAAAAATAGCTATTGGTTCCCTATTGCCTACCATGTAAAGTCCAAATTTCATGAGGCTTATTCTCAACTGACCTCATCCTGTCTGCACCACCTCTCCTTATCACAAACCCTATTTTATGGCTAAACCAAACTCCTTACTATATTTCACCCTCACACTCTATTGCATCTGCATATGTCATTCCATTAGCTTGGGATTTCTGTCCACGTATGAGAGACTGGTCATCCCTTGTGCTGTATTTCCATGGTACTTACTTCTGAGCAATATGGAGGAGTAATTATAAGTCAGGTCATTAAAACCAGACTGTCTTTAGACATAGGCCCCACTACTTAATAATTCTTTGTGCCTCAGTTTTCTTACCTGTAAACTTGGAATGATAATAGTACATACTGCAAGGCTGTTAAAAAGGGAAAGAGATAAATTATGTGCAATGCACGTGCCTGGCCCATAATATGCAGGCATTGAGTATTTGCTGCTGCCTCTTCTGTGGTGATCATGATGGCAGTGACATAACAGTCTTACCCAGAAAAGGCTAAAGGAACTGCTTATTAATATTGGAGCCACCTCAGAGATCTGTGGCCATAGCAAAATAAAAGTGTTTTGCCTATAGAAAGCCCAGGTCCAGTTTGTAGGCTACTATACCTTAGCAACCTCATAGAATATCTAGTCTCTCTAACATTCTCCACTAACAGAAACCCCACTACTACTTGGACGTACTGTTGCCCCCAGAGTGGCAGTACCTCCATTATCAGTAGGGAGTATGCTCTGCTGCAGTTCTGGAGGTACCTCATTCTGCTACTTGAATGGAAGATGCAGCAAGCTATGCCATGGGTATACCTTAGGCTGAGTGAATCACTCTCCAGACAGAGGCAGGACCCCTAAATGTAGGAGAGGGACATTCCTAAAGTAAATAGAGACCCATAGAGTCAGAAATCTGGTTCCCTTACCTGTCACATATTGAGCAACATCATAAGAAATATTATTTAGACTGAAACATTTAAATTTAGCAAAAATGTTTGTAGACACTTTAATTTTTATAGACATATGTGTTTGGATGTGGTTTTTAGTTTGATGACTATGTTCCTAAAAAGTGAAATGTAAATTGCAGTGTTTCTTAGCAGAGGATACTATTTAAAGAGACTCTACAATAATTATTTCAGAGTATATGCTAGCTTATTAGTTTTTGTTTATTGAATTATAAATATACCAGTTTCTTTAAAGTTGAACACACTTGTCTTGACTATAGTACTTTCTAACTCAAAGGGAAAATTTGTCTTAGAAAATTGTAATGTTAAAGGGTTAAATGAGAATAAATTTTATAAAGTAGTGTTGAATTTTTAGGGGAAAGAAAGGAGCCATAAAGAAGAATTCTAACTTGGGAAAAACAAAAGGAGTCAATCTGTTAGACAACTGACATGTACATTTAATTATCATTTTTAAGTATGTTTCATTTATGGTTTTCATTGTTATAATAAGAAGTAAATTTAAATGGATTCTCAAACAAGTGTCCCATTTACATATACACTCACACTTGAAATTAAAGATACATATCTAATGGTAACACATGCATCTGAGAAAGACAATGAATAATAAGAATGATGACTTGGGTTTCTTTAGCACCAGAAGTTTACAGTGTACTTGCCCAATGTGATGAAGTAAAAAGAGCTTTGGATTTTAATCAGAAGAAGTAAATTTCAGTGGTTGCTTTTCCACTTATTACCACTGCGAGGTTGAGCAAATCCCTTAACTGCCCAGAGCTTTGGATTTCTCATCTGTGAAATGGATATAATAGAGAGTTTTTTTGAGGATCAAAAGATAATGCACATACAGAGCTGTTGGAGATTATAAAGCATTCTGCAGATTTCAGAGACTAAAGAAATAGAGATTTTAGAAATAACATAGAGATTTCAGGGATTATTTCAGAGGTGAAATAAGTATGAGAGAGATACTTGTTCTCAAAAATGGGAACACGTGACCTGACTAAAACCATACCCTGGACTTCTGAGTCCAAATGTGATTGGTCCTGTTTGTGCTAGACTATGCTGTTTCTGAACTATGGTTGTACATCATTTCCAGAGCACAGTAGTATTAAATCATAACCTAAACTGATTAAGGACTTTAAAACAATATAGTTGTTGGAGTTTCTTAGTAAGAAGTGCTAACATTACTAGGCAGACTTTCTATTTGTTTCTTAATGCAGGTAACGAATTTGGGCATCCTGAATGGTTAGACTTCCCAAGAAAAGGAAATAACGAGAGTTACCATTATGCCAGAAGGCAGTTTCACTTAACTGATGATGATCTTCTTCGCTATAAGTTTCTAAATAACTTTGACAGGGATATGAATAAGTTGGAAGAAAGATATGGTTGGCTTTCAGCTCCACAGGTAAGCTCCTTACTCTAAATGTTTTAGTCACCAATGTTGTATGTGCTCACAAAGGCAGTCAATTTAAATCTATATGCAAGTCTTTTAAACTGCACTTTGTTTTTCAGTATCTAGTGCTCTGTAACATACTTCAGGGTGTCAAAACATGTCATTGAAGTCTCTCCAACAGATAATGAAAGTCTCAAACACAATACCCTGCTTACTGTCCTGCGTAGTTTGTTGATGTTGTTTAAATTTAGTAATTGTATTTCAGTTGGTTAAAAAAAAATAACAAAAGCTCAGCATGGAATCCATTTTAGAAATTGCTGTGGAAGCATCTTAATTATTTTGACTTTTTCTTTATATAAATAATGATGCTGTCATAAACAAATTACTTTGACAACATGTAGATTTCTTTATTACTTTTTTTTTCTTCACTTACTGGTCTCTAATTTGTCATTTCAATAGATGCCATTATACGTGCATGCTGTTTTATATTTTTCATGAGCCAGACTCTCCTCTGGAATTAAAGTCTCAGTTTTCAATAAGTTTTCAAAAATGTAATTAACAGGTGCAAATTTTATACAGGCATTTTTCCCCCTTGCAAAAATTAGCATATATTATCTGTTACTTATAATCCATTTACTTTTTAGTGGTGCAGTTTGAAATTACTGTTGATGCGTTTTTACTTTGGTGTCTATTATTTTTTTTAATGGTTGAACAAAGGTCCTTATATATTCAGTAAGATTGGCTACATGACATGAATGCCCTACTCACATTTATTAGTACTGCTATTTCCAGAAGAGAGAGCAAAATGATGCTTCTTTTCAACAGGAACAATGTTGAATACCAAAAGGCATGCTGTTTACTGGTAGAGCCTTAGTTCCCACTTCTAAATTACTGAGAGCAGTGCTGCTTATATGCATGGAAATAAGTCCTGGCAAATCTGGGAAGAGAACGGTATTGAAAACCAGAGACTTCTCACTGCCTATTGTAAAACATAATATATAAAATAAGAAAGTGTGTAGCTGTTGTAAATTTTTTCAGACCTTCTCTTTTATTATACACACACACACACTCACATATATATACAAATAGTACATATAATGTACAAACACACACACTTGTATATGGGAAAGGACTTTATATTGCCATTGAATCTGACAAAGTTATGCAATAATGCAAAGGTTTTAAGGTAACTGTAACTGCAGAAACCCAATAATAATTCACATTATATTTTGAAAAGTAATTTATATGCCTCACCTCCTTAATCTGGAAGTAAAACAAAGGTCTTAAAGAAAAGTCACTTATAAGTAGTCTGATATAGATATATATATATAGATATAGATATATATAGATATATATGAGAGAGAGAGAGAGATACAGATATAGGTATATCTGTATCTATAGAAATATCTACATCTACATGTATATATCTATATATCTGTACTTGTAGATATAGATACATCTATATCTATGCATGTAGATATATAGATATACATACAGATATGTACATAGACATGCATATACATATAGATAGATTTATCCATAGACATAGATATAGATATATGTGTAATAGATGTAGATATATACGAACACTTTGTATATACCACAGATTCTCTGTTCTTACTTAAAAGCTGAGCCACAACACTAATCATCTGTGCTTTGTTTGAAGTTGGCAATAGCTGATGACATTTTTATGCTCTTTAGCAGTTTATGCTCTTTAGTTTTCGAGACTGTCATTGGCTTAGAGTTGGCAAATTACAACATGTTCAAAAAATACATTTCTCATTTTTGACTTAATAACTAACAAAGCTATTAATAAAGACAAAAATAACTTTTTTATAAATAGTTTACTTGTTATCAGCATCTAGGTATTATTTAAATGTAATATATGTGTGAATTCTTCCAGGCCTATGTGAGTGAGAAGCATGAAGCCAATAAGGTCATCGCATTTGAGAGAGCAGGTCTTCTTTTTATTTTCAACTTTCATCCAAGCAAAAGCTACACAGATTACCGAGTTGGAACGAAAGTGCCAGGAAAATATCCTTTTTGTTGCTACAGAATATAACTGTGTGCATCATTTTTTTTAATCCTAAGAATAAAGAAGACTAATGCTGATCTTGGTATCAATAGCTCACAGTTTCCTTATCTGAAAAATGAGGGGTTTGAAATAGTTGATTGATAAATCTTTGCTTAGTTCAGTAATATTGAATTAGAATAAGTTTCATTCTGGCTCTTAAAAGTGTGATTCTAGACATTTAAAAAATATTTTGATCCAGTATGCAAATATAGATGACAATTGTAGTTTTTCTTTGTGAAAATATTTTGTAGCTTGCCTCTAAAGATTTTGTTCTTTCCCCTTCTCCACTGAGTGAGAGGGCAGGCAGTGGGAGTAAAGAGAGTGTCCTTCCCTTTTCTCTTTCCTTTCCTCTATCATGCAGGATGTAGCTCACTTTCCTAAGTCTGAACTGCTAAAGAAGCAGGTCATGGAAGTGTAAACAAAGGAAAGAGTGGGGGAAATGTTTTTTATATCCTCTATATTCATTTACTCATTCATTCATTTCTGATGCTTCCTGAGCACCTGCATGCCAGCCATGGGCTACGTGCTGTAAATACAGAAATTGTCTTAACAAATATAGTCACTGCCCTCATGGAGCTTTGATAGAGATTGACAGAGACAGAGATAAGTATAGATATAATATGTAATATACATATATTTAGTCCTCAGCCAAGGATATCTATTGCTTTCAGAGAGAGGGGAAAGGAGAGAGAGAAACATCGATATGAGAGAGAAACATTGATTAGTTGTCTCCCATATGTGCCCAGTATGGGGGCTGAACCCACAACCTTTTGGTGTACAGGATGATGCTCCAACCAACTGAGCCACCCAGTCAGGGTCTCATGGAGCTTTTAAACTAATGAAGAAGAAAAACTTAGTAATTGTAAGTTGACAACTATTACAGAATTAAAAGTACAGTGTATTTTAAGAGATTATAACTCACTAAATCCATGAAAAAAATTCAGGAGCTAGCAACAAAGCAGCACAAATTGTTAAGCAGGCAGTAGGCATCATGTTCTTCTCCCCTGGTGCCCTAAAAATGATCAGTGTCTGCCACCTGAGCAAGTGCCTGACACCTACATGAAGTCCTGTGTGTCAGGGTCTCTGTCATTACAAGAAGATAAACCCCCAGTTCAAATGGCTCTAACGGTAAGGAAAATGTATTTTCCATGTAATAAAAGTCCCGAGGCTGTGTAACCCTCGCATGGTGACAGTATCATTGCGTTCCCTGATTTATTCTTTCTCTTTTCAAACTTTCATGGTGTCAGCAGAGTCCGAAGCCTGACACCTGTTACAATTGCAAGGCAATAGCCCCGTTTCCAAATGTCACCTTCAGCACAACAGAAGGCAAATAGGTATTATTTATGTGTCTTTTTCAGGAATGAAGTTGCTTTAGCAAATTTTCTTTTGAATTGTGTATGTACAAAGAGGCAGAAAAAGAAAATCAATGTGATAACATTATCTGCACTATAAAAAGCTGTACTGTTAAAAGAAGCAAATGTTCTCACCCTCTTCATTTCAGTGAAGAATGCAAACAAATACTAGACTTATGGCAACTCATACATGACTTTTCTCAACTCCAAACTGCTAAAATACCACCCCCAAAACTAAATCCTTCTGTACCTAATAATGTAATATGACCAAATTACAATCAAAATATAATCAAACCAAAATACATTTGCAGAACTCTTGGAATCTACTACAGTCTTTTATGAGCACTGTTCTTAACCCTTAAGTGGGGGAGAAGAGATGTATAAAACCAAATGATTTTGTAGGCACAATGCAATAAATGGGCAGAGAACAGAAATCTTCCAAGGGAGATCAGAGGACCAAGAAAAAAAAAGTTAAAATGGAATTGATTGATTGATTGATGATTTAAGCCTGGTTGGTGTGGGAGAGAAAGGGAGAACAAGAGCAAGAAAGAGGGAAAGATTGATTTATTGGTTGATGGATCGATTGAGGTAAAAGTTTTTAAGCCAGAAGCTTGAAAAATGGATAAAATTAAAGTAGAAAATATTGAGGAAGGCCATATCAGCTGCAGAAAAGCATAGATATCCTTAGATAATGGGCAACACAATGGATTGATTGGAGAGTGATGATCATAGAAAGAAACACTAGGAAGTAGCCTGAAAAGATAGGTCAAGATGAAATAATTAGAGGAATTCAATGCCATATAAATTAGTTTAGGCTTTTTTACATAGTTTTACAGAGAGTTGCTGAAGGTTTTGAGCTAGGGAGCTACTTGATAAGAATATACACTTTAAGAAAAGGCTCACGTATCCAGTGTATAGGAAACTTTTCTTGAGGAGACAGAATGGAAGTACAGATATTAATTAGGAGAAATTTCAGTACATATAAAAGATAATTAGTGCATGAACTAAAGTAATGACAACAGAATACAAAGAGGTATGTGAAGGCCTTTCTTGTAGTGAAGAACTCAGCAATTGTTTGTGCCTGGAGTGTAGAAGAGAAAATATAAAGTTTTACTTCAAACAATGGGAAGAATGGAATGTTATTATTACTAAGTATAGCAAAGCATGGAGGCATGAACAGGGGAATAGAACATCTGAGTTTAATTTAGGATCTTTGACAAAGGAACTTCAATAATTATGCTTATAAGAAAAATCTTGGTTCTAAGCTGCATTGATCTTCTACCTGAAATCTATATAACTTTAAGAAATATTATTAAATAAAACATACAATTACATACTAGAACCTACCTAAAAGTTAATTTTATTTAGTGATATAAAGTCATACTGTATCTGAAAGTCTAGTTTGATTTTGGGAAAAAAACATAAATTGGGTCTTCTGAAATTTAGTAATTTCTCTAAATGTCTATAGGCCGCTGTTATAATGCAGAAACTCTTTCCATTAATAAACACTAAATGCTTCTTCACCTTAGTGATCCCTTTCAGAAATGTACCCATTAAAATCTGTAATGATAGACACCTTGGAAAGTTGGACCATGTCTTACTAGAAGTAGTAGTTGAAGCCTCGGTCATCTGTTGGATCTCTAGGAAAACCTCGAAAAAATATTGTTGGTTCTTTTCCTACAGTGATCTTGTTTTCTAGGGATTTGTGTCCACATGGACCTTATCTACTCTTGTAGCCTTTCTCATTCCTGTCTTTATGTCAGCAACCTATTACTAATCCCCATATGTCACTGCTTCCTCTGGATACATTTGCATTTTAATAAGTCTCTTTTAATACTCAAGAAGTATGCAAGACCTAATGGACAAAGATATCTAATGGAATGGCTTTGTTATAATGAGGATTTTTGTCTGAGGGGAGGGAAGCAGGCAAGCATTTCACCGTACTTTAGACTACGTCTTCTGACTAGCTCCATGTTCATCATGCCAGCTGAAACTCATAGATAGAACTCATACAGATCTTCTGGATTTCATGATGCTTTATACTCCAGTGACCCAGTTCAGTGCAGATATTTATAAATTCCTCCACATGTAATAATAACTATCAGTAGAACAGTTTCCAGTTCTAGGAAACTCACTATTTCACAAGAAAAAAATCAAGGTTTTTTTTAAGGTTTTATAAATATTTTCTTACATGTGAATGCATTAGTTCTGTACTCAGGCTAATCCCTGTTCTGCATGCCAGCTATACAAATCAGAAGGGTATTTAACATGCCCCTCACAGTACCATGCCCTAGTCATTCTTCTTCCAAACCAACTACCTCTATTTTCTTTCATAGATTCTCATGAAATTTTCCAGGCCTCTTACCATCACATCTTCCTTATCATAATACACCCATCACTGTTCACATTCCTCTTGCATTGAGTCCCCAGAGCAAACATCATGGTATTCTCGGGATGGCCTGGCAAGTGTGGCACAGAGTGCCGCATTGCCCCCTGCATGTGATACTGCTCTCTCATTAAAGCTATGTCAGCTTTACTGGCAGTCATCACATTTTCTGCCCATATTGTATTTGCATTCAGATAAAAATCTTTAGTTTTTCTTTATATGTACTAGTGCTTCATTGTATCTCTCTTATTCTTTATTCAGTTAATAATTTTAACCTAAAGTCCCAAATTTAACATGAAACATGAGAAAACATATATTGTTTTTTGCCTCTACCCTGTTTCTAGAGAAGATAAAAGGGTACTCAAGTAGGACAGCTCTCTGTCATTAATCCGGTTCATAAGCAGCCAATAAATCTATCCTTTCAGCTTCTTGTTCTAAGCTTGGCTTTAAGGATATGTTTGCCTTAACATTTTACAAGTTTCATATTTTTTGTCCTTTCATCTTTCTGACTTTATTCTTATACCTTTAAACAACATTGTAGATAAACATTATACAATCATTTTATATACAGAAATTACAAAAAAAAAATATTAGGGTTCCTAGGTTATGTCCTGACTTTACCAAAGTGTTCTCTGCTGTTGGTATTTTCAACAACTGAGCCCGTGAATTGAATAGATTTTCACTGTAAAGAATCTGCAGTGGCAAGATGGGATATATTAATGAAGTCAAGGAATTCATCAAATTTTTAATTCCCTGGAAAGCGGGATTTGGTGCCAGAACAAATTTAAAGTTTCTAAAGAAGTCATTTGAACTTCTGTCACTGTGAAATATAAACCTGCAATAGGAAACACATCTGAATTCTTGAGCAGTTTCATTTTTTTTTTTGAACCTATATATCCGGTTTACCAAATAGCAAGGCATCATTTCTCACTCAAACCTGTGTGGAATAGGTGGTGTCTGTCTTCCCAAGAACCATCGTAAGGGGAGCTATTTTGGGGGTAATGCCAGGCAAGGTAGATGAAACACTTCAAGGATGCTTTTAACTGTCACTTCAAAATAAGACAGTATATTTGGAAAGCTAAGAGGGAAGTCTGATTTGTATCATTAAGGTTTGAAAGTGGTCTTCACGGTTATGCTGAAAGGACATAACATTGTTTCTGTAAAAAGAGTCTACAGCCGTATTCTAGAAAATAAGCAGCAGCAGCAAAAATTCTTTGGCTATGCACTGTCTCACATTGGTCTTTTTAGCTGCTAATCTTCAGTGTAATAATCACCAGTGTTCTTGAATACAGTAGATAGCAATGTGGGTCATGCAGAACTGAGATCTAAATATAATGGGTAAGTAAGCAGGTGATAAGTTTCATGCTTAGGAAGATTATATTTTCCTGATGTGTTATATTTGCTTATGATTTCACATTGCTTAGCTGTAGAGACAGAAACAATATGCCCTTTATATTATCAGAAACATTGTATTACTTCCCTCCTTTTCTTCACTTACAACATTATCAAATCAGCTTCAAATCAGAAGGAAAACCACTGAGCATCCAAGACAAACTTTTCTTTCTTATTTATTCTCAATAGCACAAATGATGATGCCACATTTTGAGTGTTGTAGGGGAGAGTGTGGGTGTCTGGGAACATCTTTTGAGTTCCTTCTGTTTGTTAGCCATTTTCATTAAGTATCTAGTTTAAGTATTGTCCTATAAGCTAGATTGTATAGCTTCATATGACAGATCTGTAAACTGAGGTCTTTAACTACCTGCCTTTCCTTCATCATGTGGCTGAAAAAGGTTGAGCAGTGTATTGCAAAGCCTGTGTTCTTTCTACCATATCATGGTGCCTCTTCCTCTCTGTTCTTGGATACTGATGTGTGGTTGGTAGTGGTAGCAGTGGAAGTATTACTGATGGAGATTTATTTTTGGAATGTTCAAAGTGATTTTGAAACAGTTCTGGCGAGATAAGTAGCAAGAGAAGGTTATACACACATTTCATGGTACCAGCAAGCTTCTCTGTCATCAGCCGCCTTCCCTCAGCACTCCTCCATCACGCTTCACAAATTCTGCCCCAGAACTTCTTCCCTGTGACCCTTGTCAACATCCTACACAAGAAAAAAAAATGGTAAAACTCAGGTCAATTATTGTGTTTACATTCTAGAGTGGAATATAAATGTGTCATGGTGAGTATTCAAAATTAAACTTCTCTGATGAGTCACATCAATTTAGGTCGACTGTAGAATATTTAAAGGAAACTTTAAGCCCTCACAGCTTATTTATAAGGTGTGCTGTTCATGTATACAGATTCATGTCATTTTGAGGCATAAACACTAAAATCAAATTTTTTTAATTATTTGTCAGCATGCCATTGAGGTGGGGACAGAAATGACAGCAGCCCCCTTTCCAACGGGGCATCAACAGCAGTGAAAGGTTGAGTAGAGTGACCATGAAGTGTGGCTTGCGAAGAAGGTGTGAATCCAGGACAAAAATATTTAAAGTTAAGGGAACAGATCAGTAAATAGTTGGGTTTGACCCGAGATCGTTGAAATATTTTTATTAAACTGCTGCAAGAAGTGCTTTTTAAAATGTAAATTTAGGCTCTGACATTTGCAACCTGTACACAGAGTTTTTAATGAGCAAATAAGGTCACTTGGATGATTCACTGGAGTGTGATTGCTGAAGGCAGAGATGTTGCTATGAGTTGCTTAGTTTATAGAAGCCTTTGAAGCTTGGTTATGTAACACTCTGTTTATTAAACCTGTGCTTTACACAGCAAATGCGAACAAAGGACTTAATTCAGGACTAGATAAATGACATATTCTGTCAAGATTTTATGTGTAAAGGTTATTTCTTGACTAAAAGACGTGGAGTATCTCAACTTAGTGTTCTAGTTTTCCAGGTTATAGATGTTTTGATTTAAAAAAATTAAAAATACAAGGTTTTCTGAAAAGACCTACAACAATAGCTTTGAACAGATGCAAGAATGTTTTTTTCTTGTGTTTCTGTGTGTGTGTGTCTGCTTTACTGTGTGCTGCAATTTAATGATTATGTTTTTTATGTGAACAGAGACTGTTAATCCTACTAACAATTTTATATTTAATATAGGTCCTCCTTTTGTTTCTTTAGCTTCAAAATAATGTATACTCATTGCCTAGGTTAGCCTTCTTTAGTTTCAAGATGAGAGTAATATTTGTAAACATTACCTAGTGGTTGTTTTTCATTGTTAAACGCTGTTCAACAATCCTGTAATTTAATGGTAATGACAGATGCATACCCCCACCTCCACTGGCGATAAAGAGCTTATGATTTAGGGTCATTTTTCTACCCATGAATTTGAGATGAATCACAAAGAAAAACATTTTGCATGATTAAAATATTTCAACTACTGTAGCACTTTTAGATTGGCTTAATATATATTCATAAAACTATAGGCAGCAATGAATAATGAGCAAGCCCTTACTACAAACAAATGGTTTTAGTTTTTTGTGGGTTTTTTTTTTTTTGCTTTGTTTTGTTGTGTCTGAATAACTGAGTGCTATTCAGTGTTCATTGCTCTGAGATGTTCAACAGCATTTGTATTTCTTTGCTTCATAGCCCAGTTGTGCAGTGATGGTCTCCTTTGGTTACAGAAATTCATCTAACAGTAGCTCAGTCAAGATTTCTGTCCTCTATTTCTTGTACTTCTGTGCAAAAAAAGAAATCAGAAACATTATTATATCTTTGAAAATAGTACATAATCATTTTATAATTGTAGCACTAATGGTGAAAAACATTTGTGCTAATAAGAGCTACCATTTGTTACAAACTTACTGTATGCCTTGTACCTCTACTTTACACTGTATCTCATTGAGTAAATCTTTTCCTTTCCTACGGAACAGCATTGCAAATATGGAAGAAAAAAGTCTGCAATGAAATCACCGGCCTAAAAATTTCACATCTAATGTTTCTTTGAAAATAGTCCTTTATTTAACCAGTTCAAAACAGATGGTTTTCTCCCATCTTAAAAAATAAATCTAGTTGTCACCTTGGTATCTTAAGCCAGTGTTTTGTTGTTGTTGTTGTTGTTGTTATTTTGGTTGTTTGTTTTTTTTTTAACTAGAGAATGCTGTATCTAAAATAAGTTTCTAATATTGACAGTTAAATTACCTTTTCCTTCTGGATCTCAGTAGACATTACCCTTTTTTTTTCCCAGTAAATATCTCTGCCTAACAGAAAGCTGCTTAGATCTTCTGTAAGTGAGAAATTTCATTTTCATCATTTTCTGTTAAGCTGTTCTTACCCAGACCCCACAGGGTCAAGCTGAGTGGTCACATTTCATTTATTTGTAAAAAGGACACCTGAATAGCCCCAGATGACTTCTTAAAATTAAGCCATAATGTAATTATCACTGGCCCAGTATAATAATTTAAGGGCTTCCAACAATATGTGGATGTTACAACCAAAAGAAGAGTGTGTTTCTCCAGAGAACAGTGGAAAAGGAGAGCCACGGATGATGTGTCCTTGAACACAGTGGCTTCAGTGTGATCAAGTGTGAGAATCGTCTCTAATTCTGTTAATGTATTTATTGGCTTAATGATGAAAATGTATGATTAATTCCTATTTTATGTGTGAAATTTATTTGTGTAATTAATTATGATTATTTTGGGTTAGTTATATGGTATCTATTGTTGAATATGGAAAGTATTCTGTAGATGCTACCAAGAAAATTATTTAATGCATAACTTAATTAAGTGCAATCATATTATCTTTTACTGGGAAATAATAAGTGCCTCATTATTATAGGAACATTACTTAAATTTATTTTTGTAAAAAAATATGAATATTACTGTCATTTTTCCCTATGAGTTCTTTATTATGTAGGAAGATAGTTGAATTTCATTTTTATTTTTTTATCTTTATTGTATTTTTTCCATTACCCTTTAATCCCCTCATACCACCCTCTCCCCAGCAATCACCACACTGTCGTCCATGTCCATGAATCCTTTTTTCTTTTTGCTTAATCCCTCCATCCCCTAACTTTCCCCCACAACTTCCCTTCCAACACTCTTCCTTTTTGTTCTGTTTTTTTGTTTGTTTGTTTTTAACTAAGAAACACAAAAGAATAGTAAGTTTCACTGGTGGTGGCATGTTTTTCTCTGACTCTGGAACATTTTCATCAAGTTTGTTCTCTTACCCAGTATTTTTATCTCCCTAAGGCTTATATAACTTGTATGGCTACTTGTAGTAACAGTACAGTAGTATTTCTGGTTCTTATATTGCAGACAGAGAAATTTGTTCCCATTACTAAGATTCCATGGGTTTTAGAATAAAACTATCTGATGGTTCAGTTCCATTTGTGTGTGTAGGTTTAAAGTCCTCTCACTAATATTTTCTGTGCCTGTGGGAAAATGTTTACTTTGAATACTTTCCCTCACAATTATCAGTCTAGGTGCCCTTATGATAGTTATGGGCTATGTGTGCAGAAATGCTTGGGAATGATTGGGACTGATGGTGTGTGTGTGTGCGTGTGCATGAGTGTGTGTGCACAGACACACCTGCAAGCTTTGCTTTACTACTGCTAGTATCCTGTTGCTTTATAAGATACTATCTTGGAGCCTTCTCATTCAGCTTTCAGAGACATGGACTGAGTCCTATAGTGGTGTGATTTCCTACTCGGTCTTAAAAGTTCAAAGAAAAAGAGGAATATACATTAAACTTGATATTCCTAATAACTGTGATTTCCAATAGAAAAATAAAACGATGTGTCTAGTATCAAGGCTAAAACAATAAGATTTGAGTTTAATTATTTTAATGTTCATACATTTTGCATTTTTTATCTGGCAGGTAGTGGTAAAGTGGTAGAAAATACTAAATCTATGTGCATATCCTAGTCCTGCCAAATTCTATACATATGACATTGACATTTCATTTTCATACTCTATGTTTAAGTTCAGTCTTCTGTCCAAAGAAAACTGGCCAGTCAAGTTGATATTTCAAGTTGTTAAGTATATGCTTAGTTTAGTAAACACATAATCATTTATGCACTTCAGTTAAAAATTATATAAAATGTCTATTTCCAATATTCAAACCAATCAGAATTATTCCCAAGATAATTGCTTCAAACAGACATGCATTTGTTTAATGATTGGAACTTCTCCAAACAGAAGAAAAAATATATATATTTTTTAAAAATTAATTAATTTATTTTTAGAGAGGAGAAGGGAGGGAGAAAGAGACGGGGAGAAATATCAAAGTGTGGTTGCCTCTCCAGCATACTCCACCAGGGACCTGGCCTGAAACCCAGGCATGAGCCCTGACTGGGAATTGAACCAGTGACCCTTTGGTTCACAGTCCAGTACTCAATCCACTGAGCCACAACAGCCAGGATATTTTAAAATTTCAAGTTAAAACTTAAATGGGATTGTGTCAATTTTTTTATTGTTGTTCATTTATAGGTGTCCCACAAAGATGAAAATTTAACTCCATCAAAACAGAGAAGAAAACCACAGCTCTTGTTTTATGGCAAAGCATTATCAAATTATTTCTTAGCATTTAGGACAGCATGCACAGATAAAAACCCAAGGAGGATAGTATAATAGGAAAATAATGAATACCCATGCAATAAGTACGACTAATACTAATCTAGGTCGTAGGTAGAGGAGAGGAAGAGGTGGGGAAAGACAGGATTCCCCTATAGAAAATTACATTTTAATATTGAAAGACAGAAAATATAATAATAAAATTTATAGTATGTTAAAATTTGATAATGCTATGGGAAAAAGTCAGGACAAGTGAAAGGGAGTGTGGGGAGGTATTTAGTTTCCAGTTAGTGTGTTCACACTAGCCTTCTTAATCATTTTAGAAGCTTGAGCAGCAACAACTTAAAATTTTAAAAGGTATCTAGTCCTCAAATAGTTCAGTGTACCTTCCAATTAAGCTCTAATGTTAAAAATTTTATGTAAGAGGAGAAATGTTCAGATCCTAGTGAGAACAAAGACATGGGAGTAAGGAATGCAAAAAAAAAAAAGTCAGCAAGGAAAAAGAGGCCAAGTTGGGTGGAAAAAGGAAGCTAGAGAATAAATAGATTCACTGTTATATTTTTTATCACTTAAGACAACAGTTTAAATGGTCCAGGGTCTATAATAACAATAACATAAATAACAGCTAATCATTAGGGAATTTTTTCAGTGCTAAGCCCTGTTTTAAGCACTTGATGTACATTGCCTCAATTAACCCTCACAGCTCTCCCACCTAGTACCTCTGTTTTACCAACAAGGAGCTGAGCCTCTGTGAAATTCGCTAACTTGTTTGGAGGCTCGCAGCTGATAATTGGCAGAACTGGGATTATAATGTGGTTGTTGGACCCCAAAACCCATGGATGCTCCCACCATATTTTACTCTTTTAGGGTGCTTTCTCCTATTCCTGTCTGTCTGCAGGAAGTGGTTCAGGGATGCTTACTTCTCATAATTGTCATTATTTTTCAGACTTTGAAGTTCCCAATTATTTTTCTATTTATACATATTGCATTAGATTCCACTGAAGGCTGTATTCGAGTAAGTTTGAGGAAAGGTGCTTCTTTATAGCCTATGTCAAAATTATTTTGAGTTCAAAGCACAGTGTTTGTTTAAAAAGGGTAGTTGAATCTGCTTGGTTGAAACTCATTTTGATGACAAAGCATTTGGTTAAAAGTTAAATAAAAATCTGGCATTTTTAATTTTACAGTTCTAAATAATTGCTATTGCTTCATCAAATAATTTAATTTACAAGTTCTTTTGGTAATCTTTAATGACACAGAACAACTATTTTTTAGGAAGATTAGGCTAAACTGTGTGTATAATTTTCCTTTATTATTCTTCCTTGAGTTATTGAGAAACAATGGAATTTTTTTAAAAAAATTAAGTTATGTAATTGTCTAGGACAAAGAAAAGCTCCTAATTAGGTTAAAATATTCTGTAAAGAAGTTAGAATATATTTTCTGTTTGCACAGAAAAATATGTAGCAATCAATATTTTGTTATCATTCGATTTACTATTTACTGTTGTGTGTCATTAAGCTTGCCTAAGAATAAACTAATAATTTGCATGAAAATGCATTTGAAAAAGCATAGCAATCCAGTAATTAATGTGGTAGATAATGATATTCGATCCCTTAATTCTTTGAGTTTATTTTATTGCTATTGTGCATTGTATAATTTTTAAAAATTTACAACCAAAGAAGTAAACTTGCAGGAATTGGAGTTAATGTTTTTGTATCTATTTTATTTTTTAAATAATATAGTATTAGGGTATTTTTTAAACTAAAATCAAGGAGTGAAAAAAATTAAATGGATATTTTCCTTTGAAAGTAACATAGTAATAAATGCCACATTGCAATACAATTGTTTTTGAAAAAAAATAAAATATCAGAACTCAATTGCAGTGAATTTTTAAGATTTCATGTATTCTAGATCACAAAAAAATGGAAATGCGTAAATCTCACATACCCCCCACACCTTGCACTACCACAAGCACACATTTCTAAAACGTACAGCAACACCTCACATGTCTCTGGTACTTGTATATTTGGAAAGAGACCAGAGACGGCAACTAAATGTAAACTAGGCATAATTTAGCCCTATTTATTTTTTTTAAAAAGGACGAACATATTTGAAACGCTATACAGTTATAACCCCAAGTTTTTTGGATTGTAGTGGCCAATAAATAAAATTTGACGTGTGAAAGATGAAAGGGAAGGGCTGCACTGGAACATTGGGACAGCCCTGTGCTGGATAGTTTTTACACTGTTGCAAACATAGGGCTCTCCTTGCTTTTCAGCACCTGTTCTTAGCCTACCAGATGTTTATTCCAAGTTCCTTAGAATTTCATATCTAAAGTTTTCTGCCTTTGATATAGATTCTGCCTTCTGCAGTTACTCAGCTCCCAGAAGTTATTGCAGTGGTAATAACATGGGTGGGATGATGAAAGACTCAGATCTGAAAGTAGCATGCCAGTTTCGTTATATATAACCTTTTGACCTCCTTTACCCATTCAACCCACCCCCTACTCCTGCCAGCCACCAATTTGTTCTCTTTATAATGACCTCGGTTTCTTTTGTTTCTAAATATTTAAATAGTTTTAAATGCTATCCAAATAGATAGAGATCTATTTGATCTTCTTTTGGGAAAAAAATCTCTGTAACAAAATTCCATCATTTTTTCCTACTATATTTTCCGAAATTGAGCAAGGTAAATATTTTGGACCAATATTTTGTGTTCACCAGTTTTATGTTCAAAGGTTCTCTAATGTACATTTTTTCCACATTTTAACATGTCTTCAATTGGGATTTATCTTACAATGATTCCAGTGATTGCCATGATAGTGTTTTTTTAAAATTTTTGTTGGATATATATATATATCCATATATATATATAATATATATAATATTTATATATATATATATTTATATATATATATATAAAAAATTGATAGTGTCTTACATCTGAAGACACATGGTGATTAACCAGCTTTGCCATCTTTATGGTCATCATAGTCACTGGAGAACCCCTTTCATTGTCACCCGGTTTGAAACCTCAGGGATTGTACCTTATAATTTTTCTTAGCTTCATCAGTGGGAGTGCAGTGAAGTGAGCTTAGTGCAGAATGATATAAATGATAGTACTTCTTACATCAAAATCCTTATACTTTGAACAGACACTTTATCAAGTGGCTGAGCAAACACAGCAGCTTTTGAAGTATTTGAAGAGCCATTGAATTTAAGAGTCTTCATGCCTTCACTGTTCTTTACTCTTATTAGTACAGGTCCTCAGAACATGGCTCTTCCTTGGTTCAAATTTAAGGACATAGATCACAAAATCATGCTTAAAACATCTTACCTACTTCAACCTGTTGATATGTATATCAAATACTTAGGAAGCTCTTGAATTTAAAATAAGAAGAAATCATAATATTTTAAAATGACAGTCAAATGGATAGGGACCTGTTGGATCTCCTTTTTAAAAATCTCTTTAAAATAATTGTATCATTTTATTATTCTTTCCCTACTATATTTTCCCAAGATGAACAAAGAAAATTTTTGCTTCAGTATTTTGTATTCACTCAATAAAATGACCAAATGAACCTAATGAACAAACAAATGGGTGTGGAACAAATGCAATAAACTTCATAGATATTCAGACTCCATAGAATTCAGTCCTTTAATGCCAGTCTTTTAAATTTCATTAGGTGGATCATTTAGATGAATGTTATTTTATCTGCTTTTCTTCTTTTTTCTTACTTTTGTTATCATGTCATGTTCGTTATGGCCTCTTTATTCTTCGATCTCAACTCAACAATTAAACAAGAAACTTCACATGAAACCACTTTGCTTTATTCTCTGCATAAAATAGCTGCCCCCGTAGAGAGTAGGGTGATCTGATCTATATTTGACTTATGTGTATATTCCAGCTCTTCCTCTTTTGTTTCCCCAAATTGACCATCAACGTCCTTACCACTGAAAACAGTCAGCTGTACATCCCAAACCTGACTGACATCTATGTCTCTTCATCTGCACTATGTGAGTTTAGCCATATCACTACTATCCATTGACCATTGTTAGACTCCTGGCTGCTTTCCCTTCTGTTGTACCCCTGACCTCCAGGTTAATTTTCCTAACTGTCATGGCCTTTATCACAAATTGTCAATATTGTCATACTTAATTACCAAAATAAATCTTAACTAACTAGCCCAGTCTTTAAAACTCTATATACAGAATATCAATCCTACCTTCCCTGTTGGCTCTACCCCTCATTAAATATAGCTTTCTGCTTTGTTTAGATACATGTTGTGTATGTCTAATTTCTCCTTATAGGCTATAAGTTGCACATAAACTAAGGCCATATCTAAGTCATTTTATTAATCATGCACAGTGCCTTCCTCATACATTGTTTTATTTAGTAAGTGAATAGGGGAGTAAAGATAGTGTATTCTACTCGAGTATTAAAAAGTCATGTAATTTGAGCTCCCTTGATAAATCAAAACTGTCATCCTAAGTATCAGTTTCAAAGATGTATGCAACCTATTATGAGAAGCCACGCTGCTAAGTGGAGGGAGGTAGCTTTGAGCAAAAGGGAATGTTACGGTGCCCTGGTAAATATATTCTCTCTGCTCTCGAATTGAAAACCACATAAAGAAGCTAGTTTAAATAAGTGTAAATTAACTCCGAGTACTATTTTCAGAGAAAATTTTTGGTGAGATGTGGGAGTTTTGAGGGGTTTGATGCTGTGCATAGGTGCACACATTATTAAGAGGGAGCAAGGGATGCCTGAGTGAGGGAACAGGAAAAGAAATCCAGTTGCTCAAATAACCTACTTAAAAATTTGTGTCTTAAGCAACATTCTGAAAAGGTGGGGGTTTTTCTGATACTTGAATAATATGTGGTAGTGATTTTTATGACTAATTATAAAGCTCTTTCACAATCATTACTTTTAATTATTAGTGTTTAAATTGTTGGACTTTCTGTGTCTGAGGGCTGTGCTTTCTAAGGGGGTCGTTGCACACCCTGGGTCAGCCACACAGTGGGCTGGGCAACTCAAAAAGTGGCCACAGCAGAATTTTTTCTTTAAATTATAGATCAGAGAAATAGGTCTAAAATGATGTTTTGAAACGTGCATTATGGGTTTTGTAACCTTTTCCTTTATGACTACAAATAATATATATTAAGTGAATAGATTCTAACCATTTTTAAGTATGATGACCCCTTTCAATGTCAAAAAGAAATTGGATCCTTATATAATAATGGTTCTGAAAGAACAATTTCTCAATCTTTGAAACACTATATAGGTACAAACTTACCTTAAATTCAGTGACTTTTTAAATGAATCTACATTTTAATAAAAAAAATGCACATTATTTGAAGTACCGTATCAAATGTGTATAATCACAATGCCTAATGCTCACGTAGATTCTCAGTCCCTTATAAGAACACAGTCACTCGTTTGGTGAAACCCTTATAATAGCACGGCCACCAGTGTTTTTCATCCCACAGATTGTGATCCACTGCTTTTGATGATACACTTGCTTTCTTCGAACACTGTGTTGTTAACCAGTAATGGTTTTGTTTTTGCTTTTTGAAGATTTATGCAAGTATTTAGTTAACTAGGATGAAGAACAAAAGGTAAATGTTTGTTTTAACAGTTCCTTTAATTCCGCAATGTTTCATTTATTTACTATGTCTCCAATTATTCTCGCAACCCATATTTTACCATTAAATAGATTGATGTATTCCAATTATTTCCAGCTTTATTTAGTGACTTTAGAATGTGCCTGTGCCAAGTAGTCATCCTTTGAATCTCAATGTCTCTCTCTCTGTCTGTGTGTTCCTTTCTCCTTTAAACACACTAATATGTTGATTATCAGTTTGAATTTGAATCAGAACTGGCTGACCTGGATTGACTAAAATGGAGCCACCACCTCCAGCAAAGTTCCTATAAGTGACTCCATCCAGATTTCCCACCCTGATAGGGTTCCCTAAATGTGAAATGATGGCCATTGTTTATTACCTATATGTACTTTTAATGTGATCATTTTTGCTGTAATAACAATAGGCAAACATTTCTGAGATTAAAGATTTTTATACCAGAGAAAGAAAACACAAAATGCTTAAACCTGTCTGTATGCCTCCTTAGGCTAAAGAAATTTAAGATTTCTTGGTGTGGATGAACCTGGAAAATATGATGCTAAGTGAAATAAGGCTGTCCGAGAAATACAAGTACCATATGATTTCATTTGTACGTGGAAGCTAATGAACAAAGGGAATCAAGCAACAAAATAGAAACTGACTCATAGATGCAGAGAACAGACTAAGAGCTGCCAGAGGCAAGAGGGGTTGGAAACTGGGTGAAAAGGGTGAAGGGATTAACCAAACACAAAACAAAACAAACAAACCAAACTAAGGCACAGACAACAGGATGGTGATTACAAGAGGGAAAAGGGTTGCGGGGAGATAGAAGGTAAGGGGTGAGGGAATGGTGATGGCAGACCTGACTTTGGATGTGAACACACAGCACAATGTACAGATGATGGATTATAGTATCATACACCTGAAACCTATATAGTTTTATTAACCAGTGTCACCCCAGTAAATTCAATTAGAAAAGAAATTTAAGATTTCTAAGTATTGATGTATATTTTCTTACGGAGCTTTGTATTAAGGGTGATGTCTAGATATTCTAGGCATAACAAATTTGAACTTAGTAACTATAGCTTTTCTTTTGTTGTAAATAGGGTAATGCTAACATGTCTAATAACTCGGTGAAGAATCAGGTATTAAATTCTAATAAGATCACATGATTGCAACATGAATCCTGTGGTCTGATGGATAGCAGGTTGGCATGATCTTGTGTGTGAATAGCAGCGTGCTGCCGGGAACCACAGGGAGGAGTGAGCCTGCTCAGCCTGCTCTCTTCAGACCACATGTGGATTCTCAGTTCACTTCTGTGTTCCTCACTTTAATAACTGGGATCTAGAAAACTGAAATGGCTCCAGAGGTGTGGAAGTGGCAAAATGTCATATCAAGTGAGGAGTGATCAAAGGTTTTGAGATTATATTTAATATGTAGTTACTAATGTAGATAGATAGAGGATAGATTTAAGACATATGGAGATAACATAACTATTATTTAATATTTCAACAGTTACTGTATTTTGAACTTATCTGTTATGGATATTCTGGGTGGAAATATGGTGGAGAATTTCTAACAAATGGAAAGAGTTGCATTAAGAGAGATGTCAATTCTTCGTTAAAAGTACATTCAGTCCAGGGTAGATGGTCAGGAAATGAGCTGTAACAGAAAAGACACAAGAGTCCCATCTGGGTGTGGACTGTGTCACCTGTGGAGCCCCTTTTAAACATGAGAATCTCTGGAGTCTTACAAGATGAAGTGTTTAGTACAAATTATGATTCCATAGTGTATAGAATATTCACTTTTAAGTTGCTGAGAACGTATTTTACAATCTCATTCAACTCCTGAGTCGGTCTGATTCCTTAAATACTGTACATTCAAGATTGTGCTAGATTCAGACGCACCAGAATATGGTGGACACCAGAGACTGGACCACAAGACCGATTTCTTTTCTGAGGCTTTTGAACATAATGGGCTTCCCAATTCTCTGTTGGTAAGTAAGGTTTTTAAGATATTTTCATTGCATTTAAATTTAATCTTTTATTTTTAAAGTAATGTTTTTGTCCAAAGAAATAGTTTCTCAACGTGTAAGCAACATGCAGAAATGTGGGGTGAGGTGAGCGGGAAATGATGACTTTGCTGAAAACCAGATGCCGTGTGTGGTTTTCAGCTCAACTGGGTTTTAGAAAACATGGTAAGGGACATTTGGTGGACATTCGGGGAAGCTTGAATTCAATAGCATTGAAAACTATTTCCCAAAAAATAACTGGGAAGCATTTTTAAATTTTTCTTTCTAACATGAACATTTCTATTTTTAATGCCACAGTGTACTTCCCTGTGTTCCTGCTTCCTCTGTAATATTTTACGTGATGCAGATTTCTACGTTATTGACTGTCTAATGAAGTTTACTTTTGAACATTTTTAAAAGAATCAATAAAACATTTTTTTCTTTTATGAAATCAGTCTTTGACTGGTTCTAGTTATAAAATTGTCTGGCTTCCTCATATTACTGATGAGGGCATTAAATTATATTACTAATTTGTACTTTGTGTTATCAGCACAAATGAAAGAATACTGCTTTAAACTACTAGGTTTAGGTTCTTTCTCAAATATGGCATTTAGAAGTTCTTCACGTTTGAAAGAATTCTTCATTTGTTCTGTGGCCAGGTGAGAATCTCACGTCCACACCCGCACTCTGTGCTTTTGCTCGTCCTGAGCAGCGTGTTCCCACTTCTCCACCCCTCGTCCTCCCGCCTCGGTTCACGGCTCCGGCTTGCATTTTGTTCCCCGTGGGAGGTCTTGGGTTAAGATCTGTCTCATTTTCATGAGGCCAGGATATATCTAACAAATGTATCGATAGCTTTATTATAGCTGTTAAATTCTTTCATTTTTTTCAAAAGTTGGGGTGTAAGTCAAGCAGGATAATCTGTGTGGGACCCCTGGCATCCTCACTTTTCAACTCTATTCCCACCTCTTCGAGTGGTGCCAGCACCTCACTCTGTGAACCTCCATATTGTATACAGAGGGGACATTCCAAAGGCAGTGGCGTAAAATAAATGCAAAGAGCAAGATTAAGTTGTCGATCATAGGTGTCGAAGAAAGTGCAGTGGCCACAGGAGACTTGGTTTTACCCTCAGTGTATGTGTGCATGTGGGTGTTATTAATGGTGATGTTGATTCATCTTTAGGTATAAATGTAGATACCTAATCATTTTTATGAGAGAAGGTGCAAAAGTGCTATCAGAATCTTCAAAGAATGATTGCTGTAGTTTGTCAAAACGTTCAGTTTTACCATGTAAACTAAGATTGACAAAGTAGTTTCTGAAATGAATAAGAGAACTATATTAAAGCTCTGAAATTACCAAAGAGTTAGAGACCCCTACAGGGTGAGGGAAAATGATTCATCTTGTAAAGAGGCATCATGGAGAAGTAGCAACTGATTCTGATAAAGCTGAACTTGAACCAGTTAAGCCAGACAGAAAGGAGAAACATTCAGACAGCAAAATTTTATATAATAAAATTCTTATTATAGTGAAAACACTAGAGAATGTCATGTCAGAGAACTTAGAATCAAGCCCTGCCACCCCAGCTGCCATTTGCTAGCTATGAGAATTGAATATTTTAACCTTTTTTTCTTTGCCTCAGTTTTCCTCAATTGTATATTGAGGATAGTAGTAGTATTGTCCCTACAGCAACAGGTTCTCAAAAAGCATAAATTCCTCAGTACAGCCAAGCTTTATGGAATCTGCAAAATGCTATTGCACCTGCATTTTAAAGTTACTATTATGTTTTAGTTATAATTTTTAGGTATTTTAAGCACATTACTATAACTAGGTGTTTTGAAGGCATGCAACTAAAAAGTCCCCTAAACTCTAGGGAAAACAGTCTTAAATGAGGGCTCCCAGCCTTTGGGGTTGGGCACCAACTATCTTGGCATCCTTTCATTTTTGCAAGAGCAAACATATTCTGTCATAATTAAAACAACCAACTAACCAGTGACAGGAGCAGCCAGGAGATTACTTTTCAAGCACTAATTGCATTGATCTTGCAAGTATGAAATGTGCATTTCTAAATTAGCAGGTGGAATGAAAAATACACATAAATCTCGATAACAGGCTGAGGAATACAGCATTGCAAACACCTGAGAAATAGAGCAGACAGAGTTTAACCACTGCCTCACTGCCTGTAATACAGTTTTGACCGAATGTGGTCAAAAAGGTAAGATGGGCAGTGTCTTCCAGCAGCAACAATGTCCTGTTTTCAGCAACTACAGGTGCTTCAGGAATTACTCATTTAAATAAGTCTTTAGGCTCTAGATGAAGTGATCACGGGTTTGAAGGTAAGAATAAGGGAGCACAAATAGACCCAAATATCCATTAAAACATGTCTTCTCTCCACACTCATCTTCTAAGATCCAGAGAAAAAATGCATTTAAAAACATACTGGTTACAAGAATGCCTCGTTGTAATGAAACTCTTTATTAAACTTATCCGGATGTGCTGGGATCCAGTCAAGTTTCTTGAACATGACCAGAAGTGCTTATAGGTCTTATTTCATCACCAATGAGAGATCTCTTCTGCCTCCCACATGCCTAGAATAATTGGAGAAAGGGGGACAAAAATATAACTTTGTCCTTTTTCTTGAAAGTTCTGTCCAACAGAAATGGTGCACAGCATTAGCTAAAGTTCAATTTTTAAGCTCAGTAATCCAAGGGATCTGCTGAATAGTGTCAAATCTATTTGCAAAGAGCAACCAAACATAGTCCGAAGGGATGTTAAAGTAGCTGTATGCGCTGCCTCGCCAGGAGGCACCACCTGCGTGCGCTCCGGGAACTGAAGCCGGCGAAGGACTAAGTGTCTGCGCACTCCGTGGAGCTGTGTTTGTGCAAGTCAGAGCATCTCACAAACACCAGGCAAGAGGCAACAGGACAGAACTTCTCCATTCTGCTTTCCTGGCCATTATTGGAAAGTCCATTTTAGCACAATCATTTCTTTCTATTTTGGTTCTTGATACAGGAAGTTACGTGTTAACTTATATATTAATCAGGGCACTGGAGAATGGGGTGGTGGGGTGGGCTTTCTGTCTCTCCTCTGGTTCATAAATTCAAATTTCATGGCACCGATGGGAGAACAGAGATCATTGGACCTGAAATGAAATGAATTAGATTCCTTTACAGTGACTTGATCAGCCTGGATGGTGAAGAGTGAATAAAGCAATAGTTTCAGAGTTTACTATTTTATCACTTGAGCTCCTGGTCTTTAAGAAGTGAATCTGTGTATAGCTGCCCTCCCTTGACCAGAGGCGATAACATTCCAAGCCCCCCAGTGGGTGCCTGAAGCCACAGATAGTGCTGGACACTGTATCCTGTTTTTTTCCTGTGCATGCAGACCTATAGTAAAGTTTAATTCATGAATTAGGTTCAGTAAGAAACAACAACTATGGTAAAATGGAACAGTTACAACAATGTACTGTAGTAGAAGCTCTGTGAGTGTGGTCTTTCTCAAAATGCCTTAGTGCACCGCACTCACCTTCTCACTGAGAGGAAGCATCGTACTGCCCTTCGGCCTCTCCTAGCTGCCAGCAGCACTGCCCTGAGTAGATAAAACAAGGGTTACTCGAACACAAGCACCGTGACACTGTGACAGTCGTGTAGTGGCCGAGACAGCTAAGTGACTGACGGGTGGGCTGTGTACGCAGCGTGCAGCTGCTTGACAAAGGGGCGACTCAGATCCGGTGAGAGGGAGCGGGAGGGTGGGGCATGTCATCACGCTGCTCAGAATGGCCTTCAGCCTAAAACTTAGCAGTTGTTTATGCTGGAATTTCCCATGTAATATTTCCAGACCATGGTTGACTGCTAGTAACTGAAACCTCAGAAAGCAAAACCGTGGATAAGGGCGCACTGCCGTACTCCCATTCTAAATGTAGGGGTTTAAAAGTAGACTTTTGTTTACATGTGGGAGTTGGCATAGACATAATCTTTCTTATTATCCCTCAGCTGTTAAGTATTGAAAATACAACTTACAGTTAAGAAATGTCTTTTACTCTATCCAAAATTATGAAAATGTTTAGTTTATTTTGCAAACAAAAACAATCAAACTTCTTAAATTTGACTCTTTTTAATATTTCTAACTTAGATAAGGCACTATGTAATTTCTGTATAGAAATAGTTATGGCATCACTTTTCCGTTAACCCTAATGCAAAACAGAGAATTAGAATAATTTTTTTTTCTTAGAGCATATTTTATGAGCTTAAAGAATATTCATGAAAATTAAAATTATATGTATCACTTGTATTTTTCAAAATTAATTCTAACTTTTATTAACCAATGGATGTATGTAGACTGCTGAGGATCACTGAGTGATGTCCTCACCCTTCAGTTACGGGCTACTGATAAATTTAACAATTTCTAACAAAACTTTAACATTAGCTTTTAAGTATATTTTACTTAAAATTATTTTTAAATATTGTTTTTAAATTCATCATACCTGTTTTCAAAAATTGTGTAAATAATTTTAGCAACTTACTTATGATCCTAGAAGAAAATGATACCTTTCCTGGATGACACTGTACCCTACATCACTGTGTGATCAGTTATGTTTTTTAGCCTTACCGATGGTTGGTGTGGTGGTTAAGTCATCAAAGCAGTCAAGGTAACTAGGTAGATTGACTCTCCTGATAAATGAATTGGATTATAATGTGGTACTCTGATTTCTTGTGAGGAGTGGGCTGTGAATATAGCTTGACAAAACGAAGTTTATGGCCATATATTACATTGTCTTACATGTTCTTAAGGTGACCCCAGCCTCAAAGTGCTTTGGGTTTAGTGGCTAATAAATGGGTTTAGTAAATTTGTGCATCAGCATGCGTCATCTGCACTGCTTAGGAAATGGTCTTTATATACACACACTTAGATATAAATAGTTCATATTTAAATATACTTAAACATTTATGTTTAAGTCTTAAATTGTGTTCATATTTTTTCTATTGCTGTGAATCAAAACTAATTTTAGAATTAAATTTTCAAACGAGAGTTACAGAGCCAAAACTTAGCACTAAATTATAGAGCCCTACACTGCCCATGTGTCTAGCTCTCTCATCATAAGGCTTAGCTCTGGTTATCTCACGTCCTTTAGCATAATTGGCAATCATTTCCTAACCTCTAAGAACACTGATTTTCAAACTCAGAACCCTAATAAGGAAAAGCCAAAATTCCATATGCGGCCATAGTTAAGAAAAACCACTTTCTTGCAGAAATTGTTTCATGTTGCATATTCTGCAGGGGCTCTGGAGCAACATAAACACAGTCTGGTAGTTAACACTGCAGTGAAAAAAGTGCTGTAATTACACAATATTCCCATTAATGATATTATACAATTATCAAACGAAGGCTTCTGAGCAGATAGTAATAAGAGGTCTTTAAGTGTGACTGGAATTGGCATCATAAAGCTCCTTACATGAAATGACTGACATAATTTAATGAGAGTTCTTGGAGCATTTTTTTTAAAGCCATTATAAATGCCAAAATCAGAAAAACTCCATGCATATATTGTGAACCTTGAACTTCTTAGGTCATCCCTTTGTTTTACTTTTAAATTTGGGCTAACTAAAATGCCAAAAGATCACAGTGTAAGATTGTTTCTAAAGTATCAGTTTATAGTTACCATTTAATATTATTAAAGAAATCAGAATGAGATTATAAATCAAACAGATACCAAAAGTGCATAGGATCCAAATAGGAGCTCGGGGTGATTTGTCCCAATATGTGGCTCGCTGTGCCCCTGAGCAGAGACTTATTATTCGTCCCTGGCCCGACAGGAGGGTTTCATTGCCTCTTTCTCAGAGTCCTGCTGTCTGCTTATTGGACCATATAACATCAGAGAAATGTTTTTAATGTAAAAGGAACTAATTATTTTGTCCAGTTCTGATGATATTGAGAAGTTTAGGTTGGTCTTCAGTTTTAGAATGCTCATAACAGAACAATTCAGAACCATTCTGACTGTAAACCACTGTCCCACTAATTAGTTATGCACCGACTTACTATGGTCCCACAAAGTCAACACAGAGCAGAGTAAGTACATGGCAAATTCCTTTGGAAGGCTAGTACATGGTCTTCTGATTCATGCCTGTTTTGATAAGACTTGGGAGGGAACTGGTTAAATCGGACTATTGGTTTATTTTATTTCCCCTCCTTTGCTTTGCTCTGTATTGCCTTAGTCTGGAGCTTGATTATGGAAAGATGCCATTCTTTGAACTGGATCTGTCTGGATCGTTGGTAGGAGTCCTCTGCTTTATGAGTATCCCCAGCTTCCTTTCGTTGCTAAGAGAAAATATCGAATAGAAGGGATTGCATTAGTAATTAAGTTGTGATGTAGTTTAAAAGCCAAAAGACATAAAAAACAATGTATAAATTATAGGGAAAGAGACTGTGCATGCTTTCTCCTCATTTAATGATTGTAAGGCTACAATGTTGATCTTTTGGAAGTACTGGATTGCAGATCAGACTGGGAGACATTGAGCTACCCGGTGACTTGGCATTTATGAAATTTTTCTCAGCTGCTGCTGATCATTTCCTAAACAATGTTATTTTTAATTGAATATGAGGAAAACTATTCTCTAGTTATTAAATTCATATTATAAATTTCTCAAAATGCCATCATTTAAAAAGTGCTTTCATCTTTAATGATCAAAACTAACCAGCTATATTGGTTTATTAGATTCTTTAAAAGAGCTTTAAGTGTTCTTTTTTATTTAATCTTTATTATATTTTTTCCATTACCATTTAAGTGTTCTTTATTACAGAATCCTTAAGGGAAAACACTGTGTTCTTTTGCAGATCTGAGACGCATGAGACATACAGTTGTCTCCTTCAGTGCACGTGCTGATCTCACTGTAGTCTATCCCTTTATTCTTTATTTATTTTCCATTCATTCATCCTTAGCACCTGCTTTGTCATTTGGCACTTGTTAGGAGGAATATGAAGACATGTGGCTTCTGCCCTTGTAAAGCTCAGAGTCTAGTGGGATTGATAATAAACTTGGAAAAAAATCACAAATTGTGTTATGTTCAGAAAGAAACAAAAATGGTGCTGTGATAGAAAACGAAATGAGAAAACTGTCATATCTCGTGTTATCAAGAAACACCTGTCCATGGAGCTGGGGTATTTCAAGATGCAGGAGATGAGGAAGTAGCACAGTTAGGGGTGTTCTCAGCACCGGGCACTGCACAGCAGAGATCCGGAGAAAGGGTGGGGTGTGACCTGTGGCTGGAGCCAGTAGGGAAGGGGAGACAGACCAGTGGTGCTGAGCCTTGATGAGGGACATACTCATGCAAAAAGGAGCGGTGTCAGGACTCTGATGAGCATGGAAAGGATGTGTATTATATTTTTAAAGCTGTGGCAAGCTTTTTGATTGTCTTAAATTGGTGAGGTGCCTAACAATCACTCAGGATTCCTTTTATTAATTTTAAGTTTTTGTCCTTAAAATGATAGGAGAAAATAAAAAACAAGATGATAACTATCTTGTGTTAATCAGTATTTTGTATATTACTTTTCTTCACCTAAATAGACTAACATTGGTGACCTGTAGGACAGGCTTCCTGTATCACTTCATGGTGTCTGGGGAATATTGTTTTTTTTGTAAAGCCTATGGTGCCCTCTAGTGGTAATTATTTTAAATGAGTCTCACAGCGATGCCAAAACTGTTAGAAAGGTAATTGTCTCTCCTCCAAGATGGTAGAATTGTCAAGATAGCTAAACTTTAAGCAAATGTGAGAGGGAATCATATCCCTTTGCTTAATGACGTCACTTTCAGTATTTCTTTCAATTGCACTGACATGATTTTGTTGACTCAGGTGTACATTCCAAGCCGAGTGGCCCTCATCCTTCACAACGTGGATCTGCCCAACTGAAGAGACTGGATTTCAGCCCTCCCAGGAAAAGATGTGTGTTTTGTTTTCCTCTTCTCATTGTCACATAATGTATGATGTGTAAGCTTTTCAGAATACAGTGTCTAGCCAAAGCATCAGATGTCTGAAATTCAGTATTGACTTATGCAAATGACTATCAGACCTTTCTTTAAGAAGTAGAGAATATTTCTGAAATTTCAGGGATCTTAGACTATATTTTCCTGATATCTAAGCAGCTAGAATTTGCAAATGAAGTGATATAATATATATATAAGCTTTAAACAGATGAAGTTACATATATGTAGTCTTTAAACAAAGTTACTTTCCTGGCCAGTTATTTGATGCTTTTAAATTGAAATTTGAATCATGTGTCATATATGATTATTTCTGTTGAATGCCTCCAGTATTTTTTAAGATGGGTAGTTGGTGGCTTTATTTGTTCTAATATCTCTTGGTCTAACTTGGGAGGTACCAAGATTGTTACTATGTTTTTTCAAACTATCTTCAGAAGTAATGTAATAAATATGTAACAATGATGTAAAATTAAGAACTGTATTCAATATTATAGATAATATAAAAGTCATTATCTGTGAACTCATCCGTGCTTCATTTTGCTTAAGTTCTTTCTACTTTGTGATCTCTTGTTCACTTAGTGTCTTGGTAGATTCCGATATCTCAGGCTTTTTCTGAAGGCCCATAAAATTTCAGAAAATGTCTTTTCCTTTCAATAAATTTTAAAAAAATGACTGAATAATTGAAAATTGCCTTTGCTGATGTTTATTTTGCTGCACAATTGTGGAGATTGATTTAGAGTGACTATTAAAATGCCTACCTCAGTCCGTGCCTTCCCCACATGCATGCTCGTGTGCATGATGGACTGCGCATGTGGGTTAATAATATTTTCTTCTTCAGGTACTATTCTGTAACTTGAAATTATATTAACTAACTCAGATATCTAAGCTACTCTGGAGCTGTAAACCTGAGCACTTTTAGAAGCTGAACTATGTCAACTCAGTGGGATACGCAGTCATGAAATTACACCTCAGGTTATGAAATACGAGACCACAGATCTAAAATCATTGCCAGGTAATTCATTTGAAACTAAGAAATTATAACACACTTAAAAGACATAAAGTATCTATCACTTTTTTAAAAAATCTGATTTTCCTTTCCATTAATATTGACTGCTTTTTGTTTGTTAGTTTTTAGCCCAATTACTCATGGGTAATAAGGATCACTAGACTTCCTATTAAGAACTGGTTCAGTAATAGAAGAGATTGGCAAAGAGACTTTCAGAGCTAAACCTGTATGTCAACCACCTTGCTTATAACTTTTCTTAGCAAAGCCTTGAATCTAGGTCTGAAACATGTTTGCTTTAAACTTCAAAGTAGAGCAATAGTCTGATTATTTCCTGAAAGAATCAGCAAAGCCAGCTGATGTTGTTCCATGCGAGGAAGCATGGCCGAGAGCCTTCTGCGCTGCCTTTCCCGCTCCGGGGCTGTGTTAATAATATCTCAGTGCTGCCGTGCCAGAGCCTGTTACTGATGACCCAGTGTGCAGCCGTGATTTTTCACATTCTGGTCTAATCTCTTATGTATTAGGAGAGATGCTAATTTTCTGTGATGGCTCTTTAGAAATGACAAGAGATTACTTAATGCCTGGAACATATTTTCTTCTCTTTGTGACTTCTGTGGCAAAGTCAAAAGGACCAGAATAATTACGTGCTATATTTCCATTACATTGATTGACCTTCTAATATTCTTTAAATTTCACAATCTAAAGTTCGAAGTTAACGATGTAATGTAAGTTAGTTGCCTTAGTCAAGTGCACCCCCAAAGAAGAACAATAAATGGATATTGCTAGGGAGGAATTATAACAACACATGCAAACAAGTAAAATATTAAGAAGCCAAAATAGAATGTAATTGGGTTTATTCTTTTTCCTACCTTTCATATCAGACAACCTTTATAGAACATTCCAATGTGGTAGTATAGTTCGCATTAAGCCTTCCTTGTTGCATGGGTAACACTCTGATCATCATGTAATCTGGTAGGAAGTTCTTCCTTTCATTGGTTAACCATGTTCAATAACCACAACAGAGAGATGCAAAACTTTACTCAGTGTGCCTTATAACAAAGTCTCTTTCCTTGGATGTCTAGATTACTGACATCAAAAATGAGAATGATCTATCTTTGATGACTCTTTTAGAATAAGTATTTTAATGTTTTAATTGTGTATGTTCTAGACAACACAGATGACTACAGATTTCTTTTAATTATTTTTAAATATCAGCAAGTAAGTGCTAGTAAATACTCTTATCAAAAATAGAATTTACCTTTCATGCTAGTGAGGCTTAACGTTTTAGTTTAATATTAGCTTACTCAGAAAATACTGTGATTTTTAATTGTCAAAAATCAAATTGGGGACACTCTTCCTAGAATGTTTCCCACTTTATAACACTTGAACTCTGAGGATCAACTCCTTTCATAATTTCCTTTCTGCATCTGTTGTTTCTCACCTTGCCTTTGTCTTAGCTGATGCATTCATCTCGTACATAAAATGAGGGATTTAGCCACCATGTTTCTCAATTTCAAAAAATAATCAGTGACAATAAATTGACTTTCCCCATGCAACTGTAAAAGAACTCAGGTATTTCTCCTCTGTCTGGACCACTCCCTTTAGCAATACCAACTGAGTATCTGTCATCCATCAGGGTGACAGCCATTGCTATGTGAGATCATACAGGAAGTTGTCTGAATAAGGAACCTATTTTTCAAGTAACACGGAGGAAGAGGCAGACAGACCTAGGGAGAGTGACAAAAGGTAATGTGTTTTCCTCTGTATTCCGCTTGTAGCTTTGGGGCAAGTATCTTTTCACTGTCTCTGGCCCTGCAGCCAATGAGCCTGGTGATGAAAGCAACACGAATCGGTTTCCTGCTGCCCCTCCTGTGCAGATGGGTGGGAGGGACACATCTGGCAGAGAACAAAACCCAGAGCGGCTTCCTGGCTGCACTTGCACGGCTCACACTCTTTCTTTTTGCCTGTTTTGCATCACGTCCTGAATTGTTTTTTTTTTAACCGTGGGTTTCATTAATCTATTTATGTTTATAGAGAGATAAGCACTGAGCTGTGAACTTTACTAGGTAGAACATTTTGATGAAAGAAAATAGAAACCTAAGGCACAGGAATGTCATGTCCTTTATTCAGTCGAGTTCATTTATCATTCACAATGTGTTAGAGTTGAAATGAAGATAAATTTTCTCACTAACGCCAGCCTTCAGGGGGGGAAAATAAAATGAACTCCCTACTAATTTTTCTGCTCTATTATCTTATTAATGGTGATTTGTAGAGAATTGCAGAGAAACATCCATACTTTAGGGCAGAATTTCTTAATTGGTAGTCTAAGAAATTAAGATACAGCAGCTATAAGTGTTTTTGTCTCTGTAATTTAAAATACTACATCTGGATTTTAACTCTTGGCAAAAAGCATGCAGAGAATGCAATGTTTATTTACATGAAAAATGTATTTCGTGATAGATATGCATATGCGAAAGGGCATGTCGTTCAGAAACTTACGGCATACAGTTTGCTTCTCATTAGTGTGGACCAGAGAGAGGTTGTTTGCCCCTTATCTGTGCCATGTCCCCCTTCACCTGGAAGCCTGCTCTGTGTTTTGATAGAACAGAATAATGCAGTGGTCAGAAAACCTAGTTCAAGTTAACAGCTTTTAACTCCCAAAGTGTCACTTTGGAGAGCACTCAGTTGACCTGTAGTTCTTACCCAGGATTGTAAGATAATTTGAGTGAGAGGAAAAAATAAGAAGTCATTGTTGTAGGTTCTCTAAATGCTATCATTTGATCAACAGCTACTCAGATGGTGACCGATTGTTTGGAAACATCTTCCAAATCTGCTGTCAAAAACACACTGTCCCCACCACCTGTCTGTCCTTCAGGTCTTCTGCACCATGTTTTCTGCCCTGTCCCAGGCAAGGGATGTGTGGGCTGCTTTCCAGGGAAGGGCCCATTTTGCATTTCCTCCAGCACAGCAGATGACCAAACCATCAATCCTCCTATTTTGCTCATTTTAGCTTTTTCTTTGAGTTCACTAGGATGTCACCGTGAGTTCCAGCCCCATGCAGTCCGTGTGCTATCTCGTAGAGTGTTGCCTCCTCTCAGACTTTGAACCTCTATAACACATGCCTGGAATGAAAGTTAATAACCTCTTGATGGTAACCAAAAGGGCAATAGATACTGTATATGAAGCAAAATAGCCAGAGATACCCTTCAGTGAGGTACATCAACCAGCTGTTGAAGGTCTCTTATTTCTCTACCCTCTTCCCCTTCTGCTCACAGCCCACCCAGCACACACTACTAGCAGAAGAAATAAATAGCAAAGGAAGCAAGAATGCAAAACACAGCTCAGAGGTTAGAAACAGTTTGACCCATCAGTTTTTGGATTAAAAGTCTATACTTGAATCAGAAAACACATCTTTATAAATAATGTTTTCACAGTAAATATTAACCTCCTAAAGAAAGGAGATATCAACTATTGTCCTGCAATTTTCACAGTTGTCTAGTACAGTTGTCTCTATATTCACAGACTCCTCACACACAGACACGGAGGTCCAACTAAGGGACTTGAGCATCTGTGGATGTCAGTGTCCACAGGTGCTTCTGGAACCTATGCCTGGTTGGTACCCAGGGATGACTGTACTTACAGTAAGACATTTCTGTCATGCTAAATTAATTTGGCACATGAAGACATGAATTAAATGAGCTGTAGTTGCATTGTTTGTGCATACTTATCTAAGGTAATAGAGGAAATCAAAATCTGTAGCAATATGATTAAGTTCATTAAACATATATGTGTTTATAGCATACCTAGGGGTATGTGAATACACACACATATATAATTTGTAAGTAAAATGAAAGCCCCCGTGGTTCACTGATTCTGATATTTATCTTGAACTAATGATTCACTGATCTTGATACCTGTACTCAGTTTTAGGTATTTTTCTGATTGTATTATGAATACCAAATCTAAAAGAACAATTTTATGTAGTTTTAATTGAGTTTTTCAAGTTTTGGAATTAAATGCAGTACATGTTTTAATTTCTTTAGAGCATTTCTCACTTCCAACTGCTTGGCTATTAGTCTTTTATATTTCTTTTCCTCTAGAAATAGAAGAGGAAGTGAAATACCTTTATTACTTCTTTATTTATATCCACTAGGGGTTATTTTTAACTGAGTTTGTAGTGTCACTTTCTATTCACTCCAGTAATATAAATGATGAAAAACACTGAATATAATTTCATTTCACAAATGCCTCTAGCCATGTTGTCAACTATTTATTAAAGTCCTGATATAGCACCCCCCCCACAACATACACACCGAGTCACTGTCTCCTCTATTCCTCTGCGTGATAAGTGGGCCTCACTCACTATATAGAAGCCGCAGTAGAATGCCCAATTCTTTACTAAGCAGAGTTGTTTTTTTTTTAAGACATACTGTATTGGCTACCACCTATGGAGTGCTTTCTTATTACTATTCCCTATGCTGGCACTTTAGACACATCATCACTAAGTCCCTTAAACTCTGCAACCTAATTATTATTATCTTTGTGTGGGACCAGGCTCATGTTCATCCTACTGCACTTGGCCATCTTCCATGTGGATCACTGGTGATCTCTAGGTTAGAGGGTCAAAATTTGGCTCTCATTTGTATTGCTTTAACTGGATTTTAACATCTTTGGTGGGGGGAGGGGATGACATTTAAAGCGAAAATGGGGCTTGCAATGCCCCACACTCTTTTGTAAGATGCTATTCAAGTTGCAGAATTTATTTTTGTGATGTGTTACATTAAAAAAAATGAACCCAGCTTCCTGATTCTGCTTTCTAATGCTGCTTTCCAATAAAAAGATGCAGGACTCCTTGGAGAAATGGCTGATTCTAGGGCTGAGGCAGGGGATATACAAGAGGAGCCTGCAGCTTCTTGTAGTGCCAGAAAGTAAGGGGTGCTCCAAATCAAGAATGAGAACAAGTCAAAGAGACACACGATCCAAACAAAGGCACCCAGTGGTCAAACCTGGAACAATCTGAGCAACAAAATAAATATTATTTTGTTATATTATTGCATAAGGTATAAAATATCCATGACTTCCTACTGATAAAATAAATGATTGGGTATAATAATGAATGGGGACAAGACACAAATCTTCTATATAGGAAAATGCTAAATAATTTTTGTAGGTACCCCCTCAAGAAAGTACTTTACTCTCCCTACCCCCAACCCCCTCCCTTCTGTGTGGCTTCTGTGTACTGACTGTTTTCTAAAGAGCAGAGTAAGGAAGGGGGAAATAAACGCAGTGGAAAACTACCTCAGTCAGGTGGTTATGGTTAGCATCATCATTAGGTCACGTTGATAGCATGTGCTCTGGATGTGATGAGAATGACAAAAATACAATTCCCAACCACAAGAAAAACATTTAAAAAACCAACAAATTGAGGGATTTTATATATGTGTGTGTGTGTGTTTGTGTGTGTGTATAGGTATATATGTATATATAAAAAGAGATATTGAATAATATAGCAGATTATACACATAAGATTTGTATGTGTATGTATATCTGAGAATTTATGTGTGTGTGTGTATGTCTCTTTAAATAATACATATAAGTTATATACAAAGAGATTTATTTTAAGGCATTGGCTCACATAATTATGGAAAGCCATAATTATGACAATCCAAAATCTGTAGGGCAGACTGGTAAACTTGGAACTCAGAAAAGACCTGATACTACAGTCTTGAGGCAGAATTTCTTCATCCCTGGAATTCCTGTTATGATGCTGTATTAACCATCATGTCTACAGAATACCCTCACAGCAACCCTGGTTTGGAATGCCAGACAAGGTAAGTCTAACAAACTCTCGTAGCCCAGGGTTGGCTAAAGAGACATGACCACTAAATGTAATGCAGTTTCCAAGATGGGATTCTGAAACAAAAAAGGAAAATGTTGGAAAATGTTGGATTTCACTAGCAAACTAGTCCAAATTGATGTTGAGCTTAGTTAATAATTTTTTTATTGTGTAAAAGAGGGCAGATGCTTAACAGAGGAAATGTTGTTACAACAAATCACATCCAGTGTTTCAGGAAGACAAAGCAGAACTGAAAAGAGATTGAGTTTAGGAGCCTGAGAGGCTGACTGAAGTTTTCTGACGTGACAGAAGTAATGAAGACCAATCATCCTTTCACCGTCTTCCCTCCTGACCACCAAGCAAAGGTCAAAAGCCATGACCACGTAAAAGTAAATGTCTAAAACCCATGTCTTATTGGTCTGCATCGGATTACTTCCTCCAAAATGTTATACTTAGTACTCTATTTTGCCATGTATAATGCACACCCACATTTTTGGCCCAAACTTTCAGGAAAAGAATATTTTGTTTTAAATCAAATTTTTAAAGATTTTATTTATTTTTATTTTTAGAGAGAGAGGAAGGGAAGGAGAAAGAGAGGGAGAAAAACATCAATGTGCAGTTGCCTCTTATGTGCCCCCTACTGGGGACCTGGCCCACAACCCAGGCTTGTGCCCTGACGGAATCAAACTGGGGACTCCTTGGTTCATAGGCCTGCACTCAGTCCACTGAGCTATACCAGCCAGGGCTCAATTTTTCTTTTTTATACTTAGATACTTGGGGTTTTTTTGTATTATAAAAGAATTTTAGCATTTATTTTTGAACATATTAGGGTATAAGAAATTTTATGTAACAAATAATTACAAAAGGCAAGGACAGATACAAGGTATTTCAGGTACTATCCACATATAATGTGCTTCCTTATTTTTCCCTTAAAAATGGGCAAAAAAAGTGAGCATTATACACAGCAAAATACAGTATTTGGACAAGTGGCCTCCAAGTGAACAAATGAACATTCAAAAACCAAGACTCTGGATTTTTCATAAAATTTCTTCTACATTTAACTTACTAATAATTCTGTGAACAAAATAATACATTCAGATACCCAGGCATATACTTTTCAACTATTTACCTGGAAGTAATTTCTCATGTTAAGAAGTAAGATGTTTGTAAGTGTTCTTCAAAAATTAGGAGCTTAATTATAACCAGGCTAGGAGAAATTAGGCTGAAATTACAAGTAAACCCTAAAATCTTAATAACTAGACAAGACAAAAGTATATTTTTAATTCATACCACGTTTTAGTGCAGAACAGGTGTCCCTTTTCCATCTTGTAGCTATGGTGTCTGGAGTATGTGACCTCCAAAGTCACACTGGAAAAAGACAAAACTGAAGAATTGTAAGAATAAGTCCAGGCTTGAAAATGCTTTAGACTCCTTCTGTCCCACCTTGTTAGCCAGAATCCAGTCACCTTGCCCTGGCCTAATTGCAAGGGATACAGGATATTTTTCTGCCCAGGAAGAGGAAGCAGTGCAATAAAAACATAACATAGCATCTGCCATAGTTGCCAACTAAGTTTAGGAAATCTTGCACACTTTACTCCCCCTCACAGACTCATAATTCAGACTAAATATGAAATGCCCTGAGAAGTCCTATCCTAAGGAAACTGGTGTGTTATTGCATAACTCGGTGTTTCCACAAGGAAAATTGCTAAAAATCATGAAAAAAGACACTATATTTGCTTAAACACATTTTAGATGCAGTAACTTGAAGATACACAACTTTCCTTTTCTATGCTTCTGTGCCTAGTAAACCCTCTTTCAAATTGTGTGTGTGTGTGTGTGTGTTCAGTTCACTTTCCTTCAAGGTCAGCTTATTCAAATTATTTTTATTTCCATTGAAATCATTTATTGATTGCACAAGGTAATCATCATTGGACAATCTTATGTCCTTAGGTTCAGAATCGGCCTGACAGGTTTAGAACTGGATCTCCCAATAGTGATCTCAAAGTTCTCTGGATTAAGTTTCCTGAGTTTTGAGAAATCTTAGAACCAGATTAATGCCCAGCTTCTAGAAAGACAGTAGTAGGATTTCATGCTATGCATTTCATTTAATTATCTAATTCCCATATTGATCTAATATTTTGTTCCCCAATTTTATCTTTGCTCTGATTATTATCTATACATTTAAATTTTATTTTTATATTGTTTATTGCAGTATTTATTTGTAAGCCACCTAAATAATTTTGGGAGTAAGGCAGTAGATAGATGATAGATAGATTAGATAGATAGATAGATAGATAGATAGATAGATAGATAGATAGATAGATAGATGATAGATAGATAGATAGATAGATAGATAGATAGATGATAGATAAATGTAAATTTTTTAACAATGGCATTGTTGCAATGGCACGGTCTGTAGCTTGGTGTTTCTGTATTTTGTCACTAGTTGTCGAGGAACCCACTTAGAGCTAATAAGAAGCACAGGAACTTCCCTTGATATTCCACTAGGCTAAACCCTGAATTTTCTAGATCCGTGCATACTTCTGCCTAATTTTGTGACAGTGGAAAATTAAACCTCACCATGCTATGTGCTGTATCACACTGTGTTCTTGTGTACATATGTATCATTAAACTTCGTGTCAGAAATCTGAAGGTAATATAAAAAGTTAAAATAAGCTCAACAATAAACAAAACTAAAAATTAAAATTGGGTAAAAGCATATGTATTTATTAACAAGCAGTTACAGAAATGAAGGTAAGCTTTAGTTTCTTTCTTTCGAAGGAACATTCCCAAACACAAATCATTCCTGTCCCCCGGGCAGTTATTTCTGGCACTTCTCACAGTCCTAGTACAAGTGTGATGTGGGCCCCTTCTTGACATTCTGGCTGTTTAGCTAAATATCAGTTCCCAAAAATATAAGGTTGTTTATTCGTTCATTATTATCCATCCATGTATTGAGATACTATGCCAGGTGCTAGGAATGCAAAGATAAGTAATAGAATTTTACAACTGATTTTAATATGCTGACTTCAGTCTCAAAGGATAAATAGATTTGTTGTTGTGGCAGAGTCAACAGGTTCCCTATCCAGTGCCCATTCTTCTGTCTTCTACAGTAATGGAGCCATTATTTAGGTTCCACAAGACATCATTTTTCCATCCATGTGACTGAATTCCAAGCAAAGGAAGAAACTGAGTAGATGAACTTCCAGGAAGGGTCCTTAAAAGGTAAAATTTAAAAACTAAGGCATTTATTAACAACCTGTACATTCTTCTAAGCTGCTTGGTATGTAGATAAAAAGGCTGGAGATCTGTATTCGTCTTAGGTCATGAGACAGCTTTACATGCCAGATGCAAGATGGAAAGACAGGAGATGCTAGACTCCTGATGATACAGACCAGTCATTCGACAATGGACTGCCTTTGGATTTATGTATGTGAGAGAAAAAATAAGCCCTTATGTATTTAACAATATATTTAGGGTTTTTTGCTACATACAGCCACTCCTAAATGACTCGTGTATCAATGAAGCTAAATTATTTAACTGATGACAGTAATCAAGAACTAGGTCTTACATAGACAAGATCCAAATCAGTAGGCAAATGAGGTTGTCGATATACAAAAACAAGGTGCATTAGTTATATTAGAAGTAGAAAATTACACTGAACATTCTCTGAACCCATATTCATTCTTTCAACATGAGTTGGTAAAATAGTTCAGTCTATGGAGAAAAAAGATAAAGATGTTGGTGGACTGATAAGCTAAAATAGAACCAGTATATATCAATGTTTAAGCTAAGAAGATTGGATTGTGTACTGGTTATTTAATCATTAAAGATTATTTATAATGTATAAAAATGATATTTTGAGCTAAATTTACTACTCCAGTAATTTTCAAAATGTGTTCGTGGGCCGGGGGGACATTCATGAGCACTACCTGGTATGCAGGGGCTGGGCAACAATTCTGAGGCTGCTGTCCCAGCGCCTGGGTCCCTCGTTCAGAGCAACTCTGCTTTTATCTGTTATAACTCCGCACAGCACTTATTTGAGCAAAATATTCCAAGGCTAACAAAATGTGAAATCCTTCATGGTATTTATTGGAAAATTTTGACTCAGAGGAGCCTTTTCCCTGCTGCAAGTGAGGATTTGATGATGCAGGGCTACAGAACAGCCAATTTCACCAACTATGTTATGGTGCACATAATAGCAGTGCCTCAGGAAGATAATCTGAAATGTACTTTGTAATAAATGTTGGCGGCTAGGAAACCAGTTGTAAAGCTGAGTGCAACTGCTTACTCCAGATATGGGGATGGCCTGAAGACAGAGTAGTTTCAGCAAAACTACACAGGTAGGGACTCGAATCAGCCCCCTGAAATGCATTCTAAACCTCCTTCATCAACAGTTTAGCCAAATCCCTGCTTTTATATCCCTGTGTCTTAAATCATGAGAATTGTTTCTTTTCTTTTTTTTCTGGCTGCATCCTGAGTTATACACAGTTCAGTGCCCTACTTCTTGCTGAAGAGTACTGGGGAAGTTGTGAATTCAACTTGCATTATACATTTGCAACCTGCAATCTCAAACTTTGGGTCTGGTTGAATACATCAGACCTGAGGCTATGAGAGATAAAAGATTGTTTTAGGCCAGTTTTCTGATCATGCCTTGAGCTGAGAATTTTAAAATTTGAGACTTCCTTTAATCTCAGTGTGCTCTGAAGTAGGCATCGTGCCACAGTTTTTGTGCTCATCTCCACCCTGGCATTCTTTCCCAAGAGCCACTTGAGCTCCCCATACTTGTTTTCATTAGACTCTATAATGCAGGCAACTACAGATGACAATTTAAGTGATTGTCTTCCTCTGTATCAAATGGACTGCTATCTCATTCTTCACTAGTGATAAAGCCATTGCTGCCTCCAGATCTCACTAGGTAAGAGAACCAAGACAAAGACCCATCTTTAGGTGGCACTTTACCTAAGAAACACTTCTGATGCCAAATATCGTATCACTCAGGGGCAGTCAGAAACCCAGTACCACTATGGGTGTTACAAATACAAAGTGATTCGTTACAGGAACATGGAAGGGCTGGTAAAGCAAAGGTAAAGGAAATTTACTTCCAGCTTTGAGAAATACCAGAAATACATGTCTTATAGAATGACCACTGCTAATCAACTTGGCTATCTGCAACACAAAAGCCAGTGATTCTCAAGGGGATGCCCATGTATTTACTGTCAGTAATCTTCATAGCTACTTATAGTACTGAAGTGGAGAATGCCCAGGAGAATGCCTAGAAGCCCTTGGCAAAACCTCCACTTGTGCCATCTGCTGATGCCCTTACTCTAAAGAAAGTAAGGAAGTTTCTGAGCAAGAACACCCAATATATAACACAGGACACGTGTAAAAGACTGATGACATCGACCAATAGCACATGGTCCTTGCTTTGCACAATTATGAGGGATAATAAACATGACGGTGCTGGCTAAATTCATGTGAAAGGAATTTAATGATCAAAAAGAAAAAGTACAATTGTTTTACAATGTTAAAATTATTTTTCAAAGCATTAAAATCTCTCTTCCTGTAGATTACAAATGTAAAGGGAAATGAAAAATGGGAGGAAAGTAATATTTATTTAGTATACAGTAATTTAAAGCATTTGGAACACTACCAATTAACATGTTTGATTTGTGTGTGTGTAAAACATGTCAAGGTTCTTGAAGAAGGATCTATATAAATACAAAATAATATGTCCATTAAAGTTGGCTCATTTGTAGAAAAAAATTTCAAGAGTAGTTTAAACAGTGTTTGCCTTTTTGCTACACAACTTACAATATGAAGAGAACATATTTTCTGCACGTTGGTGAACTGTACTTCTTTCTAAGTTTAGATCAGCTTCTGACATTTCGTACATTGAACTCTCGGTGCCATGACATATCGCTGAGAATTCCTTTTAATGCAGTTTTTTCCAGGATCACTTCCTCTGGGACACATTTTGCCTTTTTGTTACAATGACTTTTCTCATTTATGTCACTAAGCCCACCTTCAGTAGACTAATGCATTGCTGCTGCATAGCCAATCTCTTGAATTTCGGTGGCATCACATTTCCAGTGATTTTTTTCTATAAAATCATTTACCTTTGATTTGAATTTCCCTTTCAGCATCATCACTTGCCTTGTTGTTTTTTTTCTTGGGGGAGAGGGCTTCACTTTCACATTTGTTAGCCAATTTCCTTTTCCAATTATTTGTTTTTGCTAAAGGGGTTTATCATGGGAGAAAAGAAGTCAATGCAACCACATGTGATTTGTGCATGAATTGAATAACAGACACACAATGATTTATCATTGACATCCTTTGAAAGCACCAATGGTATTGGCCACCGATTATAATTCACAGCTGTTATTTAAGCAAGGATTTGTGAACTGAAAAACTATCAGAAATTTCATATTTTATGCAATCACTCAGTAAATATACCATGGTAACTGAAATTTGAACTTTGCTGTTTAGAACTGGTATTACTTAACTACAGCATAGTACCTAAAGTTCTTGTGTATTGGAACCTGGCAAGGGAAGAATCATCTGTCTTGTTGACCAGTTGTAGTTCAGTAATAGCATGGGGAGTGAGAGTCAAGAAGAAAATAAAAATCAATGATAACCTTATCATTGATGTTTAAGAGGAAAATTTAAAGAGGAAAAAGAGTAACACAAGTAAGTGACATAGAAACGTAGTAGATAAGTTGAGTAAAAATGAAGATATTGATTTTAAAACTGTTAAGTTTTAGGGGCTGAAGCTAATTCATGTGGAAAGGTCCAGCAGGTTATTCAAATTTCAATCTATACCTCAGGAAATTTAGGAACCAGAGATGAAATTTTAATGCCATCTGAAAAGAAGTTGTAAAGTTAAGAGATAAAATTGCTGAATTCATACCATTAAGACCCCACATGTCTTTGGTATGTGGGAGATAAACCAAGAGCATGGTATGGGGTAGCATCCTGAGAGACACAGGGACCCAGAAATGCAAAGTCATATAACAAAGTTAAGTTAGTTGTTAGAAGAAAAGTAACAGCAACAATGGCAAAAGGTAGGCAATTGTAAGACATATTGCTGACAAGTAAGACAAGTCCTAAGTAAAAAGCCATTATTTGATCTCCCATTTAGAATGTCAATGGTGATTCCTAAAGAGAAAACTCAATAAAATTCTGATAGGGAGATAGGAGGAGACTGGCTGGAAAGGTTTCAGGAGTGGGCAGTGGACAATTGATGACTAGCTAATATGGATTAAACTTTTGAGATGTTATTAGGGAAAAAAAGAGCTTGGTAATACACTGAGAAAAAAGCACAGTTCATTTTCTTAGAAAAGGAAGTAGTATTTATTTTACTCCAGAGAAGGAGACAGTAGAGAGATAAAAGCTAAAGGCGCAGGTACAGAAGAAGTGGAGAGGGCTATAGTTGAGAGAACAGATTCAGTGTGACTTGGACATGATTAAATGTAATTTTTTTCTCACAGTTTTATTTTGTTCAGGTGTACAGCTTGGTGGTTAGACAATTATGTACTTTACAAAGTGTTCCCCTCAATATTTCCAGTACCCAGCCGGCACCATACATAGTTACCACACTATTACTGACTATATTCCCTATCTTTACTTACTTCCTCGTGACTGTTTTGTAGATAACAGTTTATGCCTGAGAGTCAGAAAACAAAGGAGGAGGTATCAAGTAATATTTTTAGGTGAAAAAGGAAAAGTGGTGGAGCCTTCATTAGCACTTGTCTTCACCTTAAAGAGTGAAAATGCAGCGTCAGGTTGAGAACTTGTGAAGAACTGAGAATGGTTATAATATTCATTGTAGGGATTGGTAAAACATGACTAAAAGAAATTTTTGGTAGTTGTTTAACCTCGTCTGGTGGGTAAAGATCACATACATTTTGACCTATAGATAAGCTGCATTTTTTATGATTTGTTTTTCCATTGCAGTTGTTAGCTACCTGCAAGTTGGGTTGGAAGAAAGGAATCATAATATTTCTAGAGGGACAGTGATATAGCAAGAAATGAAGTACATACAAAAGTAATCTTTAGTGTTAGGAAAAATTGTTTAAAAGGATGCTGGGAGGACAAGAGTAAAACCAGGTTGGAAGAATTGAGAATATATAGTGACTATAAGATACGGTCATGGTAAAGATCCAGTTTCTTAAGGAGTGGCAAGCAATTCTGTGTTGTTGGTTTTTTTTTTTTTTTTAATTTTCTTTACAGGTGTTCAGTAAATGTTCACTGGTGTCAAATACTTTATCTTCTAGTTGAAATACATAATTACATTCACACAACTCTCAGGCGCCTCTTCCAGCCCTGCATGTATTTATCTCTTTTTCAGGGAATTATGTCAGACTGTTGGATGTTCTGCTTTTTCCCTTGGGAAGCTTTTTTTTTTCCTATGGATTTCATTTCTAACATTATTATGTAAATTTCTTTCTATCATGTAGATTTTCCCAGAGCTTAAGAAAAAGAACAAAATTTATCATTTTGTAAACAGGGACATTTTGCTTTTTTTGCAGTGGGCAGGGGGGCTGTTTAAGAAAAATAAGCCTAACAGCTTTGTCTTTGACTAAGTAAGCTGGAAGAAAACAAGTTAGAAGTATTTTCCCTTTCACATGATTATTTTTATTTGCCCATAGTGTATGGCTTATAACTGCTGAAGTAGTTATAACAGTGACTTTTGGGGACTTAACTCGCCTTCTCTCAGGATATGATCTTCGGCCTACAAATGGAGAAATTACTTCATGGCACGCTGAGTGGGCAGTTAGAGAATAAAAGATATACGTGTGTGATGTGGCACCTAACCAAGAGACTCTTGGTGTAAATAAGATACGGTTTACAAATTAACCTACACGTGAATATGTACACACAATGTATTTATTTAAGCGCAGGCAACTAAACGTATCTTGAGCTTATCACTGGGTTGCACAGCAGTTCAAAACTAGTCAAAATTTTGATTCAAAAGTGCTTTTGAGGTGGTCATTGCTAATTATGTGCTGAATCAAAACACAAAGAAAGGACACTGACTCTAGGAAGTTCTTGAAAAAGGTGTCCTTAGAGAGCAAAGCAGATAAACTGGTGAAGGGGTCTGAAGAGGACAGTAATTTGGCTGCGCTGAAGGGATTGAAAGTATTTAGATTTCTGGGTGCACCCCTATGTTGACTTCCACATCCCCGGTTTCCAAACTTCTCTTCGCTCCTGCTAGCCTCTCCATGTTCTCACTGCCCGCCCTTCAGACCTGGTTTCTGTCCCTCATTTTTGCCCAGAGTCTTCCTGCTCAAAACCCACTTTGAATTTCCTTAAAGAAGGTGATGTAAGAAAAGCATCAGCACACGGGTATGCATTGGTTTTCAGTACAACAGCTGAAATAAATTTGATTTCTTGACCCACCGATTTCCACACCTTGAGAACTCATGGCATTTAACATATCCTAGTGACCTTCCTTTTTTAAGTGTTGTATTTCATCGCTGTGAACACTGCATGTATATGTGTTTGGTCTCCCTAACGATATTACTATAAAACCTTGAAGCTCAATTCCTTCTAAGCTGTGGCTTTCTTTTTTCAACTCAAAATTCAGTGTATAGCACAGTGACACAGAGAATATGCTCAATTAACTTTTGTGTGAAAAACATTTTTTTCCCATAGAGGAGAGAATTTTCACCTAAACATATCATTTATCCCCTTGATATTTTACCTACACATGCAATGCAGTCCACTGACTTTGATATACTGAAATGATCATTTAATTTTTGTTATCCAATGGCTCAAAACTGATTAGATTTAGCTATTTTACTTTGCAGGCGAGGAAACAAGAATGTTTTCTCAGATGACTTTAACTTTCTGAAGACAATGGAAAAAAAAAACAGTAGAAACATCCAGGACAAAAGTCACAAAACATTTGTGCAGGGTTGTCATCTGTCCTGAAATATGTCTGACTTTTCTTCCTGATTGGAGAAATTTACTTTGGTGTCTCTACAATATAAACTTAAGGCATAGGGATAATTTCATTACTTCTTTGAACCTAAGTCACTTTCACACTTAATTCTTTATAAAATGTTTTCCAGGGTAAGAAAAGAATTAAAATTTCTTATGTTTGGACTGTCTTACAGTAAAGAGGTGGAAAATAGAATTAACTGCATCGAAATGGTATGTTATGCATCACTTTAAATTATTCATTTTTTATTTCTTTTATTGAGCTTGATTTTTTCCTCATTATTGACCTTCAGATGCTTCTGAATATCTTTCCACAACAGAACTGCGTAGACTAGCATCTGGCCTTCACAGGTTATGAAGTATAAATTAAACTGACTCCCTTGAGACCTAAGGCTGATGACACCGGGGTGCCTTTTAATGGAGACTTAAGAACTGAATAGTCAAAGCTTGCTCTTTGAAAGTTAACATCCACCTATAATCAAAGTCCATTTGTGCTTTGGCCTTGATAATTTCAGTGATGACTTTATTATGAGCTGATTTGAGCAGTATTTTGGTAGTGTGTTTGGCAAATTCTGATACAAAAAAGAACTGAGCAACATAAAAAATATCATACTAAGTAGTCAACATTCAATAAAATTATTTAAAAACTGTCAAGGCAATCTTGCAAGAAATGCATTGTAGCCCTGACTGATGTAGCTCACTGGATCGGGCTTGGGCTGCGAACCAAAGGGTCGCCAGTTCAATTCCCAGTGTGGACACATGCCCGGGTTGCGGGGCAGGTCCCTAGTAGGGGGCATGTAAGAGGCAATCACACATTGATATTTCTCTCTTTCTCTTCCCCTCTCACTAAAAATGAATAAATAAAAATCTTAAAAAAAAGAAAGAACCGCTGGCATAAAGCAAAATTATAAAAAAATAAATGCATTGTATGTCCAAGGGCATACCGAGAGCACAGCAACAGCTACACGTGACCCACCATAGACCCCCAATATTGTGCTCCTGAGCTCTGTGGTGGTAGACCGGAAGTATACAACAGGACATGTTCCCTCACACAGCTTAGAAGCTGTTTGGAGAGACAAAAGAAGACAATGGTTATGTGAATAAAATGGAAAGAAAGGAGAAGTCATGGTAGGCTGAAATATTTAAAATGATAATTTTTTTGGAAACTGAATTATAATTTGGCCACGAAGCAGGTCAGAATTTGGACTCAGCGAGGGAAAAGCAGGCTCTGTTGAGGCAGATGAAATCGGGTTAGCAAGGACTCAACTGTGAGCGTGAGCAGGGTATGTGAGCAGACAGAGAGCACACCAGCCAGAGTAGAGTAGACCGTGCTTGGTGGGGTGTGGTAGGGGACAAGGGTGAAGAAGCAGATTTACGAAGGACTTAATACAATTGAAGAGTGGAGAGTTGATACTGTGTGTATTCTGAAGCAGTGGAATTAGATAATGACATCATTCTTCTGCAAGGATTAATCAGATTGATGCATTAAAATGATTGAAAGGAGAGAGAGGTGAGAGTTGGAGAAAATCATTACAGATTTCCAATTTGGAACTATTGCTGAGACAAAGGGAATGGATTTGAATGCATAAATGTAAGAGACATCTTAAGAAAGAAACAATTGCATATTATGATTTAGCAGAAAGAAATGGAAGTGAAAATACAGCCAGCAATATGCCAACCTTAGAAATGACCAAATATCTCTAATGACTAATAAAATGTTCAGTATGTTTACTTAGCTCTGCCACCTTGACTGTTCAATGAATTTATTCATTAAGAGGTAATGTATCAATGTCAAGCTGAGATGTAGGAGGCTAGCAAATAACAGGAAAGTGGCCTCACCTGACACTGCTCAGAGCCCAGGGAATGCATACCCATTATACTTGACAGAATACCCTTCACGACTGCTAAACAGGGATCACATCTTTCTCATGACATACAGCGCTGCAGTTTCCCAGCATTTATTCTCCTACCCTTGGGCAAAACCTTTTTTTCTTTGTTTCATGCCACACTCTACCCCTCCTCATAGCTGTCATTCTCCAATCACTGGCTACCTAAAACAAAAATTTTAAAGCATGGATACCTTCATCATTACTTCCTTTATACTCTGAGATGTGTCATAAGGAACAGCAGCTGACATTTTGAAATCCAACATGCCTTTGTGTTACCACAGTCTCTCATTCTTTCAAGTTCTTTCACACCTGCACTCCTGATGTCAATAAGTTCATGACTATCTGCCACATTTGCCATCACCAGAATTTCTTAGTAATGTATTCATATCCTTAATACCCTTGCAAACCTCACATGATACCACAAATCAAAGCTCCAGTCCTGAATTAATGCCGTCATTTACCACCTCCCCTTACCTATTCGAGATACAGTATAAGAATATCCATGATCTTTAATCCCAGTGCATTATTTATATACCAAGAACACACGTAGAGAAGAAAATAAAGACAAATGTTTTCTACTTTTAGTATCTCTGCCCAGTCTCTGACAAAAACAGCCAACTGTCAGTGGCTGTCTCTCTGCCGTGAGCTCCGAGTGTGTGTGTCCAGGTGTGCATGTGTGTTCTCTTCCAGGGGAGAGTTTAAGTGAGAGCAGTGTCAAGTTGCTTGTTTTACTGTGAGTCAACCCACATGCCCTGCCCCTCAGTGTTTTCTAACTCTTTGTACTTCTGGGGTTTCTTACTGAAGTTCCTCTAGCTTTACGCAGTATCTGATCTTCTTTTCCCCTAGAATTAAACTATCTAGAGGTTTTCCAGATTGCGTTGCAGTTCAAGCACCGCAAAAGGATTTAATATTTAAAAAAAAAACACTTTGCTCCTCTATTAAGCAAAAATTTAGGTAAATTTTTAAAAAGGGGGAAGGGTAAGCGTTAGATTGTATGTGTATATATGATTGCAGATTATACATGTTTGTACTCGACCAAAATATGAGAATAAGAAAGAAACTTTAAATGCAACATCATATTTACACACATCTCTACCATTTTAAGTGTGTATTACAATATTCTTTTACTTTAAAACAATGGGATCCTAACACAATTCTTTAATTCTCTCATCAGAGGAGATCACTGTATAAGTTTTCTTGTCCTGAAAAGTAAACTTTAGCTGACAAATTCATGTAAGGAAATGAAAAACAGCAGCATTTCTACTTTCATCCATTTTTTTTTTCTGGTCTCTTCTAATGTAAAAGTATTTCAACTTTCAAAAATAATTGTTTTATATCTGCATATGTTAAGAAAAGCTTTAAATAATTAAGGTGCTTTCCTGAAATAAGCATCCATATAAATTTAAAATTTAAGGCAAAGCAATAAATATTCTCTTTGAATTAAAGCAAACTTGCTGAAATGATTCATTAAATTCAAACTTCAAGAATATATACTAATGAATTTCCCATCTAGCTTCATAATTAAGTTGGAAAGATACACAAAGAAATAACTATCAATACAAGAATGCTGATAATCATACCGATTCAATGACTTTACTATAAGAGTTCATTAACATAAAATGTACATGGTTGTCTGTTTTGAGTTTATAATTGGGAATTTCACAAAGCCAGTGATTTCACACAAGTAGATTTTCTGCTTTTCTAAGTGTACCCTTTTATCCCCAAAGATATAAATTTATTGCAACAAAGTGTTACCAAAGGAAGCAGAGAATATAAAGATCGGAGACAGCTTTCTCAGGAATACCTGAGCCTTTTGCAGTTTTGTTACCTAGAACTTGGCTTAATGATACCAGCTAAATAAAGTCAGTCTCGTGAATGGTTCAAAGAGCAATTGAAGAAAATCAAGAAGTTGGAAATTCCACGGATACAGGTACTATTTATTTACTGTCTAAGTAATAATTTTTAAAATAAAGCCACTTCTTTTTGCATACATATAAATTATTCATGTTAATTTGGTTAAGATATAGCAATATTAAGCCGATAACCAAAAATTAGAGATTTTTACATTTCTTTTTTTAAAAGATTGTATTTCTTTATTTTAGAGAGTGGAAGGGAGGGAGAAAGAGAGAAAAACATATATCTGTGTTGCCCCTCATGTGTCCCCAACTGGGGACCTGGCCTGTGACGCAGGCTTGTGCCCTAACTGGGAATCAAATTGGTGACCCTTTGGTTTGAAGACCAACACTCAATCCACTGAGCCATACAACCCAGGGCAGATTTTTTAATTTCTTAGTTAATAATTAAGATAACAGTATACAAGTATATGAGTAATATGAGTTCCCTAAATTAAGCAAATTGTGGTTAAATTAGTAACAGAATGGATATTTACTCTCCATGAATAAAAAAATCTATGAAATGCTGAGACTTGAGCAGGATGCTGGTTAGACATTAATGTATCTCTGTAAACATCTAAGTGACTAAAGCTTTGATGACTGTTCAAAAATTATATGAACTGGAGGAGCAGTTATTGAATTCAGATTTGTTTGACCCTGAAGACTATATTCCTTCCACTATAGCATATTTTCTCTACTTCTGTTACTTTTCTATGATACTATATGCATTTCAGAAGTATTCATCATATGATCTTTTAAATAACAAATACATAGTGATTTGTGGTGAATATATTATGAACCAGAACAACCTTTGAGAAAAGCAAATTGGCGGTTAGTAGCAGGTATCAGCAGAAGTAACTGGGACAAACTTTCCAGAAACTGCCTACCCCAATAAACGGGAAGTGCCACAGTGTTACTGAAACAGGTGCCTGGATGTTGATGTCAAAGGAAAAAAAATACCCAATGGCACTTGTTAAAGATTGTATGAAAGACTTTATCCAAGGAATGCCATTCATTGCATTAGAAATAGGGACTACTGCAACCAGACCTTATAGTAGAGAGAGATATTGGGCTCGACTCTAAATCCAGCATGAGCAAGTAGGACTTTGTCACCGAGGAGCAAGATGTGGGTCAGTGGATGGAAAATTTCTAAGGAAACATTAGAGTAAGGGGTAATTCTGGGTACATTACCCTAACAGGAGTCTCATAGAAGGCAAATCGCCATGAAAAGTCATCACCTGGGTGGTGGTGGAGGGGGAGGAATCCAATGAGATACTGAAGGTGATATGATGTGGAGGAGGGGCCATTCTAGCTAATCCAGTTTAGCAGGATACTTGCTAAAATTGGACAATACAGAGATGAACATGGAAGTCTTAAAATGAAGCCCTAATTGAAAAAGTTCAGGGGCTAAGCAGAGTTTAGTCAAGGAGAGAACCTTTGGCAATGTTTTCAGGATGCCTTTTGTGTTGTGACCATTCGAGGCCTGACAGGTTCAAGGTATTCAGGCAGATCGAAGAATATTCACAGAGCTGTCTGGCATGCTTTTATTCAAGGGTGGACGAGCCATGCATGCTGCAAGCTGCATGCCCCCTGCATATATCTCTGCATGGCACACTGCATGTCACCTGTCCCCTTGTGTGGCTCTTGTCCTGGCACCCAGTGGGGAGTCCCTACCTGCTTAAGTACTAGAAACAAACAAAGCCGGCAAAAAGCAAATATATATATATATATATATATATATATATATATATATATATATATCATAGCATGATTCTGTGCATGTGAGCCTACTTCATGTTATAGGAACCATTTATCAGACCCAGTCTCAAGGCTATGAGAACACTACTTATCAGGCCCATTCAAGGTTATGGGAACACTGCTTCCCTTAGTTAGCCAGACACCTGGGTGAGGAAGCCAGACTGCCTCCACTTACCCTACACTTTTGTTCCACCTTTTCCTTCTGCTCTTCTCTGTGTTCTGGCTTCCCTGAAACTTGTTTTCTCTACAAGGCTAAACCAGTGGTCTCTAGCAGCTCTGGGCATTCAGTTTTCAAGATGAAACAAAATTAGCTTTCAAATGCCCTCCCCCTACTCCCACAGTTTCCACTTATAAAATTATTTGGCACTTAGTGATCTGGCTTAGACAGTGTGCCTGTCTCCTGGATGAATCAGTCTAGCCAGGACTATAGGGAGTGACGATAGGCTGAGTTTGGATCAGATGCTTATCCTTCAACCAGTCACTGTTGTTAGGAAAGTATATACATGTAAACATCAATTAAGCCTGTTCCATTCAGTACACTTTCCCCAGGAGGAGGAAGGGTATTGTCCTGGAAAACAAGACAATAAATATATCTCACATGTTCTAAAATGTTTCCTCATTTGCTGAAACAAATTCAAGTGGGTTCTAGTCATTGTGATGAAAAAAACTTTAAATTATTATATTGAAATATTTTTATTATGTATGACAAACACTACTAAGGAAGTAATCCAAAGGAAAAAAAAGAAATTTCTATATATTCAATGCCCTTTGGAATGTAAGAAATGATATCTGTTACCATCTAGCATTCTATTTTTCCTTCATGTCCATAATAACCCAATTTTCATGAAGGTGTTGACTCCTCCACAGTCAAGGTGATCCATCACAGCCTGCAGGGTTGGGCTGGATGATCACAGAGAAATCCCACAGTGATTAGTTCAATGACCCAGACCTAAGTCAATCAGTAAATGCCCTTCTGTTGGCCACGGGGCTCAGGTGCCAGGATGAACATAATTCAGGAGGGTGAAATTGGAGGGAGTTTTCCTGGGGATGACAGAAAAGACATCATCTGAGTCCTTATGAGAGAGAAGTCAGGAAAAAAAGTTCTCTGTTCTGCCATGCATCGTGGTTTGTGGGCATGTGAAGCCTGGTCCTCCTGGAGGCATTTTGCAAGCAGGAAGAACACTGGTCCTGAGATTAAACCACTGCCCCTGGAAAGGCACGGCTGAGGAATCGCAGAGGAATAAAACCATGGCCACCATATTAACAGAACTGAAGTTGGCCCTACCTACCTCTACATATCCAGCTAGCTAAACAAATGCACGTCTTTTAGATTTAACTTATTTATGGTCTTTTACCCTATTATGTACATAACAAAACATCCTGAGACATTAACTTTAATTATGATATCATTACAAGCAACATGAATTTTCAACCAAAGAGGAACAAAAAATATTTTTTGAAATGTCCACTCAAAGAAATACTTTGGAGACATTAAATTATATAAACATGAAGGTCACATAGCAGTAAGGATACTTCTAAGGTTACATATAAGTTGTTTACCTGAGCTCCCTACCACTCTGCCTCTGGAATTAATATTAAGTATGTTCTGATGTTATTGTAAGTAGGCTTCAGAGCTCTGACATCACAGGGAAAGAGGTATTTCACAAAAGCATCTATGCAGAACACTCAGGTTTTCTTCTTCTTTTTACATTTTTTAAAAAGCTAAGTATTTTTATGGGACTATCTTTTATAATGTGTTAAATGCTTCCTGCCTTCCTGGGACTGGTGCGTAATTTTATGTTTTCTGGATGAGTTAGGGTCATCATGGGGCAAATCAGCTGTTTCGGGCAGTGATTTACAACCTTTCTCACCTCGTGGCTCACGTAAACTAATTACTAAAATTCTGTGGCACACCAAAAAATATATAGTTTGCTGATCTGCCATAAAAATGGCATAATTTTGATTAATTCACACCAGGTAACTATTGTTATGCTGGCTGTTGTCATTACTTTATTTGACAATCTAAGGGAAAAGAGGTCAGTGACCCTGACTAAATAGTTAGGTATTTCACGCTTAAAAATTTCTTGTGGCACACTGGCTGAAAATCACTGGTATGAGGCAACATAGTATAGTAATTATTTGAGAAGACATTTGCCTCAAGACATGATGCCTTTTAAATCTTGGGTCAGTTGGTTGTATTTACTTTTCATAATTATTTTGTGTACTTTATGGTTCTCTCTCAGGCTGTCAGCTGTCATTTCCTTCCTCTCTTTGACGACCTACCAATGTGGTCATACCTGTCCTAATGTTCTGCCTTTAACCTGTTCTAGGTTAGAAAGTCAAATAGGCACACTTTTTAGAACTGAATCTAAAAATGTGTCAAGAGTTTTTGTGAGGGATTTGTCTACTATGACAAGTTCTGGGACAAAACTTGTCCAAATACTTCATAACCGATAGAGTCAGGAAAAAATGATGTTATGATTTGTTAACTACAAAATAAAAAGATCACTTGTGTGTGAAAGAGCTTTTTCTGTTAAATCTCTTAAAATTAAAGGGATTATTCTGAGAACTATTCAGATTGAGATAATTTTGACGTTTACCTGAAGTAGGCTTTTTGCCAAATGACATGTAAGTTTTCTATCTGTGATGAGTCTTAGGCTAGAAAGCACATTAGTCAAGATGTCATATTTCAGTTTAGCAAGGGCACGCCAAGTTTCAAGGCGTTCCTGAGCTATTCCCAGATAAGGACAGAGCTGGTACAGTGTTTTCATAGCATGATCTCCCATATGAGAACATCTGAGTAAATGTACTCCTTTTCTTTTTCTTCCACTAAAATTACACATTTTTCTGCTGAATGGAGGTTTTGGAAACAAAAAAGAATTACTGACTAAATATTCTTTAAATCCGCAGTATCTTATATTGACATTTTTGGATTGAGTTTAAATCTCAAGGGATAGTATTTAATATGACATCAATTTGAAACTCCAAGAAGACCATATGGAAATGATGCCTCAAATGTTTACTTGCAGCTTTATATACAATTATTTTTATAGCTATCTTTAATGTGTCTTTTTTGTTTCGTAGCAACTTTTAGTCATTGTTCCCCCGGCAGCTAAGGCATAATGTGCTGCCTGGTGTAACAGAGTGTTGTCAGAAACAAATCTGTCCATCTCTAATTTGCTAACCTCCATTTTGCAAGTTTTCAGTCTGAAACCCAGATCTGTAAATTGGATCATAGAGAAAACATTCCACTTGGAGAAATTTTACCAGAAGCTTTTAAATTAAATACCCTTTCCTTTTCTTTCCATTCCTTTTCTAAAAAGGATGAAACTTTGATTGTTTTGGATAAATTCTGTGGAGTTTGAGCCACTAAATATAAATAAATAAATACACAAACAAACAAACAAATAAATAAATAAGGAGGATTCTAGAACTCTGGTTTATTAAGGAAGGTATTTGCTTCACGGGAAATTTCCCTCAGACTCAGTCCATATGGATTATCCTTTAAAATGTTTTCAACAGTTTTGCCTTTCCGCCTTCAATTGAAATGAGCCTAGCCTTTGAACGTTGATGAATTTACAACTCTAGTAAAACAAACTCTTCTGTCATTTCCTGCACACAATTAGGCTTCTTAATGCTCGAAAGATTTGAGCTACAGTAGTTTGCTTCATTATTAAAGGCATATGATGCCTGTTGTACAGATTTCCCCTTGGGTGACAAAGCTGATAAAAGAATAAAGACTTTCAAGAATCTGTATCTCGAAAATAAGTCCCATGGTATCTTTCTTTTATTTTTTAAGTTGTAGGAAAGCTTGCACAATAATTTCCATTTTTATTTAGCTTTGTATTTATTGTGAAGCCGTGTGAGTACATAGCATTTACCAGTTGAAATTATTTGCTACATGAAAAGGGAAAACATGTGATTTTACCATTTTTGCCCACAGTTGGTGATGTTGATGAGACCTTCCTGAAAATGGAAATTCCAAGTCAGTCCTAATCAGAATCCTGATTGCAGGTGTGTAATGAAATTCCAAGGAGATAAAGTGCAGTTTACTCTGGGATCTTTCAGGCTCAATATGAACACTGTCTCTATCCCAGGTAAATTTTTGGCGTGGTCAGTTGTTAAGTATTTTAATGGTGGTAGCTTACTTCTGTCCAAATGACTTCAAGTCAGCCCTGTGGTTTAGTGATGAGAATGTCATTTATTAAATTCATCAACTCTTCCAGAACCTCTGCAAGCAACACTGAAGCAGAATGTGTGAGCTGCAATGGGTACCTTGTGTGTGTATGTCAGGGGACAGAGGCCATCCTAATGCAGGTGTCCTTCCATCTACTGGGCTGTGTAGCTTTCCACAGGGGCAAGAGTGACTCCTTTTGTTAGTGAGGAGGATGGCAGCAGAAGTACGGAGGGGGAATTCACACGGTGAGAATGGCTGTTAGAAACTGGCCAAGAAGCAGAAGGTGGCAGCATTCCAAAAGTGCTTTTTAGCTTCTGCAGAGTCACCATTGACAGATGGACTTGGATCCAAATGTCACAACATAGAAAAAAGTTCTAGAATTCACACTGAGGTTCTTTAGCTGTCTAAGTGAATCAGCTAGAGCTATACAAAGGAGGCACTGTAGTTAGATAAGGTGCTACAGCTATAGCCCTAAAGATATTTGTTATTCACAAATATAGAATTTTATTTGCAACATGGTCCCCAAATTCACAGAAGTCCCTTTGTGCTCCAGCCCTGAGCCCAGTGCCCATAGCCTTGCTCATAGTAATTGTTCAGTGAATAATCGTAAAAGGTAACAAATCTCTGCCCAAGCATATTGCTTAACTTCTCTGCCAAAGTGTATCGCATGAAAGCTATGGAAAAATGCATTTCTTTAACTTAACTCCTTGCTTCTAAATTTCCTCTTTTGTCTTTCCAGTGTTACAAATCTTCTCTGCTCGGGAAACACTTAAACAAGAGAATAATGGAAATTTAAAGCTAAAGTAGACTTTAAAGAGGAAGTGTACATCAGAACTTTAAATTGATAGGTGAGAAAATTGTGCCCTGTAGAGGCAGGGAATTCTGGTACAAAGTCACAAAGTGAGCTGAATGCAAAAGCCAAAACTAAAAGCTAGGTCTTTTAAACCTCAAATTGCTCTCTCCACCTTTTAAATAATTGAAATATGTTCATATTTCTTACTGTGCTGTGTGATGAGAGAAAAAATTATATGTTATTCTGAAAATAATAAACAATATTTATTGAATACTTATTTGACAGGCACTGTTCTTTATATAATTTCTGTAAATTTTTCCAGCAATCCTGTGAAGTAAGTGATTATCTTAATTTTATTTGAGTCATATTACATGTATAAGAAAATATATGTTTATCACTATATGTAAATATATCTGTCATTTATCTATCTATCTATCTATCTATCTCTCATCTATGTATCGTCATCTTCCATCCACCCATTTTTGTGACCACAGACTATAGGTAGATGCAGAGCTGCTTAAACACAGGTATATCTGTGTAAGAAAACTCACTCTATTTCACTCAATAATGCAACACAAATGCCTAGAATTTAATCTTAAGCAAAGACCAATCAAAACAGTAAGATTAAACTGCAGTCAGAATATATAATACCTTAATTTCAAAAACAGTCAAACAAGCAATACAGATAAACACAAATAACTTAATGCATAATTAGCATTTTATCAAATGGAGACACATTTCTAAAGATTACAATTAAGGATCTTTATTGTGCTAAAAACACTGTTGTTTATTTTTCAATTGAGTCTTAAAAAGTTAAGACAAGATGTTAACTTGGGGAAAATGCAAAGTTGTGTAACGTGAAGAAATGTGATCATAGTAGTTGATGTGAATCCAAACTAGAACAATATTTACTTAGTTACAATGGTGTAAACATTAAACACAGTGAATCAAATACTAAGGTATAATCCCGTTTGGTGCCTGGGAATGGAGTATGTGAGGTGGTAGCAGGAGAAGTGAAAACAAGATCTTAACCATTTTAATAGGCAGGTAGCAGATACTGTAAGTAAGTTAGTAAGCAGCCTGAACTCATTGAGGTAAAAACAGGGGTAAAAAAAAGAATTTTCCTCCCATTATCCTTTAAATCTGCTTTGTCAGATCTCCTTCCCCATCACTTTGCAGCCACTGTCATTTATAAGAAAAAGTTAATTGGGACTGTTTTTATGTATTACTATTTTTATGTATTATATCCATTTCACTCTAACTTAAGACTTCGGTGTACCTTTAATGCACAGCACTCCCCCTCCCTCAAGCTCAGGCTGCCCTTGACTAAGCTCAGAGACTTGCAATGGCAAGATGCTATAGGGTCTGTCCTTTTGCTTTTCCTTCAATTCTCTTCCTGCTCCCCTCCCAATACTTTCCAATTCCTCCTGGGTGCAGGGTGGAAGGAGGGAAGGGTTGAAGTACTTAGGGCACAAGTGACAAAGGTCTTAAGTCACTGGTTCCTTTGTCATTCAGCCACTGTTATTTTCTGCATTAGCATCTTTTCACAGGCTGACTCTTTTGAGGACCATATTAGAGGCTTGGGGAGCCTGTGGTAAACTCTGGCCTGCACAGTTGCCTAAATTGAGTAATAACCCCATTATCTGGTGAGCTCTGTGAGCTGAACCCTGGCCCCCCCCACAATGCACACATATGTGTGTGCACACACGGTCTTTTACTTTTGAAGTACCTTCTCCCACACTCCTTCATCCTGCTTAGTCAGGACTGGACCCCTTCTGCCTCTGGCATCCAATGGCCATTCTGAGACTTCCTTGATTCTGTGTGAGGTTCCCTGTTCCTAAGAGTTATGCCTTCTTATTTCTTCATCTACCTCCCTGTTTGCTTGGAGCACACCCTTCAAGAGCTTCAAGTACTCTCTAGCCTTCGATTTTCTTGTGCTGTCTTTTGATGACCAGAAATTTTTCATTTAGATAAATTCCAATGTATTACATTTTTTCTTTTCCTTGTACATTTTGTGTCTTTTCTCAGAAACAGTTATTTATCCAAAGTTCCTAGAAATATTTTTCTATGTTTAATTCTAGAAATGATATGATTTGGGTTTAATGTTTTATATCTATGATTATCTCAAATTACATTTTTACTGTGGTAAGGTAGTAGTTAAAGTTAATATATTTTTTCATACTTTTATCCCATTTTTTCCAGACTATTTGTTGATAAGACTTTCCATTCCCCATAGAATTGCTTAGATATGCCTTGTGAAAAATCAGAGTCTATTTGTGGAATTTTTCTTTCATTAATCTATCTCCCTATCATTCTACCAATACTGCCCTGTCTTGATTATTGTAGCTTCACAGCTATAAACAAATAAATAAATGAAAAATTTAAAAAGAAGCAGTATTTCTTTTTGCATTCCTGCTTTTAGGTGTTCCACATTTGGCTATATTCCTAATATTTTTTAGACCATAGGATGAAAGATGTAGCTGCCTTTCAGACATTGCTATATCTGCTAACCTGAAATTCCAGCGACAGTGGGCCTATCACTAGACTCCTGAAATACAGCAAGAGATCATTTAATCACTTACTTTGTTAATGCATAACAGGGAATGTCAATAATCTCCCTGAACTAAACAGAATCTGGCTATCTCATATTTCACTTTGATGAAATCAAGTCAAAAGTTTACATTTTACCCTACCTGCAGGTACCAATTTCTGTAAATTTGAACTTTAAACTTTAAGTGACAAAATTCCTATGATAAACTTGCTTAAAATGATAATAAATAAATATAAAAAGGATTATTAATAGTTTATACAACACAAAAATCCAGAAATAATAAAGCTAGCTTTAGGAAGAAGTATATACAAAGAGTATCATCAGTGCTTCATCAGTCCCTGCCCTGTTCCCCACCCACTTCCAAACCACTTCTACCCCTCTCTTAGCAATTTTATTCTCTGGGTTGGCTTCGTTCTTGGGCAGGCTTTCCCCATACAGAGAGGCCCTTGGCAGCTCTCAGCTTACCAATTTAGTTTCTCTTTCCAATAATTTCTGAAAGAGGCTTGGGCTTAACTCCCTGGCTTACATAGAGTCACTTGACTGTCCTTGAGCTTCTCGCTGTAAATCTGTTCGCCAGGTTGTATACAGCTACTTTCCCTCCCTCTGAGCAGGATGGATTGGGGCCAGATTTACCTGAATTACTTTGCAAGGGAAAATAGAGTTGTAATTGACAGAAAAAGGGATAACGTACACTGAACAGACAAAAACAAGAGATTATTATTATAGTTTGAGGGCTCAAAGAGTTGAATTTAATAACTATGCTAAAGTACTTATTTTGAAAAGATTTTTTCCTCCACTCTTTGTGTTTTGTCCCAGAGCAAGAGGACATCCAGTTTCTTCTTGCAGCAGGATTCAGGGGTCTGTGTTGTGCAATGAATCCTAAGTTTATCTGAAAACACTGAAGACATATCACATTTGTCTTGTCAAAACTTCTGACACATGTGTTAGGATATCAAGCAATGTGTATGTTTTGACTTTTCAAAAACATTTACTGGCCACTAATATAGTGACATGAATGCATTACTGTGCTAAATCAGTTCTAAGCTGGGTTTTGAGAATTTGTGATATAATTTCTCTGAAAGAAATTTTTGATAAAATAATTGGCATTCTGATCTCTTCAAGTATGCTTCATTTTTATAGTGATGAAAAAAGTCCATTTAGCTGATTTGTCAGCCTTGTCAAGCTAGCTGTTGGAATCTCACCAGAGTTCTTTGGAAAAGGGCCATTTTACATGGCTAAAGGGGAGGAATTTATATCTTTTTGAAGTTATTTTTTAGTCTCTGATGCAAATCACCCTAAGTCTACATATAAATTAACTCCAACATTAAACCAAGGTTGAGCAGGCTTGTTTTAACATCACCTTTTGATCTCTGGACAAAGGGCTTTCCATTTCTGTGGATCTGTGAGGCTACTATGTTTTGTCACTGTCCTCAGGATGCTTTAAGGGTTATTTTCTAACAACATTGCTTAGTAAAAACATGTGAAAAAATGAATAGTTATGCCCTGAATAACATCGTGTTCGTTTGCCTTCCCAATTCCATAGTCAGGGCCTGAGAGTCCCAGGATAAATTGGACACCACTCCAGAGGTTCATTAAGCAATTCATTCTACTTGGCCAGCATTTAGCTCAGAGACCAGCAAACTCAATTATCCTTTCCTTACTTGGCGTTATTTCACCTTGACCCCTTCTAGCTCCAGAGCTCACTGTGGTAGAAAAGAACTCTCTGGAAACTATTTCTCTTATGGCTATTAGCATCTGTTATTTTAGCTTCCCCTTGTTTGCCCTCAGCATCTGCTTGCTGCCCTTCTGGGCCCTTTCTCAGCAACCAGTTGTATTCCAAAGGCCCTTTGCCTTCCATTTGTTGTTGAAAACATCATTTTCTACTCTCTCTTTTATTCTTCTTATTTTTAGCTATGTTTCTAAAGATTAAAAACATGTGGAAGATATCTTTTGATGAAATGTTATCAAGATAAAGGTAGCATTATGCAAGTAATCTCTTTCTCCGTCCCCTTTCTCCTTTCTTCCCAGCGACCTCTGCAGGAACCTTCTCAGAGTGTGACCTTTATATGTAGAGAGCACGGAATATTCCACACTGAGAATGCTCTCTGTTCACCAGTCAGAGAAAAAGAAAGGTCTCCAAGAGCATATTGGAGTCCCACTGGAGCATTTGGGCGAAAGGAAAGAGGAATCAGAGACTCTTGGTCTTGGCCGTCTGCGGGACTGTGGATCTCCTGAGTTCTGTGGCCCCTGTTCTTCAGTGGCTGCTTTTGAGGTTTCTTCAGGTTTCGAACACTAAGATTCCTGGGTTGTCCTTCCGATGCTCGTTTCTTTGACAGCAGGTTCCCAAGCCCTGCCATCGACAAAGCGGCCTTGTCTTATTCCTCCTCTCTCCAGTATCGCTTTCTCGTGTCTGTAGCTCGTAGTCAGCCTGTCAGAGTCTTTTTTGCTTGTTTTAGGATTTTCTTATTAATCACTACTAAACTTGATAATCTCTCTGTTACGTTTTATTATCCACATAAGAAGCAATACAAAATAGTGGTTAGAGAGCACAGATCTTGGTGACATCCAGCCTAAATTCAAGTTACGACTCCACTCATCACTAGCTGTGTGACCTTAGAAAAACCACTTAACCTCTATGTACTTCAGTTTCTCAACCACCAAATAAATACAATAGTAATACTAAATCAAAAGTTATTGGAAGAACTTACTGTCTATAGCCCTTGTCTAAAACTCTTGAGACTAGCCCTGACTGGTTCAGTTGGTTGGGCATCATCCTGCAAACCGAAAGGTCCCCAGTTTGACTCCAGGTCGGAGCACCTGCCTGGTTTGTGGGTTTGGTCCCCAGTCAGGGTGTGTGCTTGATCTACATGTCTCTCACTCTTTCTCCCTCCCTTCCCCTTTTCTCTAAAAATAAACAAAGTCTTCAAAAAATAAAACTCTCGACACTAGATATAACCTAAAATTAAGAAAATTGTTTTATTTTTTTAAAGAAAGATTATATATAATAGATTATTCAATATATTACACAATACCCAATGACAGAGTTTGGGTAGCATAGCCAAACAATTCTGCAGGAAAATATATGATTATTCACACTCAGTCAAATAAAAAAAAAAAGTTTAGAAATAGCTACGTAGTAGTTCACGTCAGCTTTGCCATCAAATGAGTTCCAACTGGGTTAGGCATTGCTGTCAAATAAGTTACAGAAAACAGTGTGCACCAGAGCTGGGGCCACGTGAGTGTAGTGTTCAGCCAAGTGTTTAACACACAGGAAGTTCTCCAGTGGAATTATGTATTATTATTAATATCATTTTTAGCAAAAGCATTTATCAAGTGTCTACCACATACTGTTTATTTTGACATATATTATTGTTTTATGGATCCTCTTGGTTGAGGTCAGGGACTCTCATTTTCTTGTCGGACTCTGATTAATTCTTTTTTTAAGACTGTGATTAAAACCATTGAAAATTGAGGAGATAGGTATTGAAGAGTTTTTCTAACAAAATCCTTTTTATTTTCTTCTCTGAATAACTTCAATATTCAGACATAGTCACAATGATTTCCTTTTAACATTATTTTATTGAAGCATAATTGACAAATAAAATTGTAAGATATTTAAAATACACAGTATGGTGATTTGATATATTGTAGGTATCGGGGTGAAAGGATTCCTCCACATCATGTTAATGAACACATTCATCACCTCTCATATTTACTTGTCTCTATGTGAGAGCATTTCAGTTCTACTCTCTTAGCAAATTTCAATTATATAATCACCCCCTTATTTATGGGGCCTTGTTCTAAGGCCCCCCAGGGGGTGCCTGAAGCTGTACAGAGTGCTGAACTCCATATGTATACTGTTTTTTCCTATACGTATAATAAAGTTTATAAATTAGACACAATAAGAGATTAATAATAATAACTAACAATAAAATAGGAGAATTATAACAACATACTGTAATAAATGTTATATGAATGTGGTTTCTCTCTCCTTGATAATTTCTGGTAATGGAGACAGCTACTAAGTAACTAATGGGCAGGCAACTTATACCATGTGGATATGCTGGACAAAGGTATGTTCCACATGCTGGGTAAGACAAAGCGGGAGTTGAGGGGGTCATCTTGCTACTCAGAATGGTGCACAGTTTTAAAATCTTATAACTTGTTTGCTTCTGAGATTTTTCATTTGCTATTTTTGGACTATGGCTGGTCAGACTAACTGAAACCATGAAAATCTAAACCATGGATGTGGTGGGGGATGCTGTACAACACAGGGTTATCACCTGTAGTTAGCATGTCATGGATTAGATTCTAATCCTGTGGTGGAGAAGGGTCCAAGGGGAACTGGAAATGGCTGTCAGCCTCATCCCAGCCCCTCACCCAGCAGCAGTCCTCATCAAGACAGAGTGATTCGTACTTCCTCAAGTTCCTCCAGTCCATCTGGTCTCTGCTGCTGAAGTGACCAGTTCACTCTTTCTGTACTTGAGATGTGGGCAGTGTAGCTATCCCATCACCACATTTTGCTTTCCATTTGAGCCACTGAGAAGTGGGCGCCCCATACCTTCTACTGGATAGTACGTGGTAGCAATTGTATGAGAAATTGTATGGCAGATTACAAGATACACAAACTATATAACACTCACATGTAGAGAAGACAAGATATCATTCACTGCTAACCATGTTTTATTGAATCTCTAGGTTCACAGATGAAAGCAGCCTGGTTCCAAGCTAATGGGATGAAGCCCGACCTGCAAGGCAGGCCTCGGGCCTCACGTAACTCAAACCCAGATATATTCAATAACCTGCCTAAATGATAAAAGTCATTGTCTTTTTTTCAGAAAAATTTCTGTAACTAGTATGGCCCCTAGTTCTCACTTTTAATTTTTGTTTTACCATTTTATAACACAGATCAAGTAAAATAAATATCCTAGAATTTTTTGTGTAGGTAGGTTGGGCACTGGTTTTAATGTTTTCACAGTTAAATAACCAGATTGAGTATAAGAAATTATTTGTATACACATATGGTACTATTGGACATACAGATATAAAAATATCTGCATAGCCATAGATAGATCAATAGATAGTATACAGACAGAAATACAGATACCTCCTTCAAAAGGCCATCTAAATTATTTCCCCCCAAAACCTTTTTCAGGACACTTGCTGAAATGTGAAATTCACTCAGGAGGCTGCTTTATTTCCAGCCTAAAATTCCTAATGTTCTGAACACTTAATATGGTGCCCTTTAGGATTACTGCTAGTTGAACCTAAATTCTGCAGCCATTACCATGAAAAGTACATCAAGCTATCAAATGAGCTCTTAAAGGAAAGTAGTTTTTCAAACTACATTATGGTGTTTTTAAAGGGAATAAAAGCCTTAATGAGAAAATGAGTCTCCTGGGACTTCCGGCTACAAGGTCAGCTGTGCACACTTGCCCTCTTGGTTGGCAGAGAATCTGTTAAGGGGCAGTGTGGGAGCCCATTCTGTAAAAGGTCCAGGATGAAATAAAATGACAGCCGGTCCTCCGGAGCCTCGGCTGGGCAACTTTACAATTCTCTGACAGATTTCCTCTGAAGCTGCTCCCACACAATATTACAGTAACCCAGCCTCTCTCCTGCTACAAACCACCCAGGGAGGGGAAATAGGGTTGCTAAGAAACCTGTTGCAGTAGTACCTGATGGAACTAACACTTGTCAGCTAATAACAGTTTAGTTGTGAATAAATTTATCAGAATCTTCCCAAGTGGATTAATATATCATCAGCTTCTGGAGAGATGGGCCCTAGATTTATTTATCTTTATTTCTAGTCACATCTATGCAGTGCTACATAAATGTTTCTGGAGAGTTGGCTACAGTCAGCCTACTCTACAAGGTTGTCCTCAGCTGGCTCCTCCAGGGTGGGAGTGAGGAAGAGTGAGGAGGAGACAGAGGGTCTGGTTTTAGACACTGTTACTTGTTACTGAAGTCTGTTATGTGAGGACGACAAAGATGTGGGAGCTTTTAGAGGAGACCTGGAGGGTGACAGAACTTACCTGTACCTTCAAGTGTGGTGATTAGGGGAGAAAATGATGCTTCACATTCAGAATAATTTGCCAAATACTAAAATGAGTATTCAGAATATTGCAGAATAAAGGATAATGGAAAATGCCTAAAGATTGCCGTGCATAAGTCTCCCTAGGTGGTCTCCATTAGTTGGTGGTGTGATTTAGGTGTGACTGCCCCTCCTCTAGAAGAATGGGTAAAGGACACTTTGATGACAGGATACCGAAAATAGGGCTGGCATCATTTTGTTCATTCCAGCTTCCCGTGCACCCACATTAAAGACTTCTTGGTAAGCTAAAATGAACACTTCAATGTTACGAGAAATGGAGATGACTCTAAAATGGAATTATATTTAATTTATGGGATGCAGAATAATAACAACCTGTAAACTAGGACAAGCAAGAGAAAGGGAAAATCTGATCTGTCTTCCCGAGCCTCTATCCTCTCCATCTTGCTAGTGTTAACCAAGGCTCACTGTAACGCGTATTGTAAGGGGATGAATTCATTGCGGTGGTTCTTTGTTATTTTACCTTTACCCAGAAACGTAATTAAGAAGCAAATCATATCCTGATGACAAAGTGTGTCAGAAATGGCGTTATTACTGCAAAATTACAGAAAATGAGACTCCATTCCCACTTCTAATTTATCACAATCTTGATAAAAGTTCTAAATGCTGCCAAACAGTGAAATGGAAAGAGGTTCGTTGAAATGAGAGTAACCAGCATTTCATTACTTATGGGCAGTACTAATTTTTTCACCCTTATGGAGCTAATTATACAATTTATGATGCATTTCACTGCTATTGGTAGTATGTATAAACAGTAACAGTCCTTGGTATTCTGTTTTGAAGAATTTTTTTTCTTAAGCTCTTATTGGCCTGTGAATTCAGATAAACTTCCAAGCCATCAAAGTGGCAAGTAGTTTTCTTGATTTAGAAAATGAGACACAAGTTATTTAAAGTTTTATGAACTTTATTCAGTTCAAGATTATGTAGCAGGATCTTCCTTCCCTAGGGTGGGGGGAACAAAATACCACCCACGTAATTTCACATGCCCCCTCACTCTGAGCCTCTGTCTGAGACACAGTGAAATCACCAGAATATACATTTTCACCCCGAAGAGCCCTGCTGTCAGATGCGACTTCTTTGTTCTTCCTTTTCAGTGCAGACCCAGTCGCCAAACTGTGCTCAGAAGAGGCTTCAAACGTACGTAACTCCTTGTATGCTGTGTTCTCTGCTGCCAGCCTGTGCAGAGGCTGTGTTTAATGCTTCCTATGCTCAGAGTTCTGGAAACAAATCACACACTCCAACAGTGACCCTCCGAGCAGCCGAGGGGGGCTTTATGACAAGACGTGTCCCTTTTTTTGTGCTTTTTATCTCTTTAGAGGAACCATAATCATTTTAGGAGATTATTCTCAGCTCAGGTACTGTTGTCCCAAGGGGTCTCCTTCCTCTTTAAAGACTTTCCAGTGTCATTCTTCCCCCTGACCCTTGGCCCATGCCCTAGTACTTTGGTACAGTGAACTGGTTCATCCAGGATCTTTGTGGCAGGAGAGAATACAGGCAAGTGTTTCTTTTTTTAGGACAAGAGCAAGATGAAAGGCTCAGAGCTGGGAATGACATCAAGACTGACAATGTTGAATCTGGCCTTAGCCCTGTGATCCTGGAGCTCAGTGAACGTTAAGGAAATCCCCCCACCCTTTGTGTGCCAGGAAACAGCACAGAGCAGAGAAGTGTCCTTCCCCATGTGACTTAGTTATAACTCACAAGATGCCCCTGTTCACCTAGGAGAAGGCCAGACACAGTCTCCAGATTTCCATTATTTGCCTCATAAATAATTAACCGAACCATGTGTATCCATTGATCAACCAGAACAAAATGCTGATTAACTGAACTTAAGTTTCTTTTCTTGCCCCGGGTCCTTGAACTTTGACCCATCCTCCTAAACCAGCACAATCCCTCTTTAAGAATCCCTGTTCCAAATAGGCTGGCCTCACAGAAAAACATTCTCTGGTTTACTGCACCATCAGATCACGCTGTGTCTCACTTCCCCACACCTGGTTCTTTCTGGCCTTGTTTACTCCTCTTTAGGAAAGTAAAGCCATTTTCTGCTTAACTTGAGACATTTGTAGATCATTGGTCAGAGTATCCTTCATATTACAAGGGTCCACCTTTTCTGTTGCAATAGCCCCTTTTCCCCAATTTTACCACTTAACAGTTTTGAGGCCACATGAAGTGCCTAAACATTCCTTCCCTCAATAAGTTTGTTCTCTCTCTCTCTCTCTCTCTCTCTCTCTCTCTCTCTCTCTCCCTGTCTCTCTGTCTCTCTGTCTCTCACTTTCCCTTCCTCTCCCTCTCTCTCTCATACATGCACACGCACATATTTCATAAAGACTATTCATGTGGCTATTCATGTTTCTCTAATAAAACAACAGGTGTGGTGATTGGGTGAGTTACACGTAGTTACGTACACTGAATTGTAAGTCATTCTTTTTCACTGAATTTCTATTTTACCTTTAATGTTCTCCAAAATTGCTTGGCAATCTCAAACTCTTTATTAAGATCTCTGTTTTGTATAGATGGGTCTTTCAAAATCCATTACAATCAGTTTAACTCAGAAGAAAAATATGTGCAGAAAACACAAGCAACTTTTAATTGTTCCCTTTTTCTCTCAGTGAACAGCATGATTTGCCATAAAAACATCAAACTGCAAGATTTGGCTGAAGAAATTCGGATGATTTTAAGTAGAATAAATAATGCTTACTCTAACATGGTATTGTTTTGGTATTTATTTTTTCTTCTGGGAGAGAATTTATTCATTTTCTTAATCCTCACCCAAGGATATGTGCATTCACTTTAGAGAAAGGAAGAGAAAGAGAGAGAGAGAAACATCGATTACTTGCTTCCTGTACCTGCCTGACCAGAAACGAAACCCACAACCCAAGTATGTGCCCTGATGGAATTTGAACCCACAACCTTCTGGTGTATGGAACAACACTCCATCCAGCTGAGGTACCCAGCCAGAACTCATTCATGTGTTTTGAGCTAAAATTAGTATTTGTTTTTCTTAGCGTTCATTACTAACCAGGGCCTAAGCATACTTACATGGTTTAAATCTTTTACAAATTAAATTTGAGGAACAGCTATTCTTTTCTATCAGAGTAAAACACATTCTAAATCTCAGTAAATCTATTTCTTTAATGTGCCACTTGATGTATAATAATGCAAACAAAAACACATAATGGGCTCCTCTTGAGAAAAGAATATGTATTCACACTGGATGAAAGATCTTTTGATAATTCACTCTGGGCTTCATCACTTGATTTATATTATCCTCCCACATTAATTTGTTTTTAATTTTTCCCTGTCTTCGAAGCTTCTTCTCATTCCAGTGACATGCATATGACAGAGGCAGTTGATGAACTACAGAAGTAAAGATTCTAACTCAGAGGAAAAGCTTGAATTATTTTGCAGTCCCATAGAGTCCATGCAAAAAACTGAGAAGTGAATTTCCAAGGGCTTGATCATAGCATTTTAGAAACAAGTGATGAAATCAACAACAACAAAAGAGCCCATTAAAACAGTGTATTTTTTTAGTCAATGCTGAATGGCTCCCTTGAGTCTATTTTTTTCCAAGGCTTCAGCCGATTTGACTGTACACTCTAGCAGTGACTGCAAAGCTATAGGAGCTCTATAAAATCCATTTTTTATTATAGATCCTAATTTCAAAAATCTATCCCTTCTCTGAACTTTATTTTAATTTAGGGAAGAGTAAATAACTTATTTAACTATCTTCAGTTAAGGAAAGAAGCAGTATAGCTGACACCCTCAAGGTGAAACTCACGGCTTTTAAAAAATAATACACCATCCCTTTCCAAGTTCAGCCTGTGTACTTTCATATGGAAGGAAGCTCAATGACTTCAGCCCTATTGTTTTCCACCAGTCAAGTTAGAAACTGTTTATGGGAGCATTTTTCTTTATTATGGAAAATATGTTTCATGATCTTTTTCCTCTGTGGTTATATTGGAAGATGTATTTTATGTATCTCTTCAATTGTCCTTTAATTCTACCTACATGCTTTGCAAAGACGACTGAGCTGAGGGCATGACCCTAGCTGAAATACTAGCATCCCACACTGCCTCCTGTGCCAAGTAACCAACATTGTGTATCAGTTTCCTCATCAGTAGAATGGAACTCTGATGGAGATAAAAAAGGATTATATATATATATTTTAAAATGCTGGGAATTGATTGTCTGGTTGATTGATTGATTGGTGTTTTTAACCTGGGTACTTAGTTGGGAATGATGTGTTCCATTTATTTAAATTAAATTATTCATGTGCCCCAAAGTGTCCGTAAGTCCTGCACTTGTATCATGTCGGAGTTGTATTAGTAACATCTAACCTAACCGACTGTGTACCCACTGGATGGATGCTAGGGACCTCGCAGACTTTTTTTTTTTCTTTTAGTAAGTTTGGTTCGTAAAAATAGGCAAACAGGGAAATTTCTTTATTTTTCTTAAAAAGTCATGTTTTGTTATACTTTCACATGCATATACTCCAACTTCATTCTTTCACAGTACTTCAGGGAAGTAATTTCTTCAGGAATAGGTAAGAATATTTTTAGATAGCAAAATCCTTAGGAATAAATCAGTTTGATTAATTTGTTACTTAATACCCCTGAGCAATCCCTGTGTTCATAGCTCTGGACTAGAAGATTTGGGCATATTTACTTAAATTTAGGGATCTTTAAGCTGTAACTAAAGCAAGGTATGGCCAAGAATTACCCTGTTAAATGGTGGTCATCCCCTCAGTTGCATCCTGGGCATCTCTCTTAAGCAAAGGTCAGCTGGTTATTTCAGTTACACATGGAATATTCTGCACAACATGACAGCAGGCAGTATCTCCAAAATACGTGCTTGTGGATGGACTCGATTGTTTAATTCTTACAATTTAGTTTCCACACAGACCCATGTTTTCAAAGCTATAACATAAGTACTTTAAGCTACAGAATTCCCTAACAACCCACCTACACTACTGACTTATGTAGATGTGTTTATGAAATTGCATGTGAGGAGATTTCCTAAAAACCTTCCCCCTTTTTTTGTCACCAGGAATTGATATGTTTCCCATTGACAAATGGCCTAATAATTACCAGTTATCAGTGTGAATCTTGGAAGAAGGCATTTACAAATACTGTTTTGCTTTTATACTTCTAGGCTGTAGTAGAATATTCCAATAAAGGTACCCCCCTTGTTTTATCAAATAGTGTTTTTAAACTTGGTTTTAAGATTCTATAATTCATCGCCTGTTTTTAAAGTTAAGAATATATTTATGTGTCTTGATTATCAGAATTCTTTTTGCAAAGAAGCTTGATAATATAAACAAATTGACTAAGATGGAATGCTATAGACGTCATATTAATGTTAGGTGTTATTCATATGTTTTCATTAACCCCATGACAACCTTACCAGCATGCTTATTTTATGGTACTAAACTGTGGCTTAGACAGTATAACTTGCTCAAGTCACAGAGGTGGTCTCTAGCAGCACAGGGATCCTGACCCAGTCATCGTAATTCCAAAGGACATGCTTGCTCTTTGTCCTATGTCCTGGTTCTGTATGTTGTGTATAACGTAGTTTCTAACACAGTTACCCCACCCCTCAAAATTATTTGCTGAGAGATGAGTGAATAGTAAGTACTTGGTAAATCAATATAAATATACATATACTATGTCTCTATACTGTATTTTATGTTTCATAAAGACAAGTGTTAATAAACCTCCTGCATATCTGTCTTACTGGGAAGCATTTATTTACAATATTGATGGAATAACAGAAGTGTAGGTGTCAGGGTTGCTCTTGTTCATTGCACTTTGGCTGAAGTAGATGTCAGAGTTAGGAGAGAGACCTCAGCTCTTAAGCTGGGGGGTGTAAACTGTGGTCATGAAACACCAAACCCTTCCTTGTCATGATCAGGGGTCCGATGCTTGTGGTTGCAACTTTTTGGTATGTGAGACATGCCATGACCTGTCACCTGAGCTGTTGTGGTTCAAACAGTACCAGCTCCTCCCCTGACTTATCATGAGATAGAGTCTGTCCCTACTGCTACAGCAAATATGAGGTTTGCTGCCACCTGGGCACTTGGCCAGCATTATTTGCTTTCAACACTTGTATTGCAAATTTCCGTGGAACTTTACAAGAGACTAAAATGCAGGAAATCAGTTTGAATAACTTACTCTTACCTTTTCTGTGCTATTGTTGCTGTAATTATTTTATTTCATATATACTTACAAAAAATTCTATTGGTATCATTGAAATAATCTGTTTAATCTCTCATTGAGTTTGTCCTTCTTCTTTTTTTTTTCTGTTTCTATAATGGGGAGAATGTATACACTTACAAGAAAAAAAAAATGAGCCCCAGCATGGTGTAGCTCAGTTGGTTGGATGTTGTCCTGCAAACCAAAATGTTGCCAGTTCAATTCCTGGTTGGGGCACATGCTGGAGTTTCAGTTTAGTCCCCACTAAGGACGTGTAGGAGAGGTAACCAATTCATGTTTCTCTCTCACACTGGTGTTTCTCTCCCTCTCTTTCTCCCTTGCCTTCCCTCTCTCTAAAATCAAAAATAAAATAAAATTTAAAAAAAAAGAAAAAAATGACTAATGAATGAAAATAACAATGATAATTTTTGCAATAAGATAGAAGTAGTATGAGAATTACTTTGATTAATTTAAACAAGGCCTGATTTGTTAAGGAGAGAGGCGGAATGAATAGTTACCAACCTGGAATGATAAGAGTCATTAGGGAAACTTCCTTGTTTCTCAAAATACTTCCTTTTCTATTGATTACGTTTTGAAAAATCCTGCAGTAAAAGATTGTTCTGTTTAATTAAAGGCTTAAAATGACAGTGCTCCTGGGATGGCTTATACTTAGTAACTAAACTATCAATCCCTTCTGTGTGAATAAATTTCTGAAGAGTTAATAAGAAAAGGAATTTAGAAGAGGCCAGGAGCATAATCTACTGAATAATCTTACTGAATAATAGACTAGTACGATGATGGGAGCCACTCAATCACAAAATGCAGTTGCTCTCTTTAAGGCCACATTTGTCTCTTTAAAGTTTGTTTTATGCCCACTGCTGCCCTGACCTATGACTTGCCTCTTCTACTTTTAATTTATTCAACAGCTGGATAATTGAAAATTCATTTAGACTCAATATATTTGGGTATTTAGAAATAAATGGCTAATAAACTACTCTTCTTTTAACTATTTTCCAAGATGAAAAGTCACAATCCCAATGAAACAATTTCCTCTAATAGTCCCCTTTGCACAGCAAAGATCCTCCTTTTGCTCCCTTAACACATGAAACATGCCACAGTTCAGTGTTAATGTTTTGCAACTGTTCGGTTTTCTCTTCCTTGGATTAGGGAATCAACCTTGATAGGTCAGGAATTCTGTCCTGTTCGATTTATATCCTCACTTCGTCCTTGCCACAGTGATAAGTACATGGTAGGTGTACAGTGTAAGTCAACGATCACTTAGAAATAGCTGTGTGGCACAGATGTCAATAGTATTATGATGCCCTAGAGCCAAATGAAGTTTATTCTATTCTAAGTCACAAATTTATCCAGAAACGACTCACTACTTTATCTTGGCTTTCATCTTGTTATACACTTATCTTTTCACATATTTTGGAGGACTTCCAAGAATAGCTTTAGTATACAACAGTGAAAAGAGCACCAGTTTTATCATTGAGAAATGTGTGAAAGTTCGTGCGACACCGGTGATATTGACACGTGGTACAAAACAATCTCTTATCACCTTTGGAGTAAAGGGAAGAGTTCACTACTTGGTTTCAAAAATATTAGCATGAAAATACATTGTTTTTGACCCCAAATTTCTTATCATAACTTGTTATATTTTTGGAAATCACCTTAAAATTTTCTTAAGTTCTAATGACAAGTCAAAACATTTTAATGGAGTGTGAGCATAAAAGAAAAGTGAAGTATAATAGTGTCACATTTTAAGTTGCAAACTTCACAAGTATACCGCAGTCTATTCCAGGTAACAGTTTATTTCTGTCTTTCTCAATATCGGTGTGGTGCGTATTCAGACTTACAGGCTTTGACTTCACCCCCCTCTTTACTCCTCTCTCTGGGTGACATTTGAGCACGTTGAGAACGCACATAATGTTATATTATCCTTATCTGTTGGCACCTGGGTATCTGCAACTGAGGTGTTGATTGTTTTGCTTGATTTCAGGCCTTGATTTCTATTCTTGTTGTATCTCCTGTGCAGTGTTTTAATGTGATTTCTCTCTACCCTAGAAAATTCCTAGCATACTGGTCACCTCCTTCTGTTACCCAAGATGCACACCTCAATTTCCTAGCAAGGATTTCTGTGACTTTAGGCTATCAATCACACACATACACCAAGATGTCACATGAGTCACTGGATGTCTTTCACACTTTTCCCAGGCTTGGGAGAATGAAGGACTCAGGATCTGTTCTTCTTTCTCTGCCTAACCATGTCATGCTTCCATTAATACTTTGTGGCAGCTGCTTTATGTTGTCAGGCTGCTTCTACAAGGGGCTTTGTAATTTAAAAGGAATAACCTAAAATCAAGGAGTAAGCCTTCTATTAACACAAATATTTCTAACAACCTACACTAGAATTTTGAGTCAGAGGGAGACAGGATTTTCATGTCACATGACTATACTTCCCTTTTGTTTTATCCATGTCTTTCTTTCCACCAAAACTGGAAGGCCCTTTCTTTTTGGAAGAGTATGGTTTTACATTATGCTATGGACTGAATTGTGTCTCCCCTCTTCCCAGAAAGAGGTATATGTTGAAGCCCTAGCTCCAGTGTGGATGACAGCTGGAGATGGCACCTTGGAGAGGTAATTGTGTTTAGGTGAGGTCATGAAGGTGGGGCCCTGTGATGGGATGAGTGTCCCCATAGGAAGAGGAGTTGCCAGAAAGCTTCTTTTCTCTGTTCTCTCCTCTGTGGAGTGCTTACCCAGAAGCCAGCTGTCTGAACACCAAGAAGAAAATTCTCGTGGAACCTGACCATGCAGACATCCTGATGTTGGACTTCCAGCCTCCAGAATTATAGGAAAATAAATCTGTTGGTTAAGCCCCCATGCTATTGTGTTGTTATGCCAGCCTGAGCTAAGACACATGATATCCTTCTTACTGCCTGGCTTAAACTGAATGAGATGTATTGCCAGTGGATCAAATGCAACTTATCAAGATGGCAAAAAATACTAGGGATATTTTAAAGTACATTGCTGTTATTGATAAAGGAACGCAAGGCAAACCTCAAATTCAGACTAAATAATGAGAAGTCAAGCGTGTGTTACTTTTCAAACTGTGGGCTATGACCCATTACTAGAATATGAAAACAGTTAAGCAGGGCATGGTTAACCCTTTCTTAATGATTTAGCATAGAATGAAATAAAGTAGAAAATACCAGTTCGCTTTGTGAACATTTTTATTACTTAGTTGTTTGCCTGAGCATGTTTGCTTCATGTGTTTGTATGACAGTTAATAATATGAAATGCAGTTCTTCCTGGGACATTAACTGTTAGAGTTACATTCAGCATGTCCACAGATGAGCATGTTAGGAAATCCTCTTGTTTCCTGTCTTCACTGCCTTCAACAGAGAACCATTGGCAACAGTGTCATCTGAAAGGGACCATGACCATGCTAGAGACCAGTGTGGTATTCTGTCCTCCCAGGCTGTCCCCACGCCTTCACACACACAGCGGGTTTGTCTGGGTTAGATTTGAAAATCGATGATGACACCTTCATAACCACTTTTGTTCCTTTCCTTTTCTTGGTGTTTTATAAATTTCCGTCAACTTTCCTCCCAATTTACTTCTACTCCTTTTAATATCCACTGGACATAATTTAATTTCTATGAACATCATTTCCCTTATTTGAAAAATAAGAGATTTGGCTTTGTTTTTATGTTATGGTGATTCTTGCTCTAAAATTCTGTAATTATTTTGCTATTACTTTAGACAATTGCAGCTGTGAGAGTGTTTTTCAACCTGGGATTTTATGACCAGCCTGTCAAGGTCTGAAGACATATTCTCAAGGATTGGAAAGCTGTAAAATTTGTTGCCTTAATGTTTGTTGTTGTTGTTGTTGTTGTTTTCATAGCCTTGGGAACTCAGACACATTTTTCTGGATGAGTGACTTATGCAAGGGCTCAAAAACTTCAAGTTGTTTAGCATATCTGGGGCGTATCATGTTGCATGTGGGAGTACAAACTGAAGCTGAAGCGAGAGGTGTAACAGGGGTTAGATCATGAACAGCCTTGTAAGCCAAACTGAGAATTTTGATCAATAGCTGTGTACATGGAGCCGGGGTGGGTCACAGAGACATTTGTGGTAGAATAGTTTAGAAAGAGTGCATTCAAAGGGAGAGGGAAAAATCCATTTTTTGTTTTGTTTTGTTTTAGAAATATTGCCAAGGTAGAGAACAGATTGGAGGTAGCAAAACCTGGGTCTAGTCAGAAAGGCTTTACTGTTATTAGAGTAAGAAATAATATTTGCCTGTACCATCGGCACCAATGGACAGTTGGAAGGAAAGATGCAGAAACATTTGAGACATAATTTTGTAAATAAATTAATCAGAACTTGATATTGGATTAGATTTTGGGAATAGGGAAAGAAAGGGTGGAGGATGACTTTGACCCAATTTGTACAGTGAGGTAAGGTGGTGAAAAGCCAACTTCTGAGAATATGTTAGGAAATAGTGGAGTGGGTGGTAAAGAGAAAATGGGGGAAAAAAGTTACCATGGAAAGTCAGAGAGTAAACTGCTTAGACGCAGTCTAGTACTATCAGGCAGTTTGGAGGACTCATTTAGAGTAGGACATTATGAATGTGTACACTCTTTGTCCAGCAGCATTCAACAGCCAGTAGAAGCTAAGTTATTTTATTATTCCAGAATTGGGAAGAATACAAAACATTGCTACAAGTTTGGAGGGCATTCTAGTCATATTGAAACACCATTACAATGTTAGATCGGTGTATTAAATAGGTCAATTTGGCTCTTGTAATACATACAAGATCAACTGCTATAGGAGAAGAATGGACATAGGGTTGGGCAGAGGGGATATTGAAGGACAGGGCAAGGCTAAATGCCTCAGCCAATTCGACCAGGAGATCTGGAGCTTTAGATTTGTCTCTTTGAGGCAAGGGGCCTGGCTTTTATACTCCCCATGGACCTGGTCTGCTGCTGGGTAGGGGGTGTGAACTTGGGTGATGCAGCTCTCTTCAGCTTAGGGCAGTGATTTTCAAAGTGTGGTTCCCAGAACATCATAATCATCACCTTGGTGGTTGTTAAAAAGGTAGAATATGGGACACCTTGCCATGATTTACTAAATCGGAAATCTGGGGGCATCAGCCATCTGCTCTTTAAGCTTCCCCAATAATTCTAACACATGTTAAAGTTAGAGAACCACTGGCTTTGGAAAACTTTGAAGAGAGGCTCAGTTGAAAATAGCCAGCAGTCTGGACTGTCAGCAGTGGGGGAATGACTGCCTCACTCCTGTGTGGGAGAAACACAGGTCCCACCCTACTTCCTCATCAAGTGGGGTCAGAAATACCAGGCAGGAGGCAGTGGTGTCTGTTCTGGGTTAGGAATATTGAGGACAGGTTTAGTAGGAAGGACATAGGGGAAGGAACAAATTAAAGAATTTGAATATTAATTATAAAAATGTACTGTGGAAGATCCTTTTCATTTATTGCCTTTTTATCTTCAATATTCATCTAATACACAAAATTATGTATTATTTAATATCAACAACTCTTCTGAAGTGGACTATGATTATGTCAAATACTTATAATGAGTTTTATGTTGTGATTAAGCAATAGAATATCTTTCTATATAGTTCAAATAGTTAACTGTAATTTACAATGTATTTTTTCCTTTTTGTGTACAAGCTGGTAGTAATTAAAAGAGGAGCTCTTGAAAGTAAATTAAGTTTTATTACATAGAAGTATTCATCTAAAGCAAATACATCTCTCCTTAGCTGATTAGCATAAAAGTCAAGTTTTTATTAGAATAAAATACCTAATAATTTATTAAAGCACTTGTAAGTTTGTGTAAAACTTGATTTTAAATCCACATTGAATCGATTTCTTTCCAAGGCTGTTGGTTATATATATACTTTATTGCTGAGCTTTTTCATCTTAAATCCTTTTAACACCAACCTCAACTAGGGGAATATTTATTGCCAATGCACAATTTATTTAATGCACAGAACAGTTTGATGGGGCAGTTCATTGAAGTCTGGATGCTATGAAGTGAGCGTCTTGAAATTTTCCCACTACTCAGGGCTGGAAGTACCTGGAAAATGACAATCTGTCTTAAAAGGGGATATAGAGGAAAGCTGGCAAGTCACTTTACCTTGCTTTTAGATTTTATGCAAAAGAATTTACTTTTGCAGGAGCCAGTAAGGTTTCTGTGCCATGTGAAGTAGAACAAATGCTTTCTAGCAAATGTAAACAAAGGAAGGTATAGCAGGTTTAAATAGCCCTGCAAATGGAAATTCTGTCTTTTGGTTTAGTCACTCACTACCCAATGGTAATTAGTATCTCTTTAGGAAAAAACTTACGGTGTACCTTTCTCAATGGAAGCAGTTTAAAACAAGGTAATATATGGAGTAAACACCAAAGTATTATAATGCAGAAATGTATGTCTCAATTTGCATGTGGTATATGTTTTCTAGTTTTTAAATGACTGAATCTCCTAACTTGATTGCAAACTCAACATGCTGGAGTTGGGTGAGCTATTTGTTCCTTGCCAGTGATGGCTTAATGTTCCTCCCACCTTTTTGTTACTCAGCATTTTACGGGTGTGGAGAAGGAGGATGACAGAAGGTAAGCACAACTGGGCAGTGGATTCATGGCTGCTTAGAAGATAAAAGGGGAAGCTGAACTTGGGAGCTTTCAACAGCTTTTGATTAGCTGTTGATTTGGGATATCATAAAGGCAAATGGAAAAGGTTATGGGGTTTTGCTGTGGGTGAAGGTAAGTATCAATTACCCCAATCTAATTAGGTAAAGTGTCCTCATTCTCATTAATCCTTTTTACAGATGAATTATTTTCATTGAAAACTTGATTGAAATGATTTCTTTGTGTGTTTTATTCACATTGCCCAAATGCATTACTGCCAAGAGGAATAATTTTTAATGTATATGTTTAATGTTAAAGTCAGAGTGTGACATTGTTTCCTTGACTTCTAAACTTATTCTCTGTCTCAGTATACTACCCTAATTTTAATGAACATCTATTCCTTGCTGCCATGAAGACCACATGGTGTAAGAAGCTGACTTGATTACCTGGTACAGAGGGGCACATGGACTCCCTGGCGATGGGGATTTGTTCAGAAGTGAGCCTGTAGTTTAGTTGTTCTGATCAGAATGAATATCCAGTCATCTCTTAGGATTCTGTGGCCAAAATCCTCTGCTCTGCTGGATAGAAATACAGAAATATTGGGAGCCACATCATTCATCTTGTACTATGAGGAAATAGGCCTCTAATTACTAAAGGAAACATCTCAAAAAAGGAGTTAACACATGCGAAAAAATAATAAAACAAGTTCTGATAATACTTTGGAGCACTACTTGAAAGACTTTTCAGCCACAAAAGCAATCAATTATCTTTATTAATTAAGCCTGTTTGAGTTGAATTTTCCACTACTTGAAAACAGAAGCATTCTGTTAAATTGGCAATCCTCTGTTCTCCAATCTGTAAATAGTATGTTAAAATAATAACAGAAACAGATAAACATAAGTATTTCTTTTTTTTTTCTTTTCTTTCTTAAGATTTTATTTTTAGAGAGGGGAGGGAGAAAGAGAGAGAGAGAGAAACATCAATGTGCGGTTGCTGGGGGCTGTGGCCTGCAACCCAGGCATGTGCCCTGACTGGGAATTGAAACATAAGTATTTCTATACCAGGTAAATGTTTTCTGACTTTCTTGCATAATTTGTATGTTATGGGTGCATGCAATACCTTATTTTAGTTGCTTATCTTGTAGCAAAATAGTTGAAACCATAAATACCCAATAGTAGTGACCAGTTTGGAGATTTCTAACTTTATTTCCTTCTTCTTCATTCGTTGCAATGGAATCAAAGTATTATTTAAGAGTCAGGATGGTTTTTCAACATTAACAGAAGATAGTCTTCTATAAACAAAAACCCTATTTCATTCAAATATTTTGCTCATGGTAATAAAGAACATAGGAAAAGAAAATTGGAAATCAGAGAACAAATTGTTTCTTCTTCTGTTTCAAAAATTACCTGAAGGTATCCATTGCCTTTTACTATGTAATTAGAAAGATGTATTACTTGAAGTTAAAATTTTCTGTGAATAAGAAATATGTTTTCCTGAATATATTGATCTAAGTAACTTAGAGAAACTCACATGTTTTTATTGCAGGTCAAAACTTACCAGTGGAGATCCATTATTAAACATTGTTAAATCACCAAAAAATGTCTGATTTTTTTTAAACTTGACTGCATATGTATGTTTATATAATAGCTGTTGGCTGCACACTCTAGTGCCCTTGTTTTTGTTTGTGTGTTTGTTTGTTTTGTATTGAGAGGCTACAACACTAGGAATGTTGACAATGACAGAAATAACTGGTTCTCTGGGAGATAAATTATAAATCAATATTAGATTATACATAGATCAGCAGTTGTATGACAGACCAGATGGCTTCTGGTTGAAATGTTAACATATTTAAAAAAGAAATGTGCCACACGGAAGAGGCATCAGTTAACCATGAAAAAGCAAGAAAAGTAGTCATATCTTTGGGTAAGTAATAACAACTATGAGTTAAAGGAGGGACCCTAGTCTTTGGACATCAAGTTATTCGTGTCCCACTGGCAAGGCCAGCCCTTAGGTTCGGAGCCAGGGAGCCCTCAGGTCCTTCTCATCTGCACAGAACCTCCAACACTGTTGTGAGATTGAACAACAGGTTTTCCTACCTGTTGCCATAAATATTCAATTCATCTAACTCCCCTGTTTTCATCCCATGTCCACCAAGATATCTGATCCCATGTCTACATCCCTTTCTGCCTTTGCTTTGTCACTGCCATATGTGACAGTAAATCGACAAAACAAGCTTTGATCGTCTTTATTGAACTGGCCACAGAGTTTGGCCACTGGGAGCCCACCCGTCAGCTCTGCTGGCTCAGACCTTCACAGGTGAAGGTTGTATTTCTTAGTGCATACACATAGATGGATCCTTTTGGTACTTACCCTACATGTTGTTTATTAATAACTGTGATCTAGTCATTCAGGGTCTGATTCCCTTCTGGGAAAATCAATAAGAAAGTGTATTTGAGAACTTCAAAATGCAGGAACATTAAAGAAGGCTTTTGTCTATATGATACCACTTACTTACCTATACATGAATTTCTGAACTATCCATAAGAAAATTTTCAGGCATTGTTTATACCTTCTGTACAAAGTTTGATAATTTGCTTTAGATTTCATAGCCTTATACCATCTTCAGTATACAGTTTGGGCTGTTTAGGGTGACATGGAAATCCCTCCATGATCTGACTTCTATAGTTTTATCACTTGACACCCTGCTGCCTATAATAGATGCTTGATTTTTGTTCTCTTATGTGAACTACTTATATTTCAAGATTCAGCCCAAAGAATATCTTAGGAGAATCACTACTCCCATTCCTTCTTTCCCTTCCCTTAATACTACCCTTCTTTGGGGCTTTAGACTTTGTTCTTATAACATAATTCTTGGCAAAACTGTGGTGTATTGTAAATATTGACTTATCTGTCTCACCCATAAGATTACAACTTTTTTGAAGATGCAGTTCTGAATTTTATCTTGTTATGTCTAGGATATAAGAATAGCACTTATGTATGAAACCTAAGAGAACTTACTGAAGAAATGAATGAATGGATGAATGAATAGAATAGAATTTAATTTCCAACCCAATTCACTTTCTTTGTTACTAATTATAGTAGATTGATCTAATGACTCAAATATTTCTTCTTCCTATTTCATACTCATTGTTATATACCTTTGGTAGGGCCCTCACACTCTGACTCTTGAATGACTTCATTGGGCCAATAAAATATTGGTAAAAAAAGATGCAAGTTGAGACTGGTGGATAGGCATATGAAGTAGAACCACTTTGCAGAGAAGGAATGAACCTAGGCAAGTTCAGCCACACCTAGCCTCAATCAGCTGAATCCCAATGATACACCGTTACAATATTGTATAAGCACTCATTGTTAAGGCCCTGAACTTTTCAGTGGTTTATCGTGCAGCTTTGTCACAATACATCACAGGTACCTCCACAATCACTGGCAATCTTAATTAAGCAGTATACCTGGTAAAAACAAGATGATTAGTATTGACCATAGGCAATATGGAAAAATAAAGGTGCATAATCTAATGCCAAATTGCTTGCCTTTTAACCTCATCTTTTCCACTTACCAACAATTTGACATTGATCAAATTACTGATTCACTATGTGTTTCAGTTTTCTCAACTATAAAATGTAGAGACAATAGCACATGCCTCCTAAGTTTTGCTATGAGCATTAAATATGTGAATATATATAAAATATTTAGAACTGTGCCTGGCATAGACTAAGTGCTCAAGGAATGTTATTGTTCCTATGTGCAAATAGAACCTTGTGTAATGAATCTCCTCTTTGCACTTTCCCTTGATGCATTCTGCTGTGCTCATCCTAGCCATGATGCATGGTTCTATTTGTCTGTGGAGAATTATAAAATATTAATGTTTTATCATGTCATTCAACAACATAGCTCTTTTGAACTCAGAAGTAGGCAGAATTCTAAATTGTAAGCCACACTTATACAACTATAAAAGTGGGAATGACAGATTTCCTGAGATACTCATACAAGATATCCTAACAAAGTATGAAAAATTAGGAGCTGAGAAAGCAAAGCCTATTCATGAGAAAGCTAATATCTAACCTGCAAAATCTTAAAGCTCAGATTATTCTAATCCATGTTCACTTCCTTTCACAACTGTTCTAAGAAAAATCCCCTGCAGGCAGATCAGCTCTGACAAACCCTCAAGAGTTAAAAGAGCCTAGTCCATCCTTTAGACCTACTTAAATTTTGTCATTCTGGTTTTCGCCTATGTTCATACACTTTTGGGGACTCCCCTTTAATTGGTACTGTGGGTTACCTTATGGATCAAGTGACAGAGAAGGTATGGATTCCACCCATTCCCTGTGAGGGCCTTTGGAGCAGGAATCCTTAGTAGTAATAATTTATCACTTTCCTTAATACCTTCTATCATTGTGCAAAAGGATTTCAATTACACAGAAAACTCAAGAAGTTGCTAAAGATAATATTCAACTTTGCCCGATGTTGACAGGGCAGGAAGATAAAAACAGTAAAACCCTTGGACTTTGCCACATCCTTTCTAAGGGTTTCTAAACAAGAAGGAACTTCTTAAACATCTCCAAGGATTCTTCCCACAAGCACTGGCAATGTGTCTCAGGATGCAACAAGCTTGTCATCGCCATCTGTGAAGAAGAGAGTTAAAACGCTGACTGCAGCAATTGTCGGGGCCTGACAGCTCCCTACAACACCGGCACAATCTCTGAATGATCTGCTTTCAATCTGTTACTGAACAGTGTAAATAAGTGTTCCAGCATCATTGCTAGTTTTGCTTCCAGTAACAGCAATATTCTCTTGATAGGAGAGAAATGTAAGGAATTATATGAGTGACATGTCTCAGCACTTTGCATGGAAATATTTTCAATTATTTGTAGGTCAAAACTGTGGTACAGTGGATGTGGATAAGAACAGAATTAGGATCCAAAACAAGTACATGAGGACGTGACCTTGGAGGTGACAACTGAGGGGCTGTGTTAGAACCATTGCCCATTCCCAGTAGTATGAAAGTATGAATAGCTTGTAGATTTGGCTTCAGGGTTATCTTTTCCAGAAGGCCTGCTTAGGAAAATGAGATATGAGGATTATGGTATTAGAATATAAATTTGGCCTCTGGGGAAGTGCTTCCAGCTCAAAAAAATTATGGACATCTTTAAAACACTCAGGAATTGTTCTGCATACAATAACTCACTGGAAATATGAAGCCAGCCACACACAGTAGAGATTCACAGGGCACTCTCTTCATTTGGAAGAAGACAGATAGCAACACTGCCCTATACAGTGATGACCATTTGCAAAGCTAAAGGGAGTCCTTGGAAATGAAAGCTGCTAGTCCATTCTTATGGCTTGCAAGCTTTCTGGCAAATGTAGTTAATAGCAATAAGTGAAAAAAGAAGCCAAACCTGTGCTTGGAGGTGCTAACATAGCTTGAAAATCCATGGGGTGTTAGTAAGCATTATCTCCTTTCCAAGACCTCCCTTCAATGTGGTGAAAAATGAGAGACTAGAGCAGGTCATGGATGGCAGCTCTTCACTCCAGGTACACAGGGAGAAGACAGCAAGGGTGGGACCAATTCATTAATCTCCTTTCAGCTTTCTACCATTACAAGGCTTTACATGAAATGTTCCATTTTATTTTTTCTGGAAACAGTGGAGCTCTATTTACATCAGAAGGGACATCAAGTACCACAACAATCAGTAAAAATGAAATCCTACAGCTCAGCCTGCCAGCCAGCATGGAAAGTGTGCAGCAATAAGTGAGCTTCACAAGACAAGTCACGCGGCGGGGAGGGAAGACAGCAAGATGCCAAAATAGCTCATGGATTGCATGAGAAAGGGGGCAGACTGAGAACGGCAGGCAGCAAAACCTAAAAAGACTCACAAAAGAGAAATCTTTGGCTTAGCTCTCTAGAAACAGACAGATAGGAAGAAGAATAACAGAGAGGCCAAGTTGAGTTTGCAAGGGCAGTGTCAAACCCAGAGATAAGACCTGCCCAGAGTGCCTGCAGCAGCAAAGGCAGGGTTATAGCCACTTGAACCCAGGGTTTAGAAGGACCCTGAGTTATATATCAGATTTGACAGCTGTATTCGATACTCTCACTGTCATCTGTTTCATTGTTAAATATAAAGGGCAAGAAACTGAAGAGTTGCAGAAACCTCTTAAATATTAAAGCTATACAAATGACACTCTCGACATGAGATCACAATCATAAACATTTCAGAAAAGGTTGTCTAAATGCTCTATGTATGTTATTTTTATACACTCTGACACTTCCATGTAGCCCAGAAAAATGGGAAACTATATTTCAGCTTAGGTTAGCATCTTCCCTTCTCTGCTATTCTGTTAGATTTTTGGCCTCTATTCCCAGATACCTGAGAGACGCAGCACTTAGTGCAAATGTGAAGGATAAAATAGTTTCTTATTAGCTGCATAGATATAAACCCTCATTTTCTAAAATCTGAGCCCATCCGAATCTTGTGGGAATTCTCCTCGCTTCTCAGAAGATCTTACAGTACTTAATCTCTATTCATGTGATACAAGAAACGATGTCCTTCTCATTTTATTCTAAAGCCATCTTTAATGCCAAAGATGAATGTAGATATGAGGGAAGTTGACATTTATTCAGAATTATTATTCAATCAAAGTTCCATTTTCTTCTTATGATGATTTCATTTGTCAGAGTAGTTTTAATGCAAAGCTTGTGATTAGTTTTATTTTATTTTCCCCTTAAACAACTGATGCTAACATCTGTGTCACCTGAGGCTTCTTTTTGTTGATTATTTTGCATTGTAGCTTCTTGCAATGTGACACAATGAAAACATAAATAATGTGAGCATTGTTTTTGCTGGGAGAGAATGCTCCAGACCAGTTGTATAGTGCCAGAGCACTGATTCCAGAAAAGGTAAGGTAAAATTATATTCTTCCCACAAAAAACATGCCTATTTTTTTCATTCTCTCTTTAAAATTCTTTGTTTAGTTTGATTAGAGATCCACATCAGAGGCATCTTTTAGGTCAGGGGATCTGTCTGCTTGGGAACTTCCCACTGTGCTGATGAAGCACCATTCACCTCTTCTGAGCTGCTGGAGCTCAGAACAACCCCAGGGCATTTTTGTTTTCCATTTTACATCTCCTTTGTTCTTTCCTTTTTTTTCTCTTCTCTTCAGAGGAAGGTGTGTGCTGATGCCAACTTCTTAGAAGTGTACCCAGCAGGGGGAGGATATGAGCTGTTTGGATTTTTTAAATAGTTCTTGCTTATTTGTCCAGTGCTTTAGACAACTCTTAGAGGGGAGCCTTCCCCTAGACACAAGGTTCTTGCTTACTCCTTAAATGGCTTGTGTTCAAAATTGTATTGCTCAGTAAAAACCCATAGACTTTGATGGCTTACCCCAGCTCTCTCATAATTAGCTCTTAGCTTCTTCTCCTCATGCCCAGTACAAATCTTTTTTCTCTCTGTTTTCTATAACAGAGATATCTTTAAAAAAACTAGACACATTGGAGATTGACTCTGAAATTTTATGCTTAGAGAGTGCTGGCCAGCATGAGTTGTGTTTTCTGTTCTCTCTCCAAAGCAGGCATTCTTTTCTTCTTGGAAAAGCATGGAAACCAAAGACAGTGTTAAGTTAATAATCCAGTAGTCTTTTTTAAATTTAATTTTCAGAAATATCATTTGTAGGGGAGTAATAATAAATTAATGTTTTAGTAAAAAAATTTTAAGAGCTCGAGGTTTGGATCAAAGCTCATGTTGGATTATTGACCAATGTAGCTTCCAGGGTGGTTGCTTCTGATTGGTTCTGTTTTATTTTTGCATGTTTGTGCTCCCTCCAGCTTACAGACATAGTCTTCAGAGACACCGCTAAGCATTTAGTGGTCATAGGGAATAGATTCTTCTAATACTCTCTTATGCCAAACAAACAAAAACATCCAGAGCTAATTATTTCCTCCTTCAAAAATTTTCCTGTTCATATCTAAAAAAGAGTCAAATTTTAAATAGCAGAACTTGGAACCAGTGGGCACTAGGGATTTTGATTTTTCTACGTAATTCTTACTCAGGAAGGTTGATTAAGTATGTTTTACTCAATTAACCGCAAATGTGCCCTCGTGCACCACTAGCTTGTAATTGCCCTAATTGATTGTGAAGAGAGAACTTTGGTAAGAGTCAAGCCAGATGTAGGCGTTGTTGGTGATTGTGATGGAATGACCCTAGGAAGCTTCATTTTTACAGCTTTGATTAAAAAAAAAAATGTCCAAGAAGTTTGCCCAGGCTTCTCTGCTTACTTAATTGTATTTTGATAATTTATTTTACCAATTGACTTTTAGCCAGGCCAGGTTATGTTTGGTCTCCATGAGACTGCACATACTTGGGGGACAGGAGGAAATGTCCTAGCTCATTAATGTCTATTCCTGCTTTGTCAGACCCATTTTCTGGAAATGGTTTGCAAATTCTGGTTCTCAGACATTTACTTTAAGAAACTGTTCCTTCCTTTGTCTGCCAATTTCTGAATAATTTCATCATCATAGTGTGAATTGTCTGTTTTCTGTCTTCTAATCACTGATGTTGAAGATTTCACCATTAGACATCCATTCTATCTTATAAACATTGTCTTTCCAAACCTATTCAAACACCAATACTATTTTGGTAAAGTGAGGTTTCAAGTAGAAGATTGGGTTAAGATAAATTTCCATTAGGTACCACAATCAAACTAATCCAGAATTCTCCATTAATTCTTTGACTTAATAATAAAAGAGTGTAGAAGTTAAGGTTTTAGGAGGTTAAAATTTTAATAAATATAATTGAAGCTTATTGAAGTAATAATAGGGACAACTATATGCAAGAAAACTAGGATGTGTTTTTGACTAAGCAAAGCTGTGAAGAATGAAGACACATTTTTCTTAAGTCAAATGAGAGTGATTTTGTCTAAATTAGAATTTCTGGTTATTAAGAGCAAACTAAATGCATACAAAAAGTTGAAGATAGTGAAAAAGAATTCTATGTGTAATTAAGCTGGCTGAAAATCAAATTGTTATTGTAAGGGTTCTAGAAATTAAGCTTTAGCATCAATGGTGTTCTTAGGTAAAATTAAAACAATTTTATTTTATCTACTACAAGCACTAAGTATTCTTGAACTATTGGTCAATTTCTGATGAGAGATTGTAAAAGGTTTTTCTTAGCAAGCAATCTGCCAAGAAAACAAAGATTCTTTGTTTTATGAAAACCATTTTCTATGTTTTATGTTGTCTTAAGCAGGTCTTTGATTACTCAAGAAACTGAATCGTCTCAATAACATGAGCTAGCTTTCTGTACATGCCTTTGAAATCCTTTATTGACAGTTTGGTCAAATAGATAATTAAATACTGTTTCATAATAATCTGTGATCCTATTTAGTCAAGTGTTTTTTAAAACCTTTTGATATTTTTGCCTAATTTCCCAAGAACCAAATTCTAAAATGTCTTTTGACCACAAACTATTTTTGAAGTTTTGCAGTGGGTCCCTTAAACATTTCAAAAGATTTGTTTTTTCCCTTATAAAAAGAGAGATATTAAGCCTATTAGACTTATGTGGTATGTTAAATTACCTAGGAAGCATTGTCAAATAAGATATAATAAGCCTCTCTAGGTTATATTGCATGGGTTAATACAAATTGTTCTAGAAACTGTATAAAATTCATGAAAATCTGATATGTCCTGGCAAATGTTATCACTTGGAATTCTAGTTACTTTAGAATATGTCACAGAAATAACAAAATATCCTTGTCAATCTATTGTAGTGGCTCCTCATTAGATCTTTAAGAGTGGACAAACCTTCCTACTGTTAATTCTCTTACCTTGTTAAATTGCTGTCATCAAAATTGAGACTGACACTAAAAAGACTGAACTAGAGAGTCAGGGAAATGCGCTGGCTGACTTTTATGCAAAGGCAGTGTCACTGTATAGAAGTGGCGTTTGGCTGCCCACTGACACCCATAGGCAAATGCTGGAAGCAGAAGTTAGGCAAGAAAAGGAAAGATGTATTTTATTCAAAAGTTGTAAAATTGGGAGGATGGCAGGCTCCTGCCTCAAAGCCCATCCCCTCCAGAGCACCCGGAGGAGAAGCCAGTCACCCTCTGCCAGACTAGTCCAAGGCTGCACCCAGTGTTCTTCCCTCCATTGAAAAATACTGTCCTTCAGTAACCACAGGCAGCTGTAGCAGGATCATCTAGGTGGCTTAGCTTGTTCCCGGTAGCAATCTGGCTTTAGACGCCTTCCTGGAATCTGTGTGTGTTGTCAGAGCCAACATTTGCCATGCGGCTTCTGGAACCAAAATGGTCCTACAGGCTCCAACCCACACCATAGTGTAGATGGGGGGTCCCAGAGAGGAAGACAGTGCATCTCTGCCTTCCCTTGGTTTAAATCTCCTGGTCCAAACTTCCATGTGCTCTAGGACCCACACACCATGTGGGTCGGAAACCCACAGCCTCCCACTGACTAATACCATCCTTTCCCAAGGCTGGACTAATAGGTTTATTTCTGGCACAGCACCTCTCCCTTCCACCAAGTACCAGAAGGAAGTAGAAGAACTTTTCCCTTAGCCAAACACTTCACTAGCCTCAAGCACACTCAGCGCAATGCCTCCTCCTGCCTGGGTCTTTCCCTGGAAGGTTGGGGAATCTGTTACCACAGGCTGCACCAGCTCATTTACCCAGGCAACTCAGCGCCTTACTGCCTTGGACCCTTCCTGTGGCCTCTCCCCAACTTGGGGCACTGGTCAGGTTATATTTTTGGGGAAGGTGAAACTCAGTTATGTAAGATGATTGAGCAAGCCATTTGGCCTAAATGGGTGACTGCTTCATTGGGGTCTTTCTTTGATTGGTTTGGATCTTGGGACTATGGCTCCAAACTGCCCTTTAAAAATTGAAAATTTTGTTTATAGCTATCATAGTAGTCTTCCCTGTGTGTTGTATTCTCTCAAAAGCTTTAAATACAAGATTGTAGCCACTGGCCACTAGACGAATCATCTCCCTGAAAATGGAACCTCAAAAAAAACAACACAAACAAACAAACAAAATAAAAACAAAGGGAAATATCAACTTAAAGATTATAAAATTGGAACTGTTTGTGACTTGCAAGTATCACAACACTTAAGCCAAAACATCCTAATTTGTAAGATCACATAAAGGATCAGTAAAAGCTGCAGGAACTGCAGGGCAGTGACTGAGAGTGAAGCCAGTGCCTTAATTTTTGATCACATCTTTCCATTAGACTGAGAATCTGATCAAAAGGGGGGAATTGTTAAAGAAAAAAACCACAGGCTCTAAATGGTGTCACTTGTGTTATAGCCCATGATAACCAAAACAACTTTTCATACCTGACCTATTCAAAGTTTTAGCTCCTTGAAGAAATGTAATCTTTACCAGCCAGTTTGGACTTTTCTTGTCAACACCAATGAGGTCATATGACAAGTAATCCTCTCCATGCCCCACAGGAAGAAGAGGCAATCTCTATACAAAACCTTTGCCCCACCTCCATCACAAAATGCAAGATTTCCTGGTCTCAAAAATAATCTTTTTTTTTTCCCTAACCCTCTATGCCACACCCTTCCTCCTATAAACACCTGTACTGTACATACCATGCAACCCCCGGAGTGCCCTTACAGTTACTAGGTGGGATGCTGTCCTATTTATTACAAACCACTTAACAAAGTTACATCTTCAAACTTACTGGGTTCAATTTTGTTCTCTAACAATATGTCATATATATATGTGTGAATATACATATTAAACAAAAGCTGTGGGAAACTTGATAAGATAGCTTTTTATTTAAAAAAGAAGCAGAGCTGAAGGAATATTGTTATAGACTAACATGGGCACAGCTTTTGGAATGGAATCAAGGAATGTCATAGAATTTTAGAGTTCTACACTGGAAAACTAGACCGATACTCCATTTAACAAAATCTCATTTACTATATTCAGCTTTAAATTTCACCAAACCATTTTTCCTGGTGCTGCCATTTAAAATTACTTCTAATAAAAAATTCTTTTTTTTTTAAATGACAGTTCTTCAAACACTTGAGGTTAGTTGTAGATAATGATAACAATAATACTGTCTTATATTGGGTAGGGCTTTAACATTTTCAAAGTCCTATTATATAATTTCAGTATCTTATTTTGTTTCTAAAATATATATATATCAAATTAGAAAAGTTAATCAGATTAGGAATTTTCTTGACATTAAGTAATCAAGTGATAGATTTACTGGCAATTGATTCCAAGGAAAGGTCGAACAACCAGGCAACCACTATTACAAAATAGAGCTGAATTCAGAAGGACTGAGGCAGCTGAACAATACAACTCTCTCCCTATTTTTTAATCACCCTGTCTCTCTCTCTGTTTACCAGCTTATTTTTTTTATTGTAGGTTGCCTTTCTTTCTTTGGTGTTAACATCATCAGTAGTAATTTCTTAGCTGTCATCTCCCAGGTTTGGCTATTAAAGATCATCTGAGAAGTCAGGGGCTTCTGGCCAACATGGCGGTGTTGGTAGATATGCTTCACTTCCTTGCACAACCAAACTAAGGATAACAACCAATTTAAAAACAAAAAAAACAACAAGAACTTCCAGAAAATTGAACTGTATGGAAGTCCAACAACCACAGAGTTCAAGAAGAAATATTCATCCAGACTGCTAGGAGGGGAGGAGACCGGAAATAGGGGAGGAGAGAATGCAACAAGGTAGCAGCTGGCAATCGGGATATCCCACATTTGCTTGAAGATAAGCTGGGGGGAACAACTGGGGAGAGAGACAGACCATGCAACTCAGGGTTCCAGTGAGGGAAACTAAAGCCTCAAGATCTCTGACTGAAAAATCTGTGGGGGTTGAGGCAGGAGGAGAAACTCCCAGCCTCACAGGACAGTTCATTGGATAGGCCCGCAGGGTCCTAGAATGTACACAAACCCACCCACCTGGCAATCAGCACCAAAAGGGTCCAATTTGCTTGTGGGAAGCCAGGGAAGTGGCTGAAAGCCAGCCGAGAGCCGAGCAAGTGTCATTGTTGCATCTCTATCCCCTCCCCTACATACAGTGCCACAACACAGCAAAGTGTTTTGCCCTTCCCTGGCAAATACCTAAGGCTCTGCCCCTTATAACATAAGGCATGGACAAAGAAATATGGCCCAAATGAAACAACAGATAAAAACTACAGAAAAAGAAGTAAACGACAAGGAGATACCCAACCTATCAGATACAGAGTTCAAAACACTGGTAATCAGGGTGCTCACAGAAACAATTGAGTAGGGTCACAAAAATAGAGGAAGAAATGAAGGCTATGTAAAGTGAAATAAAGAAAAATATACAGGGAACCAACAGTAAAGGGAATGAAGCCGAGACTCAAATCAACGATCTGGAACAAAAGAAAGAAAGAAATACTCAACTGGAACAGAATGAAGAAACAAGAATTAAATAACAAAAAAAAAAAAAAAATGAGGAGAGGCTTAGGAACCTCTGGGACAACTTTAAATGTTCCAACATCCAAATCATACAGTTGCCAGAAGGAGAGGAGGAAGAGCAAAAAATTGAAAACTTTTTTAAAAAAACAATGAAGGAGAACTTCCCTGCTCTGGCAAAGGAAATCAACATGCAAGTCCAGGAAGCACAGAGAGTCCCAAACAAGTTGGATCCAAGGAGAAACAAACCAAGACACATCATAATTACATTATCCAAGATTAAAGATGTGGAGAGAATCTTAAAAGCAGCATGAGAAAAGCAGAGAGCTACCACAAAGGAGTTCCCAGAAGACTATCAGCTGATTTCTCAAAAAAAAAAAAAAAAAAAAAAAACCCTTGCAGGCAAGAAGGGACTGGAAAGGAGTATTAAAAGTCATAAAAAGCAAGGATCTATATCTAATATTAATCTAAACAGGAAAACTATCATTTAGAATGGAAGGACAGAAAAAGTGCTTCCCAGACAAGGTAACGTTAAAGGAATTCATCATCACCAAGTCCTTACTATATGAAATGTTAAAGGGATTTATCTAGGAAAAAGAAGAAGATCAAAACTATGAACAGTAAAATGATAATAAACTCACAACTATCATCAGCTGAACATAAAACAAAAACAAAACAAAGAAAGCAAACAACTACAACAGGAACAGAATCACAGAAATGGATATCACATGGAGGGTTATCAGCGGGGAAGAGGAGAGAAGAGAAGTGGGGAAAAAGGAACAGGAATAAGAAGCATAACTGGTAGGCACAAAATAGACAGGGGGAAGTTAAGACTAGTATAGGAAATGGAGGAGCCAAAGAACTTATTTGTATGACCCATAGACATGAACTAAGGGGTAGGGGATGCTGGTGGGAGGTGGGGTACAAAGTGAAGGAGGATAAAGGGGAGAAAAAATGAAACAATTGAAATAGTCTAATCAATAAAATATACGTAAAAAATAAAAAATCATATCTCTCTCTGATTCACAAATCCCATGAAAGACCTCATAGGCTAATCAGGATCACACTCCTGCATCTGCTACAACCAGGTGTAGCTGGACACAGTATAGCAGCTCCCATGTGAATACTTTCTAGAAAAGATTGTTAAGATGATAAGCACACACTTACCTATTATATCAATCAAATTTTATGGATGATAAAACAAACTTGGAGATATCAGTACATTTATACAAGCCAGTATCTCTTGCAACTGACAGGTTGAGAACTTCAGGTCCTCTGCGTATAAAATATTATGAATATTTTATTGAGAATTCAGAAAATTAATTTACAGAGCAATGAAAAATATTTCTCTTAATGTTGTTATTCAGTTAGATCACATTAGTTATTTTGGACATCTCTGCAATAATCTAAAACCCCTGTACATTTTTCACTTGAAAAGATGTGTTGGTGGGACCCACTAACCATATGTTAAAAATATAAATCTCTTTGATAGTTTATGTTTTAAGTTAGTTTTGACCCAGTTTTTCTTTTAGTTTCTCAAAATTGCTGAAGTCCTTATTCTGTCAGTTACTATGTGTCAGTTACATTTTTCTAAACACAAATGTCTGGGTAAATGATCTGATAGATCTTTATGCTGCTTTCTTATATGGAATCCCACCCAGCTATCCACATATTAAAGTTTCCTGTATAAAATTAGAATGATTATAAAGAGACAATTAGTTTTCTTCTTACCCTCTAGCTCTGATTCTGCCCTTTGGAGCCAAGAAAAATAAGATATTTCACTGAAAAACTCGAGTCAAGCAAAGTAGGGGTTGACTGTATTTTTCAAGACTCCTTTGGTTCTTTTTTTTTTTTTTTTAAGATTTTATTTGTTTTTAGAGAGAGGGGAGGGGAGGGAGAAAGAGAGGAAGAGAAACATGAATGTGTGGTTGCCTCTGACACACCTCCTACTTGGGACCTGGCCTGCAACCCAGGCATGTGCCCTGACTGGAAATCAAACTGGCAACATTTTGGTTTGCAGGCTGGCACTCAGTCCACTGAGCTACACCAGCCTGTGGGGACGAAGACTCCTTTGGTTCTTAATGAAACCCTATTACCAAACTAGTTTGATAAAAATGAGAAAATATTAGTTCACATAAATGTAAAGTCAAAGGGCAGGACTGACTCAGGCAAGGCTAGATCCATGTACTCAGATGATACCTCACATCACTGCCTCTCCCTTCACTTGTTCTACTTTTCCTTGAATTGACTTAATTCTTAGTAAGGTGTTCCCCATACTGTGGGGTTTTAGGAGCCCCTAGTGGAAATCATCTGCATTTTTCACTATCCAAAACTAAGAAAAATCCGTGAAAATCTAAAAAGTAGTCACAGAGCAAATCTCTGTTTTGTATTGGAAAAAATAAAGCCCATTTCTTAAAAACAAAGATACATTGAGTTATAAGGAGTTTTTTAAAGGGCATCTAGCTTGTGCCTAAGAGTTGAACTCAAGCCAGAACTTCGCCTATATACCTCACTTCAGTTTAACATGCATAATCCACATAATACTTTAAAAATTTATCAGACATATGATTTATAAAGATTCCCAATCTTTGTGTGTTTTGGAGGATACATATATGTATGTGAAAAATAACTTATTTACAGGTATAGTGTCGAATAAAAGAAAACCTTATACTTTTTATTTATTTGGATTTTATTTACATTTCTATGTTCACAACATCTTCTTTGCATTGAATTTCCCTAAGTTAAATGTACAATTATATTTATTGCCCATAAATAGTAACTAATGTACTTGGATTTTATTAGAAGGTACATCTTGCTTCTGTAATATTTTAAAAAATATGTTTACTCAGTTAATGTTTGCAAAAATAAGAACTAAAAACCTAGCTATTTAATTTAACTCTAAAATAGTTTACCTTCAAAATACAATTATAATAGAATGAAGAGTTAAGACTCTCTTGGTTTCAAGTGTTCAAAGTAGAATTTGAACAAGCTTAAGTAAAATAGGAACTTAATGAATGGCTTGTAGGCTGTCTCCCAGATTAGAAAGATAAGAAATTAACTGTAATCAGGAGGCTCATGCCCTCAGAACTCTATCCACCCATCTACCATGTATCCATTTCCCTCCCTCTCTCTCTCTCTCTCTCTTTCTCTCTCTCTCTCTGTCTTTCCGCCCTTCCCCTCTTTCCCCAGTTCAGCCTTCAGCACCTCTACATTCTAAACCGAACACGATTGCCTCTAATCCCATGAAGTTTATATCTTTATATATTATAGCTTCATCTTCTAGAGAGAGATCTGTTGCCTCCTTTTTGCCCCAGTTTTTTTTTAAAGATTTTATTTATTTATTTTAGAGTGGAAGGGAGGGGGAAAGAGAGGGAGAGAAACATCAATGTGTTGTTGCTTCTTATGCACCCCCTACTGGGGAACTGACCTGGTCCGCAACACAGGCATGTGCCCTGACTGGGAATCAAACCAGCAACCCTTTGGTTCTCAGGCTGGTACTCAGTCCACTGAACCACACCAGCCAGGGGCCTGTTTTGTAATCTTTAGAGAAAGACTCTTGGGTCCTTCTGGATCAGGGACCCCTCTTGTTGACCAGAGTTGGAATTTATGAGAACTTTGTCCCAGCTTCTGTTAGGGGCTCATGCCAGTTGGGTTAAATGCCTGGTTTAGTCAGTAGCTGGTATTTTGTCATGCTAAAATGTCATTCCCTTAGTTACTATGTGTATGGAGTAGGAGCACTCTTTCAGAAAGGGGGTTCTCTAATATCCAATACACTAATAGACTTTTCTCTATGTAGTGTACTAAGTAATACATTTTTCATAGCCAGTGATAGCTTTAAGATATGAGTGCAGGTCCTCACTGAGAATTTAACATATGTATCCTAGCTACAACTGGAGTTTATACTTCAACAACCTTGCCAGAGATGTTATGTGCAAAGCGTACTTGTCCTTTTTCCAATGCCACTTGCATATATTTTAATTATCAAATCTGTACTAATTTTATTTCTGTCCATCCCATCACAACTCTTAAATATAGTTGGCATTGAAAATAAATATTTTTAACTTGACTAAAGGAATAGCAGTTATTATAGAATTAAACGAACATGCATGGCATAGCACAAAAAGATACATGCTCTGGAAATTTGTCCTGTTGGGTATTTGTTTTGTGAAGGGTGTGCCTGAGATTCTAATGACAAACTCACATACATATTTCATACTTTATATTTCTCAAAGGACTTCTTTATTATTCTATGAGATTTCTGAAATGCCTATAATAAGATATGTAATAATCTTTATAATTACAAAGAAAGAGCTGAGTTCAGAAGGCAGTTGCAATTGTTTATCAGGTCATACTTTTCCAGAACATTCAGGACACTGGCGACAGTGCTAGAAGACAGTGGGGCATCACCTTGATATAAGTAGATTATCCCAAAGAAAAAAAACATTGATTTTAGAAAAATATATAATTTACTTTTTTCTGCATTTTTCATAAGCACACAAATATATCTGAGTAGCTTATTAAATAGAAAATCATTTCAATAGGTGGATTAGACAGAATTGGTAAGAAATGGTGAATTCAAGCCAGTCATAAAATTTACTAAAGTTTGCCATCTAGAGGTCTAGAGGGGTATATTTTGGAAAGTATTTTCAGATACATTTTATATAAAGTAAGGTCCTAATATTTGATATGATTAATGTATTAGATAAAATAAATACTGAGGTAAAGGGAGAATCATTTATTTACTACAGACTCTACATAGAATGTCTTAAAATGTGGGGCTTTTAATCTTAAATGAAAGCAAATATGCCTCTATTTTTTACTTAGGCAATCATTTTTGTGGATACATTATAAGAAACCTTTTAGGCAAGCCCACTTACAAATTGCTTCACATATATGAGAGAAAGAAAAACAATGCAATGTGCATTGGTAAATGTATCACGGCGTGCATAATAATTAACATTCTCTTGACTATCAAGACTGTCTTAGGGTTATTTGTATTCCTGGTGAGTACTGCCATTGAATGGATGGAAAAAGAAAGTTGTTCATATTAAATAACTATAGAAATAAGAAAAGTAAAATTTCTGATTATAAAGGAAAAAAGAATCATTATAAAACTTGGTTTTAAGGCTCGGCACTACATCTTTACATGCACACACACACACACATAAAAATATGAATTGTGGATTTTGGTACTTTAAGAAGTCATTGTAATGCATAGATCATTGCTGAAATAGATTACCCGGAGGAGGCATTTATCAAGGCTGCAATTGTGTTTTCATGAATGTTTTACAGTTGTCAGCTTATCAATGCTAAAACAGAGGATAATGAGCTTTAAAATGTAGGTTATAGGGCCACAACAGAACCTTCTCTAATGAAAACTTCTCAATCAAGTGAACTGAAGGGTTAGGAACTTTGAATTCTTATGATAATCGTCACAGGGTGCTGGTTTTGGTGGGAAGAGAAACAAGAGGTTATTTACTGTTGCTGCTGCTGTTAACGCTTTACTTTGTCAGGAGAAAGTGGAGAGCTTTGCATGTGATCCAGTCAGACACATTCAGTTTTAGCAGTAGTGGAAAACTCTGAATGGGCTTTCTTTAACTAAAAAAAAAAAAAAAAATTCTATACCATACCAACTGAAGGTCATTTATTTTTCTTTTTTTTTTTTTTTCAATTTTAAGAGGCCCTCCAATTTAAGATGTACCTTAGAATTAAAATCAACATTTAGGGGAGGGTGTCACCTCACTAACTGTACACACTTACCACAGATTTGGGGATGTGAAGATGCATTCTGCTGTTGGACTTCCCATATGGAGACAGTGTTTCTTAGAAATGAGAAATTGCTGTAATATAAATGGCTTTATTAGTAGAAGTAATATGCACCTCTGTAATTAAGTATCTCATGTTATGGTGGAATCACTGTGTCCTTACATTGACCTCCAGCAAAGAATGTCTAAATGTTACATTATAATTTTAGCATTTGTCTTTTTAAATAGTATAGTTCCTGTGAAATATAGTGCATTTGTTGATAAAATATCCAAGACAATTTATTGACAAAAGGTTATGCCAGTAGCAGTGAGTTTCCTTTGCCTCATATCTTGAAATCGACATAAAAAGTGATGAGTTTGAACAGACAGCTCAATCTTTATGCCCAGCAGTGTTTGGAGACCATGTGAACATTGGCTACCTGAGGCATTGTTCATTACGCACCATTTACAGCCCACTAAAGACGGTGAATATTTTGTTAACAGTACCAGATCTGATGATGAGAAAAGCTGGTTAGAAGTGTTTCCTGAAACCAAAGCAACTCCTCTTACTATGGTGCAAACATGCTGTTTTATCATAGCAAGAGTTCCTATTTGCTAGTAAGTTGATAATCATAATGTCGTACGGGCACTTCTTGACCCCAAGAGCACATCCTACCACTGTGATTGAAATTGTCTGTGTGTGTTCTTGTTAGTGAGGATACTGTGCAGCTTTGTCTTCAAAGATAGCATTGTATGTATTTCAATAGTCTTATTATATATTCAAATTGTTGCCTTGTGTTTTAAAAATGAACTTAATAAGTCTCATATATTTAGGCATTATGAGTCTCATATAGTTAACTCCTTTAAAGATGTTCTCAGTCTGGCAAAATGGTTAATGCTATGGTTGTGGAATTAGACCACTTAAGTTCATATCCCAGCTTCTGCCTAGTTCTGTGACCTGGACATATAACCTTAAATCTTTTTGTGATGCAATTATTTATGATACCAAAAGGGAAAATAACTGTACCTACGTAACTGAAACAAAAGAGGTCAATAAGTATTCACTATTAGGATGATATTTAATCACCAGTCAATAGTCTTGAAACCTACTAGTCTAGTTTATTTTCCCATGTCAACAAAATCTCAATTACTCTTTCTGGCAAGAGACTCTTAGGTAAAAATCGACACCTGAATTTTATAAGGTTTTGAGGTTACTAAGTGTAAGAGGCAAGCTGAGTTTTAATTTGAGAGTATTCTACAGTGACTTTAAAGATGCATGATTTTCTAAAGAACTAAATATACACTCAAATACAGCACATAATATTGAATAATGAAAGGCATTGTGGTGTTATTACAGTGGCCATTGGCATACCTGAGTCACAGTTACAGGTCTGTCACCTGGTCAGCATCTTTAGGTCCTCATCTGTAATTTAGAATAGCAATGCCTTTATTAGAGTTGTTGTGAGGCTTAACAGAGACAATATAATTAAATCGTATGCAAAAGATGATAAGTAGTAGTTTGTTGTTGTTTTTTTTTAAATAGGAAGAAAATACAACAGGGCTGGAGTTGACTAGATGTGGGAATATTGCTCTTACTTTCCCTTAGTAATTCCTATTGTTTTCCTCTGTTTGTATAAACTATGACCTTTTGCTCTCTTCATTTACCATTTTCTTTCACTAAATATTCTCCTTGCTTCATGTTTTGTTTCCTCTTCACTTCCCCTTTTGCTGTTGTTTTCCACTAAACTCAAAGTAGCATTTTGATGAACATATTTTTTAAGCTTGCTAAAAAGTGATCCATGTTGAAAATTGTCTATGATGTAGAATATAACATGGCTAGCATGCATGGTTTTGAATAAGGGGAAATGTGTTTTTATATATTTGTCTATCACCAGTTGATCTGATATTATTCAAGCTAGAGATAGGCAAAGATTTTTGCCGAAGTCCAGATAGTGAATATTGTGAGTCATATGGTCTCTGCTGCAATTATTTCACTCTGCCATTGTGGTGTGGAATCAGCCATAGACAATACAGAGAAAAAGGGAGCATGGTTATGTTCTCATAAAACTCTATTTACAAACACTGAAATTTAAATTTTATATAACTTTCACATGGCATATTTAAAAAAAATTTTTCAACTGTGTAAAAGTGTAAAAAATTAAACTTAGACCATGGGGCATACACATACAGATGATAAGCCACATTTGGTCTATGGGCTGTAGTTTGCAGTCCCCTGCTCTAAGTTATGAGATTTATGCTGATGTTAAGGAATTTTATGTTCGGCCCTGGCTGGGGTGGCTTAGTGGATTGCGCACTGGCCTGTGGATCAAAAGGTTACCAGTTGAATTCCCAGTAAGGGCACATGCCTGGGTTGTGGGCCAGGTCCCTGGCTGGAGGAATGTGAGAGACAACTGATGTATCTCTCACACATCGATGTTTCTCTCTCTCTCTTTCTCCCTCCCTTCTGTCTCTCTAAAATAAATCAATTAAATCTTAAAAAAAAAAGAAATTGTATGTTCAAACCCCCGCTAATTAAAAACACATTAGAGGAGACCACAATACCAGATTAAGTGGGAACAGATTATAGAAGACTTGAAAAAACAGGAAGAGACATTGAGATACATTATATTTTCAATAGATTGCTGTATTTATTCTAAGCAGGAGAATTAAGTCATAAAAACAACGTTTAAGTGAGATCCATCTGGAAGTGCTGTGCAGTGTGGACATCAAGAACAGCAACAATCACCCCCCACCCTCACCCAACCCCACAAGAGTTAAAGTGAATTCTAAGTACACATTTTAGTACTCAGGTGTTAGCTTAGGCTAGCCTTGATGTGGTGGTTTTGAGAACTGTGAAGGAGCCAAAAAAAGAAAGATCAACAAAACTTGATAAACCATTGATGAAAGGGTAAAATGGAGTACATTACTAAATAAGCGGGCAAATTTATTAAAATCAGCAACTGAATAAAACAAGAAAGTATGTGAAGGAGAAGACAAAATTTGAATTAAGTATCTTTTCTAAGCCAAATTATCAAGAACAATAGGGCTTCTAGCTTTTCTGAAGAGATTCACAAAAGTGATGCAGACACTGGCCCTCAGTGTCTGCATCATTATAGATGAAATGAGACATTCACACAGACTACCGAGCCTGGTGGAGGAAAAGGGACAGCATGACTTTTCTCTCAAGGGGAGCAAGAACCTCAGCCCTTCCTCCAATGAGCTTGTATTGTCTTAATGGGCACATTACAAGAAGGTCCTCATTAACTATGCACAGGCTCGCTTTAGGTGGTTACCTTTTACAGAAAACAAAGGAGCCAATGCCACTAATCGCATCACAGAAGAGGGATATTTGCAAATGAAAAGGCAAAAGTAGTTGAACCAGTTACACTCATCCTTGGAAAGTTTAGAATGGTTTTTAGGAAGTTGCTTTGCAGTAAATGTCCTCAATTCAGGGTGAGGAAGTTTTAGCAAAAAGCAAGGCTCATAGTGGCCTAGGTACATTGCAGGCATGATTCCCTACAGGAGAACCTATGCATGGGCGTGGGTCCTGTGCACCTCTGAGTGGGAGCTGGGCCCACGCCACGCAGAACAGTCTACTACAAAAAAGAAAATCCTCTAGGGGTCATTTGTTTGTTTCCAAATTTGTTTTTTCATAGTTTAAACTGTTGTTATTTTAGTTTTTATGCTGTAATCAATTAAGTCAGTAAGTTTGCTAATGAGTGGGTACTAAACTGGACCATTCAGTGGCCTACATGTAAGTGAGTGAAATAAGAAAAGGTTCACATAAACCCCCCAGGCGGCACCTGAAGTCATGATAGTTTAAAAGCATGGAGTATATAAACACATTTTGCCTCTTTGTTTTTTCTTTTTGTTGTTGTTGTTCTATTAGTATCTAATGAGAGAAAAATGGCTTTGCTCAGATCTCATTTTCTGGACATTTTTAGAACATAACATTCAAGGATGTGCATTCCAAGTAAAAACATTTACCAGTTACCTGAATCACTGAGAATTGAATCACTCAAGATTTTCTTAGAAAACTCAATTTTTAAACTATCATATCTCATTCCTGTCCAGGAACATGCTACCCTACACATGGCTCTCCTATGTGAACATTTTTGTCCATCAACTTGGGGAAGCCTTGGGCTTTTAAGAAGTAAGCATAGCATAAGAAAAAAAAAAACAATTGTTTTTTTTTAAATAAAGTATTCCCCTAAGTACAGAGGGAGTTTAAATAATACATTTGGTGATTTTTTTAGAAATTGGGTGGTGTTATGTGACAAGTTAAATGTATTAGTTTATGTAGGGTAGTTGACAAATCTTCAAGTGTGAAGTTGTTTTGGTCCTTGTGGGTTGTCTTTTTGAATTTTTAACCATCACCTCCCATTTCCTTTTGTAAGCTGAGAGGCAAAAGCATCTTTCTGTTTTGAAGTAACACAATACTATCAGTCTGTGTAGGCACTTAGGATAAAACACCTTTATGCTGTATCTATATGTCTTGGGATGGTAGTTTGTGCCTGGCAAAACAGAAAGCCTCCAATCACAAGTGAGTGGGACTGCTAGTAGGTTTCCTTATGAGGAAACATGAAACGATCTTTTGTATGCATAAGTGAAAGATTCCTACTTGACTTAAACCCTGTAAATACACAAGGTCTGTCCAGAAAGTATCCAGCTATGTACTACAAAATATAGACACATTTATTGAAGAAGATAAAAGATACTAGAAACATTGTACATAGGACAATGATGCTTTAGTTCCCTTCAAACTAGGCAACTTGGGACCTCACACAGTTCTTCCAATCACCCTGTAGTGTTTTCTTGAATCTCATTGACAGTCTGAAATCTCTTACCTTTCAAAGGTGATTTTAGTTTCGGGAAAAGTCAAAATTCACAGGGTGTCAAAAATCTGGTCTGTAGTGGGGCTGAGTCATTCGGGTGATTTGATGTTTCAACATAAAACGCTGTATGAGACTTGATGCATTTGTGGGCACATTATTGTGATAAAGCTGTCAATCCCCAGTTACCCATAGCTGTAGTCTTCTGAATCATCTGAATAGTTTCTGTGGAGGAATGTTCAAGCCGAATGCAAAATTTGATGCAGATTCATTGCTCTACTGGCTCAGTCATTTTGAATGAATGGCCTCACAGTACACATGCTGATTCAACAGTGTCTGCTGGCCCCACTGACTAGCAGTGAAGTTGTCATTCACACATGCCCATTCCAGTTCACTCTCCTTGGCTGCCAGCTTACACTGATGTTGCACAAAGATTCTTGTTTTATTAACAATGGCTAGACTTTTTCTGGACAGACCTCGTATGTTCATTAACTATTATATTTATCTTCACCTAAGGATATGTCTTATTGATTTGACAAAGAGAGATGAAGGGAGACACACACCCACACACACACACACACACACACACACACACAGAAAGAAAGAGAGAGAGAGAAACATTGATGTGAAAAAAACATCAGTTGATTGCCTTCCAACATGCCCCAACTGGAGATTGAACCTGCCACCAAAGTATGTACCCTGACCTGTAATCGAACCCACAACCCTTTTGGTGCATGAGATGACGCTCCAACCAACTGAGCCACCTGGCCAGAGCACATTAAATAATATTTTTAATGTAAGACCAAAATTGATTTTACTCTTTTGGTTTTTAAGGATAGGTCCAATACATGGTTTTTCTGGCATTAATTATACATAGGATATATCTTGTATGAAAGCCTGTTTTAGTTTTTCAAGTAGAGGAAGAACTTAAAGACCATTGTGAAGTAATCTAACCCAGGTATGGAAGACTTTATGTTTAATATGTTTTCCTTAAATTATTTAAAGCTGTGTCTTCTGAAACTAGTTAGCTTTATTGGCAACTTAATTTTTGAGTTATCACCAAAGCATTCAACTTAGTTCCCAAAGAAACAACAACATCAAAAAAACACTTTCACAATCATATTTGATCAGTTTAAGTAACATGTAGTCAAATTACATAATTATAACAATAAGCATAACCTATACAATCCAAATGGTACTCAGTAAAAACAAAAACATAAAAATTGTACTCAGTAAAATCAAAATATAAAAACCTTCAACTGGTGGAAAGAAAAGTATTAGAGCGTACAAGAGAGATTCTATTTCTGAGCCATCGTTATGCTATGGATATCAGATACAATGTCATACATAGAACAAATTAAGAATGTTGGTTAATATAATGAGATATTTAAGTGGTAGTTATAGAGCATATATATTGTATTTTTAAAGTCATTCTTACAATTTTATGGCTTTTGAGATATCTAGAAACTACTATAAAGTTTTCAGCTCTTGAGAGCAAGGAATGGATCTTATTATTATCTGACCAGTGCCTACCACTGTGCCTGACATATAATAAGCATTCGACTATTATGTGAATGGATAAATGAGTGGATGGTTTAATAAATATTCAATCCAAAGGAAAAACCAGTAATATTCTGTCTTCTACAAGGTTTCACAGGATATGCCTCTAGACTACTGAATTAATCCAACCATAACAATGTATTCACCTTCATATTACAATGGGAAATGTTTTTGTTACTCATTATATAGTAATATAGGCAGAAAGTCCAACCTTGGTATAAATTCATTGTGGGTCTTCAACTAGCTTAGGTAACCAGATCCTATAATTTCTAATTTAGATTCTACTCTCAACAGAATTGAAATAATTAAAAGATTAAGAGTTACAGCAACCTAAATGCCTATTATATACTTTCTACAAACTAAATCAGGCAAATTCTCTGGGTAGCTGGTCATCTATTTTCATGTCTTCATTTTTTACACTACTACCTTTATAACCTATATATAATTTCCAAAGTGCAAAACATTTAGGCTACCTGCAGGCTAGATTTCGTTTGGGTAGTTTGATTCTCCTACTGTATTTTACAAGTACATTTACTTTTTATTGTAAAATACTAATAATCACTGATTCCAAAATGGTATGTGGTCTTCTTATTCTTACATCAAAATTAATTTCCCACTGTAGTTTAACTGTGATATTCAGTGTAAATTTCTAACAGTTAGAAATGTTCATAATGATAGGCTGTTAAAAAATTCATATTATAAAGTAATAAGTGCAAAATCCTTACATAATGCACTTTCGAATGATGTCATTGTGCAAATCACAGTAATACATTGAAATAACTTTGAATAAACATTTCTTTTCATCTCTCGTAAAGCCATTGATATATTATGTTACTTTTTATAGATTCTGCTCTGTGATATGATGTTCATAGATATAAGTGTAGTCAGCATAGAAAGGAAATTTTCTCATAATAAAACGACTCCCATTTTTCCCCCAAATAGTTTTCTATGGTATCTAGTGACTACAAAAGGAAGAAATCTAATAACTCTTTCTGCTTTTCTTGATCTATCTCCTTTCATTGTGACTATTTTGTTCTCCATGGAATCCGTAGATGAAGCACTCCTAAACCTCTTTCCAATTTTTTTTTCAGTTTTGTATTCACATTTTACTTCTGTCCCCCAAATGGAGTTCCTCAAGTTTCCTTTATGAGAGCACTCATCTTTTTTACACACAGTGACCCCCATGTGAACAACTATCAACTATCTGAAGTCCTGACTTCCTTTTTAATTCTAGTCCTATATACGGAAATATTGGCCAAGGCCCCCCCTTGAATATTCAACTGCCATCAAAACTAAAATCAACACAATCTCCTTCTCAAACTACCTAAATCACCGTTTTCTTCACAGACTCCATCTCTCCGTGTTCTTTCTACCCAGTCATTGAACTTAAACCTTCAAGGTCAACTTGATAACTTACTTACCCTTACTCCCCACAGTCCAGAATTTACATTTTGGGGGAACTATTTGAACTAGATACCACATAAGGTGATGGAGAACTAAACCTTGTAAAGTCATTGTGTCTGAAGTAGAAAGTTGTTAATTTATACAAAATAAAATATGTTATGGAAATAAAGCAGTTAAGGAGATACAGGGGAAAATGAGTAGTCAGTTGAAATTTTGTATTACACTTTGAAAGAAGAGTGGGATTTTGGCAAACAAAGAAAAAACAGAAAGAACAAATCAGATCTCAGGCTTCCATTCTCTGGATAATTGTTAGTGTTATTCTTTCTGATCACATTTCCTTTCTCCTTTATCCCTACCTGTCAAATTTTGACTGAACTCTGGGATCTGCGACTGATTATCTTGTTCAATATTTGTTTTTTAATCCATCACAATGTGTGAGTGCATGTGTCATTTGTTAAGCTTTATGGTTTCTTTTTAAGTTTTTTTCTTTTAATCTTCACCCGAGAATATGTTCATTGGTTTTAGAGGGAGAGAAAGGCGGGGTGAAAGAGAAAGAAAGAGAGACATCTACCGGCTGCCTCCCATAAGTATCCTGACCAGGGGTCGAACCCACAACCTTTTGGTATATGGGATGATGCTCCAACCACCTGAGCCACCCAGCCAGGGATTAAGCTCCATTTTGTTTTACTAACTTTAATAGTTCATGCTAGCACTAGCGCTGTTTTTGACACCTAATAGGTATTCACAATATATTTGCTAAATCAATTACTAACTGTATGAAAAAATGAGCTATGGGGGCAACAAAAATTTACTTTATACACTGAGTTTCATATTCCTCAAGCTTTTTCTGTTGTATGCACATATGAAATCAGGAGTTGATATTGGGATTCTAACTGTGAAGTGTAGTGTAAGTACTCTGGTACCTTGTAGTCAGAAATAGTCTGCAAATAGTCTGTATACATATGCAAATATCCACAATAAATTTTATAAACTATTATTCTAGTATCTTATTAGTTATAAAGAAGCTGAAATTTAATCACAAATGGAAATTCAATTATGGTAAATAACAGTTTCTTGAATCTTCAGTTTCTCCTAATGTTCTGTTCCACATTTTTTCAAACTGTAACTAACACTTGCTCCATAGTCTGAATTAAGAAAAAGGTGATTTTTACTGATTCATTCACTGAATATATTGTGCCTGTACATACAAAAATATAAGGACATTTACTATTTATTGAGTGCCTGCAATGTGTGAGCCACTTTGCGTATGTTACTTCACTTAATCTTTCCAGCTACCCAATAAATCACTCATCTCCTTTCACGGATGAAATTAAGGATCTTAGTGATAAAGTAACTACTTGTTTATAGTCCTAGGAGAAAAAGGCATTGTATTTGGAAACAAAGTCTAGCATAAAAACCCAGCTCTCATTACACATGTTGCCCTCAAAATGTGATAAGCAAGGTGGACATATAAGTGGATATGAAAATACACTGTCCATTTACACAGGTGTCACCTGAGAAAAGTATATTTACTTAACTTATTATATATCATATGCAAAAGATCATGGTTTATTTTAGACTTGTGTTTAGATGGTGCCATGCTCTCAACTATAGCTCTAGTCTTTAAAATGGCAGAATTGTATTTGATGAATTTTATAGGTCCTTCAAGCTCTAATGATGAAATCTTCATTGTTAATAGTTAAAAGGACTGTGTTAAGCAGCAGGCAGAATAAATGTACTCTTTTAGAGGTCAAGATCCACACTAGTTTGGTTATTTAAGTGAAGCTGATATTGGTCAATTATATCACGATAAAACTGAAATAAAAGAAAAAGTGAATGTTCATTCTTTCCATGTAATAATCTATCAACAGTGGCTTTGATTAACATGACAGGAATGGAAAACAAGTAGGTAAAAACTTGAGAGTGAAAAAAAGTCAACCAGTGCTTTGGACTATATTATGGAAATAATAAAGTTGAAAATCTTTTCAGACTCTTCTTCTCATTGAATTAATTTGTGGTTTTCATTTTCCATAAACACATTCCCTGAAGTGCCTAGAGCTGCTCAAACTTGGCGGTACCCTCCCCCCGACATTTCTCAGCACAATGGCTTGAAAGACAGATTTTTTAAACTTCCCTTTTCCCTCTCTCTTTTGTCTTGGAGTATTATATATCTAAATGACAGGAGTCTTACAAACATTAGGAAGATAAACATCCCAAGTCTGTTAGGTACAACAGAAGGATTCATACATCATTTCCAAAGTCCCCTCCTAACGTGTCTGGTGCAGGGGAGGACAATCACCCTGGATGGGTTCACTACCTTATGGCTGATTGCTGCCCAAGACACCATGATCGGTGATTTTGTCTTGTCATTGGTTTATAGATGTTGCAGAGGATACTGATCCCAAAGTGGAATTTCTGCTGCGGGACCAAGAGTCATTATATGTAATAATTCACTTGCAAGATGATGAATGCTATGTTAGGATTTGGAACCACCTCTGGAAATAATTTTCAAAGAAATGCACCTTTTATCATTTTCCACAAGATTTCCACTTTTAAAAAGTAGATGAATAATCATTATTTTACAAATAATTCTTGGTGTTTTACCTGTTTTTAATGGCCAACTCTCCAAACCCTAATCAATTTTTCTTTTGCTGGAAAATAGAAATATGGAAATAGCACTTCCAGTGAAAAAGTCCAGGACACTAGTTTCCCCTAGTTTCATATGAAAACAGTTTGGCTATCTTAGTTTTCTCCCCTCAGTGAATTGATGAAACTGGGGCTAAATCACTTGCTTGATTATTACACATGCACAACTTACATTCCACAGGAGTGTGAGTCATGGCGGGCTTCTCAGGGATTTAATGAACTTATGATTTATGGACTGGCTGCCAGATTTGCAGTTTCCCTCGCATTTAGCATGACTGTGGGCTGTCATTGCCATCCTTATTTATCTGAATGTTGTCGGTTAAGGGGAGGGAGAAAGAATGCTGGGAAATATTCACTTACAGTCAGAGGCTAACCCTTAAGGGGACGAGTAACCATACTGGGCACACTACCTTTTCCCAAGCATCAAATGTTACCTTCTAATTACTATTATTTTTACTTAAGGGAAAGTGAAATAAAGTAATATCATTGTCATTTGAAGGGTAGCCATTCTACAGAGCCCTTCTTCTACCTTTGCACTAGCTATGTTAGATGTGGGATGTTTTGTGGGACTGTTTTATCCAGAAGAGACACCTGAGATTCAGACATTGTTTTGCATTTGCTTGACAAAGCCTCCCCCAGCCTCCAGGAGTGTATCTCTGAGTCACTAATGATCACCTTTCCATGACAGCTTTCGCTCCTCAACTGCTTATATAGTAAAACCTTGCTTTACACAACCTTGGCATGGCTCTGCATATGAAATACTAAAACATCATCAGTTTTAATGAAATAGTCAACCTACTACTTGAAGAATTTATATTTATGGCCTGAAGACTAGCTACCCTCCAACATGAACTAGGTGATACATTTCTGGGAACTTCAAATTAATCCTTTTCATTACAGAAGTAGGTACCCAGGAAAATGAATAGAAATAGCTGATCTCATTAAAGGCTGAACTGAAACCAATTCTTATGGTGGCAGTAGCTACAACCTGTGATAATTTCCCTAGCTGCTATATGAGTTAAGTCCTGTAATTACTTTTTAAAAATTCTAAATAGCATAATTTTAGGTTATATTGTATTTTTATGTGTATATTTGTATGTATGTTGGAGAACAGGGTATAGATAGAGATGTATTTATATAAGCTTGAGTCTTAATTAGGTTGGCTTGTTTTTTATATTCACATGACTTTATATATGTCTTTCTGCAGACACAACTTTTTCCCTCTAATTCTTCTTGATTCTCATTCTCATTTTGAGAGACTGATCCTTAGATTATGACTCTCGTTATGAATGCATACTAGCTAGAGGGCTATTTTTATGCACACAGACTCAAATCATTCTAGGATTTTAATTTCTCTTCTATAGTTTGAAACAAATTTTTAAATTTAAAAAGATGAAGACATTTGTCCTTGCCCTAGGGCCCCGATTTAAGATTTAGACAGAAGGTTAAATATCAAAACTTTAATATAAATCAAGTGCATGCATTTCTGAATAAAGGTCTGGCACCATCTGTACAGGGCATTGATTCCTCTAGCTAGAGGGATGGAGAGTCTGTTTACAAAAGAATATACAATTTAGACAGAACAAGAGCCCTTCTATCAAAGAGAAGAGAAGAGTCATGTTCATTTGTCATTACAAGCACACCATTCCTTTTCGGTGAGTTAATGCCTTTCCTTAAAAGGAGATTAGTCCTTTAAAATAAAGAAATTGGAGCTGGCAGGCAGCAGTCAGGAGTAGATACAGATTTGAAATTCTTTAAAAGCCTGAGTTCAGACCCACTCAGAATCTCTTTAAAACATCACCAGAGAATACTGGTATATCCACATTCACCCAACAGGATTATTTCAGAATCATGGCCACATAACTTTTCACTGTAAGAATCTGCATGCAAATAGACAGCAGTTCTCAATAGACACTGCAGAAACTCTTTGGTTGATGCAGTAGGAAAGCAAGCACAAAGACAGGGAGGGAAAGATACTCATCTTAACATATGACAGGAAGGGTCATACCTTGATTTGAGTTAACATCTATCCTCTACAAGTAGTGACCTCAGTTTCTTTAATAACTTACACTCAAAATTAGATGCAACGGATAATTACCCTGGTGGAAAATGTAAATTCAGCTTTTGATTCCTTTCATAAATGAACCTCATACTATGAGCACAAGGATAATAATAGGCCGAGCAGCATTTAAATATCTATGCAGATTGTACTTTAATTTTTACTTGGAAACTTTGTAACCCTACGAGACAGAATGTTTCTCTTATCCCTGCATATTATGATTTCTAGTACTTTTAAAGTGAATATATTAGTACAGAAAAATTTCAAAGAAGTCCAGTGACACTGCAGCGTTGAACAAAGACTACTCTATTAAACCTTCATTTACGAGTCACAATTAGAAAGTTAGCTGAGAATAACAATTTGCTCCATAAGTAAATTGAAAATTGTTCCAAGCATTATAATGCAATAAAATATATATAACACTGCTATCATATTAAAGATATTTTAATATTTCCTTAATGGTTTGAAGCCACTTAGAAAAAAAAAACTTGTAGTAATTTAGGATGTTCATTAATGACATTGTAATATTATGAAAAGAAATTACTTTCAAAGTCATCTGGTTGTTTGAATTTAGGACAAAGCCTGATTGTTAGTGTAATTTGTTTTATATGAACTGAGGTTTTAGACATCTTTTTGGAGAGTTATTCTAAGGTGTATTATTTCAATAATAATAATACTGCTGGCCCTTGCTTTTATAATAGTTTTGCTAGAAAAACAAAAAGTATAAAGTTTATAAAGGCATATTCTTTTTGATTGAAAAGCAAGGAAAGAAAGAGAAGAAATCGGAAAAGATGTAGTGTAATGGAAAAAAAAAATTACAAAACACTTGGTTATATTTGGATCAAATCCTGGCCTTAAAACAAAACTAGCATATAGCTGTGAAGGTCTTAGTTTCTTCCTCTGCAAAATATGAAACGTAGTTCATACTGCAAATGGTCTTTGCAGGGGTTAGAGGAGATGATATATGTGAAGAGTGTGGAACATAAGGTTCATTGTATGTTTCTATTCCCACTACCTGCTTGGGTGATAGGAAGGTCAGGCTGCAACAATTACTCTCATACCAAGCTACAGCAGAAGGCCTCAAAAAAAGAGATTTCTCCACTGCTCAGTTTTGAGATTTTTCTTCCAGGAAGATATACCAACCAGTAGGTCAGGCAGAACTTCATGGGTAGGCAACCTTCTGATTTATTAGGACACTGGTATGACCAGAGTCAGTGGGATGCACTGCCCTTGAGCTCAGTTGAACTTGTGGATGCAATTTAACCTTCTTATACTTAACTCTAATTCTTTTGATTAAAACCTTTCAGTTTGTTTCTGCAATACAAATACCCATGGTAAATCTTAACAGACCTCATGTGGTCCAACATGTACTGTGCACTTTATTTCCAAGCATCACTATAATAGCGTTACCACACAGGAGTATCACTGCCACGTAAGCTGGGGCGGATTCTGCGCTGGACAGGTTTTGCTGAAAACTATAATAGAATAGAACATGCTTCAACTTCCACACTGTTTATGGTTCTCTTTAATTGCTGATGTAAAGATTCAAAAAGCTGGTAGTAAAAATTAATTGTGTAGATAACATAGCCGTGATTCAGGTGTAGTCTTAGCCTTGTGTTCATCAACGAAAAACAGACCAGCTACTAACAAGAAAAATGTGAAAGTAAAGTGATTACATGTCTCAAACTTTACAAGAAGATACCACTCTTCTTTCCACTTCCAGTAAACCCTCATATCCAAATCTCATAAAATATGCCTTTCTCAAACTTCCAGCCTCCAGTGCATCTCTTTCTTTCACTTCCCCCATAATATTGCATCACGGCAAGACAAATGTCTGCTTGGAATTGCAGAATGGTCCTCGTTTGGGGGGAAATAAAAAAAATTAGTTCAATAAGCCAGAAACATCTTAAGTGGGAAGTAAATAGGGAAAGGCTAGAGCTATTGTTATTTTTATTATGCTTTTAAAATCTGCAAGCTTCGAGTGCCAAAGGGCAGAGAACAGAGAAGAACAAAAGAGGTTTGCTGGACAATGAGTATTGTTAACGGACTTACTGAAGCAACTAGTAAACAAGGGGATCAAAGAGAGCACATGGTTTCTGCTTTATTAACGTTTGATGACAAATGCTTAGGGAAATTAACTTTGGAGAATATAAAAAAGAAATGAGTCTGAGTTTTGTATTCTGGTTGAGTGGAGTGTACTTTCTTGGATACTGCTTATCTGAAGTTTGGAGATATTTTTTCTCTCTTTTTCAATACTAATCAATAAAATCAATGACAAATTATAAATATGAGTTTTTATTACTTACTGCCTTAATAAATAAAAGGTAACTGATGCCTGATAGTAATTTACAAATTAACTAGATTTTAGCCAACAAATAACTCTGAAATTGTCTAGGATCAAGAAAAATGTGTGCAGTCCACTATCTGCTTAGCCTGTTTTCATCACACTCTGAAGATCCCTGAGTCCCCATGCAGGCAGAGGCACTGACCAGACAACTTTATGCCGCCTTCCATGGTCAGAGCCTATAATCCAAACATACATATCAATGAATTTAAAACTAGTATTTAAAAGGACACAATCCCCAGATTGTGTATGGTTTTGTTATTTTGGTTGGATTTCCTGGTTTCTTAATTTTCCATTTAGTGTTAAGGATCTTAGTGCTAATTTTTTCCTTGCATTTCTTTAGAACCTTTGTGTGTGTGGGTAAATTCCAGCATTTGTTTCTGCACTAAACACTACACAGTTTTCATCCAGTGATCACTTCTGTTCCCCTTCATCAAATGTGGTGGTCTCTGCATTTATAGCTTCTCAAAGAGGTAAAGTTGCCGAACAAGAAAACACACTGATTTGCTTTAAAGTAATTTTACAGAAAGTTAAGATAAATGAGTTAGATGACAAAAAGAAGCAAAGCAATATTAACAGATCAAGAAGTCATAACTGACAGCATGGATGGACCTGGAGAACATTATGCTAAGTGCAATAAGTCAGTCAGAGAAAGACAAATACCATATAACTTCATTTACACGGGGAATCTAAAGAACAAAATAAATAAACAAACAAAACAGAAACACACTCAGTGATACAGAGAACACATTGGTGGTTGCCAGAAGGGCAGGGCATTGGGGGATTGGGTTAAAAAAGTGAAGGGATTGAGGAATAAAGATTGATACTTACAAAATAGTTGTTGGGATGTGAAGTACAGTACCGAACATATAATCAATAATATTGTAGTGACTACGTATAATATGATTGTCTAACTGTTGGGAACTGCCCTGCCAGGTATCAGAAGCTGTAACCCGCCGCCAAGGCTAAGGCTGAAGGAACGATCTTGGACCATAAGCCAGCAAGGAGATAAAAGCTTATCTCCATGGCAGGAGCGCCGCTTCTGCTCCTTTTACTTCACTCTGCCTGGCCCCCAATGCTTGGTTCATTAGCCAATAACAGGTAAGATTCCCCAAGGGGGGAATGACCTAAGATAGGCACAATCAGATGGGAGGCCCCCAAGGAAGGATTTTGGGGGCTATGGAAAAAGGGGGTGATGGACTCTCACCCCTCAGCTTTGACAAAGCCTGAGTCCTCATTCCATCTGTGAGAAAATCTCCTAATATCTTGGCTGCCTTACTTCCCTTGTTCCACCTAAGCCTCAAACAATGACAGGGTGGTGCCACCCTGTGCTGGAAAGAGTGGGTTCCCTGGGTGATCAGGCCTAAAAAAGAATATGTAAAATCCTGTGAAACCTGCTTTATTTAGAATGCTCTCAATTGAATGAGAAGGGTCCAAGGAGGAAGTAAGTTTGTTCCTCAAAGTCTTTTACAGCTCTTTGACCCTGACTCAAAATAGGCCCTCAAAGTTCCCCGTTATTTGATCCTTACTTCTGGGCAATGAGTAATGAGCTTTACCTGACTTCCTGTGTAAACCAACCCAATAAAAGCCATTGAGGGAAAGGCTCTTCGTCCTTCTTTGAGAGATCGGCCACCTTTCCTCCCTAAGCAGATCATGTCTTGGTAGACTTATTCTCATCCATGGCAGATGGCAGGCCTCTGCGGGCAGAGCCCCCCCACATCTAACCACTAAGCTGTACACCTGAAACTATTGCAAAATAATATTGAATGTAAGCTGTACTTGAGAAACAATTTTTTTTAAAAGAAAAGAAGTCATAATTCAAACAGGAATGAATATATTGATATGATAAAAAATGGTTTTATTTTGCCCTGGCTGGTGTGGCTCAGTGGATTGAGTGCAGGGCTGTAAATGAAAGGGTCATTGGTTCAATTCCTAGTCAGGGCACATGCCTAGGGTGTGGGCCAAGTCCTCAGTAGGGGCTGTATGAGAGGGAACCACGTGTTGATGTTTCTCTCCCTCCCTTCCCTGCTCTCTAAAAATAAATAAATAAAATCTTTTAAAAAATGGTTTACATTTTTTAAATGAATTATCATTATGTACAACTATGGTAAAATTGCATTTTACAACTTTTTAAAAATATTCTCAGTAATATGGCTATTAAAAATTCTATCTCTACTAATTTAGATATGTTATAGCAGAAGCTGTATATTGTGCATTTACTGTGTGCTGAGAATTTATTAGCATTAAAAAGTCTGTTTCACTCAGTCCTTACATTAACCTTATATCATAGGTATTGTTAATCTTATTTTATGAATTTAAAAAACCACTTCGAAGAGGTTAAGTAAATTGTGTATTTCCACATATTTATTAAACATCAAAGCTGGTACTTAAAGCTAAATCCACAGTACTCCAGAGTCCGTGGCTATTGTCCCTATACCATAGTAAGCCAATAAGTTAGTTCTCAAATATCAAATTAAAAATATAAGCAAAATTACATCTTTTTAAAAAATTTCCCACCTCTTGAGATGTATCTACTTTGAGACAGTTTAGAATCATGGAATCTCAGAGGACCTTTTGTCTAAACTTTTATTTGACTCAGGAATCCTCTCTACAATTTTGATGATATGAGATTTTTTTGCTTCTTTTAAGTGTTTTTGATAGCAGAAAACTTCAGTTCTTGTAAGGCATCTGTGTATCCACACCTGTCATAAACTGTTGTAAATTTTTTTTCTCTATTTTTGAGTAGATATTTGTTTTTATTTATTAACACCTACCCATGAATGTAAATCTGCTGTAACCAGAGTCAGTCACAAAAGTCCCTTTATAAAAAGTGTGAGACCAAAGTAAGTACAACTAAAGCTTGGTGTATAGGTATTCTAAACACAAATAACAATAAATCATGAGAATATTCAATCCCAGAGTGTCTGGGAAAATGATTTTATTTTCTTGCCCTAAAATTTTTATAAGATGAAATTCTATCTGGGGTGCATTATTATTTTAATGCAATAGCAGTATAGCAACACAACCATGTAATACTATGATAATCCTATAGAAAATGTGAGGAATTGTTCTGAGTTAGATATACCCAAGGTTATCCAGTGAGGAAATCATTTTAAATCGGATGCAGGAGTACCAAACTGTAACACAATTTAAAAATATATATACATATTTTAAAACATTCCAGGTAACATCGGAGAATATCAAACAATAAAAGAGATTATTCTGGCATAGACAATGTTTGATGAAAATGATTTCTTGGAAGAACGTAAAAATAAATATATGGCATTATGCTTCATATTATCAATATTCTTATACAGAATAACCAGTAGCTTTTTGGAAGTATATGTAGCTCATGAAATGAAACTGAACAAAATTATAAAGAAGGCAACTATTATATACACTTCTTTTATGATATTAAATTTCTTCTTAAAAGAAATCCAGGTATGTTTGAAGTAGACTGACCCACGACTTTCAGGATTGGTTTCCCTCATGGGAAGAGACTAAGGGATTAGCAATTTTTCAGGATCCTGCAAGAAATGTGTCACAGATATATAGGGCAAGGAAGGACCGAAAGATGGATATAAGTTGTACACTATTCACCTGTTACAGCTGTTCACATCTATTTAGTGTGTGTCATAATATATACTTGTTCCATTCAAGCCCCCAGGCAGACAGACCCTACTGTAGCCCACATGGTCACCTTCCTTTGATCATTTAATTCTTTCTATGTTTCCCTTTTATTTACCTTGTTCCGAACCTGTAGTGTGGCAGTCCCCTCTTTACCACTGGTCCCTACATTCACCTGCCCCGCCCCCCCATCACCAGAATCACTGTCAACAGAATCATCAGTAGTTTCCTCCAGCCAGTGTGGGGGTCCTAGTGGAGTTCATGGCAAAATCACAGGATGGCAGTTCTGACCCCACTACTTCCTAAGTATGTGATCTTGGGGAAGTAGTGCACATATTTGGGTTTCTCTTTACTCGTTTATTAAATAATACTGTATTTCTATTCACTACCTCATTTGATCATCCCAATAATCCATTAAGGAATTTTGTCCTATTATCCCTATTTTACAGATTAAGAGAATAACTTGTTCAAGGTTACTCAGCTGGAAATTGTCAGACATAAGAATCACTTCTGGGCAATCTAGCTCTAGAGTCCAGTGATCCTGACCACTACGCTATATCTCCTCTATAATGTTATATTATAGCCTATATGTTGTAACTTTGGATCTTAATACTATTCACCTTTATGTTTAAGGGGAATAAAATTTTGTCTGCTCATATTTATACCATAAGAAACTGTAGAATTCACATTACCAAAGTATTTAACCTTGTGAGAATAATCAAAAGAAAATAACTTTTTTGTAATAGTAATACCCAATCTGTTCTGTTACAATGAGTGCTCTGTTTGCAATGAGTGAACTGAAATTTTACTTTTGCATCATTTTTTTTTCAACAGTTGACGTCATTCTTGGGTCTTCATCCACAGCTATGCATGAACTTGTGTCCCTGCTAAGGACTCTGGCAACAGTGAACTGTCTGGTGGACAATGTCTGTCAGAAGGCTCTGACTCCTGTTGACATCCTCCTGCTGTATGTAATGGTTTAATGGAATAGGCAGTGTTTTGGACCCACATCCTAACATAGGATTTCATTATCTATAATAATTCCTAAAATAGTCAAACTATAACTGGTTTCACTTTCTCATTGGATTGATCTATATTACTATGATAAATTTAACCACAACTCTGATGAATTTATTCGTCACAACTACCTACACATTTGATTTCTTCAATGGATCTTTTGATTTGTAAATACCTGCATATCCTCAAGACATGCTATTAGAAAGACTTTCTAACATTTGATATTCAAAGAAAGGTGGCATTCAGATGTTACATAATACTCATTTAAAATGCTGCTAATCTCCAAACAGCATTTTAAAAAAAACAAAAGAAACCCATGTTTTTATTTATACAGCTGTTGGTGCCAACATTGTGAGGAAGAAATAAGTGAAAGGCGTATACACTGTTCAAAGTAGTAGTTAAAAATAACCCTGACTTGTCTGGGAACCTCCTAGAAGGTGCTCTCATCCCCTTCCTTTGTCTGCCTTTTTGTTTCAGGTGTTCTTTCCAATCATATTGTAGAAACCTCTCAGGAGCTTATTTGTATGATGGCTGGTTTGGACAATGCAGAGTTATCCAGGCTGTAGGGAGGTGATCACAAATCTTAAAAAAAACACATTATTCAGCACTTATATTGGTCTCACTTAGCATGCCTTCATGAATGTAAAGCTTTTTTCACTTTCCCAATTGAGTCCCTAGGCCTATTATTAGCATATTATGATTTATAAGAGGGTGGGTTTTTTAATAACAACACTGAGAGAGCAAAACCCATTTGTTCATCCCGAGAGGTTTGAGAGCGCATTACAAACACAGGGTGGTCAGAATAAAACCTGACACAAGTATACAGTCCATGATTGTTCCTAATTGGAGAAATCTCCCCATTAGAGCCAAAAAACTGAGAAACAAGTTGTTTGCCACAGTTATTTATTCCCATAAATATCATTATTTAAAACATTTAAACTCTATTTAAAGATTTAAACAGTGATGTGGGCTTCACAAGGAACACAGACAGCTGGCTGGCTTTAAAAATCTTAGTGGCAGCCACATTGGAGGCTGCCAGGGGCTTCTACTGTTCCCTTTTTAGCTAAAGGCTGGAGTACTGAATCCACGTTATATCCTCCATCTCATTTTCAGCTCTATTGCACCAATTATGCTGCATTGAGGCTTATAGGGGCTTACATTGCATTTCAGATAGATGAAAGAAGCCAGTCTATATTCTTTGTGATAAAAATAGTCATTAATTACGGAGACTTGTAAACTGCTTAGCAGCCTTCTTAATGTGGTCCGTCAGGTGCTTCTTATTCTATAGCTAATCAGCAAAAGAGGAAAAAATCCTCAGGAACATGACGATCTTTTTTTTTTTTTTGGCTCAAACAGAAAGTCAAGGTTAAAAATAAATCTAAAATACAGTGAAAACTTAAGTCAATATGCACTCGCTGGCAAAATACCGCCTTGTTTTCTTTTGAATCAGTGTTTATTATAGAAGAATATCTTACAATACTGTTCCATGGGGAAACTAATTACCAATAAATGTATTTTTCTCGTATCTGATAGAAAATAACGTGGTCTGAGGAGTTAGATGCATGAAAACACATTCATAAATAGCTCAAATGGAGTTAGTTAATTACCTAATTAAAGAGAAGTGAAATGTCATAGGAATTAATGAAGTAATTCAGTAGAGAGGAAACCCAGCTAGTAAAGAGTTTGCTTAAAGCAACAATGGATAGTCTCACCTTTGAACAGATAGCTTAAAAATGCTGGTGAAATTTCAGGTTAGTCTGTTTCAGAATTGACTGCCATAGACAGTATTTTAATTTTTAACAGTAACCTTATGTTTAATTGGCAAAAATATCCATTTTCCTACCTAATTAAGGCAATCAGAAGCATGGGGCAGTAAATGTCAGCATGACGAACTGAAACAGCCTTCATTTGGTGGACAAAATAGAGATGAATGGCTTTTGTGTATAAAAGTGTCTGACAGGTTGGAAAGATAGAAAGCATGCCTATGTTGAATGCAAGCATATATTGAGGGCTTCTTTTTTCAATGTACATATTTCATAAGTAAAAACCATGCTTTAAAGAATGCTGTACAACCATGTTTCATGCATTTCAGCATGACTAATATTCGCGAAAGGGAGTACAGATTTTCAAAACAATGGCCAAAGAAAATTGGAGTGATGGGGTATTTGCTAAGTTGATTTTTATAAAAGCCTTGTAGAGGGCTTTAAAAATGAACAGTATGTGAAGGGGGAAAAAGCAACTATGAAAGAAATTACAAGTGGGTTTCACTACATTATAAGCTTGAGATTGCTCATTAAATACACAACTTGTTTTTCTGCTATACCAGTCATTTTACATAAGTGTGTGATTTGGCTTCCATTTATAATGTTCAACTGCAGCATGCTTCAACAGTGCCAGAGGGAATACTTGTTATGGGCTGAATATTTGGTTAAAATCTTTAGAAAAATTCCAAAAGTATTTCCACACCCATGGCCAATTTGGGTAAGCACTTCTTTTTTAGTTTACGTCTCTCAGTGGAGAGTGGGGAGAAAACAACTGCCCTCCAGACACAGGACAGATAGTATGTTCCCATTATCTTTCTTCCTACTCCAAGTGTGTGTGACTTGATGGAGTTTGCATGTGAAAGGCATTGAAATTCGTACCATTCCTTAGGAAAAAGATGTCTTGAGGTACTAATGTACATTATGTCTATATATAGTTATTTTAATCATAAGTAATTATTGTATTTCAAACTAACAATGAAATATTGACTGCTTAGTACAGTTTTTAGTAAAATTCCATTGCACAGCAATTCTGAGGAGCAGAGAGGGATAAAGAGAAAGTACTGTGACTGCATATGAGTAAGAAGAAATTTGCCCAAAACAGAGATGTAGGTCCTTTATATGCAAGACTACCTACACATTCTGGCATAGATTTTATGATGGACAAGTGAAGTAAATATTTTTCCTATTTTAAGGCTTTTCTGGAGACTGTGTGTGTGTGTGTTTGTGTGTGTTAGATTTAGTTGTCAATTTATGATAAAACAAACAAAGGGAACCAAAAATGGGACTCGAGTTTGCAAGAATGGAGAAAAAACATTTAAACATGTTCCAGGACTGTTAATTGTTTAACTGCTTTGCTATGTCTTGTACAATTTGAAAGGTTTTGCAGGAACAATCTGTTAGCAGAGGGAACATATCTTATTTTTCATAAAAAAGTAGAGACTGGCAGATGATATGAAGTATTCTTTCTTTTTCCTATTGTCATGTTTCAGTGTACACAATGCACCTAGTTATAACTGTCATTTCGAAAACATTTTTTCTCTGATATCTCTGTGTTTACTCCGTTACTCCCCAACCCTGATGCAGTAGTTCCTTCCACCTCTTTTCTGATTGTTTGTGCCGTCCTAAGGATTTTAAGGTCTTGGCCCCATCCTGGCACGTAGCTTTAAAGTCAAGATCTTGATGAAAATCCTTGGGTAGGTTCTAATGTAGCTGATATCAACTATGTCCTCCTGTCTTTGGGAGGAATAAGCCTAAGTCTTCCAAAATAATCATGGCAGCAAAAACACCTCCTCACCATCAGGGTTGAAGAAGTGAGAAGGAAACTCCTTCCTGTTACTCCGCTTCTAGTGGTCTGTGAGTTTTTGAAACGAAGCTATTTACCTCTCCTAAGTGAGTGTATTTGTGTTTTGGGAGTTGGTGATAAGATATTTCTAAGTACTACATACCAGGGAGTAATTAGCCACCTGGGAGATGACTTTCTTGGGCATACTTGGAAGATCATAGATCTGTTATGCATAGAACAAAAAAAAAATTATAATTGAAGTAAAAGAGGAACGCTGTGGGCTCCCATAATTGAACAGATCTGGGCATAGCGTGTTCTGAGGCTGAAACATTTTCATCAGGGACTACATTACTCCATGTTTCTCAAACTTCTTTCTCTTTGATTTGGCTTTCTTCTTCAGCTTCAAATATCACAAGATGGCTGTCAACGCTTTCAGAGTACAACTGTTGTCCTATAAAAGAAGGCATAGATTCGCATTCTGGTTTATCTAAGGGTTAGGAAATAATTAGTCAAATAAAGCTGGTTTAATTGACAAAAGATGGGAGTGATGATACAGTTGTTTTCTGAAAGCAGCCTTGAGTCAGTCCCCTGGCTATTCCTTTGTAGGCATAAGATTAAACATCATTTGTTTGTTTTCAGAATGGAACATCTATAGGTAAATAAACCATTTTTATACCAAAGTTGACTGCCTTTCTTAGCTTAGATTAAGTGAAGTTACCTTAGTTCCCTCTCACCATGGACAGAGCAAAAAAGGAGTCAGAGGCAAAAAAAAAACCCCAAAAAACAAAAAAAACCTCTTCCAACCACAAGCATTTATTAAGGCCTTACTGTGTACCAAATATACACTAGAAGTATATTCCCTGACTTTATGTACCATATGGATATTGGATCATATGGTCCTTTGGTTTTAAACATTTTTTGTTTTTGAATCTTTCTGAAGATCAAATGAGAACTAATAATCTCAAGAGAATGAGACTTGCCACTCCATTGGTGAAACCAGTGCCACACATATGGGGAAAATGGCTCATCTCCAGTCAGAGACAATTGCTGACACTGGTCAGCCTTGGAGTACCAGGACAGACTGTGAAAAGTGAGAGCAGACTAAGGAAGGCTCATCAAGTACAGAGGTCCTCAGGAGGATCATGGACATTCAGGCTGGGATTTGAGTCTCAATCTATACTTCTAGGTTGCCATTACAAAATCAAAGGCATGTATGTGGGAGTTCATTGGTATAGGGTTGATATTTAATTTAGGATCTTGCTTAAATATCTTAAAAGTTTTAATGGGCATTTTCACATAATGTATTCTGTTAATGGAAAACTTAATTGTTTTACTGAAGTGGATGATTTCAGATTTTCTGAAATGTTTTCTGTCAAAAAATTATCACAAACTGTTCATGAAAGATTACTGCCTACCATGCCTGGCTTGTTGATATTGAATAATATTTTTAAAAATTATGCAATATTGGATTGTGGTCAAAATGTGTACATAATCTTGAGTGATAAAGAAGATGTTTATAACCTTCATCAGATGTTAAGGTAGGAAACTTCTTTACTAAACCTAGGTGAAAGGTACTAGGTTGACCCAAAACAAAAGGATTTTATTTATTTAGAAAAATTATGTATTTATTCTTGCATGTTTTAACTTCAGTCACCTTCAAAATATGCTCCACTTGATGCCATATGCCTATTGAGACCTTTTCTCTAGTGCTCAAAACAGTTTTTTGAGCTATTCAATTTTGATGCCTTTTAGTGCTTCATTTTTTGTTTTACCTCTTCCACATTGGCAAAATATTTCCCTTTTAGGATTCTTTTCATCTGGGGAAACAAAATAAAAATCACTTGGGGTGAGATAGGGTGAACAGGGAGCAGAGGGCATGGGGGTCATACTGCTTTTGGTCAATAACTGCTGAACACTCAGCATGGTGTGGGCAGGTGGGCTTGTAAATCACCATCATGACATGGGCAAACACATTGAAAGGGTCTTCAAAAAATTTTTCACCAAAACCGAATGCAGCCTCTCACAACATTACCATCTGGTTGTTGTGATACTGATACACTGATAAGATGGGTTCCTAGAACACTCACCTATTGGGGGAAGCCTGTACTACAGGGAGCCCACCCTCCAGAAGATAATTCAGTGTTTTTTGGGTTCCCCTTCATACATCAACAATTGGTTTTTGAGCACTTGTGTCAAACATTATAGTTCCTGTCCTCAAGGAATTCATATTTTCCAAGCGAATACTGACCCCATTCATTTATTACCAGTGCCTACACATGTCAGACATTGCACTTAGTTCTCCCTGCCTTCATGTAGCTGAGACTCCATTGTTAAGAGAGGGGTAAAAATAGCTAATCAAATAATTTTACAGTGCAAATGTATCTAAGACAAGTGTTCTCAAGAAAGGTTCATGGCTCTAAAGAGAGCATACTGGAGGGATTTGACCTACTTGGTGAGGCTGGGAAGTGTTTCTAAGAACATAATATTTAGCTCACATATGAAGAATGATTAAGATTTAATTAGAAAAGATGGAAAAGAGACTAGCAATGAAATACATAGAGGTAGGTATTGAGGCCCTGTGATGGGAGGAAACATAGCTTCTTCTTAGAGTTGAGAGAGTGGTGTGACTAAAGTGCAGCTGCTATTTACATAAGGGGTTTGAGGGAAGGAAGTCAGAGTACTTACCTTGGAGGGCATATAAAGAATTTCAGACATTGTCCTAAGAATTCTGGGAAGATGGTGTTTAACAGAGAATGTGGAGTGCTTAAATGATTATTCCATTACAATTGCTCTGGTGGCCATTTGTGGAGAATATATTGGGAAGAGGCACAAGTAAATATGAACAGAACCTTTAGACAGCTTTTGCAGTATTTCAGGAGAAAAATGACCATCATCCAGGTGAGTGGTGGTGGTTAGATAGTATTCTATATATAGATCTGGGAGACAGTTAGAAGTTATAATCATTAAGACTTAGTGAGGTATTGGGTAACGGCAGTGAAGAAGAGGGAAGTATTAAAAATAATTTCTAGTTATTTGTAATTTGTTACTATACTCTTTGTTGATCAATTTCATCAAGAATGGATGCCAAGGAAAAGGATCAGTTTTGCTACCATAATGGTATGCACAAACAGATGAAGACATTAAAGAAAGTGGTCAAGATGTAACACAAGTGTTGGGTAACTCACACTGAGATTTCTCATACCTATACAGAAACATGTATGCTCATGGAGAAGTAGGATGGTATGTAATACCCTGTAAAATTATCAGTACTGGAGCCAGTTGATTATGATCTTGTGTATGAGCTTTGGGATCTTTGATTGGAAACAACAAAAATAAACTTTATTTAAATTAAGCAAAAGTGAATTTATTAAGGTAATAATTAAAGGTTGCAGAATTCATGGGATACTAGATATGAACATAGGACTTGAAAATGAACAGAGTATAGTCCTAGAAACTAGAAAGCAAAGAGCACAAGAGTTTAGGAATAGTAAGAGTCTGGGTGAGTTATGGCTATTTAGTGGGATAATTCCAATTACATCTGGTCTGTTTGTGCTTCTGCTCATGAGGAAGTATCTACTTCCCTTAGCTCATATCATATGCCATCTATTGAATATGGCAGTAGTAGACAATACTGGGGAAGGCAGTTCTTTAGAAGGATATCAAGATTCAATTAGAGATCTGGAAAGCCAAAACAAATCTCTGCTACACCTTAGAAACCACTCACCTTTCTCTCTTTTAAGTCTTAGCTGAAGTAGTACGAAAACAAAGCAAGATCTTTTGAATGTTTGTTTGCTCACACTTGTGAAAAGAGAGCATCTTCTCTTAATTCACAGTGGCTGTGACAGTGAATAATTAACTGAGTTTTTCTCTTTCTGCATCCTTCTTTCCTTCCTTTTCACTTCATATATTCTAGGGTTGGCCAAGTGGCCAGATCAATTTATCTTGGTTTTTGTACCTTCTGAATACATTGCATTATAGGAGGAATGTTAGTTGGGAGTTGGGAGAGACAACCTTCCTTTAATACACAAATATGAGGTAATTGAAATACAAATACATTTTAATAAAATATTTTTACACAGATTTGTGATAAGTCAAATTGAATTCTAAAAGGATTCCATCATTACTGAGGAGGATAAACATACAAATTATATATACTGCATTTTCCTCTCCATGAAATTTTCCTGTACTGAAACCATGTTACATACACCATATTTTTCAGATCATCAGATGCACCTAGGTTTTAGAAGAGAAAAATAGGAAAAAAACTTGAAGCAAAAAAATGTGGTAAAATATTCCATAACATAAATAACATAATATTCCACCAATGTAGATGTAAACAGAACTCAAAAGTGGCATTAACAACTATTATTCCCCCCAAATTTGGGGAGGAAAATGCATCTTAAAGACCAAACAATATGGTAGTTACGCAATTTAAATAGGAGTCATTCATATCACTGTTGATTTACATGTATTTACAATACTTCCTCACCCTCTACAGTTGCACATAGAATAATTTTAAGGGTTTTGTTTGTGCCCATCACTTTCCTGTCAGTACAATTGTCCTCACTCCTCTCAGGAAAATAAATCTCTCTTTCTGAACACAATTTTGGTTCCCAACTGCTTTAAGTAATTTATCTCTAGTTGTTTTGTCCCAAATCCTGCATCGAATTACCTAAATTGTCAGTCAGGGTTCCACATATTGATTCAGCAATCTCTGCCTTGTGTCCTGTCCAACTCCAGCAGATAGTTGATTGCTCTGCTCCAAAATCTGTTGAAATGTTAAATTGTTAACAATATAAATTCACAGGAAATTGGGATAACTCTTCACCTTAGCTTCACTTGCTTCACCTTGAGCCCTGGGCATTTAGAACTCATCTTTGGGTAGCTGGGCAAAGAATTGGAAAGGAAAGTGGTAATGCAATTACCTTCAGGAGCCAAAGGAGTTAGTTAGATGTCTACTTACTCTGGTAGTGTGTGTAGTTGATGCTCAGACACTCATCTGCCTCCCCAAGCAAACCGCTGCTGATAGAACCTATTAAACATAACTTGCATTCCAGGGTCCCTGATTACTCCTGGCCAAATAGCCAGAAAGAGGAAAAAATAAATAGGTCTGGAAGGTAAGGGAACTATTTTCTTTAACCAAAATTCTTGCCTTGATTCAGTTTCTGCTCTAAAAGGAAAATTTTCCAATTAGAAACATTGGTCTATGGATTATTTTCATAAGAACTAATGAAAACCTTTTCTGATTGCAAATATCATACCTTTATAAGAAGGCACTAAAGCTTTAAACAGCCCTGAGTGCCTTTTACTTAATGTTCAATTTGTCGCTAATATACTTTAGGAGTTAAGTGCTAGTGTTTAACCTGTTAAGAGATTGTAAGTTAACTTGGGTGTTTAACAATGAGCTGTGTTGAAGAGTATTATAAGTGAGCAGGTGTAGAAAGGAGTGGATCATAATTTTAAACACTTGAATGAAAAATAGGCATCCTTTTACATGCTACTTATGTGTCGAAGTCTTTGGTAAAAACTTCATATGAAAAAACAACAACAACAAACAAATACACAATCAAACACAACCCAGGAAGGCCGGATCGTGCATTTTGCACTGTTCTTCACGTGATCATGACAGTGAATTTTTTAAGTTAAAGGGTAGCCTAGAATCCATTTATTGTATCTTTTCACTGTCCTTTTAAAAAGGACATATTGCCCCATTTTTTCTTCAATAACTTTCCCACTTCTCTGTTCTGTTTACACCAAAAATCCTAAAAAGAGTTGTTTATAGGTGCACCTTAATTTATCTTCTCTTATTCTCTCTTATACCTACTCAGTATGTTGACCCTGCCACATTATATAAATTATCCATCAAGGCCACCAATGACCTCCACAATCCAAAATTCAACTGTTAATTTTAATTCTCATTTTAGTTGATATCTCAGAATGACTTTACACAAAGGCATAGAAACACCCCAGAGGACAATTGAGGTGGAATCTTGTAATACAATATTTTGTTTTGCATTTGGAAGAATGTCGGAGGAGCTGAGAGGATGTGACCACTGTTTGGCCTCAGAGCAAAACCCAGGCAAGCCTTACCCTCTCCCTTGTCTTTGGAATGTATGTTCTACCCAGAATTTCCCACACAAGGACATAGCCTTGAGGGAGTAATGTGTGAGGAGTAATGTGTGATTGAGAACTTCCGAACTCAGTATGTGACTGACTCCTGTTAAGGCCTCTATATAAACTTTTAAGATTGTGGCCAGGTGTGGACATTTAATCATTTTACAGCTTCCCAAGACAAGCCTCATATGTAAGTTTCCTTGTTTTTTTTTTTAAGATTTTATTTATTTATTTTAGAGAGGGAAGGGAGGGAGAAAGAGAGAGAGAGAGAACCATCAATGTGTGGTTGCTGGGGGCTGTGGCCTGCAACCCAGGCATGTGCCCTGACTGGGAATTGAACCTGCAATGCTTTGGTTCGCAGCCCATGCTTAATCCACTGAGCTATGCCAGCCAGGGCTAAGTTTCCTTTTTTTTTTAAACCTGCCACCTATGAATATGGAGTACCCTACCTCTTTCTTCGGGTTCTCCTTCCCCTCTGGGGGACCACTTTCAGATTTTCCCTGGGAAATTTCCAAGGTTTCAAACCAACAAAGAGTTGAATAGTTTCAGAGATGATAAAAATTCTTTCTTAGAAGTGCGAAAAGACCATATCACTTATTGATTATTCATTAACTGCTATTTATAGGAAGTAAAACACGTACCTTCTTATTGCAGGTTAATACTTGTCCTACAGTTTCTCCTTGAACTATGAGAGCTGCACTTTGGTATCTCTGAAAGCAGTTGTTGAGATGGAATTTGGGATTCACGATGTACATCAGAGGTACAAACCCATGATAGAAAAGGAGAAGAGGTAGGCTTGGACAGAGGAAATGGTCAAACAGACTAGACAAAGCTTTGGCCAGACCAGCAAGGGCCTCTGGAAAAAGTCCATGTGTTCGTGTTCGAGTGTTGTACATCAGGCTGAATTGTGTAAACTTTATTCTTCTCACTTAGTAAGTAGTTATGTATGGACTGTCCTAGAAAGGATGTGACCTTGGGTGAAAAATATTAAATTTAACCAGGTTCTTCCTTTAAGGAAACATCAACCCTTGTGCACCCCTTGGATCCTGGGAACTACTCCATACCGATTGGAAAAGCAGGCATATCTCATGTCAGGGTCCAAGGTTTTCCTAATCAGAGCCTTGTCCATGGTGTTACTGACGGCTTTGGTTGAACAATTCACTGTGTTTTTTGTTAATCATTTAACCATTTGGTCCTTGGCTTGGTCTTTGCTTTTTTCTGCCCTGACATACAGATAATAACAGGCTTGTAGTTTTCACACTTAGATTTTGGTTGCCTGTTACCTCAGATGCTTGTTTATTTATTTGTTTATTTCCAAGTCAAGCATCAATGGGCCTTCGCCATAGCCACCTGATCCTGTTATCCTTACACCTACTAGTTCTTCCCTAATTTACAATGTCTGATATCTACCTGCACTAATTTATTACCCACTGCCCTAGTATACCTTTCTAACTTACCACTGGTTAAGTGTTAATTGTCAACTTCTGCACTTCCATGTATTATAAAGTGTTTTTGTTGCTACTTTCCATTTCACCTCCAATTATCTCTGGGTTTTAGTTTTAACAGATCATTTTGATGGTGCTGATCAATTTTTCCTTGCTTATATTCTTTAAAAATATATCTAATACTTCTTAGCAAGAAAATGAGTCTAATAAGAAGTTTTTATTGCTAATTCACTTAATACTTAATATTTCTTTACCAGATTTTTAAATATGAATAACACCATTTACTGGAACAGAAAAATTTAAAAGGTTTTTACATTAATTCTTCCTCTAATTCTTGCCAATTTGCTGCAACAATGTAATTGCATTGCCTACATTATGGTTAACAGGAAAGATTAGGTATGTAGCATTTTATTGTCTTTGACAGCTTGATGAATTGTGACTTAAAGTGAGCAAGTGCCTTTGTTCTAATTGTCTCTTTTTCATTAAAGCTGAGAACTATACTTGGGCTTTGGGGGAATACTCTTCTTACTGGTTTTAAGTTAGAGCTGTTCACACTGATAAATGTTCTCCACCTAAATATTGTACAGGCAGCTCCTTGTTTATATTCCACCCTTTTTATCATTTCAAGACTAAAACTGATGAAGATCAATCAATGCATCACGCTAAAAAACAATGTTAGAAAAAGTGATTCCAGGAAATGCATTTTTCTGCATTTCAAAGAATCAGAAGAATAAGATAAAAGAATCTTTAATATTATGCCATTCTCTTTATGTATATACTTTACAACATGTATAGGTGTTTTTGTGTATCTGTGTAGGAAGAATCTGTGCTTCATTAACCTGGTTATCCAGCATGGTTAATGCAGGTTAACATCATTAATTTGATGCCTTGGAGTGAACATTTGCATTTCTATTTTCCAGAGGTATAAATTAATTCTAACTAGTTGTTCCACAGAGTCATTTATCCACTCACTCATTCACAACTAATTCATTTCATTCAATTGACACACTCTTATTGAAGGTCAACCATGAGCCAGGCTCTATAATATAGGCAGTGTGAAAAAAAGATGAATGCAATGTATCCAATCCCTAAAGAGGTTATATTCTGCTCTTAAGGGAAATCAGATGAGAGACTTTGACTCCATCAGTGAAAATTCCATCTCTTTGCTTAGAATAATAATTATATAAGTTGCTGATTAATGTCGCTTATGGGATAGAAAAACAACTTCATTTATGGAATAGCCAAGAGGAATGTGTTGGGCATTTTCACTGTACTGAACCATTCCGGTAGATATATTTAACATGGCGAGAGTACACAAGGCCCCACTGGTGTAGAATGGGAAAGAGAAATATGTTTGAGATATGTTATGCTCTTAGCTTGGTTAAGGAATTTAGTAACTTTATTCAGAAGTTGGTAAGAGCCACAGAGAAATTTAAGAAAATAAATGATGGGGTTATTTCTGAGTCTTGGAAAATCTAAATGGCAGCATTACATGTCAATAAAAGGCAGGGAAAAGAGTTATTTTAATATTCCACTTAAGGTGAATCTAAACATTTTTAATATATTTGTGGTGAAAAATGGCAAATGTGCTAACTCATTTAATCCCAGGTAATGGTGAATATTGTAAAGGGAAGGGAGGTAGATGGCCTTTCTCCTTCTCTTTCCGCTTGACTGAACGTGTTCATCTGCTACTGGTGTTTTCTCTGGTGAGTCTGATGACTCCATCTATATGCTCTGTAACTTGTGCTTAACTCCTGAATAGTCTTAGAGTAAAGCATCAGCCTCAAAGACTTGGTAGTTTTGCATGAAAATATGTGAAATTCAGTAAATTGAGGACATTAATCAGGGTTAATTAGATTAGCTATTTACAGTATATTTCAAAGTGTTTTTCAGGTCAAGAATACTCAAGACAAAGAGAACACAGATCTTAGGTGAGTGGAGCACCGCATCCTTAGCAAGAAAAACAACTTAATGCCATCTTCTGAAGATATATGCCATGCATGAGGTATTCAGTGGCTGGCAAAAGAATGTCCTGAGCCATGAGAGGTCACATTGATACTTGGTTCCCTTGCCTGACCCACATTCTATTTTCTTTACTTTTTAAAATTTTAATTTATTGATTTTAGAGAGAGAGAGAGAGAGAAGAAGGGAGAAGGAGAAAGAGAGAAACATTGATCTGTTGTTCCACTTATTCATGCATTTATGTTGATTCTTGTATATGCCCTAATCAGGCACCATACCCATAACCTTGGCATAAAGGGATGGTGCTCTAACAAATTGAGCTACCTGGCCATGGTCTGACTTTACATTTTCTATTCAATGTGGGTAGATTTGGGATACCCAACTCCTAATTAATTTTCTTACTGACTTCATTTCTTAGGGTCAGTGTCCCTGACTCCATGTTTAGTATCTCTCTAAACAGTGTGAAGGATGTTTACTTGAATAGTTCAGAGCCAAGCTTAAAGACAAGGTAGAAAAAAACACTCAGGCAGAGCAGCAAAAAGAAAAAAAAGAGAAATGAGGTGCACTTAAAACACAATTTGAACAACATGAAGCATGACAACATCAGCATTACAGAAATACCAGAAGGAGAAGAGAGTGAGCAAGGGATCAAGAACATATTTGAAGAAATAATGACCAAAATCTTCCCTAATCCATTAAAGGGAAAATACACACATGTCCAAGAAGCTCAGAGAGTCCCCAATAAGTTATACCCAAAGACTCCTGCACTAAGACACATCATAATTAAAATGACAAGGCTTAATGACAAAGAAAGAACACTGGAAGCCACAAGAGAAAAGCAGATAGTTACATACAAGGGAGGATACTTAGTTTTCAAGTTCACATAGAGTGTTTTCCAGGATAGATTACATGTTAGGACATAAAAGAAGTCTCAATAAATTTAGGAAGTCTGAAATCATATCAAGCAGTTTCTCTGACCAAAATGCTATGAAACTAGAAATCAATCACAAGAAGAACACTGAAAAACATGCAAGGACATGGAGACTAAATAACATGTTATTAAGCAATAAATGTGTCAACAGCAAGATCAGGGAAGAAATCAAAAGATACCCTGAGACAGATGAAAATAGAAACACAACGATCCAAAAACTGTTGGACACTGGGAAAGTAATCCCAGAGGAAAATTCATAGAATTACAGGCCTATTTCAAAAAATAAGGAACTCAAATAAACAATCCAACTTTACACTTAAAGGATCTTGAAAAAAGAACAACAAAGCCCAAAGTGAGAAGAAGGAAGGAAATAATAAAGATCAGAGCAGAAAAAAATGAAATAAAGTCTAAAAAATGATACAAAATGAATCCAAAAGCTGGTTCTTTGAAAAGATAAATAAGATTGACAAACATTTAACCAGAAAGGTAATTACTTTGGAAGATAGTGTCTCTCTCTTCCTGCCTCTGTGGGAAAATTTGATCTTGATTTAGTTAGGAGACCTTACTCTAAGCTGTAAAAGTGCCTCCTGGTACATAGACAAGAGAGTGGATAAAGCCAATTAACAAACACAGATGACCGATGTTTCCCTCACTCCTCCTAATTTACTGCCTTAAAATTTCCTCTAAAATACTTTTTCTTTTACATTTGGAGTAGTGGGTCAAAGACTCTTTTCAACAATAATAGGCAACCAATAGGCAACCATTAGGGGGTTTACATCACTCTACTCTGGGCCATTGTTTTTGGAAGTAGCAGAGTTTAGTTATATTCTCTTTTAGAGGAAGGAAAATGGGAGGGCTGGTAACTTTTACAGACCCAGATTAGGTGAGTTGTTCTTGGTGTTCTGAGCTCTAAAAGCAATAGGTCTCTGTAGGGTCTCTTCAGATCTGTGCGTTGGTTGAGAAGAGACAGCAACATCCATAATCTAAGATCTCAGAATTATGAATTTCCTGAGATAGAAACAAAATACAGTAAGAAGGCTGTTAGTGTAATGGGATGCAGAGCTAGGAGTCCCCAAAGTCTCCACAGCCCATAGTCAAGGAATGGGGGAAGGAGATGATACAGTGCTTAAGATACTCTGCACAACAGAAGACAAGATAATAGTTGTGCTACCTCCCCAGGAAAAGGGATTATGTGACTTTCAGAATGTATAGGGACTCCTATCATAGCTGGGAGCTTATATAGTGCTTGCACAAGAGGCAGGGAGATGGAGGCTCCTGTGTCATGAGGTACTCTTGCCCTGACTGAAGATGGCAGCCGAAGGAAGGTAAGAAGATATGAGGCAACTGGCAAAAGTAATCCATTGTGGGAGGGGTCAGATAATAGGACATGCAGGAAGTGCCAGGTCAACATTTAAAATAAAGGAGGTCAGAATGAGAAGGGGTTTTGGTTTTGGTCCACCATGAGCACTGGGAGAGTAGAGTCAGCAGCAGTCTGAAAGCATGTAAGGAGAGAACTGATGGAGCCTGAAGAAGATCTGGCAAAGATGATGGAGCTGGAATAGTGACAACCTGCTGAACCAAGCATGGATTAGGGGGAGATGCCTGGAATGCTGACTTCCACTTCTCTGGAGGATGTCCATAGAAGTCACTCTCTTGGGACATGTCTTTTCCAGGACTTCACCATGATCCAGTGCAACATGGCACAGGTTTTTGTTTTGTTTTGTTTTTTTGGACTACTACATGAAAGCTGAGGACAATGTACCCCAGATCCTGAAGAAGAGAGCTGCTGCAAGAAGATGGCAACTTTGATACCCACAAGTGTACTTTCCAGAGGAGATGGAGATCTGTTTGTACAGCTGGCTTGAGAGCAGATAAAAATATGGGGCACTATGGAGCTTGGTTTGGCTTGTACACTAGTAGGGAGCAAGGGAAGTTCTGGGTCTTGTGGGAGTACAGGACTCTGTGCAAAAGTGCTCTCAGCTGCCCCGAGGTTTCACCCATGTAAATAAAAAACTTGTTTCCTCAACACCAATTGTTGGGTCATGCAGCAAAGTGCCATATGCACAGGCCCCCCTCTGCTTGGTTACATAAGTAACTAGTGGAAAGAAGGAAGGGCTAACAAAAGTTGGGGTGGGTGCAGTAGCTGGGTGGTGGAAAGAATCCCATTTAATGTAAAGGAACTGAAGGCCAGAGGACCAATATAATTACAGAGGAAATATTCTGGGGCCAGTGCCTGTACTGAGGATTAAAGAACCTAAAAAATATTTAAGAATGTAAAAACTAGCAGCACTTTGGGGGAGAAAAGGTTGTAGTGGATACTGGCCGGCAGTATCCATCTCTGTTGCGGATGCTTGTCGAAACACAAGAAAAACATACACAGAGACAACCAAGGCCTGTGGGGGAATAGAGACAGCATGGCCACTCTTTCTAGTGGAGAGCTTCCCATTTCCATTCCCAAGCAGATTTTTATTAAGAATGCAAACTCAGTTTGTGGATTCACAGTCTGGCAGAAAGGATCAAAGGGAATAGGTGACTTACAAAGGTGCTGGCAGAACTCCCGCTGTGATTCTGGGCAGAGATTAGAGTTTTATCATATGAAAGGGCTACAGGTTCCAAAGGTTTCCTGTCTGTGCCTTTAAATTCTAAGTTAATAACATCCTCCAGCAAACAGATCTTACAGGATCTTGCATATTCTATGTCCCAGGCCTGATTACCCCAGGGGTCCACCATCTCTGGTCTGGGCTTCACACCTTAGCTATATCCGCAGGCCTGAGTTGGGCAGGAGTGACAAAGGCAGCCAGGAGACTTGGATTTCTCACATCTAAGAACAAAGACTCAGGCTTTGACAAAGCCAAGGGGGCAAGGATTGATGTCAATCACCCCTTCATTTCCACAGCCCCGTGAGTCTCTTCCCTGAGGCGTCCATGTGATCATGCCTGTCTTAGGCGATTCCCTTCATGGGAAATCTTACCCGTCATTGGCTAACTGATCAAGCTTTGGAGGTCAGGCACAGAACAGGCAGCGTTCATACCAGGGGAATAAGTTTTGTCTCCTTAGTGGCTCCTGGTCTGGAGGTCTTTCACTCAGCCTAAGTCACAGGGGATTACAGCTTCCTGAAACTAGGCAGGGCAGTCCCCAACAAAAGGTAGGGACTTTGCTTACAGAATAAAATTACTTGGGATAAACCAAGATAGGGTCTTCTAAGGAATGCATCCAGGATGATTGTCTTCTGTCAACACTTGGAATTTACTTATGCAGTGAAAATGCAACAATCCAATGCTTGAATGTGGAAACCTGTATTATTGGATTTAGCAAGTTATGAGAAAACCTTTTAACTAGTTGTTAATCATTTTGTTGGGGCAAGGGCCTGACAAAAAAGGGGGTTCTGAACTATGTTTGTTCTTAAGCATTTTCCTGCTTTTAATTAACATGAATGCTATGAATGTACAGGTAATTGGACCTACTGTTAAGATACATTGTTTGTGATTTTTGTTGGTGGATTCCTTAGTATTTAACCGTGTGGCTCAGAACTGCTTATTAACTTAAAGTTTGTCAAGGTTGTGATAGTGAAATAATGTCACTTCTCACAAGAAGAAAAAAAATTACTCTTCTGATCCAAGCATCATTGGAGCCATGGGTACTATAAAACTACCTGCCATTCTGGCCAGTGAAAAATCATCAAAAGTCACTGGTATTTGGAGACTTACTGTGGACTATTGAGGCTTATAAAGAAGGAACTGTTGTTCTTGTAATGCAGCATTTCATTACAGTGAATGACCAAATCACTGTCACCAGTGATATCTTATATGTAACCTTGGGCATTGCTAATGTCCTCTTTTCTACACTCCTTAATGAAAAAAAAATTCCCCAAATCAGTTTATCTTCACTTAACAAGTAACAGTATGTTTTTACTCTCCCAAGCTCTACTGGAAAGTGTCCTCAGGAATTTGATAAACTCAAGTACAATGTGGATTTCTGGATGAGGTGTAAATGGCTAGGATAGTAATGATATTTTGGATATTGGTTCCTACTGCAAAATCTCTTCTCATTACATTACATGGTATCCTAACCCAAGTGACTAAATATAAATAAGACCTTCAATAAGAATAGGCTCTAAGGCTCTGCATACAGTTGACCTTAGGAGCTAACTGTACTGCTGCCCTTAGAAACATTTCATGGCATATTAAGTATAATTCATTGGCATTTCTGTCTCCCACTGTAAAGAAGGAAGCCTATCAATTTTTTGACCTCTTTGGACACTGGAAGAGATGTGTTCTATACTAATTTTAGTAAAACCATTATCCCAAGACACAAGATTAGTGGCCAGAGTCAACCAGCAGGCCATAATCTTGAAACGTATCTGGGTAGTAGTAGGACAACTTTACATCCCTGATTCTAGATTCATGTTGTAGCTGTAATGATCCTCAGCAAAAGCAATCAATGTCAAAACAAAACAAACAAAAAACCTTTACTGGTATTCAGTAGCTTCTTGGCTCTTGTTCTTGAAAACTTTATTTTGAGGTGTACTGACAGATGCTAGCCTGTGACTAGGCGTTACTGAAGGCAACTCTTTCTCATACTTTGTGACTTTTCCTGTAAGCCATCTTCACTGAATCATAAACTCATAAGAAAAGTTAAACATAAGAATAATTTATTTAAAAATGGACAAATATAACTAATCAAGAGCTGGGCTTGGTTTCTTAGTCTTAGTTAACATCATAAATAGGCAACTCAGTACTCATTTCTCACAAGATCAACCACCTATATTTTTACCCAAACTGTGAGCTCAGTAAGGGCCTTGTCAACAATATTTTCCACCTTTAAAAAAAGGCATGAAATCACTGATTAAAACAAACAAACAAACAGCAATACAAATACCCTCCTCCAAGGTGGGTAGGCCCTATGGAATGCCTTAACTACCTGCCAAAAATTATGAGAATAAGTTGTTGATAATCCACAGCATTCGTGGTTCTATACTATGGACCGCATTTTAGTTCTCCTAATCAAGGAGCATCATTTCTGGCACATACTGAAATAAACATGTACATAGGTACAAAGCTACATGACAGAGTCTCTCCTGGGCTAGAGTCTACAAGGCTCCCCTGAACTTTTCAACTAGATCTCCATTTTTGGACTACACATTTGCCTTTGCATTGTCCAATTTTACCAAGAATCCTGTTAAGTTTTTTTAGCTTACCCATTGAACACTTGATGTATTCAGGAGCCGAGTGAATGTTTGTTGTTACTTATAATCTTGACCTGCAAGTCCCAGTACTTTTGTTTTAACATGGTTCTTTTCAACTTTGAAACTACAAATGTGTTTCTATACATTTTAACTACAGATGTATAGATAACTACAGATGTGTAGACTCACAAGATTAACTGTTGTATCATAACATTATTACATGTCAATAGTGTAGTTATAACCTTTATTTATTAAAAACATATATTTAGTCAATTTACCATATCTTAATTTAATCTTTGTACATATTCTGTTTTTAGGTCCTTAAATGAATGCCATGTTGCAACAAAAAGGAAGTGATATAATTAATCAGTCATTAAATGTTTACTTCTACATTTCAATTTTTTTCCATATGTAATCACTCTGGATAACTGGTCAGGTTCTTTATCCTCTCCCATCTCCTAGCACCAGAAAGGCCCAGTTTGCTTGGGGGAAGCAGCAGAAGGGGCTAGCAAATGTCACCATGGCCTACCCTCAGCAAGAATCCTATTAGTCAGTTTAGCCAAAATCCCCCCTTAGTCCTGATATTTATTTTTAGTCACTTTCTATCCACTGACCTGCACCCCGCCACTTAACTATAAGTGCCCCCTAACCAGTACTGTATTTGGAGTTGAGTCCATTTCCTCTCCCCAACTTCAAGACCTCTTGCTATGTTTCTACGCCTATTGCAATGGCTCCCATTGAAAACATTTTCCTTACCGTGTTTTAACAAGTACAACAGAACCACTATGATTGACAGGGATGCCCTATGAGAAAAGTTTTGACACTCAGAATTCTCTATTTGCCACCTATTCTAGCCTCTCCATTAACTATACTTGCAAGGCTAGCTGGGCTGGCTGCCTGCTGTTCTTTAAAAATTGTACACTGTACTTCCAGCCAAGATGGAGACATAGATAGACACACTGTGCCTCCTCGCACAACCAAAATAAGGTCAGCTACAATTTAGAAACAAAATAACAACCAGATCTGACAGAAAATTGAACTGTATGGACGTCATACAACCAAGGAGTTAAAATATGTACATTCATCCAGACCGATAGGAAGGGCAGAGTTGGGCAGCCAGGCAGAGTGGGGTCACGGCTCAAAAAGTGGTGGCACCGGGCACATAAGGCATCCCAGGCCGAAGACTGCAGTGGGCGGACTCTGGGGGCACAGGCTGCTGGCAGACCCAGCAAGGTGGTGACTGTGAAGTAAGGCACTGTGCACAAGGTGCCTGGCTGTCCTGGGGATCCCACATTCGTGCACAGATAAACCAGGTGAAATTGGGGAGTGAGACAGACTGCGCAACCCAGGGTCCCAGCGCTGGGAAATAGAACCTCGGGACACTGATTGAAAACACCTGTGGGGGTTGAGGCAAAGGGAGAGACTACCAGCCTCACAGGAGAGTGCACTGGAGAGACCCATGGGATCCTAGAATGTGCACAAACCCAGCCACATGGGAATTAGCACCAGAAAGGCCCAGTTTGCTTGGGGGAAGCAGCAGAAGGGACTGAAATCCCACGGAGAAAGGAGCAAGCACCATTATTCCCTCTCGGACCTCACCCCCTCATACAATGTCACAACACAGCGAATGGGCTGCCCTGTCTTGGTGAACACCTAAGGCTCCACCCCTCATATGTAACAGGTGGGACCAGATGCCCCCCCCCCCCAAAAAAAAAAATGGCCCAAATGGAAAATCAGATCAAAGCTCCACAGCAAATACAGCTAAGCAACCAAGAGATAGCCAACCTATCGGATGCACAGTTCAAAGCACTGGTGATCAGGATGCTCATAGAATTGGTTGAATTTGGTTGCAAATTAGATGAAAAAATGAAGGCTACGAGAAGTGAAGTGAAGAAAAATGCACAGGGAACCAGTAGTGATGGGAAGGAAACTGGGACTCAAATCAATAGAGTAGACCAGAAGGAAAAAAGAAACAACCAAACAGGAAAGAATGGAGAAATAATAATTAAAAAAAAAAAAAAAAAGAGGAGAAGCTTAGGAACATCCAAGACAGCTTTAAGTGTTCCAACATCCAAATTATAGGGGTACCAGAAGGGGAAGAGGAAGAGCAACAAGTAGAAAAGTTATTTGAACAAATAATAAAGGAGAACTTCCCCAAGCTGGCAAAGGAAATAGAATTCCAGGAAGTCCAGGAATCTCAGAGAGTCCCAAAGAAGCTGGACCCAAAGAGGAACACATGAAGGCACATCATAATTACATTAGCCAAGGTAAAAATGAAGGAGAGAATCCTAAAAGTAGCCAGATATAGTAGCTTATAAAGGAGTTCCCATCAGACTATCAGCTGATTTCTCAAAAGAGACCTTACAGGCAAAGAGGGCTGTAAAGAAGTATTCCAAGTCATGAAAGCAAGGACCTACATCCAAGATTGCTGTATCCAGCAAAGCTTTCATTTAGAATGGAAGGACAGATAAAGTGCTTCCCAGATAAGGTCAAGTTCAAGGAGTTCATCATCACCAAGCCCTTTTTTTATGAAATGTTAAAGGAACTTATCTAAGAAAAAGAAGATAAAAAAACATGTATAGTAAAATGACAGCAAACTCACAATTATTAGCAACCACATCTAAAACAAAAACAAAAACATACTAAGCAATCAACTAGAACATGAATAGAACCACAGGAATGGAGATCACATGGAGGGTTAGCAACAAAGGAGTGGGAGGAGGAGAGAGGGGGAAAAGGTATAGAGAATAAATAGCATAGATGGTAGGTAGAAAATAGACAGGGAGGGCAAGAATAGTATGGGAAATGTAGAAGCTAAAGAACTTATGACACATGAACTAAAGGGGAGGGAATGTGGGTGGGAGAGGGTGTGCAGGGTGGAGGGGAGTGAAGTAGGGGAAATGGGACAACTGTGATAGCATAATCAATAAAATATATTAAAAATAAAAATAAAAATTGTACACTGTTATATCTGCATTACCTTGATGGTTGCAATGTGTCCAGGAGCCATGCATGGGGCAGTAAGCCAGGAGAGTTTGAGGAGGAAGATTTTGGCCATCTTCAATACTTTTAAAATTGGTGTTTGCTTTTTGCAATGGTGTATAGATCGACATTTTATGACCTTCGTGAGTTATATGGATAGTGTGTGCTGCCTAGATTGTGGACCACTGGAGAAGCATCTCTGGATAGTGACTTTTCCTCTCAAGTTTGTATGACTACCTTCTTCTATGCCCAGAAGTTGCTTTTAATAACAAAAGGGTGATATCAGAGTCTCTGATGAATTTTTTTAAAACAGTGAATATACAGTCTAACCTGTAACTGAAGAGGGATGACAGGTCTCAGTTAGTTAGGTCTGTATACCCCTGACCCCAGAAATGTGTGAAGTGTGTAAATTTTTTATTTCAGATATGGATGAAAAGGCCAAAATGGTATTTCCCAATTGTTTCAAACAATGGCTTGCTTTCTGTCCCAGCTGCAGGAGACTTCCCAGGTAATTATGCAAGAATCACTGTGACCCAGAATCCATGAGAGTTAATGGAAAGATGCATACTTAATGAGCCACCAAGGGCTGAGGGATAGACTGAGCAGAGACAAATTCAGATGGCTCTGAGGCTCATTATCCTCCTCCCCCCACTCCCACTCTCTTTTGATAGCTTAGCAAGCAGCTAGCATAGCAGTTTTGAATTAGCTCAATAGTGAAAGAGTCTGATACCAGAAGCTAAGCTCAAAGGCTCTCCAGCTGTGCTGTACCCCAGCATGGCTCTCTACTCAATGCCAAGAGGGTGGAGGAGTCATTCACTCTGCAGCATCTCTGCTGAGTTTGCCCAAGAAACCTTTTATTTTACAATTGCACCTATAGTGCCGTGGTGTGTGTCCCTGCATGACAAATGCAAAAAGAATATAAATATCATCTGTACCCATTGTTTAAATGCTAATGGTGGGGAGTAGGAGATATATTAAAGGCCCAAGAGGAGCCATAAGATTTGTAAACATTATTTCATGTAGATGTGGATAATTTAAAACCTATGAATATGTAATGCATAACTTAAAAGGCTTCAACCATAAGATGTAAATGCATTATAATAGGCCTTACCTCAAAAGACAGAGGGAAATATTACAAGACCTTCCTTTAGTGCATGTAGATAACTCTGCCTTAATATCATTTGATTATAACTGTAAAATCCAGATATGAATTGCAATGAATCACAATGCACAGAGTTTCACCTCAATGAACACTGTTTCAGCTGAAAGTGATATTACACACTGGAAAGGAAAACACATGAGTTTTCTTTCCAGTGAGATTTCCATAAAGATGGCATACCAACTACAGATCATCCAAGCTCACACCAGCTACAAATCTCACTTCATATGCTTATTGTGAGTTCATCAATGAAGGTGGTGTTTCCACATGACATTAAGTTGAACACTTGTGACTTCAGTGTGATTCTGTGAGTTATAAAACAGTTTTACTTACTTTTATTTTATTTTTTTTGGAGATCAGGAATCCTGGTTAATAAAGAATGAGTTTTGTTGATTCTGTACTTTTGCATGTTTTGATATGTTTGAAAACATGAACTATAAGGGGGTAGTTGTAGAGGAATTCTGCATCAGTAGTACAAGCAGAGGGAGGTAGTGGAAGTGAAAGATAGAATGTGGGAAGAAAAAGGGTGTCATGGAAGTTACTACCAGAATAGCCTCTATACACTTAGACACTTTAAAAGGACTGAAATGATAATGCTCCTCCCAACTGGACTTATTAAAAATACATTGGGAGAAAAATGATTACTTCTAATATGGAAAATTAGAAATAGTTACAGATAATGCAATTCATAAATCTTCAGGGAGAAACAGAATAAAGATAGCTAGAGATTTATTTTAGAGAAAAAAATATAGCACTTCTTCAAGCATATGAAAATTGCTAAAACTTTTAGTGGTATAACTTTGAACATGATCAATGGCAGGGCTTAGAGGACCAATGGTCATTGTCCTTTAATAGCAACAGAATTGAACCTAAGGCAAAGCACAGGTTTGAATATAATGATGGGCTTTGACTGTCAATTGTAGAAGATTGAGCCAACTCTTTCTATCAGAATATCAGCCCTGGTTGGTGTGGCTCAGTGGATTGAATGCTGGCCTGTGACCTGAAACTTTGCCAGTTCAATTCCCAGTCAGGGTCCATGCTTGGGTTGCAGGCCAGGTCCCCATTTGGGAACCTGTGAGAGGCAACTGATCGATGTATCTCTGGCACATTGATGTTTCTCTCCTCCCTCCCTCCCTTGTCTCTAAAAACAAATAAATAAAATCTTTAAAAAGATTAACATTGGCTTTAAAAAAGTGTTCTTTATTAGAATATCATGAAATTCCTTCTACTTTATGAGGCACTTAATATTCTGGTTTAATTTTCATGAATGTTATACAAGTACATGTTCTGTAAATTATAGTTAAAACCTGGATAGATAACCAAGGTCCCCACAAATGAAGCACTTACACATTTTTGTCATATAACTTGGGAACACTTTCCAATTATAAGGAAAGGATCCCAGTAAAATAAAAATATCACATAAAAATGGGAACTTCTTTGGGAATTATTGAAGCATGTCCATTGATTATGTTACTGCAGAACAGCATTCTATTTTTATAAACTATTTCTGAAGTCTTTTTACTTTTGGGGGAGTGGATTAGACCTAAATTTTTATAAAATTAAATTAATATGTTTTGGTATACAATTCTATGAATATGGATAAATGCATACAGTTGTGTATTACCAACACAATAAAAAAATACCATCACCCCCCAAAGAAGTTCCTCATTCTGACTCTTTGTAAATATATCTTTTCCCAATTTCCCAACAAATTCTACATTTATATCTATATCTTATCTATATCTGTGTGTGTGTGTATATAATTCAGTGGCATTAATTATATTTACAATATTATGCAACTATCACCACTATCTATTTCCAAGACTTTTTCATCACTCCAAATAGAAACTCTGTAACAGTTCAGTAATTACTCCCTATTTTCCTCTCTTGTCAGCTCCTGGCAACCTCTAATTTCATCCTGTCTCTAAGAATTTGCTTATTCTAGACAGTTCCTATAGGCACACTTATATTTGTCTTCTTGTGTATGGCCTATTTCACTTAATAGAATTTCCAAAGTTGATTCATGTAATAGCTTGTATCTGAACTTTATTCCTTTTTTATGACTGAATAATATTACATTGTGTATATACCCACTGCATTTTGTTTGTCCATTTATCTGTTGATGAACCATTTGGTAATTTCCATCTTTTGACTATTATAAATAATACTGGAATGAATACTGGTATACAAATATCTGTATGAGTCCCAATTTCAATTTGTTGGGAAATATACCTAAGGATGAAATTGCTAGATTATAGGGTCCTTCCATGTTTATCTTTTTGAAAAATAAGCATACTGTTTTCCACACTATACCATTCAACATTCTCACTAGCAATATACAAGGATTCAGTTTCTCTACATTTTCACCAAAACTTGTTTTCCTTTTCTTTCTTTTTCTTTTCTTTTCTTCTTTCTTTCCTTTCTTCTTTCCTTCCTTCCTTCCTCCCTTCTTTCTTTCTTTCTTTCTTTCTTTCTTTCTTTCTTTCTTTCTTTCTTTCTTTCTTTCTTTCCTCTTTCTCTCTCTTATAAACTGATATATCATTGTGGTTTGACTTGAATTTACTTAATAACTGATGATGCTGAGCATTTATTTTTCATGTGTTTATTGACTATTTACATAGTTATTTGGTTCTATGGAATTTTATCATATGTTTAGATTTGTGTGACTACCATAATGCTCAAGATACAGAAAAATTCTATCACAAGGATCTGTCATCTATCCTTTTTATAATCACAGCCACATTATTCGATCTTCCTATTTACCTGCTCTCTAATGTTTATCAAGCAGTAATCTGTTTTTCATTTCTATAAATTGTCATTGAAGAAATGTTACATAAGTGGAATCATACAGTGTGTGACTTTTGGAGTTTGCCTTTTATCACCTGGCATAATTCCATTGAGTTCCATCCAAGTTGTTGCATTTATTGTTTTTTTTTTCTTTTTATTACTGAGTAGTATTCTCTGTGGAGATATACCAGAGTTTAACTCTTTATTCATTGAAGGTTATTTGGGTTGTTTACAATTTGAACTATTACAGATAAAATCACTATGAATATTCCTGTACAAGGTTTTGTATAAATATAAGTTTTCATTTTTCTGGGATAATTACTCAAGAGAGCAAATGCTGAGTTGTATGGTAAGCACAAGTTTAGTTTGGTAAGACACTTCCATACTACTTTCCAGAGAGGTGGTAACATTTTACTTCCCTGCCAACAATGTAGGAGTGATCCATTTCTCTGACAGTTTCAGATCTCTCTTCCGCTGTCGCCAGATAACACTGAATGTCTTCAGAGCAGGTCCAGGAAAGAAATGAATAAAAAACAAAACAAAACCTCAACAGCAAAATCAACCCCCCTAGGGATTCTTCCAGCTTTCTCCATCTAAATTTTTTTTTTCCCCAGGCCCATTCCTTTAAAAATAATATTTCTCTGAAAGATTTTCCTATTAATACCCTCTGTACAGTTCAGGGATCAGCTTGCTCTTAGATCAAACCTGAGAGATAAAGGAGGGGGGAAAAAACAACTACTAACTCACCACAAGGCTGGACTTCCTCAAGTTTTGACACCCCTCCTCAATCTGTCTGTTTTGTTTATTTTTGAGTCTTTTCTGTCACTTGTGTTGTATCCGGTCCAAGTTTTAGTAGTTGACATTGAAAGATGTAAGCTATGGTAAGCCTACTTCATCTTGGTCATTAGCAGACCATCACATACCACTTCATGAATCTTCAAACTGTCAGTACATTTTCAAATGTATTACTGTTCCAGCATTTTTTTTCAGATCTCTTAGATGTCTTTCTTTTTGGTCAGCTGGGAAAGATATCTGTAAGTGTTCTAACAGGAACTACGACTGAGTGATAAATGCCATCTAGCTAATGATCTAACAGATGAGAATACAGCTTCCGACAGTGGAAATGATGAATGATGTGAAATGCAGTATATGCTTCAAACCCAGAGCGTGTTTGGAATTCTCCAAAGATGTCCCCTGATTACAGTACTGAGGAGCTCTACATTCCTCAATGGGAAATGCTTAAGTAAAAGGTTTGCAGAGTAAATACTTTTATGTAAAAAAGAGTGGAAAATCCCATTTCCATTTTTGTTTCCTCTGATGTTCTTCCATTTAGCTTATTTTGAGGTGGAAAAAATTACTGTTATTTCAAAGGCATGAGCTTAATTCATGATATATTAGGGTGTTTAAATTCCTCCTGGGATTCTGGTCTTTTCCTAGAAGAGAAAATTAACCTCTGAAACTAGTCATTTATGCAGTTTCACCTAGTAGTTTGTCTTAACAATTGATTTATCTCATTTGCTTTTCTGCCTAATCACTTAAGGCTTGAGCTGTGATTAGTAAGGATGTAGAAAAAGAGGTGACCCTCACTGGGACATATCAGCAATAAGGAAACCTAAGGATTGCATTCTATCATTCAATATTTAGTAAGCATGGTAACTTTTTAAATAAGAATTCTAGGATATTTTTCTCTCCTGGTGTGCTGAGAACTGCACAGGACTTCAGTTCTGAAGGATTAACTTTGCAATGAGGTCTATGCATTTGATAATTATGTTACTTTTGATAGTTTATTATTATGAGCCTTAGGTTTCTCATATCAAGGTGTAGTTAGCAATATCAATAACAAAGGATTTTATTCTGAGTTATAAATATATATATAACCTAAATAAAGAGGTACACTAGGTAAGCACAAATTATCAGAAATTGAGTTTATTTGGGAATAGCTGAAGAATTGCAATTCTGGAAATGCATGCTATAACAAACCACAAGTCAGTCTGTTGAGGATTTAAGATGAGATTTATTTATGGACAAGGAGAGCAAAGAGAGGGAAGTCCAGCTAGAGTCTAAGCAGTAATTTCATTGGCTCGAGTATTGAAAGATAGGGAGAGATTCTTGGTGGATGTTCAGTGGTCAGGAGATAATTCCCAGTCTTCTGTAAATCAGGCATTTAGGAGAAATCCATCTCTCAGTTCATAATTTCTGTTCTTCTGAGGGCACATGTATGACAGTCTCCATCTAATATCCTTCAGTTCCATTTTAGATTGACATTCTTTCATTCCATACAGACCTGGTACGAACAACGCCCCCTTTTTATTACAAAATCTTTTATTAGAAAATCATAAGCATGTAATTCTATAACATAACACTATCACACTCAAGCACACCATATGACATTTTAGGTGAAATGTTCAAATTAAAACTATAAATTCTTATACCTATATTATTACCCTACCAACCACATTCAAGCAGGCTTTACTTCTGCTGGACTACACACACGCACGCACACGCAGTATGCATGTATTATTGCATATGTGTATATACATGCATACATACATACAAATGTGCATATATACATTTGTGGTATATGATGTACATGTATGTATATACAATGCATTGTATATGATATATTACATATAAATGTTCAGTTTAACCTTTAAACACATGTGAGTGATTTGCAATATTTTAAACCACATAAAAACAAATAAATATTATTTTTCTGTAAATAATTTATGCCCAAATAGCATTCCTCACCCTCAGTGGGGAAAGGAGGCTTAGAAATATTAGTAACTTTCCAGGCATAGGTATAAGAATATTGGTATTTTATACTGTATTTCCACTAGTAATATCTCTAGGTGATTGCAGAAACAGAGGATTCTCTTTGTTTCAGTTCATAATTATATATTGCAGGCTTTCTTTGAGGTTCTGAGTCTTTGTACTCACTATTCTAGAATCTACATATGAATTGCTGTGTACTGTCAATTTTACTACAATCAAATACATTTCAAAGCCAAACATCATGATGTTTAAAAAGGGACAGAGAACAATTATATTTGACAAACAATTTTTACATGACCTGAAAATGTCTTAGGACTAAACATTATCCTTTTATACTCTGATTTGCTTGGAAGTGTTTGTTTAGTTGAAACTTGTGGAATCATTTCTCTTTGTGAGTTGATTGAAAAAGTTAGAAAAGTCTCAGTAAAGATTCTAAATTTTGCCTCTTTGTTCACTTGAATGAGAGCTTCAAATAGAGGAATCACCAAGTTCGTACTGAACATATTGGGAGTTGCTACAACTCACACTGTAATCATTTATGCAATTTTCATGAATAACCCAAGAGATGGTAAAACTACTGTTTGTGAAAGAGCACAGAGTCATTGCTCAAAGCACTTGACATAACTATAAGAAAACATCTCATGTTGGAAATAGAATGCAGTTATCTTTTTGTTATGTTTAGTATAATACAGATGTATTCATGTTTTTCTCACAGTTTAAAACTAGGTATGTGGAAATTTTTTGTGTCATTTAGTGGGCAAATAGATAATTCACAGTGAAATTAACTGTCTTAGAGTCTGACAACTTCCCGTATGTATGGACTTAATTGACTATATTTTTAAAAGTTGTATTTCAATTCTATGGATATATTCATTTTTCAATGAAAATTTTTAAACTGAAAAAAAATGTTAGGAGGTCAGTAAAATTTGAATTGTGCAATATTTCTCATCTGTCTCCCCAATTGCCCTACTTGGAAGTTCCCTTAATAGCCCACCAACCTGCCACTCCATCCTCATTTTTTGCAAAGAGAGTATTTTAGAATTTAGATCTTTAAAGTTTTTAAGAATGATTCAGAAGATGAATGTTATTCTGGCAGATTGGCTCTTAAAATACATAAAAGAAGCACTTTTTTCTGAAAAGAATTGGAGCAGTTTTGATGTTCTCTTCCTGAGAATAAATAACTTACGGAGACAGGGTCGCACCTTCAAAGACTGTGTTTCTTTAACAGAGGTCCCGTAACAGAACCACCTCCATTCTTTCAAGTGAAAGATTTTACCAGGTTTGAATTAATTCATAAGCACTCTAGGAGATTAGTAAAAAGGCCACCTCTCACCCCTGGAAGGGAAAAAGAACAACATCTCTCCCCTAAGCTTAGAGAAGATGAAGGACAGGTTCTTAAACCCCTAAGAAGAGTTCAATGTTCGATTTTATAAACCCAGCAGATAAAGGTCAGGTTATTGTCCTGGCACCACATGTACAGGCACACGTGCACGTGCACACACACACGCACACACCTATGTGTTCCTGTGAATGTTTTTTTTTGAGCCGCTTTCCTGTGAGAAGTCACCAAATGGGAGATGTCTTTGGCTAGTATTGTTATTTCCTTTTTGTGTGTGTCGTTGGCTAAATACTATAAATCTAAATCAGCAACAAAATTAGTGGTGACATAGCCTGTAGTTAAGAGTACAGGCATGAAGTCATCATACTCCTTTAATTCAAATCCTGTTTCTAAAATTAACTAGCTTTGTGACTTTGGCCATCTTACTTAAACTATTTTTGCCTTAGTTTTCTCTTTCACAAAAGAAGACATAATGATCACACAAAACTGATAAATTTTTTTAGAAGAAATCAGTGGCTCAACATGCAAAATACTGGTACATGTTTAGCTTTCAGTAGATTTTAGATGTTTTTTATCATGATCATCACTGTTTAAATAATAACCAACATAATCATCATTATTGTATTTTGAACTTGTTTTATTTTATTGCATCAATCTTTTAGCTGAATGGATTAGTTTTGCTCCTATATTTAATAGAGGAAAGTATATTTATTTGTACATTGTGTTTGGGAATTTAATAGTTCTCAAAAAGCTGAAAATACAAGTAAAATGATGCACCATAGTGAACAAATATATATACATTTAGATATACTACTTATTAAAATTTTATGTTCCAAAAATTACTCAAAATGCCATAAAAAGTGACATTTAAAAATTGAAATTTAAACATTTTGTAAGAGATTCTGAGATATTTTAAGCATCTCTTTTAGCTCTAGTAGTGCGGCTCATTGTGTAAAGTCTACTGTATACTGGAGGTAAAACGAAAATCTGCACCATTCAGTACACAGTGAAGTGAGGAATTGAAAGGGAACAAAAGAAAAATAGAAGCCCAGCTTTGTAACCTAACTCCACATTCATTCTAGTACTGTAAATAAAACTATCCCTTTTCTAAGAAAACAGTCATAGAGTTTTTATCTTAAGTACAGGGATATTATAGATCATATGGCTCTGCATCTTCTTCTCCAAGAAAAAATTTTAAAAAGTAGCTCTCCAACATACCTTGTAGTGTGAGGGGTTGCTGGTTGGGATGTAGAGGAGGATAGAATGAATCTAGAGGGGTAAAACTAAAAAATTCAATTTAAAAGTTAATTGGGGGATATACTTCAGAAAGCACTATAATCAGGATATAGTTCAGGGGTATTGTTTAGAGAGAGCTAATATTTTTATTTATAAATTTTACATATTATTTCTTCTTATTCTAAATATATACTTCCCTCTCTTTGCATGGATAAAACTACTGGTTTTCCACATCTCACTTAAGACAGCATTTCTGCCTCATTTCCTTATTTCCACCTTACTTTTCAATCATACTTCAAAACTGAGAAGCATCCATTTTTTTTCCTCCTATCATAAAAACAATAAAATAATTTAAAAAATATTTTTAATTTTTAAATTACAATTAATGTAAAAGCTTATACTAGCTTTAGGTGTACATACAACCCTGTGATTAGACATTTATATAACTTACAAAGTGATCACCCTGATACCATCTGACACCATATATGGTTATTACAGTACTATTGACTATATTCCCTATGCTGCACTTTACACACCCATGACAATTTTGTAACTATCAATTTGTAGTTCTTAATCCCCTTGTGCTTTTCACCTATTCCTCCACCCCCCTCCCCATCTGGCAACTGTCAAAATGTTCTCTGTATCTATGAGTCTGTTTCTGTTCTGTTTGTTTATTTTGTTTTTTGATTCTACATATAAGTGATATCATTTGGCATTTGTCTTTCTCTGTCTGACTTACTTCACTCAGTACAATAACCTCTAAGTCCATCCATGTTATTGCAGTTGGCAAAATTTTATTTTATTTTTATGATGGAAACATAGTCTATTACAGATATGTACCACTTCTTTAGCCATTCATTTTTTGGTAGACAATGAGGTTGCCAAATCTTGACTATTGTAAATAATGTTGCAATGAGCATATGGATGTATGTATTTTTTCATTTTAGTGATTTTGGTTTCTTGGGATAAATACATAAAAGAGAATTGATAGGTTCTTGTCTCTTGTAATAGACTTTGTTGTACAGTCTACTTTTTTCTGGTATACGTATGGTTACCTCAACTTTTTTGTTTGTTTCCATTTTCACAAAATATCTTTTTTCCTCCCTTTACTTTCAGTATGTGTATGTCTTTCCATCTGAAGATAGTATCTGTAGACAGCACACATAGGGTCTTGTTTTGTTGCCCATTCAGCCTCCATATGTCCTTTGATTAGAATATTTAATCCATGTGCATATAAAGTTTTTGTATTTATTACCATTTTATTATCATATTTTTTGTCTTTTTCTTCTTCTTAAAGAAGATCTGTTAGCTTTTCTTGTAATACTGGCTTAGTGATGGTGAATTCCTTGAGCTTTTTCTTGTCAGGGAAGCTCCTTATCTATCCTTTGATTCTAAATGTAGCTTTGCTGGGTAGAATAATCTTGGTCGTAAGTCTTTGCTTTTCATCACTTTGAATATTTTGTGCCAACCCCTTCTGGCCTGCAAAATTTCTGCTGAGGAGTTAACTGACAGCCTGTGAAAGCTCCCTTGTAGGTACCAAACTGCCTTTCTCCTGCTACTTTTAAGATTATCTCTTTGTCTTTTAAACTTTGGCATTTTAATTAGGATGTGTCTTGGTGTGGTCTTTTTTGGGTTCATCTTGTTTGGGATTCTCTGTACTTCCTGGACTTGTACATCTATTTCCTTCACCAAGTTAGGGAAGTTTTCAGTCATTATTTTTTTCAAATATTTTTCCAATTTCCTATTCTCTTTCTTCTCCTTCCGGCACCTCCATGATCCAAATGTTTGTACGCTTAAAGTTGTCCCCAGCTCTCCTTATTCTATCCTCATTTTCTTTTTTTAGTATTCATTTTTATTTTTACTGTTCTGATTTAGTCTATTTGTTTCTTTTGTTTTTTTCAAATTACTGATTTGACCCTGTTCTTTATCTACTCTATGGTTGATTCCTTGTAATGTATTTTTCATTCAATGTATTTTATTATTATTATTTTTATTTCTGACTTTTTTTTCTCTCTCCTTTTTGATGTCCCCTATTTTTTTTTTAAGTTCTCACTAAGTTTATGTACTCTTCCACTGAGTTCATTGATTATCCTTATAACCATTGTTTGAACTTTGCATCTGGTAGATTACTTGTCTGCATTTTTTTAGTTTATTTTCTGGAGATTTGATCCTTTCTTTCATTTGGGACATATTTCTTCATTTCCTAATTTTGGCAGTTTCCCTGTGTTTGTTCCTATGTATTAAGTAGAGCTGCTACATCTCCCAGTCTTGTTAGAGTGACCTTAGATAGTAGGTGTCTTATAAGGCCCAGTGGTGCAGCCTCTTTAATCATCCAAACTGGGAGCTCCAGGTACACCCTGTGTGGGCTGTCTGCACTGTCCTTTTATAGTTGAGCCTTGATTGCTGTTTGTACATCAATGAGAGGAACTGATCCCCTCCTACCCAGGCCCATTTGGGGCTCCCCAAAAGAAAGAGTCTATAATTTCCTTCAGAAATAGAAAATATAGTTAAAAGGTAGTATATTCACACAATATAACATAAACAACAATACAAATGAATAAACTTCTGATTTATGCAACAACATGGGTAATCTCAAATACATGATGATTTCAAATACATAAGAAATTCAGATAAAAAGTGCAAACTATGAATCTACTTGTCAATAGCTGAAAGGCAGTTACAATTTATGTATGGTGAGAGAGATTAGGGTAATTGCTCTTTAGGGGACTTAATTGGGAATTAGGGTGATGAAACTGATCATATAGGGGTATATATGTGAGTGTATTTGTGTAAAAAGTCCATCATTAAACTAGACATTAAAGATTAAGTACACTTACTGTATGTAATTCATTCCTCATTAGGAACAGGGGAGGGAAAGAAGGAAGAGGGAACAGAGAGAAAAAGAGGGAGGAAAAGAGAGGGAGGGATAAAGAATAAATAGATGTCTGATCCCAGCATAAGTAAAGTTTCTCCCTGCGTTTCTCATTTCTTCTTATTCCAACCTGCCTCTTTATTCCCTAGGACACTGACATTTCTTTAATTTTAGGTTTGTGAACTTGAGAATGAGTTTTCCTGATTATTCTGATTTATCTGATTAATCTTGTTATATCCTTCATTATTTTGAAAAGAAGTGGAATCTTATTTACATCTTTATTCTTTGTCAAAGATTGAAATACACACACACACACACACACACACACACACACACGTTATTTGTTATTTGCATTATGTAGGGTGAAATCTGCCAGAAACAAAAACGTTTGACATTGTAACACATTATTTCTGGCATTCATTGTGTATCCTACACTCTTAGCATATTACTGTAAGCGTAGATTTATTTTCAGGTAAATATACTCTCTGGATGTAAGTATTTTTTCATAACCTGGCATAAATATAGATACTGGTGCTTTCTATTCCTCAAGCAATCCTCCTCATTCAATTAAGCTATGTTGAAACCATCTTGCTTGTCCACATACTTTTCCATGGAAGGTGAAATTCAGATTTTTCATATAATAATTTTATCAGCTGCCAAATTTCACAAATTTACTTGCAGCCTTTAAAAAATCCAAGTTTCTCTACATCTTTTGTGTTCTGTGGCTTAGCAGTTTTCTCTCCACTTTTTTTTCTTTCAATGTTTATACATCATCAGGGGATGGATATGATTCGTATTCAAGCTGCATAGAACCAAAAAGAAATTTTCTAAACCCAAACTGGAAAGCATACTTAAATATTTGGGTACAGGATGGAATCTCAAACAAATACAGGAGGTGACTCTGTTAAGAAGAAAAGAGGCCCTAGAGACCCCTGGAGAATGCTGTCACCTCTATGGTGCTTATATTTAAACAGAAATTCATGTAACGTTTAAATTTTATGATTCCCTGTATTTCCTTAGAACCATTTCACAAGAGAGGGGTCTTGATTAGAGAGTACCATGAGATTACTAAATCTACCTCCGGTCATCACATTTTAAGACTATGCCTGATTTTTCGATAAGTTCTTTGATTGCGGATCTTTGCCCTGTTACATCTTGTTCAGAATAGTGTGGATATTCACCTGAAATAAAAACAATAAGAGAGAAAAATTATTTTCTTCTGTTAAGTAGCAAATTCTGTTGTTCTGCTCAGATGCCCTTGGGTCCATCCTTGACTCCATCCACTCCCATATCCCACCTGCCTCCCTGGTCTGATGTTCTTTTGCAGCCTCTACAGAAGTCTGACCTGTGTTTATCAGAGCTGCTCTGTTTGCACTGGCAGAGAGCCAGAAATGCCTGGAAGGGGACTTTCCTCTGGTGGGCCTTCAGCCAATGACTGATCTTATGCAGGCATGAGAACCTAGCTCCCATACCTCAAGTTACGACGATTCTGAAACTCCAGAGTTGTGCAGCAGCAGGCCGAAGGTACTCTTCTGGGACGCTGTCCACTGTTGCTTAGTTACCTTCTTCTTTTTGTCTGTCACGTGTTTCTCACTTCCCAATCCACTTCGCTTAGTGACCTCTCCTGGGATTATTTCCTTAGTATAGCACCAGCGAAAGAATCCTCTTCTTAAGATCTGCTTCTGACAAACTATGAGCACGTGACACACTTCCAGTCCATGTCCACTGTAAGCTCCTAGAGAGATTCGATTCTCATTAGCAAAAATTTGCAATATTTTTAAGACTTCATAAGTGTTTGCATTACTGATAGTATTTTACAGCGCTATCTCCCTAAAACCATGATTGGTACACACTAAGAATAGGTCTCTTGAGTGCCTTCTGACTATAATCAATGAATTTATGTTCTCTAGAAAAAAATCATTAGCTTGAATGTAACTCTTGTAATTTGCTTATTCTTTGATAGTGCAGTTATGCTTTCCATTCTGAGGGGCAAGAAACCTTATTTCTGAAATTTTAGAAAAAACACATGAATTGTTAACTTTCATGTACTTTTTGATATGATAATTTTTGATATGATAATAGTTGACTGCTAGTCAAAAAGGAAAAAATGACATTACAGTACTTGTTTATCATGTACCTTAGTAATATAAATACTGAGAGTTGGAGTTTGTCCACAAAAAGCAGCAGCTGAGGGCAGAGAAATCTGCAAACTGAGCTCACCTATAGCATCCACTGTGGCCGAAGAACTTGCCAGAGAGTGACTGAAACTGAGCGTCCCGCAGAGCCATCTACTGGGAGCCTCAGTATAAGAACCTCCCGAATCCGGAGCTGAAGCTCGTTCCTCTGTTTTGGTGTTACAGTATCCCTTCAGCTCCCTCTGTTGACAAAGCCTGACATCGTGCTACCAGGCACAGGAAAACCGTGAGTCCACTGTCCAGACTGCAAAGTGGAGTTAAAAAGGATGGATTTAGAACTGAGATAAAATAAAATGATGACATGCACAATTTTGACTGTCTTATATTTAAAACTAAGAATACATATTCAGTTTGGCTGTGATGATTAGCTTTATTTCAGAAATAATAGAGCAGCTTTCAAGGTGTTGGGTTTTGTTTTGTTTTGTTTTCAATACAAAAGCAAAGTCATTAAGTTATATACAAACAGAGAGGAATGTATTCACTTCTTTTTTCCTATTGTTTACTATTTATTTTTGTTGTTACTGAACAATATTTTTCAGTTTCTTTTGTCGTGTTTGTATATGAATGAGAAGAGTGAATGTGAAATAAATGTATATATTCAACTCAGGGCTTAATTTTTCTTTTAGAGTTCTTAATATTCATTCTGCCAGTCACATAAGAAGTGGTAACCTGTGGGGGACACACCTGTCATACTCTTTGGTTGTTTTAATGAAAGGAATATCTTTTTCTCTTTTTATCCTTGGTGAAGTCATAAAGGTAATGTGGTGTTATGTATCTAGCACATGGTAGCAACTTCTTTTTTACAGATGAAAAGGTTGCTAGCTCAGTGACAAGTCACAGAGCTTGTTTGTGACAGAATCCACACATACAAGAAACTAGGCTTCTGGGTATCTAGGCATGCAAACTCTTTCGGTGAAGTCAGAAGGTGGAGAGACAAAGTGTGGTATGTTAGCGAATGCCATACAAGTCATCCCGATATTTAGAAACTTGCAACGATAAGCATTTAGTTAGATCATGATTTTAGAGTTTGGCAATTTAGGTGAGGCTTAGCGAGGCAGTTTTGCTTTTGGCTGTGCTCTGTCACCCATCTGTGTTTTTCTCTGGCCTAGTGGCAGCTTTACTGATTTCAGCTGGGCTCCCTCATCTGTGGGCCTCAGCTTTGACAATTATGTTGACTTGGGACCATTATTCTGCCTACCACAGATGATTAGCAGTCTGACATTTCCTGTAAAATGTTGGCATTTTCCCACTCCCCATCCCTCACAATCAGGGCATGCTGCTTGTCTTGTTTAGCTTTCTGGGTGAAAAAAAAGCTTTGAATGATAGGAACAATATAGGCAGAACAGACTGGAGTTGGAAGAGGTAACAAGTTGTAGGTGCATGCCATGTCCCCTTGGCTTACTCCAGACGTTGCCTGCAAACAGAACAAGATCTAAAGTACATTTTGTGAGTTGGGCCTCAGGAGCAAGAAGCTTAGTTTAAAATGTGTTTCTGGAGCATACCTCTGAAACAAGAGCAGGGAGGCATTTAGAGCAGTGCTCACAGAGGTGGTACAAGCAGACCCAGCAGGCACAGACTGATCTTAGAGTAGGTGTGTGTGTTGGAGGACAGTCATGATAGGCATGAAGAGGCTTTAGTGTTTGTGGGAGTGATGGGGAAGAACCTTTTCAAGACTGACTATCCAAGTGTGTGGGCGTGGAAGGAACTGCTCTCCAGGTGAAAGGAGATCTAGGTAGGTTTTATCAATAAAACAAAAAGTTAACCATAGAACCCCCATTCATATGAATATGGAAGCACTATTTGGATCTCTCATTTATCCTCTATTTGGCTAAATTTATTTTCCTGCAAGTTTTCAATGCCCATCTGTGGTTGTGGTACGGCTGGAGATGTAGAATGTCCTGGCACAGAGTTTCTTTCATTGTCACCTGTGGCGTAAACATCATTTCGGTAGCACTAAAGTAAGTGCCTGTTTCTTCCTGGCAATTTATGACTGGGATGAATGGTTTGTTTTGGATAATTTCTCCACCGCTTAGTTGTAATTGCAGATTGGTCCTGGGTGGAGGTTAGTGTAGCTTTCACTCACTCCTCCACCATCTTCCTTTATTCTGGAATGAATGGTTTGTAAGAAGCCTAAAATCCTTTGTTATACTAATAGCTGTATTCCACTTTCTGTATATTTACCTGTGGAATACCTTTTAATTTTTTAAATTATGTGCATAATTTTTCAATTATGTACTGTTTCTATACTGAGATCAAAACAGCCCATAACTGCTGAGAGAAAGACAAGCTGATTTGAAACTGTTGTTTGAGAGCAAATGAAACCTAAATATTGGAAAAGGAAAAACCTGGAATTTGATTAAAAAGTGGAGGGCTTTACGTGACACTCTAGTGCCTTGGGCTGGGGTTTCAAAGAGTTGGCAGGGGAATTGAGTCTCCCAGTACTCAGGCTTAAGACAGCAAGAATAAAGCTATTTTTATCCTCTAGGCAACAGCTTTCCTTTGCCAAATTTCCCAAGACTCATACAATGAGAGCATCCATCCCAAAATGATTAATGCAAATTTAGTAATTGTTCACATGGATCATTTCTCTGTCACCCATTTTATCCATAAAACCTGCCTTTCTCTCCATGTATGAATTACTCATGTTTTGTGCCACTCACCTGTTGCTGGGGGCATGGAACAAATTACCTCTTTGTGTGAGGCTGCAGGAAGAAGAAATTATCACATTTGTGGCTGGCCCCCACTATTAAGCCTAGCATGTAATTATCTGCCTCAGAATGATTATAGTCACAGAGTCAGAATTTCCCTGGATATCAGAAGGATAGCAGATGAGGTCAGATTCACAGCTGGACAGTCTTCTGAAGGGAAGGTAGGTGGGAGGATAGAAGCTTCTGTTAAAGAAGATAAATTTTTGGCAGCAAAGGCACATTTCAGTACAAGCCAATGAGGCCTCAGGGGTTCCGGCTTTTATAAAATTTTAAGTGAAATGAGTGCAAGTGTAAGGATTTGAGTTGAGAGCCCTGGGGAAGTTAATCAGAAAAAGAACTATTGTGTTGCCAGTCTCACAGTGTGGACTCCCCAGAAGCACTTCATGTAAGACCCTCAAACTTAATCAACCAATACTGCTCAGTGGAGTAAATGAGACAGCCTTTCAGACTTGTGTTATCCCTTTCAAGTTTCCAGGGAGCATGGATGCTTGCTTAATAGGCCCTTTCTGGAAACTACTAGATTCTATTCAGAGGGCACCAATCAACCCAAGGTTGTGTTCCGTCAGGGCTTTAGTTGACAGTGTAAGGTAGATAGCCATAGTAAGGGATGGGCCTCCTCCAAGAAGCTGTTTGGTGGTTAAACATCCCACTGCTTTCTGACACTCCCATTTAGCAACCCCAGAGGCTCTGTGTTCACTCTACACCCTACTGCTGTGCTACACGAATTTTTCTTGTACACCACAGGCTGTCAAGCATATTTCCTAAAGCAAACGTGATCTTTTAGGTGCCAGTGAATGGTGGTAGGTTAAAACAAACACATTTTCCATATTGAGAATGGGAAGGAAATAGTATAAATAGCATATGGTTACTTAGAAGTGCCACCCCAAGGATGTTAGCCACAGAGAATACAGTGACCTAATACTTCTCTTTCTCAAATGTTTAGAAACTACATTTTTTGAAAAACAGTTAATCTGAATCCTTGCTTTTAAGGAAGCTTGACTGTCTTCTCTTCTTACTTTAGGATAAATTGGGAAAATAAAAACAGTAACTACAACAAAACATACAAAAATAGAAGGTTTCTATCAATAGGATTGTAGGGCAAAACTGTCAAAAGCATTCAAATGGACAACAATAATGAGTGTCCTGGGTAGCATATTTTTCCTGGTTTTCTTAATTCTATTTGGTGCTGCTCTTTTCATCCTCTTTGAGATACTTACTAATCAAATACTTCTTACCCACAGATATGAAAGTAAACTTTGTCCAGTAGGATGCAACCAATTATTACCCTATGGATATTTTTTAAACTCACATCTATTTGCCCATTTATTTCAGCATTCATGATTGCCTTTGTATGTGTAAGTTGTTTGAATTCCCCTTTGAACCAGCTGTAAGGTCTTACTGGTTCCCCTCATTAATAAATGAGTTAAATGAAGTGTTTGGCACATATTCATGTTATATTTCTATATGAGTTACGAGATTCACTTTAAAATATATCATTTATTAGTATCAATTAAGGAGGTTTTAAAAAATATTATTTTAACTTTTTAAATTATAATTAACACACAATATTGTATTAATTTCAGGTATAAAACCCTGCGATTAGACATTTATATAACTTACAAAGTAATACCTTATCTACTATTTATCTGATACAATATAGCTATAACTGACTGTATTCTGACTATATATATTACTGACTATATTCCTTACATTGCACTTTGCACCCTCGTGACTCTTCTGTAATTACCAATTTGTACCTCTAAATCCAGGGGATTGTTTTTTTGAAAAGTAGTACTGAGGAGATCAATGTGTAATGTTGTTCTCCAAAAAAAACAAAAAACAAAAAATCCCACAATAGTTGCCCAACCCAGAGAAGAAAATGGACAGCAAGAAACTTTAGAGACTGACTTGAAAATAACATATACCCATTAATACAATGAAACTACCAAGGTGCCTTAATAGAAAAATCCATATTGCAATTGTCAAATGAGCTTTCAATAACTATAACTTTGGTTTTTCTCATGTTGTTCATTCTTTTTATAGTTATTCAAATAGAAATCTGTGCTGAATCTCTTCCAAAGTCATTTTAGATTGAAGGCACAGGTGCTGAGATGACATTTAAAACCATTGGGTAGTACATATATGGTATTAGATTTTTTTTTTTTCTCCTTACTCCTTCAGGATGTAAGGAGTAGCTCAGACAGGAATCTCCAGGACTGCTCCTTTTCAAGCAGTTGTATGTTTTGATGCAACTTCACTGTTACGAATATAGTAATAGAAGAAAAAATTAAAACAAGTGAATTTAGGATCGTTGAATGGGCTCTAGAATGGCTGTGGTTTCTTGTAGCTTCCATATCATCTGGTAGCTATTTTTGACTTAAGAGCCAAGGAAAGACCTGATTCAGCTAATTCAAATTAGATCACATTTTTGAAGTTTATATTATAACAAATTATTCACTTTAGTGAGGTTTACATAAGGGCTTTAATTCATAAATCAAAAGTGTTTGGGAATCTGGCTGCCCCTTAAGGCTTCTCTCCTTTTCTCTTTTTTTTTTTTCCTTTTTTTTCTTATCTATCTAATATAGTATACCTTAATAAACTGTAATGTATCCTTCCTAAAAAAAAAGTATAAGCCTTTCAATTCTTTCTTTCTTCCTTCTTTCTTCAAATGTAGTTAGTGAATAAGAAAGAAGAAGAGAAACTAACGTTCTTATATGAAAAGTAATGTGACGACTTGAACTTCCATTGCAACACCTGATCACTAACTTCAAAACCTCATTTTCCGAGACATTTGATAAAACTTATGTTAAAGGTAATACATTTCCCCCCAAATCATTGGCTTTATAAGGAAATACACCAGAATATAACATACTATTGGGTACTTGACTTTGGCATTCTTTCTAGTTTTGTATTGATATATAATGAGAAAGTGAGGAAAATAAAAGAAAGATCACTAGTTAGAATTGTATCTCTATAAGAAGCTTATAACCAGAATTTGCCCGTTATCTATGCTATAGTCTCATTTTCAAAGATACATTTTTCTGGCCCTAGCTGGTGTAGCTCAGTTGACTGACCGTGGGCTTGTGAACCAAAGATAAATTTTTCTTGTCCAAAGATAAGGAAAGTTCTCTTTAATTTAACTGTAGCATTCAAGACTTCCTAAGTAACAGCATAAAGTTAATTTACAAATTTCTGTACTTTCAAATCTTTATACATACTGTACTTTAAGGAAACTAGACTATATTCTGATCCCAGAACATGTAATGCTTTGCTTTGCAAAAACCTTAGAATGCTCTCTATGTTTATGTAGAAATATTATCTATTTTGTAATACAGTACTTCTAAACCATTTTGTGATGATGGGATAGTTTTTTTTTTTAAGTTCTTATTCATAGTTTCACACTGTAATGTCAAAAATAAATTGTTAGAAATATAAGATAAATATAGAGTGGCTTTTAAAATCCAAGTCCTGATTCATTGCTATTATTATATTCAGCACATTTTTAAATGATTATACATATTCCTCAACCCCTTGAATGCCTGTACTTACATCTTCCCAGGTCAGTGACAATCATTTTAATGATTCAAGGCACTGCCATTTACCAACATCTGTTGGGTACACAGCAGAGCACCACAAATTCCTCTCAAATGCTGCCTGCACTAATTCTTTTTCTGTATATCTCTAAATAAAAGTGATCTAACCTTTATTTTAAAGAATAGTTTTAAATTATTACTTTTCTTACAGTAATTGACTTAATCTCTATTGTATTTGAGTTCTTCCATAATTATATTTCTTTTTAAGAAAAACTCCATCCCAAACACTAGCACTACATGTTCAAGTAAATATTTGTTGTAGGAATCTTTGAAATACCTTCTACAAGAATCATTCCAAGTAAATCAAACATAAGAATTTGAACATGTACTATGATTGAACATCTACTATTACTGAACTTCTTTAACAGTCCTATGGTGCCTCCTCATTTTACTTTGAGCTTAGACAGACATGTCTTTACTTTAATTTATCGAATGTTTGCTTTACATTTGCCCCATTATCTAAGTTTGCCAAACACAAAGGTTCATAGCTTTTCTTGACCTCTCCCTAAGCTCATTACCCATATTCAATAAGTTATCCATCATTATGGATTTAATTTCTGAGAATTTTACATTTGCCCCTTTCTTTTATCTTCATTGACCATATCTTGGTTCTGAGTATTATGTAGACTTAGAGGGGTACAATAGCTTTTCTCTATTTTTTATCATTATATAACATGCATGCATGTAAAGACTTTGCTTTTATTTGGAGGACTTTTTGCCAAATTTTAAAAAAATCACTTTTGAATTTTGAAATCAACTCAACAGTAATAACATCCAAAAGTCAAAATGAATTGTAGAGACTAGGTGGAATTATTCAAGCATAAAAAGATTCCACCTCCCTTACCAGCCCATTAGTGGGAGGTTTCTTATTTCATTTTTTTAAGAAATGGAAAATTTCTCACAATTATGTAAGTTTATTGTTAAAATGACAAAATAAGAATAGAAATGTTCATATAAAGACTCTCTGGAAAAATTTACTTTTAGATGTAGAAGCCTCTATAAGTAAACTTATTATAAATGTAAGCTTAATTGTAGTGATTATCTATCTAATAGTGAGTTTTAGAATCAGCAATTTCAGTTTCTAAAGTTTGCTGAAAATTCTAATATTACTGTACAAAAGAAGTTTCAGGATAGAAAATATTTCATCTTACCATGACTGGTGTGGCTGAGTGGGTTGGGTGTCATCCCTCAAACTGAAAGGTCCTGGGTTCTATTGCAGGTTGGGTCCCAGTTGGGGGCATGCGACAAGCAGTCAATCAGTGTTTCTCTTCCTCTATTTCTCCTTCCCATCCCCCTTCTCTAAAGTATATGAACAAATAAAATAAAAACTAAAAAAATTCCATCTGACCAGGGTGTCCAACTTTTTTGCAACTCTGCATCACACTGGAGTTGTGTCTTGGTTAGCACAAATATATTGCAACACATAATCACAAAAGTCTCATAATGTTTTAAATAATTATACGATTTTGTGTTGGGACACATTGACAGCCATCCTGGTCTTCATGCGGCCTGGGGGCTGCAAGTTGGACACCCCTGTAAGAATTAGATAGAAGTAAATGATACCATACTAATTTTGATAGTGACACTAGTTACAAAGACTTGTATAGTACCTGAGTATTAAGTTGATACACAAGTCATGTGAGTTTCCTACAATTAAGATTTTCACAGATGTGTAGACTATAGTTATTAGAAACTGTTTAAAACTTATGAATACCCTTTTTTAATCCAGCTAGCCTGCTTACACTATATTTTATGAAAATTGTTGGAGTAATATTGGAAGGTGTCAAAGGTTATGTTACTGACAGCTATCAGTAAGATATGTTAGCCTGAGGATGATGGGTTTTTTTTTTTTTTTGAGTGTAGTAAAGCTAACCAGATACCAAAGTACATTATCTGATGAGAAGTAAACAAGTGACAATATCATAGCTGTCAAAATAAAATATAGTTCTGTGAGAGGATTGTCTAGGAAAATGAAGAAAAATGAATATCCAAAAAAATCACTGAAATGAAGTTTTCAAAAAAAACCCAAGTATTTCCTTTGGACATAATGGTTTAGGTGTTTACATAATTGTATTAAGAACAGTTTGGGAGTTAAAGTATAGGAGTGTGAAAAAAATCAACTGGCAAGTTACTATGCCTTTCTAAAATAAAAGTGTCACATACTATAAAATATGCACACTGTATAAATACATAATGGGGTCAACACTTTCATCATCTTGATTTATTATTTAATTGTTTCTTTGACCTTAAATTTTAAAAGTTTAAACTATGTTTAGCCCTGACTGGCGTAGCTCAGTGGATTGAGTGTGGGCTGTGAACCAAAGCATCGCAGGTTCGATTCCCAGTCTGGGCACATGCCTGGGTTGCAGGCCACAGACCCCAGCAACCGCACACTGATGTTTTTCTCTCTCTCTCTTTCTCCCTCCTTCCCTCTCTAAAAATAAAGATAAATAAAATCTTAAAAAAGAAAAAAAATCTTAAAAAATTAAAAAAAAGTTTAAACTATGTTTAAAATACGATATGTTATCTTTGTTGGGCCAATCTACTGTAAAAAGATTTCAAAATGCAAGAGCTCACAAAAAATAGTTATTTATTCCTCTCTCAGGAAATAGCTCCAATGGATGAAGAAGATAAAAAGTAGAGAGCTCAGCTCCATAAAAACGGAGATGCTCAGTTCAGCTTCATAATGTGCTGTCACCTAGGTGTGTCCTCATTTAATGGCCCAACCTGGATAAAATCTATCCCATGTAGCTTTTTAGAAAGAAAAAAGATCAAGAGATACAAAACAAGCAATTTTGTTAAAAGGAAACACCCAGGCAATCGCATGCCTGATTTCTGCTTTCTTTTCTTTGCAAGAACTTAGGCACCACATATCCTACTTAGCTGCAAGAGAGGCTGGGAAATGTAGCTGTTAGCTGGTCCTCTATGAACCTTTTTAGAACTGAGTAAAGAAGTAGGCAGAGGGGAAAGTAAATACTGGAGAACAATAATTAGTTTTTGCATCATTTGTAGGTGATTAAAATTAAATGTTTATTTAAAAAAATAAATTATCTACTCCCACTGCTACTGCTAATTTTTTTTGCATGCTTTTCAGATACTTTTATCATGAGGGGGTTTAGAACATACTACCCCACAATATACCTGATGGCCTATTGATTATTTTGAGCTGCAGGCATCTGAGAGCAGATCTCTCTGACCTTTCTTTCCTACGTAAAAGCAAGCCATAAAATTTCCTAAAGTTTCCCTCTATGTCTCAGGAAGAGAAAAATATTCATATTGCTAGAGACTGGAAGTTGACATCAAGATGAATCTGTAAACACAAACCTATTAAAATAACACTTGCCTTTCATTAGTTTTCCCCATAAATGTTCTAGTCATTATCCCACAATTTATTCTCCCTAGTCCAAGCCCTTTTTTTCTTGTCATATTCCCATAATTTATTGTTCTTTGTATCAAAAACTATTTGAGCTTTTGGGCTTGATGGCTTCTTCTGGTCTTCATTTTCCTTTTAAAGACTTCTATATGCACCTAACAATATTAAATAATATCATTTTCTCCTTTTAATCTGTTTCTCCTTTTATGTCAGTTTAATTCTAGACCTGACTAGGAAATCTAAAGAAGAAGAAATTGTTTCCTTCCCTACAATATTCCTGAAAAAAAAAAAAAAGATAATAACATTTCTCCCATTTGTAGAATATACCTTACTATATGTATAGTTATGTAGTTGATTACTTAATGCATTTTAGAAATATTTGTATATAGGCACATACATATGTCCTTTTACTCTCCTTAATAGCTGTACAGTGTCCAGTTCTATAAATAAATCATAATTTATTCAACTTCTTGCTTTTTGATATTTTGGTATCATCAAGGTATTTCCTTCTCTCTTATGACCAATGAACTTCCTTATAGATACATGTTTGCATAGGAGTATAAATATAACTGTACAGATTTATTTTCTTAATATTTTATCAATATTTTAGTTAAATAAGTTTAGACTTGTTAATATTTAAAATACTTAACAGGTTTCATAATTATTTTCCATTCATTACTATTATAAAAATGTTATGATTGAGATCTTTGTAAATGTAATATTAAAAAATTTCCAGATTATTGTCTTAAAATTACTTTTTGATTCATGTTGATAGCAGTATCTGTTAAGGTTTATCTGATATTAAAAACATCAAATACCAAATATGATTGTTAGCAGCCTACAGAGGATCCGGGTCTTATGATAATATTGGAGTGCCCATCCCCAGTACATGTCTACATTTACCAATAAAGTTTGAGGAAAGAAAAAGCAGGTACCCACCCCTATGCACATGTACAAAAGCTCATGCATATATCCATGAACCTAAAAAACCTTTATGATTAACTGAAAAATCCATTATTTTACTTATTTCTTTTTTTTTAGAGAAAATAGTCACACTATTTAAATCTACTCCTGGTTAACCATAGCTAACGGAACATGACATGAGTGAAACCTGGGACAAGCCCCTTGGGCGAGAAGCTACAGATATGTGAAACACCAAGAAACTAAGTCACTTCTCGGTCAGGGGCAATTACAGTGACACCTAAGAAAAATAGCATTAGAGTTGCTTGACAGTTGGAATTGAGTAAAAGATTATCAAAAATGCTATATGTCAGGTTCATGCCTTAGGCGGATGACCTGGTTGACAAGCTTGCCCTAGCTAACTAGATTAATTCTTCAGATCAGTTTAAGAGGAACCAGCAACAATTTTCCTTAACTAATCATCTTAAAGTTATTGACAGATTTCACGTTTGCTTTTCTGCTGCGTAATTATTCATCAGTAGGGTGAAGAGAAAAGTTATATAGATTAACTTGAATACGTGCCTCCCCTTTTGGCACTAAGAATATGTGAGCTTTTCTTTCTTCCTTCCTTCCTTTCTTTTTTTTCAAGTTTCTGGTTGTTTCTCCAGCAAGTAAAATTATCTTCAAACAGCTAATTTTTTCTTTATTTACAGAGAAAAATAAAGCTGCGTGATGTGCCTGTCAGTTCTGACTATTGTGTTATGCAAGTTGTAAGCTCCCTTTCTGGGTCACATCCTTCTGTTAGGAAAACATATGATTCAAAATTTGAAGAGTCAAGTGCTATTAAATGTGCTCAATATGAAAGTAAATTCTTAATCAATAATTAAACCTTGAGGTTTAACATTGCGACTATTAATTAAGTTTATGTTTGACATCAATTAGGTACCTCTTTTTCTCTATGGCAATGTATTTCAATCGCATTTGTTCCTGAGAGTAATTGGATTTTTGAATAATCTCCAAACTGCCTTTCAAGCTGGTTTTCAAATATCTAAACCATATTTGTACATGATTTTGCTATGTTTATGCCTGGCTTTATTTCCTCATTTTTTAGGGAAACAATAATTGTGTACTTTTTAATATAAAAATGATATTCTCATTGAGTCAGCCCACATATAAATAAAATTAGAAGTATCTTTCATGAAATCTGTTAGTATCTACATCACATTTTTCTTTGAACAGGACTTGGATTGGCTTTTATGAAAACATCAAAGCTTGCTTAAGTCTGAACTTGATTGTCATTTTTTATCTATCTCAACACTGGAGATAACTTTATGTTTGAATAATTACCTCCTTCTCCTGAGAACAAGAAGCTACTCTATCTACTATGCAGTTGCTTCTACAAACTTTCTAGCTGGGTTCTGTAAATGCAAAATATAGGATGTAGCTTTACTGTCCCTAAATATATAGAGAGTCATAGTCTTGCTACTTTTTTTTATCCACTAGGTGACATAATCCATGCAGCTTTTCAATATCGGTTAAGGTGTAGGTGCCTCTGTATCATGTTTCATAATGTTTAATACTCTTAGTTATGTTTTTTTAATGGACCATTGTGTGCTAGGATGATGACAGAGTAATGGTTTCCAGGGGTTTGTTCATAACTGCTCACTTTAGTGTTTACATTTTGAGTTCTGGAACTTGAATGGAAACATAATGATTGATCGAGAAAATACTAATTTTCTTTTCACTCTACAATTTAACAGTGATTTCAATGAGAAAAATAATAAGAAAAACACAACTAATATTGATTTTAAAATGTGTTATTTGAATGTGAATAATCTGCTTTGTCAGATTTGGTTGAAACATAAAGGCAAAAATGTCAAAAGACCAATAAATGTTAACACAAGTTCAATCAGGGTTTACTTGGGAATGGGATTTAAATCACTCAATCTCTTGCTGCCCATAAAGTTCATTCTTTAAGATCAATGCAATATGATTGCAATAAAACTTGTTACTCTTTAATATCACTTTTTATTTTTACTATAGTTCAACAAGGTTATGATTTAAAGCAATTTTAAAAAGGTCATATCTTGAAATAACTGGAAAACACTTATGTCTTTTTCCTAACTTATTACATAGAAGTTCACAAGTGAGAAACATAAGAAAAAAGAAGGTAACAAATCACACCCTCAACATATTCCAAAAAGTTTTCTATGTTATCTGGTAGTCTTTATATTCAACTCTCTTTTATTGATAGAATATGGCCAAGTTCAATTTTTCATGACTTTCATACTCCAGTCAAGTTTCTTCTGTGTTCAATTCTGAATCACCACATAACAGAGAAATATAAATCTTTTTAAGGGGTGGAGTCAATCTGATGTGCACATTAACTTATTTATTTTCACAAGTAGATGCTCCAGGGTTAATATCCATGTAACTACAACATATTCATACCCTCATGCTCTCCTAGAAATGTTATTTTCTATTTCTACATCTCTTCTAAGCCTTCTATACTCTGTGACATGACCTTAATTACGAGGATAGTAGTACATTTTAATCAGACTTTACACTGTGGTTTCCAGTAGTTATTGTTATGGTAATTATGAATAAAAAATTATTTGCCCATTAAGCAGAATCCTAAATAATAATAATAGTAGTAGTAAACATTTATTAAAGGCTTAACTTAGTGTTGGGTCCAGTATAAATATCTGAGAATGTTATTTGTAGCAATACCGTGAGGTATAGTTAAATACAATTATTATACTGTTTTTATTAATTCCCATAATTAATATGATGTATATCTTCACCCTGGAGTTCTCCCCTGAGAACTCCAGATTTCTGTATTCATCTTCATACTAGATGTTTTAGACATTTAGTGAGAATCTTAAAACCTGATCGGAGCACATACAAGAATTAACCAATGAATGCATAAATAAGTCAACAAGAAATCAATGTCTCTCTCTCTTTCTCTCTCTCTCCCTTCCTCTTTCTCTCTAAAAATCAATCAATAAATATAAATAAATAAAATAAAATTTATATATTCATATCAGAATTCTTACCTTTCCTGCAAAATTAGTTCTTCTCTTGATTCTCCATGTTAGTCAATGCAACTCCATTTTTTTCTGTGGTCCAGGACAACAATATTGGGGTCATCCTTGATTCTGCTTTTTCTCTGACACTCCACATACAATCACCAATAAATCTCATAGATATTACCTTTAAAGCCTAACAGTTCTTCATGTCTCATGATCATCTCTCATCAAACTAATTGGTTTTCTTGTCTTTTCCCTGTTAAAACATGTCAGATATGTAAAATATATCTGCTCAGAATTCTCCAATGGCTTCCCAATTTACTCATATTAAAAGTCAAAGTCCCTACAATAGTCAAGGTTCTAAACCATCAGTTTCATTCTTCAAACCATGTCCTTATCTCTCTTACTTCTTCCCCTACTATGATTATCCTTGATTGTTCAGCCTAGTCATACTAACTTTCTTAATTTTCCTGAAACAAACCAGGTACCAGTAATCCACTGCCCCCTAGTGACTCCCAGGCACTGCTCTCTTACCTCCTGCAAAACTTTTGCTCACCTAATATTCACAAAGAGTAAGTCCTTGACTACCTCAAGTTTAAATTGAAACTTGATACCCATACCTTCATTGTTCTAATCGTCCTTATTCACTATCCTCAGTTATTTTATTTCAATGGTACATACTAGCATCTAATGAAATATGTCTTACCTGCTTACTTAACTTAGTATCTATCCCTTCCCACTTGAATATAAGGCATGAAAACTTATATTTTTGTGTCTATTCATAAGTATGGGAGCAGTGCCCAGCACATTATAGACTCTCAATAAATATTCAATGATTGAATGAATAGATGAGTAATTTTATAGTAGAGATGCTGAATCTAAAATTATCCTGTTAGTTTGTTTTCTTACAAATTATCTATTCTCTATTTCCATGAATGAAGCAATGTAAGAGCAGGATTCTTCTTGTACATTCTCTGTTACATGCCCAGAATGTAAAGAACACCTGGTACATAGGAGCTGAATAAATGACACATAACCCTTTTTCAGTGAGGAGACTAAAAGATTGCAAAAATCATTTTCAAATCTCTAAAATCATTTTTATATAACTAGAGTCTATTTTAAGAAAAAAAAAACATGTATGTGCTTGTGATTCTCTTGGAGATTAGAGTGTGTCAGTGGAGGGATTTAAGCATTTTATCCTATTGCTTCCAGAATATTGAAAGCCTGTGGCAAGTTTGAAAACCAAAAAACTTGAACTTTTCTCAATCTTGCTCACTTGTTATTCTACAAAGAAGAGATACATTCAGAGAAGACATATATCAATATCAAAATGCTGTTCTTTTATGGGAAATATTCTTAATCTTTACACTGAGTGCCATAGGTGGTGGTGGTGAGAAATGAGAGTCATGAAGCCGCAGAAGTGGGAGAAATCAAGTTAATGAGGGTCAATGACTGGGGAAGGGGTCATCTAAGGTTATGAGACTTGCCACTGAGAAGCAGATGTAGTTTATCTAATTCACTCTTCACTTTTTGCTAGAAGCATTATTTAATGAACTTGGCTTTCTTTCTTGATGTTAGTGAGATATTTACCTAGAGGTCAGAAAAAGAATATTGGTGTCATTTGTTGTTTTTGTTGTTGGTGGTAGTGAGATGGTCGTGTATATATGCATATATTCTTAAAATAGAAAACTTTAACATTGTGCTAGTGTGTCTTTATTCTTTACAGCTTTTTATTCTCCATTGATTAAAACTCCATTTTTCCATTCATTTCCTGTATCTATTTGACATGTATTTATTTAATGAAGACATATCTGATAAGAAATATATATCTAGTATATTTAAAAACAACTTGCTATAAAATGTTGATTTCCAAGTGAAAGAAATGAATTTGATGTAATACCAAAGCTTAAACTAGATAAATAAATATGGAGGAATTTAGGTAGTGATATATTTTTAGATATTTTAATATATAAACAATAAATTATAACAAAAAATTTGCTTTAGAATTGTGTCTTCTTTAAGAGTACATTTATGATAATCTGGACTTCCTGTCAAGATGGAGGCATAGGTATATACATTTCACCTCCTCGAGCAACAAAAGAGAGAATTACAGCTATACTTAAAAACAAATAGCAATGATAACTACCAGAAAATCAAGCTATATGAAAGTCTGACAACCAAGGATTTAAAGAAGTCACATTCATCCAGATGGGAAGGAAGGGCGGAGTCACAGAGATGTACAGAGACGGGCAGAGAAACAGGAAGAAACTGTGTGGCCCAGAGAGATGGTGGTGGTAGAATGGGTGGTCCCACATTCATGTGTGGTGGATAAAAATCAGGAGAGATACCTTGGGAGGGAGTAATCTTAACCCCAGGCCAGACTGCACAGACCAGAGTTCCAGTATCTGGACAATAACTTCTGGTTATAAAAACTAATCGGGGGTGGGGGGGGTGAGGCAGTGATAGAAACTATTGGATATTTAGGACAGTCTGTTTAAAGGGCCCATATGGACTTAGAATGTTTGCACACACCCACTCTGGGATTCACCACTACAGCAACAGCTAGAATGGTGCCAGTTGCATAAGGGAGGTGGGAGAAGTGACTAGAAAAGTACTAGGAAAACCTCCGGAGGCCAGGCAGTGGCATTGTCCCCTCTGTAAGCTCTTGCCCGACACAGAGCCATAAAGCAGTGAAAGGGGTAGCCCCACCCTGGTGATTACCTAAGGATCTGCCCCACACAATTTACAGGTGCCTTTTCTAAAGCAGAGAGCTAAAGCAGCTCTACCTAATACACAGAAATAAACACAGGGAGGCTGCCAAATTGAGGAGACAAAGAAATGTGGCCCAAATGAAAGAACAGAACAAAAACCCAGAAAAAAGAACTAAATGAAACTGAGTTAAACAACCTATCAGATGCACAGTTCAAAAACTGGTGATCAGGATGCTCAAAGAACTCCTTGAGTATAGCAATAAAAGAAAGAAAGAACATTCAGGAAGAAATAAAGATTACACTAAGTAAAATAAAGACAAATATACAGGGAACCAACAGTGGATAGAATAAAGCTGGGATTCAAATCAGTGATTAAGAATATAAGGAAGTTCAATGATGTATTTCACAGATATATAACATACATCTCAGAAATTTATATGAAACCATAAATGCCCCCAAATAGCTCAGCAATTTTGAGAAAGAAGAACAAAGCAGGAGGGATCACAATACCTGATATCAAAATGTATTACAAAGTCACTGTAATCAAAACAGCCTGGTACTGGCAGAAAAAAGACTCATAGACCAATGGAACAGAATAGAGAGCCCAGAAATAAACCCAAGTCTCTATGGTCAATTAATATTTGACAAAGGAGAAAGAAGTATAAAATGGAGTAAAAATAGCCTCTTCAACATATGGTGTTGGGAGATCTGGACAGCTACATGCAAAAAAATGAAACTCAATCACCAACTTGCACCATACACAAAAATAAATTCAAGGTGGATAAGAGACTTAAATATAAGCCATGACACCATAAAAGTCCTAGAGGAGAACATCAGCAGGAATACCTCAGACATTCCACGCAGCAACATCTTCACTGATATGTCTCCTCAAGCAAGGGACATAATAGAAAGAATAAACAAATGGGACCTCATCAAATTAAAAAGCTTCTCCATGGGTAAAGAAAACAGCATTAAAATGAAAATAGAACCAACTATATGTGAAAAATATATTTGCCAATGATACCTCGGACAAGGGTTTGATCTCCAAAATATATAATGAACACACATGACTCCACTCCAGGAAAGCAAAAAACCCAATTAAAAAATAAGGTCAAGGACCTGAACAGACACTTCTCCAAGGAGGGCATATAGAGGTCCCGGAGGCATATGAAAAGATGCTCAGCATCACTAGCCATCAGAGAAATGAAAGTTAAAAGCACTATGGGATGCCACTTCACACCACTCAGAATGGCCATCATAAATCAACAAACAAATGTTGGAGAGGATGCGGAGAAAAGGGAATCCCAGTGCACAGTTGTTGGGAATGCAGACTGGTGCAGCCATTTTGATAACTAGTGTGGAATTTCCTCAGAAAACTAAAAATGGAACTGCCTTTTGACCCAGCATTCCCACTGCTGGGATTATACCCTAAGAGCCCTGAAACACCAGTTCCAAAGAACCTATGCACCCCGATGTTCATAACAGCACAATTTACAATACCCAAGTGTTGGAAGCAACTTAAGTGCCCATCAGTAAATGAATGGATGAAAAAACTATGGTACATTTACACAACAGAATTCTATGCAGCAGAGAGAAAGAAGAAGCTCCTACCCTTTGCAACAGCATGGATGGAAGTGGAGAGCATTATGCTAAATTAAATAGTCAGGTGGTGAGGGAAAAATACCATATGATCTCACCTTTAACTGGAACATAATCAACAAAAGAAAAAAGCAAACAAACTATAACCAGAGACATTGAAATTAAGAACAATCTAACAATAGCCAGAGGGGAGGGGGGAAGGGATGGTGGGGAGAAGTGTTTTCAGGAACAAATATAAAGGACACATGGACAAAACCAAGGGGGAGGGTGGAAGCAATGGAGGGAGGTGGGTTTGGCTGGGGTGGGAGAGAGTGGTGGGGGGAAAATGCAGACAACTGTAATTGAACAATAATAAAGTAATTTAAAAAAAGAACATAAGGAAGATATAAGCATTCAACCAGAAAAACAAGAAGAAAATATAATTTAAAAAGATGAGGACAGTGTAAGGACCCTCTGGGATATCTCCAAATGTACTAACATCCAAATCACTGGAATGCCAGAAGAAGAATAAGAGCAAGAAATTGAAAATTTAGTTGAAAAAATAATGAAGGAAAACATCCCTAAGTTAGTGAAGGAAATAGGCATACAAGTCCAGGAAGCACTGAGAGTCCCTAACAAGTTGGGCCCAAAGAGGCCCACACCAAGACACATCATAATTAAAATGCCAAGGTTAAATAGATAAAGAGAGAATCTTAAAAGAATCAAGAGAAGAGCAGAGAGTTACCTACAAAGGAGTTCCCATAAGACTCTCAGCTGATATCTCACAAAAAACTTTGTAGGCTGGAAGGCCTGGCAAGAAGTATTCAAAGTGATGAAAAGCAAAGGCCTACGACCTAGATTACTCTATCTAGGAAAACTATCATTTAGAATAGAAGAGCAGATAAATTGCTTCCCAGACAAGGTAAAGCTAAAGGAGTTCATCATAACCAAGCCAGTACTACATAAAATGTTAAAGGGACTTATTTATGAAAAAGAAAATCAAAACTATGAACATTAAAAGGGAAACAAATTTTTAACTTTTAACAACTGAATCTAAAAATCAAACTAAGCAAACAATCAGAGAATGAACAGAATCCTAGGTATGGATATCATTTAGTGAGTTGTCAGCTGGGAGGGTGAAGGGGGAGGTTGGGGGACAAGGTGCAGAGAATTAGAAGCATAAATGGTAGGTACAAAATAGACAAGGGGATGTCAAGAACAGTATAGGAAATAAAAAAAGCCAAAGAACTTATATGTACAACCCATGGACATGAACTAAGGGTGGGGCGAATGTGGGTGGGAGAGGGGTGCAAGGCATAGGGAAATAAAGGGGGGGAATGGGGCTACTGTAATAGCATACTCAATAAAATATATATATATTTAAAAATATGCCAATAGGCAAACACTCAGAATTATATTTTTAATATATAATTTCTTTAAAAATTTGAATAGGAAGAAAAATAGCTAATTCAGATTTTATGTTTGAAGTGTTTTTAAAAATAATATAAGAACTAGTAATCCAACTACCTAAATCTCTGTTAACTGTTGAAATAAATTATACTAGGACATTGGAATGTACTTCATTCTTTGTGAGAGAGTGTGAAATAAATTTTGAAAATAAAAGTATTAAAAATTCAAGATAATATTGATATAAAGTAATATCTTTTTTTATAACCTAACCTTTGATAAAAGTGGACAGATTTTGAATGTTTTATATTATAATAATTTCAAGAGTATTTTGATTATACTTTGCTTGTGGTCTTTAAGTGTTATTTTTCTCCCTGACTTTGCTTGAAGTGAAATGTAATATTTATCAATACAATAAACCATTTTGAATGTAATTAATTTGAATTAATTCATTTGCATTTCTGTAGCTACTAGAGAAATCTTATTTTAGCAGAATGTCAGCCAATTTACAATTTTTGTAATTTTCTTGGGACTTGAGTTATAGTGTAAATGTAAGGTGTCTCATGATAGCTGGACAGTATCTCCACTAGAACCCGTGTTTATTAAGTAAGCTGTTATTTGAAATAGCATTTTCTCGTTATCTCGGAATAACATTGTAAATTATGTGTATTATTTGGAATACCAAACAAATATTTTCAGGAGCTCATCAAGCACCTGACTTACAACTCTGAAATCATCCCAGTGTTGCTCTGAGAACAAATCCTGTTTGTGTATATATTATGAAATTAGACTACACTAAGCCCAGAAGGCAGATACAATCATTCTTTGTACTGTACAATAAATCCTGCTTCTCTGAAAAGGTTGAAAGCATATTTGCACTTTGCAGAGGTAATGAGATGCATCTTAATAGACTTAAATATGCAGCTTTAATAAGTATGAACCAAACATAACCATTTCCTGGTTGTGATATCATGGACTTCTAACATTAAGGTGGGTTTCTTTGTTTTGTTTTTTTTGTTTTTTCAGTTAGCTCTTACTTGTTTTTCCTATTTGCACAACAGTAAATATGAAGCATTAGGCTTGTGAATTGATTAAACTTCAAAATTATTGTCTGTAGAAGTAAACAGTAATCACTTGTTTAGTCAGCAAATATAAGCTTAATAAAAAACATATTATGCTAAGCTTTTCAGAAGATCTGCTGTTAGCTTGATAAGTAAAAATACTCCCTTTCCAAGTCTCTGTAATCTCAAGAATAAAATGAAATAGAATCTGTGTTCTAAAGGGGTTTGCATGATTACCTATAATTATGAAAAGTTCCTTTTACCATAACAACTCTATCTATGGGTAGACATCTGTGCTTGAAAGTTTTTCTTTGAACAGAAGTTGACATTGAGAAATATGTTTTTTTTCCCTTTACTTTCTCTAGACAGTTTTAGAACTTCAGATGAAACTACTACTTAGAAAATTCTCCCTTACTCCTCAGCAGACTAAGGGCAATTGAGAACTAGGATTCTGGCCTCACTCATCCAATTTTAAGGGGAAACCTTTATCTGAATTTAGGAGATCCTGTCCACACCCCAGGAATGGAGTTAGCAGGTTTAACTTAGGAATTTTGTATGTCTATTTGTCCTAAATTTTGCTTGAATAACCTAAACACGATGGCATCAATGAAAATAAATGTCCTTCAGAATAACAAGAGCATCATATTCATCACACCTGATTCTGTCTCATCACAGCTGATGTGTAGAGAAATGATTAGAAATCATATAGACACTGATGAGGAGTGAGAGGAAGTTATTTAAAATTCTGCTGCACCTTGTGCTCAAAATATCTCTGTCAGCTTATACTCACACTTATAAACAACTTAGGAAACCATGTTTTTTAATCCTGAAAAAGCTTAATTTTATGAATATTTTAGTTATATATAGACAGATTGAACTTTTTAAAAACTCAAGCACAATATATTCCTCCTATTTCATAACAGGTATAACTGAAAAAAAGCTAAAGAAAAACAAAAGATCAACAAATGTTTCCTAGAAAGTGTAGATTTTTTCTCTTTGCAAAGACAAGCCTCCTGTTGGTCCATGGTTGTAGAGCATTATATTAATTATTAGGACATAGTATAGTTTTTAATGATAATGCAGCTAGGTTATATCTACCATATTCTGAATGTAAAACCAAAACTCAGGGCAAGGAAAGCACCTGACAAATTCCTTTAAACCTATTCTTAATTGAGGATTGATCCACGTCACCATCTATTTGTTTGGTGGAAACACAAATTTCAAGTAGGTAGGAAAGTACAGACAGGCTGTCTACTTGGTTAGCTCTCATTTCTTAGGCATAATTAAGGGAAGTTTTTACCTTAAAAATGATAAGTTGACTTCATCCAAATTCAAACATTTTCATTTTAATATCACCTAAATGTGAATTAAAATTTTATTATTATTATTGGTTGATTAATAATAAATTATGAATGAATGAGAGAATAATATATTAGTTTATTAGCTAAATGATACACATTTGCAAATAATTTACACCTACATTTAATAATATTATTTTGGCTCTTGTTTAATCACTAGTCCTTTTATGATGAACAGGTTCTTAAGAGAGAAAAAATCTCTATTTCTATTTTTGTAGTATTCTTTAGGTTGGCCGTTTCTTTCTGCTGGTAGAAATGTGTCTGATTGTTATAATGTGTGCTAAGAAACATTTTTGAGCACAATGTTGGGATCTAGCACATTTTTTTCTGTTCTGTGAAGTCTCTCTTCTGTTTTTCTTAATCAAAAAGCCTAACTGGGATGCTGATGACACTACTATATGGCTCTTTTCACCATCTTATTTACGACTTTTCTATTAGTACAGATATACTTTCTGTGACGTTGCTGAGTAAGAGTCACACTGTTCTCTCTCACCCAAATACTGCGGTTTGTCTTTTTGTCTCTTGACCTTTGGTATTTTGAATACTGGAATAATGTGTTCTGGCTTTAGTTCTTCTGATATAAACCAACTTCTAAGTTACTCTATGACCACTGTTCCCATCTCTTGAAGCATAGTTCTCATGTGTTTTTTTTTTTTTCTTCAGATGTATGGTTGCAGGATTAATGGCTTCATTATTTTTCCCACCTTGAAGACCATTTTATGTAGAATATTTCAGCAGCCCTCTGGTCAGTTTGACTCAGGAAGAAACTGCATCAAGTTGTCCTAAATGGCTTTCCTTTCTCTCTAAAAAGTCCCTTTATGTATTTCTAAATAAAATAGCTTGGAATTTCTAAAAGTTTACTAATATTATATTAATTCCAAAATAGTCATATAGCAATATAGATCATATTGATATGTATGATTGGGTAATTGTTTCTGCCTGTGGTTAAACAATTTTGCAAAATAATACATTAAACCAAATTAATCAGGTATTTTTATCATAGGATTTCTCATTGTCTTCAAGGTTCTTATGTCCTCTGTGGAGTTCTGGAAACGTTTTTATGAAGAGTGTCATGGATTTGTAAAACAGACTTTGATGAATGCTAATATAAATTTTCCCCTGCTCTCCACTCCCAGGAGTGACACAGAGAGGACTTAAATTTAGTTTGTTTCATCTAGTTCTTCTATTCCTAGATTGAAGAGGATGTCCTAGCCATGAGACATGATGGAAAAGTAATCCCATTACATATAAACATTATGTTCTATTTTGGAGCTTAATATCATGTTCTCCTTTCTCAGCCACCACACATTACTTCGTACCTCCTCCTCTTGAATCATGTTCTTATATTGCTTGTGTGGACATGTCCTTTCAAAATACATCATATGTGCCTTTGAGAAGTCCCTGTATTATAGCTCTTTTAGATTACCATCCTACAGCATTTGTCAAGGGCAAAATAAATGTTTAAGTTTAAAATGTAAAAATATCAAATACTACATGAAAAAATAATAATAAATAATATTACAACAAAATTATTGAGTTATACTGTTCTTGATGTAAAACTGTGTACCTGTGATTATCCAAATCCCTAATAAATTTTGGGGCAAGGAAACTAAATAGTATCTGTTAAAATTTTTATAATGTGGGATTCTGAAAATGACAAAATAACAGGTTTAAAATTGGATAAAGTACATAAAGCAACTTTTTTAGACAGTGGATAAAATTTCTCATAGAACTATGATCCTCAGGAGAAAGGGCACTCAGTAAATAAGTTCCAAATTTACTCTGCTTTCTGCCTGGAAGCACTTTTCAAACTTTGGTCTAGGAAGTAGAGCCCAAGGAGAGGTCAGCTGTCTCACTGGATGGAGCAAAGCCTAGATTATTTTTGGCATCTGGGGTAGCTACAATTTTCAAGGCAGGTTATCACAGAGAATAGTAAAGATACTAGCATAAGGATACCTTGAATTTTTGAATGAACTCCAAACTGTCATGTACGTCTCAAGATTCTAAGAGACATGAAAGAAAACAACTACTGGGGGATGGTTGTTAGCTGGAGATTTTACACACACACACACACACACACACACACACACACACACAGAAGAAAATAATGGAAATGATGAATGAAACTAAGAGCTGTATTAAATGAGTGAACTGAAATGGTTGCCTCTTATTTCCCTTACCCTTAAAATGGAAATGACAGTAATAAGAATAAGTTAAAGAACTGGTCATTATAAGGCATATGCATTAGTAGGGAACTATACCTATTTTAATTAGATTTTCATATGCTGAATATAGTAGTAAACTTCTGAGGGCATTTAATTAAAAGCTTTCTTTTTTCCCCCCAGCTTAATGAAAAGATCAACATTGAGGCAAAGGTTGAGAGTTAGCTCAAATCATTTTCAGGATATCATATTCTTTACTCCTTCCAAATATGCCCAGAAGCCTGCAGAGCCAAAGATGTAATTGATGTGTTTTCTGTGTTATTAAACTTTTTAATGAAATTATTCTTGGGTCTCTACTACCAAGGCAGCTTCATACTTTCTAGGCTTTTATTTTGTATATAATCAGCTGTGAATCTTTCATGACTATTCACTTTGAGATCCTCAAAATGCAAAATTGTGTTATAATGTTTTGATCTTTTTTTGTCTGTGCACAGTGACCCTTATAGACATTCTCACTGCTTAGGGAGCCTTTAACCATAGATACCTGAGTTAATCTTCCTGCACAGATGAGTTGCAGGACTTCAGTTTCAGGTAAAGGGATTTTACCTGGTCAGAAACTTAGTGACTTATTTAAGAGACAGAATTGATTTTAAATAAGGGAGAGTTAGATTTGACTTCTCTTGCAGAAACAAGTTGATGTTATCTATAAGGAATTTTATTTTTTGCTAGGTTGTCTTTCCATAAAGTGTGAACCCTCCACCACACTCAACCACATTCATTGCTCAGTATAAACAAAAGATCTAAACACAATTATGTGTCAGTGGTTATGTATTTCTACTAATTTTTCTCTTACACACCAGCGAAACTTTGTGACTCCTCTTACAGATATTAAAACAAAAAAATTGTCAAAATGTCCTAAGAAGACTCTGGTCAAGATGGAGGCATAGGTAGGTACACTTTGCCTCCTCATGCAACCATAGAAAGAATTACAACTAAATCTCAAAATAAGTAACACCCATAGCCATCAGAAAATCAAGCTACATGCAAGTATGATAACCAAGGACTTAAAGAAGCCACATCCATTCAGACAGGTAGGAGGGGTGGAGTTGCAGAGACAGACAGACAGGTATGGAGATGCAGTGTAGCACAAAGAGGCAATGATGGCAGTGGATTGGATGATCCCACATTCATGTGTGATGAATGAAAATTGGGAGGGATACCTTGGGAGTGAGCGATCCCAGACCAGACCACACAGCCCAGGGTTCCAGTACCAGGATGATAAATCCCCATAACTTCTGTCTATAAAAATCAGTGGGGGTCTGGACAGTGGAAGAAACTACAAGATTTTCAGGAGAATCCATTTAAAGGTCTTGAGTGGACTTAGAATATACACAAACCCTCCCAATCTGGGATACCACCAGGGCAACAGCTGGCAGGGCACCAGCAGCATACAGGATGTGGGTGAAGTGACTGGAAATGGGGAAAATTCCAAGAAAACCTCCAGAAACTATGCAAGGGCATTGTACCCTCTTCAAGCCCTTTCCTCACACAGAGCCATAAAGCAGCAAAGTAGTTTGGTCTGCTCAGGCAATTTCCTAAAGCTCTGCCCCACACAATTTACAGGTGCCTTTTCTACAGTAAGCCATGCTACTAGGACAGGGAGTCAAAGCAGCTCCACCAATACACAGATACAAATACAAGGAGGATGCTAAATTGAGGAGATAAAGTAATATGGCCCAAATGAAAGAACAGAACAAAACCCAGAAAAAGAACTAAATGAAACTGAGTTAACCAACCTATCAGATACACAGTTCAAAAACTGGTGATCAGGATAGTCAAAGAACACATTGAATATGTCAGTAAAATAAAGAAGACCCAGAAAGAAATGAAGGTTATACTAAGAGAAATAAAGACAAATGTACAAGGAACCAAAAGTGGAGGGAATGAAGCTGGAATTCAAATCAACAATTTAGAATATAAGGAAGAAATAAACATTCAAACAGAACAGCAAGAAGAAAAAGGAAATAAGGATAGTATGAGGACTCTCTACAACATCTCCAAATGTACTAACATCTGAATCATTGGAATCCCTGAAGGAGAAGAGGAAGAGCATAAAATCGAAAACTTACTTGAAAAAACAATGAAAGAAAACATCCCTAAATTGGTGAAGGAAATAGACATACAAGTGCAGGAAGCACAGAGAGTCCCAAACAAGTTGGACCCAAACAGGACCACACCAAGACACATCATAATTAAAATGCCAAAGTTTAAAGATAAGGAGAGAATCTTAAAAGAATCAAGAGAAAAGCAGAGAGTTACCAACATCCCATAAGACTATCAGCTGATTTCTCACAAGAAACTTTGTAGGCTGGAAGGGCCTGGCAAGAAGTATTCAAAATGGTAAAAAAAAAACAAGGATGTACAACCTAGATTACTCTATCCAGCAAACCTATCATTTAGAATGGAAGGTGAAGTACAAGAAGTTCACCAGCACTAAGCCATCATTACATGAAATGTTAAAGGGACTTATTTAAGAAAAAGAAGATTGTGCAAGGATTAAGAAGCACAATTGCTTGGTACAAAATAGACAGGGGCATGTCAAGAATAGTATAGGAAATGGAGAAACCAGAGAACTTATATGCATGACCCATGGACATGAACTAAGGGGAAGATTGCTGGAGGGAAGGGTGTAGAAGGTGGACGGGTGCAAAGGGGGAATAATTGGGATAACTGTAATAGAATAATCAATAAAATATATCTTAACTAGGTGTCCTAAGGAGTTTAGAGATTGCCCCACTTTTTGTTAACAGAGGTACTATTAAATATATATGTGTGTGTATACATATACAGTGTAGTTGGAGTATTGAAAGTCAAATTTAGAGAACTAATTTCTTGTCAAAACCCACTGTTTTTTTGGTATCAAATTTGAAAACAATCTTAGCAACTTTAAATAACCCTTAGCTACCTTAGTTTCTACACAGAGGGGCTTAGAAAGGAAACAGATGAGTTTGTGAGTAATGGGTCATTTAACATTGTTTCCCTTGAAGCAGCAATTTTAATACATGTGTGTGCACATATATAAAACATTGCCATGTTTTATTTCCTAAAAAATTACATAAATATCATCATTTAATGTCACTGATGCAGTTCATTTTACAAATGGGAAAATATAGGTCGGTTTATGGAAGACTAGTTGATAGATCTAAGTCTTTGCTATCCTAACCCACTATGTTCTTAGCCATGTATGTTGTCTGTTGTCTCTGATAGCATAAGGCTAACTTATATTTTTGTGATATTATAATTATCATGGGGGGTTCTCCGTAATGGGCAGGCTGGTGCCTTTCTCTTGACAAAATGTTGAGTTATGTTTACCAAAAAGAAGCTTAACCAAGAACAAAAAGTCAAGAATGTGTTAAATTACCAGTTCCCACAATTGATATCTCACAATGTAGTCCAAGAACATTGTCCATATTGTTACATATATATGAATTCTTGGTTGATATACCTGCACTGCTCTGGACTGCACAGCAGTACTGTAGGCCTGCAGTCCTCATAATTTCTGATTTTGAATTATGAAGCTCAAGTTGGGTTTATCTTGTCACCTTTGTCATGCACAGATTCTGGTTTGATACAGTTTGTATGAACCTTACTGGTTTCTCCAGTTTTAAAGGAGAACTGTTTGGCATTTGTGGAATTTCAGCTTGTAGTCCAGACAAAAACGAAGTATCAGACAGCCTGTTGGTTGATTAGGTTTTACCAAAGCAAAAGAGTTGTTACGGTCCTAGCATCCATATGTAGCATTCTCAGGGTCATGCTTGTGCTTGTGTCACTACAAAAGACAATGTCTCAGCTTCACGGTCACCAGTGCACAATTCGAGTTAAAAAGGTTTATTTCCAGCTGTGTGGATTAAGGTTGATGTCACACTGTACAGCTAGGAGCTGCAGATCTTTTCAGTCAGTTCTCAGTTTACCCCCAGTAAGCAAAATGGTAAATTTGCACTAGTAGCACTAAGGAAAATTGCATACTGCTATTAAGGGCATGGACTTAGAGGGCTGCCTTACTCACACACAGTGGAAAGATTGACTGTCCTAAGGACTGGTGCTAGTCTTCTCTCTTAATGAGATACCATTTGTATTTATTCTCCCCATTCATTCATCTCCTGAGAGTTTCTAGAATACAAGCTCTTTTATCAACTAATACTGAATTCCATGACTAATTTGATCAGAATATGTGTTTTTCATGTCCCTTAACATTGTTGGTTTTCTTTTCTTCTTTTGTTTTTATGATCATCTTCTAAAAGTCTTTGTGATCAGTTTGGATTTCTTTAAAAGGATTAGCTATGGCATCTGCACATAATTCTGCAAAAACCTATGCCATCTTTTTGTGTTTTGGAGGATGAACTTGTGTAGTTGTAAATCAAATAATGGCAAGGCTTTGTCTTATTGAGTGCAATTTAGGTAATCTGTTTTACTAGATAACAGGGATTATATGGTCAAATGACCTCTTTTTGATCCCCAACCCTCATCTTAGCCTGTTTATAAATGGAGATTTGAGACACTGTATCTTAAACAGTAAAATTATTCCTTTAGAACAAATCTAATGAACCTATAAAATTAAACAAAACTTGAGTTTCAAAAGTAGAACAGCTTTAACTCTGTTTGCAGGGAGTGGAAGCAGGGGAGGAGTGACATCGTGCCTAAGGTTTTTATTCACATGGTGAAAAGAGCATAGATATTTTAAATTTAGAAAATATTGGTTTGAATTCCAACCAGGATAATCTTTGGAAGTTGATTAACTTCTCAGAGCTTTTAGTTTCTCTTTAGTAAAATGCAGTTGACAACCCTTATATATTAGTCTTGGTTTGAGTACTTACTAAGATATGTTGCCTAGTGTCTTCAAAATGTAAGTACCCAACAAATACTAGCTGCCTTTCCCTTTTTTTCCTAAATCTTCTGCCTTTACATGGAACCTGCTTTTTCCCCCCAATGACTAAGAAATGATGCTGCAGAATAATACTGCCGATGGAAGGAAAGTTTCATAGATGTCTGATTTAAACCTATATCAAAACTAAAAAGACATTTGGAATACAAATACTTTCCTCTGAGAGTAAAGGTGGTTTATTACAGATAGAGCAGCATTGCTCCAATCAGCAGACTTGTATTTGGTTCCCATGTCATACTTTTGGCTGGATTACAAGGGTCTAAATCCATGTTCAGCCACTTTCTAATATATGATTTTAGATAAGTAATTTATGTTCTGTTTCAGTTTTCTGCAAATTTTCAAATAATTTTAGGGTTATTTCACAATAAGTTTATTATGAAGATAACCTGAGATAATCCATGTTAAATACTCAACAAATTGCCCAGATCTTTGAAAGTAATACATAAAAGATGACATATGTCTATTTTTTTTTAATAGTTGAGAGTTTCCTCCTGTTCTGGTTGTCTCTGTATTGCCAATCTCACTGAATGAATAGGGGAGTGAATAGCAGAGAGAATGTTTAGGCCAATGCATAACCATTGCACTGAGATTTCATACTCCAAAAAACATCACATGAGAGGGATTGCTAGAACTGTACTGGATGGGTATTTTTGAGAATTAATTATAAGTAAACAAGGAAGTGTCTTATTCACGAAGTCTACACTGAGGTTTTGTTACTATAATTTCTATCATATGCTAGTTTGGTATAGGAGAGCTATTAATAGGAGCAATGGTTTAAAAGATTTATGTTAGCATAAATCCACACTGCAGAAAGTGTGAGGAATCAATTGTGATTAAAAAGTAACTATCTGGACCAGCCCTGGGGTGTGGGACAGAGAGTGCATGCATATGTGTGTGTGTCCATAAGAGAAGGATGGTGGTCAAGGGGAGAGAGTCTGAGTGTGTAGAGGGAGGGGAAGGAAAGGAGAAGAAAAAGGTGGTAGGAGAGCCAGGTGTGAGGGTGGAGGCTCATTCAGGACCCAGTAGGGGCAGCATGATCAGATGAGTGGTGATCCTCCTTAAGACCAACCCCCTGAATGGCAAGGTAGTCCCTGTATATTGGACTTTAACTGGTTTGCTCTCTGTGGCCAGCAGTAAACTCTGCATACAAGCCACTAGTGTGTATAATAGGAAAGGTGCACTGACTAATGATACTGCTTTGATCAGGGATGATGATGTGTTGTTCGTGTGTGAAAGAGAATCATTCATTGACCCTCAAAGTCTAAACTACCTGAAGGATTGTCACGATCTACACAGACTCACTCTAAATGTTGGAGGGTGGTGCTATGCAATCACACCAAGCACTTGGGTGAAGAAAAAGCCTGGCAGTAAGCTGGCCCAAGTGTTTAAGGACAAAGGTGTCTGGGAAAATAAGCAAGATCATAGAGGAGCTTTCTTTTTCCACTTTTTTTCTTTTAAAATTTTCCCTGAGGGGACTTACTTCAAATGACAGGACAGATAAAATAAATAGATGAGTAAACACATGTAGTTTATGCCGTGCTTGGTAAGCGCTGTGGAGAAGACTAAAGCAGAAAGAGGGGAAGGTACACTGAGTTGGAGGGGGAAGAAGAGAGTATTACAGTTTAAATCAGATGCCAATCAAGGCCTCTTTGAACGGTGGTATCAAAGGAAAAAACTTGAAGCAGGTAAGGGAGCAAGCCGTGTGTGTGTGTGTGTGTGTGTGTGTGTGTGTGTGTGTGTGTTGTAAGGAAACTGGTCCAAGAAAAAGAAATATGTTCAAAGGCACAAGCTGGGAATGTGCCTAATGAGCTTTTCTTTAAAAAAATTTATTGCATTTTTTCCGTTACCATTTAGTCCCCTTACACCCCAACCCTCCTCCCCTCAGCAATCAGCACAGTGTTGTCCATTCATGTCCATGAGTCCTTTTTCCTCAAGATTGTTGGGGAGCTTTCTTAACTGACCAAAGATCTGAGTACTTTGAACCTATTTTGAACTACTTGCATCACAGACAGCTTATTGTAAATAACTGCATGAATTTACTGGGTGTGTTAGAAGAAGCCAGACTATTTGGTATCGACTCTTTAATTGAACAGTTAGAAGTGGAAATAAAGAATTCTCAACCACCAGAGGAACATTCACCAACATCTCCAAAGGAATTTGTCTAATTTCTGCTAGCCACTCCAACGAAATCAGAATTGTGTTGCCAGGATTTAAACTTCAGTGGTGCTGATCTTTCTCATTTAGACTTTTGATACATTAACCGCAAACTACTTCAAATTTAAACCACTGCAGTATTACACAAGCTAATCTCTGTTGTGCAAATCTTGAATGAGCTGATTTCTCTGGATCAGTGCTTGGCATAAGAGTCATTTTTGGTTACAAGAGAAAAAGTAGCCCTGGCTGGTGTGGCTCAGTGGATTGAGTGCTGGCCTGTGAACCAAAGGGTCACTGGTTCAATTCCCAGTCAAGGCACATGCCTGAGTTGCAGGCTACGTCCCCAGTGGGGGGTGCACCACACATTGATGTTTCTCTCCCTCTCTTTTTCCCTCCCTTTCCCTCTCTCTAAAAATAAATAAATAAAATCTTTCAAAAATGAAAATACATAAATTTTTAGTCTATTGAGAAAAAATTAACTATCTAGGGCCAGGATGATATAAAGTTTCCTAATGGTTACATATAGCCTTCAGTGACCTTTCTATACTAATCATTAGTACGCCCACACATGTAACTGGAAGAAACTCAAAATAGAATTTTCTTAAAAAGTCAGACAATATCTACTATTCTGTACATTTCTAGTGTTAATACCTAATTGATTCAATGTTTGACATTGTCTAAGTTTAAAAGAAAAGGATTATTATCTCTTATAAGCAACCATAGGTTTATAAAGGTACTGTGTGACAGACAATAGTCATAAAAAGTAAAATCTCATTTAGTGATTATGCACTTAAAATTAAGCATGTAAGTAAAGAAAACATATCAATATGAAAATGTACGTATATGGTCACATATACAGACAGAAATATCTGGTAAGTTTTTACTGATAACAGGGTGGATTTTGGCAGATGATATTTCAGATGTTACTGATTGGAAGTAATAAAACTGAAACTACTAAAATTTAAGTGACTCCTAAAGTTTATACAACTTTTTAGTGGCAGGCTGTGTTTAAATTCATTCATTGATTCCATTAAGTACTAGACCTTAGTCCGTTAAGCCATGCTACTTCCATTAAAACCTATTACCAGATTTTTTACATGATTAGAATTCAGTGTTTGGAGTAAGTAAATCCAACACAACTGAAGTAGCATATTCCTAAATAGCTGCACACACATTTGCATATGAATTGCTACTCTTTTATCTTTACATAAGTTTTAAGTTCATGAATTGGTAAGACTCCTACATAGCTCAGGATTTTTTTCTACATTGTTAAATTGCTCTTTCATGATTATTTTCAGAGTGACTGATGTTAGTTTTGCAGGTTCTGTAGGGTGAACTGATATCTCTTAAATCAGTGTTTGATAAAGGCAGGAGGATAGTAAGGCATGGATCATTACGATTGTAGACCCGTCCTAGTTTATACTAATGATTAACAGGACTCATAGCTGTGAATTGGAAATTGAAGTGGCTTGATTAAAAACAATGACTTTTATGTGTTTTGGAACCAGAGAGAATGATAATCTTGATGCTATCAGTTTCTGATTGAGGCACCATCAATACAGAGAACAGAGAATTTCTTATGAATAGCTTATGTGAATGAGAGGATTTACAGACTCATGAAAAATCAGGCCCTATTACAATGAATTCTACAGAAGTGTGGCTGCAGTCTTTACACTACAACTTGGATAAAATATTTTCTGAGAAAAGGTAATTAGTTGGGCTTCTTTGTTATATGGACAGTTTTAATGAAATAGTTTTTGTCATAATAGGATTTGACTATGGATGAATTTCAGTTTAGTTACTTTCTTTGAAAATCAGCACATAATGTTTTTGTTAGACTTTCTCTTATATTAGAAATATCAAGAGCCATGAGCTTAAAGAGAGCCTGAGGCTTCAAAGTATTTCCTGAGAATGATCCCAGCAACTCAGGCACTGTAGAAAAGCAGAGCAGCTATTCTTTAGGACCATTCAGAGAGAGCTGGGAAAAACCCATGTTTCTGTATCTAAAATCAAGTGGAGACTATTTTGAGTGTTCCTGACTCCAAGGAGATTTTTATATTAAGCACCGATACTAGCTTGTAGTGGTGTGGGTGTGTGTGCATGCACATGCATACATGTGTTTGTGTGGGGACATAGGCTGCATGCAAGGTGGCTTTTGAGAAATGTGTTTACTAACATGAATCTATCTGATGACTAGGTAAAATATAACACATTTAAAACATTTATTTTAACACTGGTAAAGCCAAATAAGTGGGAAAAGAGTGGAGAGGAAAGACACTTTTAAGTGTGAAGTGATGCAACCATTTATTAGTGTCCTTAGAGTACAAAATAAGGTTCTATGAGGCATTCCTGGGAAGTCTCTAATTACAATATTTATTATCAGTGTTAGCTGACCACATAGATACCAAAGCTATGTTGCTTTGGTGTTAAACTGGAGTATCTAATACCATCTCTGGCAAATGTGTGCAGGCTATTTAGGAGAGGAAAGGGCTGGGTACTGCACTGGTGGTGTGGCAAGCTGTGAATTGTTTAACCCTAAAAACACCCATACTGCCATGGATGGAAGAAGATGGCCCATGGTGGGAAAATTCAGAATTGTAAACCACCATGTCGAGTAGTGAGTCCTTTGAAAGAAGTTGATTGAATGTTTTTCTAAAGGATGAGAAATGTGTTTTTGGAAGTGTAAAACACTATCAGTAACTGATGATGACCTGTGTCAGTGTGCATACAAATATATAAGTAGATACATGCAGACCAGGAAGAGTGAACACACATAAAAAGTAACTTATTCAACTGAAAACATTTCCTACACAGTCTCCTTATCTGGAGATGATTCACACCAAAACAACCAACCATCCAACCAACCAGCCAAACAAACACCTGCAAAGAATCAGATCGTGTAACTTAGAAGTAGATACCCAAACTTTAGCAGCATGTGCAGTGATGAGCCTTTGTAATCGCTATACCCAAATACTGTCTAGTGGTGAAAGTCTCTCAGGATATGATTTGGGATTTGGGTTGAGGCAAATTCTGTTTGTTTGCTGGTTTGTTTGTTTGTTTTTAAATAAGCCCCCCCCCCCTTAAAAATCTGCTTTAATCAAAAGATAAATATTGAGAATTAATTGCTTGGGAATCATATCAATTGGCAGAGACCAAAACATCTGGTACTATTCCTTTTATCTTCCAGAGATATCCCAACTAGAAAGTTGTAATTTGTCAGTTATTTATTAATTTAAAAAATTTACTATACATGGTAAAAATTCAAAGAGCACAGTATACTAATAAAAGTATCCTTCCCACACTCCCTACAAATACTTTATAGGAATTCATTTTTAACAGTTTTTATTGTTTTCATGTATATATTTGGCTGCTTTTATATCTTAGTTTTGTTATTTAGAAATATATGGTTGTTTTATTCAAGTACTTAAAAGACTTACAGTTGTTATAAAAATGAAGAGACATTCAATCTTATTTCAAACTCCCTCACCTCTACCTGCCTTATCCTTTAGGTGAATATTTTATATATTTGTAGTTTATTCTATAGGATTTTTATGCCTTTTAAAATAGCCATGGTTAGCTGCAGTAACTGGTTTATCAATCTTAAGAACTATCTAATGTATGTGTTATCTTCAATCTGTCTTTCTCCTGACTGTTGCTGGTTATGTTATCATTTTCATATTGTCTTTGTTTATAGCATATATATGTGTGTATATAAAGGTATATTTATATATATTTCTTTTTCACCACCATTCCCATAATTGTTTATCTGTGCTTCTATGTTTTAGAGGTTTTAATGCTTATCATCAATTTTTATAAAGGTGTTTCTGTTCATGCTTTAATTGCCTGGGTTTTATTCTGGAGTTACTTTTTTCAAGAAGAGGTGGTAGCCTCTAAGCCCTGAATTCTTGCAGGCATGAAAGTATATGTCCGTGGATTTTATAGTTGAGTAACCTCACTGTGCATAACAATCTTGGATCATATTTTAAAAGTGGATTTTATTTTTAATATTTGATAAATAGAAAACATGTAAATATGCATTCAAATTAGTTGGCATCATAATAAACCAAACACCAGTGACCATACCAGCCAACTTAATATCCAGTGCACTACCATTACCTTTGCTTTATCTGCCCCTTGTGGCTTGCTCCAAAATGTTTGCTTTCCTGCAGAGGCTGCTGGCAGCCTACGACTTTGAGCAACTTCACTATGGCCAGCAACATGCCTTCAGGTGGAAAATTTTGACTTGAAATGATGGAATAATTATGTACCCAGCTCCTTCCTTGACAACTGAGGGAGGAGGGGAGGAGCTAAAATAATTCTTGATGCTTCAAAGGGTTAAAGTGACCCATTGCACTACAGATCCAACAAAACCCCTCTGCCCCTCCACTATCCCACTGCTGCCTTTCCTGAACGTCATCTATATCTGTCTCGGCTACAATAAGAGAGTCCCTGTTAAGTCATGCAGTCTGTCTTTAAAATCAGTTTTTGAGGTAGAGGTATCACCTGTTAACTCATTTTGAGCTTGTACTTGAACCGCGATCACCGACTGGCAGTGACCGTGGAACACTGCGGATGGCTCATCAACACACAAGAAATGAACATACACAGAAACACGCAATTTTCTGTGGAGAAGTAGGGACGGAGTGGCCACTCTCTAAGTGGAAAGTGCCTTGGCCACCCTCTCTAGGGGAGGGCGCACATTCTCCTGTCCCAGCAGGCTTTTTATTGGGTTCGTTCATACAAGAATTCAGATAAAGCTCTTTACTCATTGCAGGGATGTAAGGATCAAATAACAAGGAACTCTGAGGGCCTACTTTGAGTCAGGGTCAAAGAGCTGTAAAAGACTTTGAGGAACAAATTTACTTCCTCCTTGGACCCTTCTCATTCAATTGAGAGCATTCTAAACAAAGCAGGTTTCATAGGATTTTACATATTCTTTCTTAGACCTAATCACCCCGGGGAACCCGCCCTTTCTAGTACAGGGCTGCACCACCCTGTCATTGTTTCAGGCTTAGGTGGAGCAAGGGAACTAAGGCAACCAAGAGATAAGGAGATTTTCTTGTGAATGGAATGAGCACTCGGGCTTTGTCAAAGGTGGGGGTTGAGAGTCCATCACCCCCTTTTGCTGTAGCCCCCAAAGTCCTTCCTTGGTGGCTTCCCACATGATCATGCCTGTCTTAAGTCGTTCCCCCCTTGGGGAATCTTACTCATCATTGGCTAACCGACCAAGCATTGGGGTCCAGGCAGGGTGAAGTAAAAAGGAGCAGAAGCTGAGCTCCTGCCAGAGAGATAAGCTTTTGTCTCCTTGCTGGCTTACGGTTCCAAGGTTGTTCCCTCAGCCTTAGCCTAGGTGGGGGTTACAGCTTCTGATACCAGGCAGGGCGGTTCCCAACATGTACTCAAGTTTATATGCCTCCCTCTACTGCCCCTTAGCTTCAGCAAAGAGCTGTGAGACCTAAGCCAAAGCAGTTTCCTTCTCAGGGCCTGATTTCTGGTGTGTAAAATGAAAAGATTGAACCCAAGGAATTCTGAATTTCTTCCAATTTTAGCTTCTTTAAGTTCCTAAGAGATTTGCTTTGTATTTTTTATGTAGAATCTCTCATCCATAGCAATATGGGACTGTAAATCTGCCTAGAGACATTACATTGATTAACAACATAAACTGCAATTTTTCTCAGTGGTATAAAGCTAATATTCACAGATGTCTGAATACTGAGTGGTTGGTGTGTGGTCATATGTAACCAGTTGACCATGCTGGGCTGTAATGGTCCAGGAGGTGGAGAATAAGTTTGAGACAAAGAAAGTATGAAAGTGAGTGAGAGGAATCAGGAATGTGGATTTCTATACAAAATTGTCTGTTTCTCTTTTTTTATTTAAAAGAATGCCTAGGTGCTATCAATCCCTCATTTAGTTTCATACACAAGGAAGAGAAAGAGAAACATTTTAAGAATAATAAGATGAAAGGCTAAGTAGAACATGAAAAGAAAGTCTAAGAAGTGTGGTAACAGTAAACAGACTCAGTGACTTTTATATCTTCCATGGTTGTGTATAAACACACCCTTAGATTTTGGAACGCTTATTCTCCTCCTGCCCCTACCCTGTAATCTCAGTTTTTATCTAATACTGGATTTATATGGACAGGATCAAAAGATGGTTATAAATGGTGGAAAGGTCCTGCACAACAGAGGCTGGATCCATGTAATACTTGAGGAGGGAGGGAATAGGTAAGAAAGAGAAGTGACAAAGACTGTTTGCTTCACTGACCATGAATTGGATGTCCACATGAGATGCCTCCAGAACCTAAATAACTGCACCTATGATTTTCAAGAAAAATAAGTAAGAATAGAGGAACTTTTGCTGCACCATTTTACCTCTGGTTCTTTATTGCATAGAATATTGACTTACATGCTATGTAAAGGACTAGTTAATATGTATTTTTGTGAAATGAATGCTAGACTTACCAAGAGATAATTTATTTTGTTGTAAACTGTACTGAGCAACCATTCCCCATCTGAGGATATACTGTAAATGCTTATAGGCAAAAAATACCAGAAATCTTAAAAAACAGAAAATTTGTACAGATACTAAGGACTGTATAATAACTAACATTAAAAGTATTCTGATATTATTCATCTGACATCGTGTAAAACAAAAGTAAAACATTTTACATACATTTTCAGTCGTATTATTTCTATAAAAATTATATTGAAAAATATCACACTCCTGAAAAAAAAATAACATTCTGGGAGATTTTTATGAAATCACAGTTGTTCTTGACAGTAAAAGAATTTAAGTGAAATTATCAAGGTGACTTTCACTATTACTGTTATTTTTGTCTCCAGTAACTAATGACAACCTTTTCCCATAGAGCTGAACATAAATTAAATGAAAGCAGTGCCACCTACTTCCAGTAATAAATAGAAAGGAGACAGTAATGGGGACTCCCTACTATTTTTCTTTGCTAGTGTATCCTAGGAATAAAGAAGAAAAGTATCTAATTCATCACTTATATTTTTAGTAAATGTGCTTATTTTCACACTACCACAATGGTAAAGTATTAGTGTGTTTAAAAAATGAGCTATTTTCACCTATAATGTGACAATTCACAACATAAAACTGAAGGGAAATGCCTGCATTTTCACATGACTTTGATTTTGCTGAAACTTCAGCTGCATAACTTCAATGAATGAAAGATGCCTTTCTAAAATAATCATCAATTTCATCTACATTTAAATTTTGAAGGATAATTCCTCATTTCAGTTTAAAATATTTGAAAGTGATGCAATGTATCACTTTAGTTAGGTGGTGAAGTTGACAGACAGGCTTTGCTTAGGAGTCGGAGGCGATTGTTTTGATTCCATTTAAGAGCTGTGTGCCCTTGGAGAAATCAGAGTTTCAGTTCCTTGAAATACAAGATGGGAATGATAAGGCAGACCTCCCTGTTTTGTTGCAAGGTTGTGCTGGAGACTGTAATTCATCCATCCATCCATGATAGGACCTCAGTCACTTTGTGTGTCCTTAGTGCCCTATCCCTTTGCCTGAACTGGGGTGAGTATAGCACCCAAGTTGAGTCAATGAAACTTCTATTACTGAAATTTGGAATTGTAGCAGAGACAGTGATTGATTGTTTCACTGTTTCTAGAAGCTTGTACTTGGACCTATAATAAGCTTCCCTCAAATGCATCATATGGACCAGGAAAAAAAGAGGAAATACTTTAGGAGAGAAAAATATGAGCCAGATCTAGAGAGATGAGGCACAAGCAAGAATTCAGAGCGCTTTCCATAATTTCCTCTTGCTTATTCACCTTTCTGTCTTTGTATTTTGTGTGAATTTTCTGGATAGAAATAGAAGTCTCCTTCCTGCCCATACCAGCTGGAACTACATTCTTTGATTTGTAACCCCAGAAGTCTTAGTGTAAGAGTTAAGTGAGAATGTTCATGGAAAGAAATTTTTATAAAGCAATTTTAGAGGTTGTCACACAATTCTAAAACATACAGGAAAACAGTTAAAATGTGTTGGTGTATGTATTAGTCTTCAAGGGCTGCCATAAGAAAATACTACAGACTAAGTGGCTTAAACAGAAATTTATGTTCACAGGTCTAGAGGCTAGAAGTACAAGATCAAGATGCTTTCAGGGTTGGTTTGAGGTAAGAGCTCTCTTCTAAGCTTGTAGATGCCCACTTTTTTTTTTTTTAAGTTCTTCATGGTCTTTTTTATGTGCCTCTGTAAGGAGAGAAAGATCTCTGGTGTCTCTCATTCTTTTTTTAAGGATTCCATTCCTATTGGATCAGGGCCCCACCCATTTAACCTTAATTTCCTCTCTGGAGGTCTTATAATTATATATAGTCACACTGGTGTTTGGAGCTTGAACACATGAATTTGGGGGCTGGGTACAGTGTAGCCCATAACAGTAAGTAAATGATGTAGTTTACTGAACACAGATAGTTATACAAATCAGAATTTATAGCGGCAATTTCATTTGGAGCTTGCTGGACTTGATCCTGTGACTATGCCCTGCTACCAGGGAAATCATCTATAAGGTGAGAATTCTAGAAGGTTCTTTAAAAAGTTTCATTTGCTTTCAAAACAATTAAATTTTTCTATTATTATTTGAACTCCTCCCAATTTTTTTCTTAGAGCTCAGGCTATTTGCCTGCTGGCTCAGCAGGTAAGAATAACTGGTGTGTTAGTTTTTTGAGTGAAACTATGTCCCCAGGGTCAACTTCCTAGATATGCCATCTTTTTAGCAATCTCAGGGTTTAATCTATATCTATCCATTCCTATACCTATACAAAGGTAATACATTATTATTATTATCATTGTCATTATCATTTCCACTCAGTTATAGTGATTTAGAACCTCTCATTGTAGTCAACATTATTTTTCTTCCTTCAGCAAATGTAGGTTTGATATAAAATATAATACCTATGTTAATAGCATTAGCAGAAAACTTGGAAGCATGTCAATCTAACATTTCTATAGCCCTACCTTGGATAATGTTCTTTAGAAAAATTGCAAGAAATATATGGTAGGAAACTATTAGAACAAGCAAAATCCTACCATATAACCCAGTTACCTCTAGACATCAGAAGAAATCTCAGGATCACCCCTGCTTTAGGACTTAGCTGGGAATCCTAGATAAGTCTGGATGAACATGTTTTCTTTCCAGATTGATATTTGACATTGCCAGCTTAGGCAAGGGCAAACTATGCTCTATTTGGAAACCACCAGGACAAAATCTCACTTTATTCTTGTTTCTGTCAGCCACCACTGCAAACACAAGACTCAGGCCATCCTTATTCTGTCGACATACATCCTCACATAGTTCTGTCCATCTTTTTTTATTACCCATCAACTACCTTCCTTAAGACTCAAAAAATTCTTTACTGTGTAGTCTAACACTCACAGATGGTAATCAGCAAAATCCCCTATGTTCCCCTCCTTCACATTTCTGAATGTTTCCTTCATCTGCTTGATTTAATAAAATCTGGCTTTTTCCCTGAGTAGATGTATCTCCAGAAACTCTATGAATTAGTGGCTCTGGACCTTTCTGAATTTTCTACCACAACCTTTATATAATTGATATAATACCTAGGTCTTCACTGTCCAATATGGTCATAACTAACTATATGTACCTCTTAAGCTCTAGAACTGTTTCTTGTCTAAGTTGACATGGAGCATATGTGAAAAATACACAGTAGATTTTGAAAACAGTACCAAAATAAGAGAATGTGATGTATTCGATTAACAAGTTTTTATATTGATTGTATGTCAAAATGACAATATTTTAGATATATGGGGTGATATAAAGTATAGTATTAAACTTAATTTTACTTGGTTCTTTTCTTTTTTTTTTTTTTTAGTGAGGTTCCTGCCAAATTAAAATGATGTATCCCACATTATTTTTCCATTGGACTGTTTGATCTTGCTCTTTCACAAAATCCTCAGCATTTAATTTCATATCATCATACACCTGCTATCAGCCTCTCCCCACTGTCTTTAGTCAACTTCTCATCCCAAAAGTGTTTCCTTTCTCTCTCTCTCTCAAGATTTGAGCTCCTGGCTTAATTTTATTCTAATATCTTATCATAAATTATTTGTGATTTCAATACCCACCTAAATAATGTTTCAATAACTGTGGCCTCTCACTTCTCTGACTTCATTTTGGCCAATGATTTCCATCCCCCTCCACTTTCTCTTAAGCACTCATTATCATGGGCACATAATAGAACTTGTCATGACAAAACTTCCAATCCCTGTATAATTTCAATATTCAAGCAGTCTACTACCTTTTATTTTTCTATCACCCAACTTCAACAGTCTTTCCATCCCATGTAATGATTTCAATACTTATGCACACTCTCTTAAAGCCTCTCATGTCCTCAATCTTCCTTACCCAATTTAAATGTCATTGTCCCTTATTATAATCACTTCCTTGCATACATTCTCCACCTCCTTGCCCTTCTTTCACTTTGTCTTATCGGGTAAAAACTCAATTCTGTTTAAGTGTAATTACCTACCTCCTCCATTCCTAGATTCTTGAAGCTGAACAGATCTAGGTGTAAACTCTCAGTTATCTACCTGTCCTCATTTTGGATCCATGACCATGACATTTAATTGTGTCCCTAGTACTGTTGAACAATTATGTACTCTCCCATGTGACTATTTTATTCCCTTTATTTTTAAACCTCAACACCCATTCTCCATGACTACTTTAATCATATGACATCGCTTCCTAGTTCACTGGGATAAGAAGAATAATTAAAAGAGTATTGTTATGAACCTTTAACATCCTGTCTACATACTGAATCTGAATTTATACACATATATTCTACTTATCCCCAAGGTCTAGAAGGAGAGGAGAGGGGGGACCTGTAAACTGACTAAAGCATGAAAACTCCCAAATCTCAATAGTGGGGTACTCAGGCTAGCTGGGTGCCCCCTTGCAGCTTTGTGCTCAATAAACTTGCTCTCTCATTTCCACTGTAATTATTGTCTCTCGTCTGGATTTTTCTTTTGTGAACAAGGCAACAACCCAGGACGGGGAGACCCTAACTCAGGTCCTCCTGGTAATACCTGCATACTGCTCTTGCAAAGTGTCCTCTGCCCATTTTTCATATCATTCTGACTTCTAAATGTTGGATTGCCAAAGAGCTGAGACTTGAACTTCTTTCTGTAAATTGTATTCAATCCCTTGGTGATACCATTCAATTTCACAGCATTAAATATAGTTTTGTATTTATATCTCTAGCTTATACATCCCTTTGAAATTCAGACTAAAAATCTAACAGCTTATCAATATTTCCACTTAAATATCTAATAAGCATATTGTCTAATGGAGAACTCAGCTATAAAATGTCCAATAACTCATAATCCTCCCAGACTTGGTCCTCATACTCTGTACCCTATATCAAATAGTAAATGACAACCAAATGCTTCTAGTTGCTCAGGCTAAACAATATAGAGTCATCTTTACTTCTGTCTCCCCCAAATACTACATATAATCTGTTAGTAAATCCTGTACCTCAAAAATATGCCTAAAAAAATATGATCATTTCTAATTAACCCAAGTGTTCCTACTCTGGCCAGTCCATCACCATTGTTCTTCTACATCTGCAGTGATCTCCTAATTGATTTCCCCTTTCCAATCTCATGGAACTCAGTGTCCCCTTCCCTTTTATTTGCTACACAAAAGCTAGAGTGATCTTGTCTAGCCTCCTCAGGCCAAGTCACTTCCTAGACCAATTCTCTAGTGGCTTTCATCACATTCGAACTAAAGTCATACCTTACACGGCCTTTAAGACCACACACTTTGTTAGTTCTCTGACATATTTTCCATGGCATTTTTCTTCACCCACTCAGCTTCCTGTTATTGGCCTCCTTGCTATTACTAAAATATGATAAACACAATCCTGCTTAGAGATTTTAAGTGGGTGAGGGCAGGTGATAAAGCTAGAATGTCCACTGATAATTTAGACTTTATCCTTTAAGCACTGGAGAATAATTATAGGTGAAGGGATAAGTCAGTTTGAATTTTGGGAAATAAACTATATGTTAAAATTATGAAGGATGGATTAAGGAAGGGAAAGAATCAATGTAGTTTAGTAAAATTTAATGATATTTTTGAGGTCCTTAACTAGGTTTTGGAAGAGAGGTAAGATGGATATGAACAACATTTCAAAAATAGAATTGAAAGCCTCTTTCACTTAACATACTGAATTTAGAAATAGGGAAAAGTAAAAAATGGCTGAGGCATCCAGCTTACTCTGAGTACTTCTCTAAGCAGAATGAATGGACAAGGTATCTATTTTCATCACTTTGGTCCTCTATAAGCATAGAACAGGTAATTCCTAAACAACAGAAATCTATGGCTCACAGTCTTGAGGCTGGAATTCTGAGATCAGTTTATCAACATAGTTGGGTTTTAGTGAGAGCCTGCTTTGGCACTGCAGACTTCCAGTTGCATCCTTAAATAGCAAGATAAGAACAAGCTAAGATTCTGGGCTCTTCTTATAAAGGTACCAATCTCTTTCACGAGGGCTCCACCCTTATTCCAAAGGTGCCATATCCTATTACTATTACAGTGGGGATTAAGATTTCAATTTATGAATTTTGGAAGAATACATTCAGTTCACAACAGTGTCTCATATCTACGGTACACTTAATATTAGACCATTTCATCTAATGTCCTTAGCATGATGTTTGGTTCTAGTCTGTCCTCAAGTCCTGACCTAAGTTTTGTATATCAAGACCCTATAAAGACCATTTGAGGGAAAATTTAATTGGTCTTAGAGACACCGAGACCACTCCAGAGCACTGCTTCTCTGTGTATGTGCCCACTAATACTTATAAAAAGGGAACTTAATGCTCCAAGAAATCATATTTTTAAAAAATGCCATTTAAACAAGGTAAAATTATGACCTAGCCAACCATTCTGGACTATAAAGTGTTTAATTGGAAACACGAAACATTTCCTAAGTATAAGATTTGTGTTCTTTTTAAAAAATAATAAAGAAGTTACCAAAACCTTGTCTTTTGGATCACCCTCTCAGTGCCATGCTCCTTAACAATTATCACTGGCTGTGATGTTTCTGAGTCCCAACCTTATGTATTGTTGGAAGGGCCTGGTTTCACCCTGTCTCATACTGTCTATGACTGAGTCATCTTTTTAGTGCAGGACTATATGATCTTGGATCCCAGCTGCCAAATCTAGACCCTCTCAGGAGAACTCTAGCAAGAGGTTCACTTATACATCACTTGAAAGAAGCACTTTACAAAAATGCCTGTTATGCATGTCAAATATTCTCTGGCTTCCTAAGAGGCCAAGAATGTTTAGACCAGGACTGAGGTTGTTTCATGTATAGAAGCTGCCATTTCCGAAGCAAATACTTTTGAAAGTTTGCATGCCAATACTTAGAACAACTGCTATTGGTCTCTAAGGACCTGAAAATCAATGATGTTACCTGGATAGTTTATTTAAAGACAGTTTTATTGTTGCTGTGCAACCTGAGTGCCGTATTGCATGACAGGTAGTTCTTTTGTAGTGGAAAATTGTTTTTATTTTTCATAGCACATCGCATGAGCTCCCTCTTGCTTTTTGCATTGCTGTGCATATGAACACATAGAAGTGGAATCTTTTATTAAGCAATTTAACATTTCACAAAAATTTATTAGCTACTATGGAAATGTAACAAGGGACAAACAGAACTTCATTATTTAGATTCAGTGCCTTCACTATTGATACATTGTAGGGTTATTATGATTATATCACTGGGTAATAACTTTTACTTATTCATCTCTTTGTTATAATCCATGGCTAGTGCAGATATTGTAGAAAATACAGAAAGTAAAATCATCAGAAGTCCAAAGAAATAAAAATGATCACTGCTGTGTTTACATATACCTACATGCATATATGTTTTTGAAATAGAATGATACATTGTTTTGTAACCTGATCTAAGAATGTTCTAGCTAAATTCATTACTAAATCTAGAGATAAACGTTTTCTGACAGAGAGCCAAATGATAGAAATTATACTTTTTGATAAAAAGAAGAACTGAATATGTGGGATTGTGACATTGGGTACTACAAGAAAAGGCTCGCACATCTGTCTATAAATACACCGTATATTAACAATTTAAATTTTAAAGGGTTTTAGCTGAGTCTCAATGTGATCTATTGACCATATTTAAAGACTAAACTAATCTTTGTAAAATTCTACACGAGTAGAGTTACTGCAATGTCTCTAGTTAAAACTCTGCTGTAGTTAGCATAACTTTTGGCTTAGATATTTTATGGAATGAATGTTTGTGTTCCTACAAAATTCATATGTTAAAATTTTAATCCCCATTGTGAGAAAGTAGGATTTGTAGGCTTTGAAAGGTAATTAGGTCATGAAGATGAAGACTTCATGAATGATATTAGTGCCTTTACAAAAGAAACCACAGAATAGTATCTAGTGCACTTCATCATGTGAGGATATAAGGAATTGGCAATCTACAGCCTGAACGAGGGCTCTCACCAGAACTGGACTGTGCTGACACCTTAATCTAGGATTTTCAGCCTTCAAAACTGTGAGCATTAATTTTCTGTTTTTTATAGTTTACCCAGGCTATGGTACTTTGTTATGGCTTCCCAAACTAAGACAGACCTATTATGTATAAATTTCTAATGTATCTTGACTTTAAAATTAGTTCATCTACATACTTACAAATTATAGATTAATGGTGAACAATGCTACAATTCTCAGGAACATCACTTTGGCAATTTAGGCTTAAAATTGCAATAATTATTATGACTATCAGTAAGAAAAGTTTGATAAACACCCAATGTTGTTAATTTTGTGGAATTTCCTACAATATAGCAGAAGCTAGTTAGCCCCAGAAGAGAGAGGACAGATTAGTTTTGTATCTACCTGCATGGTTATGAAATGAGCACCTTTTTCTATACTGTTGCTACAGAAACCCAAAGATTTTTTTCCCTTGGGTCTGCCTGCCTATTGCACTGGCCCAAAGAAATGCATGAGCAGGAATTCACTGTATAGGTAGAAAAAAAAGTTTAATACTGAATTAAACAATAAGGAGAAGGGGAGTTTATACTCTAAAAAGACTGAACTCTCTGAAACTGTGCGTAGGTTACAGATTGTATAGGGCAAAATCACAAGACACTGTAAGTTAAGGTGTATGGGGTTGTGTTGAGAGCTGATTTGTCAGAGGTGAGGTAAGGGTAATAAATCATTTCTTCAGGTCTTCAAGACAATCCTAAGATTTTTTTCCAGCATCCCTCTGTCTGATCTCATGGGTCTGATCCCTCTGGCCAGAGGGATCATCCTTGGAGTTCAGAAACTGAAACATAACTTAAGTCAAGATGTCATCTTTAGCTGCGAGAGGTCCAGACCTCATGATTACTAGTCATGTCTGGTCTACTGTCTTCTGGCTGCCTTGGGGGTTGTTGGTTATGTTGGGGAAACGTGAGGTCTTTGGGGATATATATATGGGGGAGAAAGAGAAGGAGAGAAACAGATGATTTCTAGAGCTAGACTGTTAAGCTAAGATTAATCAAAGTCATAGGGACCCTCCATTTCACTGTCCATGCATATAAGCCTGACTATATGTTTTGCGAACCTTTTGCTTTTATCTGCCAGTTCATATGAAATACATTATCAACATTACTTAAAATGATTAGAAGGAAATGTTTTGTTTAAGCCTATTCATTTTCAAATGTAATTGTTACAAAAATTGTATCTCAAAATAATTTATGCATTAAGAATATAACTTGCCTCCAAATGCAACCCAAAGAGGAGGACTGTTTAGCAATTTATAATACTTTAAAACATAAGGTCTTTATATACAATTTAGCACTTCAAAAAATGAAAATACTGCTGAAAATTTCCTCATAGTGCTGAAATATATGGAACTCCAAGGCAGCTGGATATTACAAATAGCAATGCATAAATTATATAAACTTGAATAGAGCAGATTTGAAATGAGTAGAAAGAGCAACTATCATTAGCATTTTAAAGTAAGTGTTGCTGTTTGACAAAACAAGATACACTCTAGGAAAACATATGTTAATTTGAAAGATTGGATCTGTTCTTCATAGGTCACATTTCCATAGGGGAATCAGAGAATTATCCACTGAAATGTTAAAGACATATCAGCATGTAGGCCCAGATTTGAGTTAGTAGATAAATAAACCAACCAATGCTGATTGACGCTTCTGATAACAAACACACAATTCAAGCAATAAACTATCCTTGAATTTCAATCTTAAAAGTTATCCTTAGATATTGATAAGTAGAATAGTATTAAATAAAATTAAGTTTAAGCTTTCCTGACTTTGAAATACTTATTATATGAGTTCAACCACAAACATTATCTTAGTGCTTTCTTTTTCATTAGAGCCTTTGCTACGTATTTATTAAAAGTGTGCATGAGTTAAAATATGTAATATATTTTTCATAACTTTTTAAATATTTTATTTATTTATTTTTAGACAGAGGGGAAGGGAGGAAGAAAAAGGGAGAGAAACATCAATGTGTAGTTGTTTCTTACACACCCCCTACTAGGGACCTGGTCTGCAACCCAGATGTACCCTGACTGGGAATAGAACTGGCAAAACCATTTGGTTCTCAGGCCGGCACTCAATCCACTGAGCTACACCTGCCAGGGTGTTTTAGATAACTTTAAAGTGACAAATATTGTTTTCTATGATTAATTTTTTAAAGATATGGGTATTTTAATGGATATATTAGTGGTTTTTAAAATTTTTGATAGCTTGTGAAGAATCCTCCATCATCAGCCATTCTTAACAGAGTATGACAATCATAGGTATAAAAACTATCCATGTGACATAATTTAAACTAAATTAAAATTTCCAGGTTTCTTAAAACTTATTACTCTTTGATTTAAAGTTAGTTTTGTGTTTTCCTAAAAAGTGTGTTTTCACTTCTGCTATTTATTGTGATTCAAAAATCTCTACACAGAAATGAAAAGTAAGTGAAAGTATTGGGTCTTTTGTTCCCTTTTCCCCATAAGTTCATCTCACTTATTTCACTTATTTTACTGAATTTATACACATATTTTAAATATCCCTCTGAGGTTATTGACTCAAATTAAGATGCAAGAAGATGAGATCAAACTGAAGCAGACTACCTGCATCTCACAATGATAACTGTGGAAACTACTGGAAGCCCAAAATGTCTAATTGAATAAAATCAGATAGGAGCTAGCTGAATCATGCAAAAAAGACTAAGGATTTTCAATTTGACTATAAGATCAAAATGAATGAAGTGTGCTCTGCCTGCCTTTAATAGCTAATGCCTTTGATGGCTCTATTAGCTTTGAAATGTGACTAAAGTTGGATGGAGGTGGGCGTGGGCAGTGGGGGGAAACCATGTGCTGAGAACAGTAGAAAGAAACTAAGGGTATTTTGCTTCGAAGAGAGAAAACTCTAGGGGCAGAGATGAGATCTGTCTTAAAATAGTTGATGGACTTCAATGTAGAAGGAAAATTAAACTGTAGCAAATGGTTTAGGTTATTTTGTATCTGAAGAACTTTCAATTCTGAGATTATATGATTCTGTGACCAATACTAACCTCTTTGGGAAACAATGATTGTGATCACTATTAAATTGCAATTAATTTAATATTTAATGACCAACTGTTTAAGAATTCCCTCATGGGTGACCTGAGTGTTATCTGTGTTCACCACCAGTGGTGAAAACATCTGAAAATCAAGGCTGAAGCAAAGAAATATAATTGGGCCTTGGGGATTTGGAAAGCTCAGTGGGGTTAGTCCTCCTGAGAAAAGCATAAGCGGAGTCCCCCAAATCTTGGCATATATTCTCTTCATGGCTGTACCCAAGACCTAATGGGTGATATCTTGGGCTTATATCATTCAGTTGAAGGCTTGGAAGGATGGATGACAGGATAATTTTTAAGCCTATTCAGTGAAAATTATGGTGCTACCAACTGCAGACTTGAAAAAATTTTAGTAATTGCCACAGTGATTTAGGATCATCCCCAAATGTAACACTGTCAAACTCATTGCTATTGAAACCAGCAATAAAGTGCATATAAACAGAGAAGATAATATTTGTACACTTATACTTTTCTACTTATAATTTATTAATTGAATCATTGTTCAGAACCCCCAGATCATGCCTATTATAAATATGTACAATGGCCAAGCGATTTTCTTACCCTTGGTGTATGGAGTTGTGTTTTCTTGGGGACAATGATGTTATTTAATGCTCTTTACTGATGATGTGCAAGGTTCAATTGTTAAGGTCAAATTCCAATTAACTTTCCATTAATTTAGAAGAATAGGATTGATAAAAGCTTAAATATATAAAGTAAAATGATCATTTCAATGAAAAAATCCCTGACAGCACTAAGATCACACAGAAAGAACAAAATTGTCTTTAAATGAACTACCTAGGAAACATCATTGATTCTTCAGTTTAAAAAAAACATCATCCTTGGGGACTTGGAGCAGTAGATATAATGCTGGTTTTTAGAGCATCAAAACTGTTTTCTTCAAAGAGGACAGCTTAAGGAGATGAAACAATTCTGAGACCCTGTCAAAAGACCTTTTGGCCTCTTAAAAAGTCGATGGAATTTGACATGCATTGCAGGATTTGTAAGGTAGCTCCCTTGAGCCATATCCAACAAGAGTGTTTGACTGATAGTAGTTGTTCTAAGCCATCCATTTCCTTAAATCTTTAAGAATGTTTTTATTTATTTAAAAAGCAAAAAGAAAGAGAAAAAAAGGCAGGGAAGGCAAGATATGCCCTGGTAAAAGTATATCTGCACGATAACTGTCAGCACTGATGGTCCTGTTTTCTAGCAGCAAATCAAATAAACATGTACAAGAAACTCAAGAATGCTCTTATACTGCTCTAACAGCTAATTTTTCAGGGGTCTTCAGGGGAGAACGACATATGCTTTGGAAAGAATGTGTTAATAATAAAAAGAAATGATAATTGAAGGTCATCCTATGGTTATATTCCCTTTCTAACATTCCCACCAGTTTACCGGTTTTCTTCCTGTTGTTATCAAGGAGAGCATACATTTACCAACTAGCTGGTCATCTGGAAAGTAAAGTCAATACTAATTTCAATTATTTTTTCTATTTAAAAAGTGAATCAACCTTACCAGATTTTCTCTCTCTGCAAAGGTAAATGGCTTATTGCAAACAGGGGATATGGTTTTCATGACACATCATAAAAAACAGTGGATGAAGTTAATTGCTTAGTGGCAACTGCACCCCACCCTTTGGGTTGAACAGCACTAACAGTTGTATTACGTGGGAGTTAGTCCTTTATTAGACAACTGCATGTATATAGGGACCCTCTCCTGAAGGCGTAGTCAACTTTAAGGAAGGAATGGGTTTCTCTCACTTCCTAGTAGGAAGATCCAACTAGAGCAGTTTTATGCAGAAATTTCTAAGCTGTGCTCCTTCCTGCCCCTAGCATTTGTTAAAGCAAATAAATATTTATAACAGCAATGGATTTTACTTTTGTGCCTTTTCTGTAAAAATCCATGTGCTGGAATCTGGGAAATAAAAGGAAACAGAAGTCATCGCTTCTATTTCAAAGCTGAAACAGTCAAATGTCATATCCTCCCCACTCCTGTGACATTTTAAGCAGGAGCTGGTGGAGACACAGTACTCTGGGTATGTCTCAGTGATCTGATTACATAATGCTTTTAGGGTAGCCTCTAGCCACATATGGTTACCTACTTAAATTTGAATTGACTAAGATCAAACATAATTAATGATTCAGTTTTTAATTCAGTCACCCCAACCACATTTCACTTGCTCTGTAACCATATGTGACCTGTGTATTTTGTATGGGATAGAGCAAAGAGAGAATATTAGTTACCACACGAAGTTCTATTGGGCAGTACTGTTCGATAGCCTTATTAAATTTTTTAAAAAAGCAGTAGGCTGAGTGTTGAGACCCTGGTTTGAGTAAAGGTTCACACTATTATGTGTGACCTGGAACCAGTTACTCTCCCTTTTTTGAGTTCAGTTTCCTTCTTTTTCAAGTGAGGAGGGTGTCTGAAAAGTCACAAGGTCTGTTCAGCAATGATGTGCAAATACTACGTGGTTCTGTTGCAAAACAGAATTAAGAGTCACTACTTAAATTGAAATTTGACTTTGGTTTCTTTTTGGAGTCAGGCCCATTTGGCTTCTTGTAAGCAAATAAGCAAAACTCTAGAGTGTCACTGCTTATGAGAATACTGTTCAATACATAAAAATACAGTGTTAAAAGATTTTTCAGCATCTGTATTATCGGTCAACCTCTAGTGTCATTTGAAAAGATATTAAGCTTGTTTTGGTAGCCATAGCTGACATGAAAGTTTAAAAGAACACCGTAGTTACATTTGTGATTTTATTGAGAACTGTTTTCACTAGGGAACTCTCAGGCTGTCTGATTAAAATGGTAAAGAGACCTTTTACTGCAAGAGCTCTGACAGTTATCCCCTCAGCAAAGTTTGCTTTTGTGATAATTACACCTACTCTTGTTTACCAAATGAATCACTTTTCAGTGCTGCTTTTAACCTTGACTGGTTTCCCTTCAATGATTATTTTTTTGCTATGATGAGATGTTTAGAAACACAGTGCACATTTTCTGCTGCTCTTTTTCAAGTGATGTTTACTCTTGGTTTTCTTTAAAACAGATTTTAAGGTTCATTTAGGGGGCAGTTTAACTTGGGGAACATATCAGCAATATCAGTATCTCTTTCATCTGCAAGAGGATAAATGTGTGGTGGTTAGTCAGGGTAGTCATACCTAATTTCCCTGTGTCCCTTAGGCCCGCAGACTCCACCCAGCACACTGGGTATCAATGGAGGAAGAGTTCAGAGGATTTAGAAATCAAGTGATGAGGGTGAGACAAATGGTTCTCCTAAGCTGGCGTAGGTTTGGCAGGGTACTTTTCTCCATAGGGCAACAAAAATTACCCTCAGTTAGAAGAATGTGTGGAAATGCTGAAATCATCTTTAGGAATTTAGGGTCATGGTTTTATGTACCAGTGATTTTAAACATAACACTCGCTAATCCTAAGCAAATGGCAATGTTTCAAGTACCAAAGTAGAAGGTCCCATAACAAATTGGTGACCTATCTTCATATAAGAAGCCACTAAGAGTTTGTTTGTTTGTTTGTTTGTTTGTTTTTAATGATAGTCATGGTAGCAATAGAGAAGGCAGAAAAGAAATCTAAAAAAAGTATCAAGAATTTTTAGAGGTTTCATAAGAGTGAACATCAGTGGCACAAGAGACAACCCAGGAGACAGGCTTGGGAGGAGCAGCCCTTGGGCAAAACCAAGTAGCATTGGTATGGAAAAAATCAGTTACTGAGGCTGCTGAGATCTGGAACCCCAATTAGAAGTAAAAGGAACTTGTAAGAGGAGGGTTGACATCCCAATAATTTATTAATGCTCTTCCACAAAGACATATTGTGAGGAAGCAAAGCAAGCATAGACATATAGAAACACAAACCTATTGTGTCTGTGAAACCGTCCCTACACTCCATGGTCCCCTTGCACTGTTGCCTTATCTACCTCCCTTTCACAGTCAAATTTACAAGTCACCTCTCAACTTTGGTGCGAGTTTCAGCTTTCTACTCAATCCTTAGCCACTACGTGCGGCTCCTCCCACACCCCTCCATTGAAACCGATCTCATAAAAACCACCAAATGCATAAGTAGACAATGAAACTACCCACAATGGATTCTGAAAATTCCTAGCATTCTTGACCACATGACCAATCTTCACTTTTGAAACACACACTTCCCATAACTTTCACAGTGCCATACTCTTCTGCTTTTCCTACTTCTCCATCTTCCTCGCAGGCCTTTTTCCTAGAGTTGCATCCTGATTTTTGGAATCTCAGTTTAGGGTTTCTTCTTTTCACTTTCTATATACTATCTTTAGGAAATTTCATCTACTCTCAAGATTCAACTGCCATCACAATACTAGCGAGACCCAAATATTATACTTACAATCCAAATTTCCCTTTAATCTTCTATCAGAACATACTTTGATTTGAATTCACCTTTTTGCCATCTATTTATTTATATTTCATTATTCTCTATTTCATTAAATTGCTTCATTCCCCCAATTACTCAGAAAAAAGATACCAAAGTATAGTTAATTTCATCTTAACCTTAAATCATAACCTCCTAATGATAATCTATTACTTTTGCCAGGGTCTGTTATTTTATCATCTAACAGCCTATTGATTCTACCATCAAAAGTCCACCTTTTTTCTATGCCTTTTTCTCCTGTCCTTGATTAGGCTTTTGCTTTAAAATTTTTAAATAGTTTTCTGTTTCACATACTATAGTATTTTATATCTATGATTCACCTACTGTAAAACCAAAATATTTTTTTGAAGCACAAATCTGATTCAGATAATCTCCTTTTCGAGGCCCCTCAGTAATTCCTCATTGTCACTAGGGTAATGCTACAACTCCTCATGGTGACTGGTAAGACTGTGCAGGACCTTTATCCTGTGTCATCCCTGGGCATAGTCTCCCTCAAATTCAATGCTTCAAACATTGATTTCTTTTATTTCTCTATTTTTTTCCCTTTTTTTCTTATCTTATAACCTTGACACGTGTTGCTTATCTCACACCACCCCCTCTTCTGACAACCTTCTCACCCTTCAGATCTTTCTTTAGTAGACTCTTCCTGACCTTTAGACCAGGTTGGGCCCACTCAGCAGAAGTTTTCCAAGAAAATTTGAATTTCCAGTAGCATACAAATGAGATCATATTTGATTTTTAATTGTCTGTCTTTCCTACAAACTATGAGCTCTATGAAAGCATGAACATTGTGAATTTTACTCAATATTGTTTCTCATAAACAAAAACATTGAAATTAGTAGATAAGTTATAAATATACATGTTATAAATGTACATGGACATATATACTACACACAATACATGTTGAGGGGGTCGCCCCTAAAATGGAATTGTCTTCTGGAGAGCAGGTACATTGTAGTACAGAACTTCCCCACTAGGTGAGTGTTCTAGGAACCCATCTGTATCAGTGGACCAGCTGGGGTGTTTGTGAGAGGCTGCATTTGACTTCAGTGGATTTTTTTGAAGACCCTTTCGATGTGTTTGCCCATTTCATGATGGGTGATTTACGAGTACATCTGCACACACTGCTCTGTGTGTTCAGCAGTTTTTGACCAAAAATGGCATGACCCCTGACCTTGCCATGAACGAATTTGTTTTATTTCCCCAGTGAAAAAAGTCCTCAAAGGGAAATGTTTTGATATCTGCATGTCTCATTTTATTCAAGCCTGGGCACAAATGTTACCTCTCGAGGGAATAAATTAAAATAGGGTGTCCATATTTTATTTTTTTTATTTTATATTTCTTTTTAAAATTAACTTTGTTTTTAATTTTTTTTATTTTAGTGTCTTCTCCATGTGCATATAACTCCCTGAGGGAAGAGTTGTGTTCTGTTTGTTTATTGTTGTGTCTCTTATCCTGGAGTTGAGAAAGAATGGCTTGTGTGGCCTTGGTCATGAGTGGTGCAGGAATGTCAGTAACTTTATAATGAAGTCAGGAAGCACTGCAGTTAGAGGCATGGACCTGTCACCATCTGGTGAGTATGTTTTACCCTTTCCAATGGGATACATTTTTGATATTGGCACACTATAGTTCAACTTTGATGGAATTCCAAGATCTAGTAATCCTCTATACCTGTAATTTGCAGGGCTGAAGCAGTTGGGAAATGACAAAATGGCATGAAGTGATTGCATGAAAAGATAGAATTATCCAGTGATCATTCTATACTTAGATTTTGCACATGAGCCAATTAGTACAACTCCTGCAGATATGAAGGCATGACTTAGTATTTCTGTGTCTACATGGCTAGACTATAGAATTTGGCTAGAGGATAAGGGATTCAAATCCTACTAATGTACTGAATGGAAGTTAGGGAGCAGTTAGTGGCAGAATAAGGACATGGGACACAGTGGAAGAAGACATACTACAAGAGAAACTGGGGGATCTCAAAGAAACCTCAAAATTTTTGTTTGTAGTTAAACCTAAAAATAACATGAAATCATTATCTATGTTCCCTCTCAGAGCCTGAGGCTTAGAAAGAGATTGGGATCCTCTGAACACAAAATTGTCCTGGACATTGAAAGTCAAATGGACAAAAAAAATGTCTTGGCTGAAATGCTAAAAAGACCTATCAAAATGCCAGCTCCAGTGCCCCAAGTTAATGTGACTTAGGATGCCAGGGTGATTTCTATGAACATTGTTTTTTTAATTGCTGGAGTTTTGGCAGTGTTCCTTCATGTTGGCAGGTGTGCAGTGTTTTGGGTGCTTGTGTGTATTTGGGTCGAAGTTTAAATGTTTTAAGACCCAAAACAATCCTGTAACTCCTCACTTTACAATGAATGCAGCTGTTTTACAGACCGAGTCATTTAATCTGCTATGTATGGTTCAGAAAACACAGCCTCATGCTACAGAAGTGGGCATCTCTACTATGATTCAATTACCAGATTCATCTCAAAGAATTGCCTGTGTATACATCTACTAATGTGTTTGTGTGTTTGTAAGTGATGTGAATCTCAGAGAAGTCCAGGCTATGTAGAATGTTCCATTTGTTCTGATATTCTCTGAATCTCCTCTTATGCGGAGGGTGCTCCATGTCACCAAGGTAATTTTGAGGCATCAGGGAGGAAAAAAATTTTTTCCTATTCTCTAGATTTTTTTGGTTTGTCTAACAATCAAATAAACATAAGACAGATTAACAAGGAAAAAGGACCAAATTTAATTATATATGTAGATACAGAAACCCCACATCCATGGGAGGTTGAGACAGCAAGGAAAAATGAAATAAATGTGACAACCTAAACATAGAATGAGGTATGGTGCCTGAGGCTTCAGAGGGGAGGAAGGTCTTCACAGGACAATAGGAACAGATCTTTAATAATTAGATGTTTGTCTGGCAATATAAATTTATCATAAAATAATATTTCTGGTAACAACCCATTATGGAAAAAGACTCAATTTAAAATCTTTTTTTAGATTTTTTAATTAAATACTTTTTAATTTTATTGTTGTTCAAGTACTGTTTTCTGCCTTTTCTCCCCACCCCTCCCTACCACCCCAGCCATCCCCACCTTTCTCCCCTGTTTCCACCCCCTCTTTGTTTTTGACCATGTGTCCTTTATAGTTATTCCTGTACACCCTCTACCCTTTTCCCCCAATACCTCCTCCCCTTTCCCCTCTGGTTACTGTCAGTTTGTTCTTAATTTCAATGTCTTTGGTTATATTTTGCTTGCTTACTTGCTTTGTTGATTAGGTTCCTGTTAAAGGTGAGATCATATGGTATTTGTCTTTCACTGCCTGGCTTATTTTACTTAGCATAATGCTCTCCAGTTCCATCCATGCTGTCCCAAAGGGTAGGAACTCCTTCTTTCTTTCTGCTGAGTAGAATTCCACTGTGTAAATGTACCACAATTTTTTGATCCATTCATTTACTGATGAGCACTTAGGTTGCTTCTAGCACTTGGCTATTATAAATTGTGCTGTTATAAACATTGAGATGCATAGATTATGGCTAGTGTGGCTCGGTGGATTGAGTGCTGGCCTGCAAACCAAAGGGTTGCTGGTTCCATTCCCAGTTGGGGCACATGCCTGGGTTGCAGGCCAGGTCCTCAGTGGGGGATGTGCAAGAGGCAACCACACATTGATGTTTCTCTCCTTCTCTTTCTCCTTCCCTTCCCCTCTCTCTAAAAATTACAAATAAATAAAATCCCTTAAAACAATTCTTTAAGGGAGAGATGAAAGTTTCTCTTGGGCCTGGCTGGTGTGACTCAGTTGCTTGGGTGTCATGCCACAAACCGAAACGTCACCAGTTCAATTCCTGGTCAGGGCACATGTCTGAGTTGCAGGTTTGGTCATCAGTCAGGGTGGGTACGGAAGGCAGCCAATTGATATGTTTCTCTCCCTCTCTTTCTTCCTCCCTTCCCCTCTCTCTAAAATAAAAAATAAAAATAAAATAAAGTTTCTTTTTAGTTGGCAAAGTCTCTATTGCCTTCAGCTCAAATAATCCACATATTAGTGTAGAACATCTTAGGGAGGCCTGTTCTGAACACCTGCTGAGGTTATTCTGATCAGCTGCAATAACATGAGTGGGTCTTTTGTAAATGTCAGGACCAGGGTTCCAGGAATTATAATAAGCAAAGTTTCCAGACTAGATAACTCTGCTGGTATGTTCATTAGTCTTTTAGTGAATGTATAAATTTTTTCTTATCAAAACGTATATCAGTGCTGTTTTCTTGTTTAATTATAGAGACAAGAAATAGGCAGACACACTGATGCAGCATTCAACTTGGGGGGCAGGGTGGAAGTAGAGGAATTACTACAGATGTCTGGATGGTGTCCTTAACTCCCCTCGTAGCTATTGAATCTCAGCTGTCTGCAATCAAGTTCTAAGTCATAAAATGGTTTGCATTGTGTTGCTATTTCAGCTTGACAGACTGTCTTTCAGCATGGAAATTGTGAACAATTCACCAAGTTTTTAAATTTCTATAAGAAAAACATTTGAATGCTGCTAGAACTCTAGCTATAATAGCACTAAGTACAATTCTACAAAAATATTGTAATAATTCTGTGAATATTCAGTAAAGCCTCATTAAATTGAAAAGTAAGGTGCACACTGCACTACCAATAGCAGATTTAAAATTAACTGTATTCAGATAAACCAATAATTTTATCAAAGAAAAGTAAGGCAATTACTTTGCATAATATAAAATTTGGAGGAAAAGATACCCAATTAATTAGGTATTTCTGAAAATAGCAGATATTTTGAACTACTTTTTCTGCTGAAAAAGTTTCAGTAAGTTTTCATGCTCCTAGCTGATAGAAATACTCAAATCTTAAATGTTTCTCTTTATCAGGAAGCATGTATGCATATAGTTTTGTGTACTATTTGTGTATTTCTCTCATCTGCATACACAGGTATGCCTATGTAAGATGCAATACGCTTTGAGCATATGGGAATATTTATCTGGTTGAGTAGTTTCTTTCAGATTTTAGAATGTTCCTGCCTTTCCTATTGCATGAGCTATTTTGGGGAAATGTACAAAAGGGACCCCAAGAATTTCAGGAATGCAGCAGGTTCTTTATTATTATATCATTTAGATACAACACTGTGCTTATAAAAGCTTTTTTCAAAGATTATGAACACTATTTAAAAGGATACAAAGTGGGCATGCTGATTCCTCAGAAAGGTGCTATCATCTTTATGCTGCCTGATCAGAGATGGCAGACAGAGAGGGTAGTTTAACATCATTCTAATCTGTCCTTAGTGAAATTTGCAGAGATTTTCTTCCTATTTCTTCTTATAGTTTTTCAAGCTAATCACTAATGTGAGTGTGAAATGGAGTCTCTTAATTGTTTTTCACTTTTTTAAAATTCTAGACACACAGTTTGAAAATTGTACATCTTGCGATTGAAGTTTTTTTTTATCTTGCTCTCTTCCTGCCCATTGGCTTTTTTTTCCCTAAAATTTTGGTTTATGGACTCTTTCATTTACCCAAGGGCATTTGAAAATTAAATAAAAAGCTGTGTCACTTGAGGATTATTTAAAGTAAATAAATAAATAAATAAGATTAATAATTAGGCAACTCATTGACTAAGGCTGTTGAACCAGTTAGGGTGGGAAAGAAATTACTCGAGTTCTAAATCTTTTTATTGCAAATTAGCCAAAAATCAATTGCATTTTAAGTGTTGCATCACTTTGATTGATTTTAAAATAGATAATACTTTGCTGTTCACATTAATGGTGAGCTGTGAAGGACTTGGCAATGGGCATCTTTTCTCCAGTGGTCTGCATTAAACTTTTTAAATAGTTTCTACTTCTTAATGTTGAACAAACTTTACTACAGAATGCAGTCTAGTTTTTCCCTGGAGGTTAAAATCTATTCTTCAGATTTTATTTTTTTACAGATAGTATTCTTATATTTCCTTAGAATCACTAACAGCTTCTAATTAATTTCTTTAAGCCAGATATTTTTTAAGCCTCAGTGATATTTTTAAATGTTTAGGGTTAAAATGGACATTCATATGATGAAAAATTATATCAGAAAATAAGTTAAAATTTCAAATGTATTTGATTTTATGGGGTAAAATGGAGAAAATAATAGGATAAAAGCCCCCTTTTCAGGTCTTCTTTGCCAGAGCTTGCTGGACCCCATAAAGCATGACTGACTCTTGTTTTATGAGCCTCTGCCCTCAGGACTAGAAAAATACTGGAAGTACCCGGAAGGCGCAGAGGCTCCGGGAACAGCAGAACATATCAGACCACAAAGACTGGACCCTGCACCCAAAGACAATATCGAAACAAGCTGCAAGTCTAACCAAAAAACATCCTGCTCTACAGCCAGCCCATTACCAGATAAGAGTTCAAAACCCTAACACCTCAGGGCTGACGTAACTCCACACCATGCCTCCCTCCCCTGTTAGAGAGTGAATAAAAAATTCACTCTCCACACTTTCTTCTCTTGGTGAATTCTTCTGCAGCCTGTGCCACTGACCACCCTTAGAGAGAGTATATAAACTCTGATTCTGAAATTGAAAAATGGAGATTTTGAACTTGCCCGAAGAGCATCTTTGTGAACTTGGACAGACCCATCCTTCCTTCCCCACTTTGCTGTTTTTTCTCCCACTATTTCTTTTTTTAAAGATTGAATTAGAAAATGTGAAGTAGTTTAACAGTACTAAACACAAAATGGCAATCAATAAATTCTGGTTTTCTTTCTTTTAATCCTGACCTGAGAATGTTTGTTGACTTTAGAGAAAGAGAAAGGGAGGAAGTGGGAGAGAGAGAGAGAAACATTGATGTGAGAGAGAAATATAGATCAGTTGCCTCCCTTGTACACCCCAACCAGAGATTGAAACCTTTAGGTGTACCAGAAAATGCTACAATGAACTGAGCCACCCCGCCAGGGCTCTTTTACTTTCTTCTTCTTATTATTTTTTTTTTTTAGATTTTATGTATTTATTTTTAGAGAGAGGGGAAGGGAGGGACAGAAACATCAATGTGTGGTTGCCTCTCACACGCCCCCTTCTGGGGACCTGGCCCACAACCAAAGCATGTGTCCTGACTGGGAATCCAACCAGCGACCCTTCAGTTCTCAGGCCAGCACTCAATCCACTGAACTACATCAGCCGGGCTGCTTTACTTTCTTGAATGCAAACAAAGACACATAATACTAAATTAAATGAATAATTAATTATATGTGTACTGTCTCTTACATTTTTCTTTTTCTTTACCTTTTCTTACTTCTTCTGTAAACTCCATTTCATCAGAGAGCATGGAATTATCTCCAACTATATTGCCATGGAATTATCTCTAACTATACTGCCATGGGATTTATCTTCAACTATACTGCCAGGCACATGTATTGAAAACAGAAAGTTGGGACATATATATTATGTGAGTGGTAATTACTATGGAAACAATTATGGAAATGTCAAGATATAGACTAAAGTAGAAGAACTCATATTTCATGTTTTTGGCACATATAAAATACGTCAATTTATTGAGCTAGAAATGTTTGTAGAGTTAAGGACATTTGTGGCTATTTTGCTAGAATGTCTCGTGAAGAATGTACACTTCGTACAATGGGAGAAAAGTTGGATGGGACCTAGCTTAAGGATGTATTATCATTTCTAATGATTAATCACTTATAAATATTGATCATACAGCTTATTTTAAAAGATACTCTCTTGGCTGAGCTACAGTTTTAATTTGCAAAAATTGGCTAGAAACAAACATTGGAAATTCGTTTCTAGTTTGCATAAGCCTTGCTTTGCAAATATTTGCTCTTCTAAAGAGTTGGCAATGGGTGTTTGCATATGTACAAGGATTTGTGGGCAGTAACAGTGAAACTCATTATGGCTTTGGTAACTGCCATCATGCATTTTACATGGGCTTTGCATTAGATAAGACCCACCTGCTCCTACTCATCTTCTAGGAATCCAAATTTGACATTTTGAGGAGCCAGTTAATTTTCTCTAAAGAGATGTGCTCTCACCTGATCATCTATGCTCCCGGGAGCTTTTTGTTGTTGTTTTTCTGGTTTCCATCATATCTTGTAAAAAAAGAGTGCAAGCTGCTTTGGACTTTTAAATCAGAGGCTTTTTCCCCCTCTCCCAAACATTCAACTACTTTATTTATCAATACAAATCACATTAATTGGAAGTGGTTTCTGCTTTAAAGGCAGTGGTAAAATATTCTAAAGTCCAAGGTTGAGGCATCAATAAGCACTGGAAAACAATCACTTCTGGTGTTTTCTATGCATCAGGTGATCTCACTTTGACACATACTAGAGCAAGATTGTCCAAAGTGAGGCATGTTTACCCCAGAGAAACTTGCACCAGAAAAATAGATTAGAATTTACATCGCTGTATAGCTTTATTTATCTCACATATTTTAAAACATTTTATCATTGTTCATTATCCTCTTTATATTAGTTTTATATCAATAAAGTTGCTCGTTGAATGTGGATTTTTTCAGTAAATACTGTAAATATGATGTCTTGTATGATTTTCTCAATAACATTTTCTTTTGTCTAGCTTACTTTATTGTAAGACTATAGTACATAATACATAGAACGTATAAAGTATGTGTTAATTGACTATGTTACTGGTTTGGCTTCTAGTCAACAGTAGGCTATTATTAGTAGTTAAATTTTCAGGGAGTCAAAAGTTATATCTGGATTTTGACTGTGTTGGGGGGTGGTGCCACTACACCCCACATTCCTCAAGGGTCCACTGTGTAATATGGTCTGATAGTGTTGCATTTATCTAATATATAAAAAAGTTAATGGATATTTGAGAATCTGATCATTTCTTAACTTGTAAGTATACAATATCAGACAAAGTTTCGGCATTCTTTAATTTCAACAGTCTTTTTTGCTTGCTGTAGCATATACTAGATTCTCCACCCACAGAAGACTGGCGAACACCACACAGTAGACTCTGTGCTATATTTCTGTGCATTAAAAGTGGAGAGCATTTTTTTATATCCCAGATCCATTAAAAAACTCACCATGGATTCAGGGACTTTTCTTACCCTCTACCCACCCACCCACCCACCCACCCATCCTTTTTCCCTCTTCAAAAGATGTCTGGTGTAAAAATAGTGCAAAAGCAAAGGTGGTGTGGGGTGAAATAGTTATTGCCAGTAGAGTTTGTGTCTGAACACTGCATGCACATCCGTGCTTTTCTATTGTGCTTAGTTGTGTTTCCTCGAATCATTCAAGATTATATTTTTGTCTCATTGGCAACTATGTGTCCTAGATATCGGGATTCACAATGTCAGAGAACATGATGGGCAGGATAATACTCAAGTTTTTGACCATTGACATTTCTTTGTCATATTTTGCCTCATTTTATTCTATAAAGAGAATAGAGCCTCTACTATCTGAGCACATATCGCTTCCTCAGCCTGGAATGCCCCTAGTTGGCTTGGCTAAAATAGGTTGCTATGAACCCACAAAAATGGGTTCGTGTCACCTTTATCTAGTCACATAATACTCTAAACTTACCTCCATGTTACATAATTCTTCATTTTAAATTTTCTTCTTTAGTTTGTATTTAGTATTCATGTTAGGGTTACTTTAAGTTTTCAAAACAAAGTAATCTTTTTAAAACAAAGGATTACTGTGTTTTAAAATTTCTTCTTTAGTTTTGTATTTAGTATTCATATTCCTGACACATTCACAATTTGTTTTTTAACAACTTTATTGAGGCAAATGCAATAAAATGCAAACATTTGAAAACCATAATTTGTTGTTTTGACATATATACATACCCATGAGACCATTACCTCAGTCAAGGTAACAAACCTATCCATCACTCCGTGCGGTCTCTCTCCCTGTGGAACCCCTCTCTCCTGCACCCAAGTCAACAATTGATATGCTTTCAGCCGCTTTAGGTTAGTTTTCATTTTACAGAATTTTATAGTAATAGGATCATATAGTATATATTTATTTTTCTGGCTTCTTTTACTCAGCTTAGTTATCTTGAGATTCATCAATTGTTATATAAATTATAGTTTATTTCTTTATGTTTTACAGTGATATTCTATTGTATGAAATACCACAGCTTGCATAGCCTTTCACTTGATGGTTGTTTCCAAATATTGGTTATCAAAAATAAAGCAGCTAGGAAATATGCATTTTTTTTTACAATATTATGTTGTGGTAAGAACACTTTATGTGAGGTCTATCCTCTTAAACTTGTAGGTGTCCAATTTAGTATTGTTAACTATAGAAACAATCATAAAGCAGACCTATAGAATTTATTCATCTTGCATAATTGAGACTTTATGCCATGTTTTCATTTAATTTGGATGAATACCTGAGGTTTGAATAAATCAAAAATAAGGTGGTCTATGTTTAACTTCATCATTTTATTTGTTTGACTCTTTAATTGAACATATTGGGGTGACATTGTTTAATAAAATTTTATATTCAGGCGTACAGTTCTGTAACACATCATCTGTATATTTTATTGTGTGTTCACCACCCCAAGTCAAGTCTCCTTCCATCACCGTTTATCCTCTCTTTACCCTTTTCTATCTCTCCCACCCTCCTTTTCCTCTGGTAATCACTATATTGTTCTTTATGTCTACTAGGTTCTCCCCTCCTTAATTGCTTCAGCTTTTTCACCCAGCACCCCCAGTCCTCCTCCATTCTGAGAGTTGTCAGTCTCTTCTCTGTATCTATGAGTCTGTTTCTATTTTGTTAGTTTTCTTTATTAGATTCCACATACAAGTGAAATCATATGGTATTTGTCTTCCTATGACTATGCTAGTTATTTTTAGCATAATATTTTCCAGGTCCATCCTATTCCAAAAGGTAAGATTTTCTTTTTTCTCATGGCTGAATAGTGTTTCATTGTGTAAATGTACCACACCTTTTTTATTCATTCATCTGCTGATGGGCACTTGGGCTGCTTCCATACCTAGGCTATTGTAAGTAAGACTGCAATGGACATAGGGTGCTTACTTATATTCCTTCAAATTAGTGTTTCAGGTTTCTTCAGATAAATCCCTACAAATGGAATTGCTAGGTTATAAGTCAGTTCCATTTTCAGTTTTGTGGGGTAAGTCTGTACTGCTTTCTATTGTGGTTGTACCAGTCTGTATTCCCACCAACAGTGCAAAACAGTTCCTTTTTCTCTGTAGCCACACTAGGACTCATTGCTTTTTGATTTATTGATGATAGCTATTCTGGCAGGTGTGAGGTGATATCTCATTGTGGTTTTAATTTGTATCTCTCTGGTGTTTAGTGACACTGAGCATCTTCTCACATCTATTGGCATCTGTATGTCCTCTTTGGAGAAGTATCTATTCAGGTCCTTTACCCATTTTTTCATTGGATTATTTGATTTTTTTGGTGCTGTGTTTTATAAGTTCTTTATAAATTTTAGACATTCACCCATTTTCAAATGTAACATTGTTGAATATATTTTTTCCATTTAGTAGGTTGTCTTTTCATTTTGCTGATGGTTTTCTTTTCTGTGCAAAAACTTTTTAGTTTGATATATTTTCATTTTTTTATTTTTTCCTTTTGTTTAAATTACCAAACTGTTTTTGAAAATGGCTTTATCATTTTTTTATTCCTATCAATGGTGTTGAAAGTCTCAGTTGCTCTACATTTTCACCTTCAATAATTATGGCCAGTCTTCTTAATTTCAGAAATTTAAATAGGTGTGTAATGGTATCTTGTTAAATTTTAATTTGTATCAAATGCCTAATGACTAAACATGAGGAGCTATTTTTATATCTGCTTACTTGCTATTTCTGTATCTTCTTTAATGTAGTGTCTATTGAAATATTTTGCCCAAGTTTTATTTTGTTTTTTTATTTTACATTATTGATTTTTGAGGGCTCTATATATAATTGGAAACATTTTCTTAATCAGATATATGATATGCAAATGTTTTCCAATGCTGCAAGTTACATTTTGTTTTGAACAGTAGTTTTTGAGAAGTAGTTCTTTATTTTGTTAAACTTCAATTAATTATTTTTAATGAAAAGTTATTTTAGTGTTATGTTTCAAAACTCTCTGCCTAACTGAAGATACAAACTTCTTCCCCTTTTCTATTCCCTAGAAGTTTTACTATTTCAGATTTTATGTTTAAATCTATGACAATCATGAGTTAATTGATTTTTTTAATCAAAATTCTGTTTTTTTTTTTTCAGTGGATTTTCATTGTTGTTGTTTAAGCCTAGATATTCAATTATTCCAGCACCTTCCTCCCCCACCCCCCCCAGAGAACAACCACTAAATTTTCTTTGTACCTTTCTCAAAAATACATGTGTGGAGCTTTTTCTCAATTCTCTTTTTCGATCTATTAATCTATTTGTCTATATTTATACCACATCATACTTTTTCCCTGGTATAGTTTTTAATAAGTTTTATACATCTGTATATGTTTTAATTCCATAATACATTGTCATTTTAAGCATTCAATAACATTTTGTAGCTTCAAATAATAAGAAAAAGTGTATTATATTTTCCCACTAATTACAATTTTCATTTCAATTCTTTGAGTAGATCCAAATTTCTACCTGGTATCCTTTTCATTCTGAATATAGGACTTTCTTTGCCAATTATTTCAGTGCAGGTCTGAGGATGATTAATTCTTTTTATTAATGTATGTCTTAAAAAAGCAAAAGTCTTTACTTCACCTTTTTTTAAGAAAAATATTTTTGTTGGAATGGAGTTCTGTGAGCGTTTTTGTTTGTTTTGGTTGACTTTTTTTTTTAGTACTTTAAAGATTATTCTCTTTTTGCTTGAATTGTTTCCAACATAAAATCTGCTGTCATTTTTTAAGCATATTTTATTGATCATGATATTACATTCCCATCCATCTGGTAACCCCTTTTCTTACAGCAGTCCTCCCTTTAGGTCATGTCCATGGGTCCTGCTTGTAAGTTCTTTGGCTTCTCCATTTCCTATGCTATTCTTAACTTTCCCCTATTTTATTGCTATCAATTATGCTTCTTAACCCTTGGATCATTCCCCTAATCTCCTCCTTCCTCCTGCCAGCTGATAACCCTCCAAATGAGCTCCATATCTATGATTCTGCTTCTGTTCTGCTTGTTTGCTTAGTAGTGCATTTTTTTTAAATTTAGTTTTTGATAGTTGTGAATTTGTTACCTTTTTAATGTTCATGGTTTTGATCTTATTCTTTTTCTTAAATAAATTCCTTTAACATACCCTGTAATAATGGCTTGGTGTTGGTGAACTCCTTCAGATTCACCTTGTCTGGGAAGCACTTTATCTGCCCTTCCATTCTAAATGATAGCTTTGCTGGATAGAGTAATCTAGGTTGTAGGTCTTTGATTTTCATCACTTTGAATACTTCTTTCCAGTCCCTTCTTGACTGCAAAGTTGCCTTTGAGGAATCAGCTGACAGTCTTACGGACACCCCTTTGTAGGTAGTTAACTGCTTTTCTCTTGCTGCTTTTAAGATTCTCTCTTTATCTTTTACCTTTGGCATTTTAATTATGATGTGTCTTGGTGTGGTTGTCTCTGGATCTAACTTGTTTAGGACTCTCTGTAATTCCTGGACTTGTATGTCCAGTTTCTTCACCCAATTAGGGAAATTTTCTTTCATTATTTTTTTCAAATAAGTTTTCAATTTCTTGTACTTCCTTTTCTCCTTCTATCATCTTTATTATTCAGATGTTAGCATGTTTGGGAATGATCCAGGATAGGATGTTCCTTAGCCTATCCTTGTATTTTTCTTTTTAAATTCTTATTTCTTCTTTCTGCTCTGGTTGAATGTTTATCTCTTCCTATGTTTCATATCATTGGTTGAATCCCAGCTTCCTCCCGTTCTCTTTTGGTTTCCTATGGATTATTCTTTATTTCACTTATAGTGACCTTCATTTCTTCCTTTAATTTTCTGCCATACTCAATAAGTTCTCTGAGCATCCTGATCACCAGTGTTTTGAACTCTGAATCTGATAGGTTGGCTATCTCCTTTTCACTTAGTTCTTTTTTAGGTTTTGGTTTTTTTTTTTCTTTCTGTTCTTTCATTTGAGCCCTTTTTCTTTGTCTCCTCAATTTGGCAGCCTCCCTGTGTTTGCTTCTGTGTGTTAGGTAGAGCTGCTTTTACTCTCTCTTAGTAGTGTGACCTATGTAGAAAAGGTACCTATAAATTGTGTGGGGTAGAGCCTTAGGTAAATGCCAGTGTGGGGCAACCCTCTTCACCACTTTGTGGCTATGTGGGGAGGGATCCAAGAGGGATAATGCCACTGCCTAGCTTCTGGTGGTTAGCCTGGTGCTTGTCTGATTTTCAGGCACTTCACACCCTTCTTGTATGCAAATAGCAGCCTTCCAGCTGCTGCGCCAGTGGTGAATCTGGAGTGCATGGGTTTGTGTACATTCTAATACCATGCTGGCCCTTTAAATGATGAAAACCTAGCAGTTTCTTCTGCCACCCCAACCTCTGCTGATTGTTTACAGCCAGAGGTAATGGGGATCTAACCTTCCAGGTGCAGGAACCCTGGGCTGTGCAGTCTGGTCTAGGGCTGGGATTGCTCACTTCCAAGGTATCCCTCTCATTCCTTCTGTTGCCACTGTTGCTGCTGTTTTTTTTTGCCTATTTGCCCATCTCTGTGACTCTGCCCCTCTTACCCATCTGGATGAATGTGTCTTCTTTAAATCCTTTATTGTTGGACTTACATACAGCTCAATTCTCTGATGGTCCAGGTGTTGTTATTTTTGAGATCTGGTGGTAATTCTTTCTCTGGTTGTGCAAAGAGACGGAGCATGTCTATCTATGCCTCCATCTTGACCTGAAGTCCTCTGCAGTCATTTTATTTTAACTATTCTGTACATAATTGTCTTTCTTCCTCTAACTACTTTTAAGATTTTCCTCATCACTGCTATTAAGAAATTTGATTATGCAGCCCTGGCTAGTGTGGCTCAGTGAATTGAATGCTGGCCTGTGAACCAAAGAGTCACTGGTTGGATTCCCAGTTAGGCCACATGCCTGGGTTGTGGGCCAGGTCCCCAGTGGGGGACAAGTAAGAGGCAACCACACATTGATGTTTCTCTCCCTCTTTCCCCCCCTCCCCTCTCTCTAAAAATAAGCAATTAAAATCTTAAAAAAAAAAGAAATTTGACTATGAAGTGTGTTGTTTTTGGTTTATTTCATTCTATTCTATTCTATTCTTTTTACTATTTTATTTTATTTTATATTTTATTTATGCTTCTTGTATTTAGAGTCCATTTGGTCTCCTGTATCTGTAGTTTTATAATGTTCTATAAGTATGGGAAAATGTTAGCCATTGTTTCTCATAATATATTATCCTTTTTCTACACTCTTTTCTCTTTTAATTTACTCTACTTACACATGCTTTTGGTCTCTTGAAATTGTCCCAAAACTCAGGGATGGTCAGTTGATTTTTTTCCAGTTCTCTTCATTTTTCATGTGAGATGACTACTATATGTTCTCAAATTATCTAATATTTTTTGCAGTGCCTAATCTAATGTTGACTTCATCTAATATATTTTATTTTTCTCATATGTTTCTCTAAGTTTGATTTAGGTATTTTTAGGAATATCCTCCACATGTCTGATATATATGATCAATCTTAACACTAGCTGCTTGAATATATAAACTATAATTACACCCTTTTAATGATTTTTTCTCTTAATCCTCACCTAAGAATATGTTTTTACTTGACTGATTTTAGAGGGAGCGAGGGGGGGGTGAGAGAGAGAAAAAAAAAACATGGATGTGAGAGAGAAACATTGATTAGTTACTTTCCATATGAGACAAGACTGGTGATCAAATCTACATCCTAGGTGTGTACCCTGACCAGGAATCAACCCCGTGACATTTTGGTGTATTGGACAATGCTCCAATCAACTAAACTACCTGGCCAAGGCTGTTTTTATGACCTTGATTAATCATTTTATTATCTAGGTCATTTCTAGGTCAGTTTCTATTGATTTTTCTTCTTACCATGTATTGTACTTACTGCTTATTTGCATGCTTGATAAATTGTGAATAGGTGCCAGATATTGTCGATTTTAAATTTTGGGAGTGTTAAATATATATCCTAAAAATATTTTTGAGTTTTATTCTTGGATGGGTTTAATTTCCTAGTGGAGTAGTTTAATCTCTTAAGTTCTTTTTAATTTTTTTACATTTACACTTTTATTTTGCACAGCTTCAATTAAAAGAAGATTTCATAAAGTTATTTACAATGCTGACTGTACATTATGAATATATGCCTTTTTGACATTTTTGACGTCAGGGTAATATACCTGAGTAGCAATACAGTTTTGAAAACATAAATGCAGTATCATTTCTGATGTAAAATTTCTTTAAAAAATTCCAAATTAGTGAATTAACAAATCATAACAGGAATTTAACTATATTATTAATTTAATATGTACATAATTACCAAATTTTAATTCATTAAAAATATGTACAAATACTCAAACTATTCTTTGTTAGTTGAAACTAGAGTGGCATTTAGTTTACACAACTGGAGCAAAACCTTTCTGATCTCAGTGTGATGTCACATGAATTATGGGATATTTTATTCTGGCTGCTGAAAACAAGTACTGTTCCTGGTTTTATTTGAGGTCTGGTTATTGCTTCTTCTAATCTTTCTAGGTGGTTCCTTTTTGGCCTTTATAATTTCTTCATATACATCAATACTCATTTAACTAGAAGGGTGGTTATTTGTAGATCTGCAGAGTTCTTTCTATGTGGCTTTCTTTTCCTGGGTATTCGCCCTGTGAACTCTAACCAGCTTGACCTCCCCTTGCTCCTCAACTGATCGTGCATATATACCTCACCTTCCAAGGTTCTTTTTAAATTGCCCATCTCTGTCTTGCTTCCAGGAATTTCTGATCACGTGGTAAGCCGAGGCTCACCTTTTATTTTCAGTTCTATTAGGAATCACTGCTTTATTGCCTGATACCCAAAGTCCTGAAAATTATTTTTTCACAAGTGTAATCTCTGTTTCTTTTTCATGGTAAGCTAAATCTGATACTTGTAACTCCATCTTGACTGAAGTGGAAGTCTAAGGCACTTAATTCTTAACACCCATTTGTAATTACTGGCATCCTTATCTCATTACTTCAAGAGACCATAAGTTCCTGGAAACAGAAAGTGTGTCTTTTATCATTGCATCACCATTACTTGGCATAATATCTGGAACATAAAGGTCTATTCATTGTTGAATGGTTACTTAACAATGGGATCTCATGCATACATATTTACAAAAAGAAACCAATCTCCTCATAACGTGACCTTATTCCTGTACACCTTCTTTACTTAATATTTTCAAATTTGTTCTCAGAAATCATTGAGATTTCATAGAGGTGCCCCAGGGGCCACATGGATTTGGGTTGAGAGGCGAGGAAAGAAATGTGGACAAGGTTCAATTCCATTTGCTTCACCTTATTTATATATTGAGTTTCCACATAAAATTTATTTGAAGGAATAATTTCAGTAACATACAAAAACTATGAAAAATAGCTGCCTTTCCCAAGGTTATTTATATTTCACAGATTGCATTTAAAGTAAAAAGCCCCTTCAAGGACTGAAAGTACACAACATCTAATTGTAAAATAGCTCAGTGTTTTACTGGAGATTTGGAAGATTTGAGATAAAAGGTCTTGCTGTTGTGCTTTAAAGTATACTTTGTAGGCAAATGCTTTCACTAGTAGTCAAAACTCCATTGTGCTGTTAAAAAGGGAAGTAATGCATGAATTTTCTATGACTAAATATTATTTTGATTAAAAGACAGAACTTCAACTTTAATGGCTCTGTCTTTTGAAACAAAGATGACACAATATTTATTCTGTGTTTAATAAGTTAAGCAAAGAATACCATAAAAAAAGTTGAAAAGTCAGTTATAAAATTGTTCTAACCCTTCTTGTATGGACAGCTTGAAAAAGAGAAAGAATGATTTCTTGAAAAAAATATATCAGAAAAAAAATTATTGAAGTTGTGTGATAAACGAGAATTAGCAAAACACCATGGCTATACTCTTGGCTATCCAAGGTTTGCCTGTTGTCAGACTCTGGCTGGCATTCTGGTGTCTATTTATTTGTTTGTTTTGTTTTAGCTGGTGTTTATTAGAACTATTTATTTTTTATATTCTTGTTATGCTGCAATCTATGATCATTGGGAAATATGATGTCTCTGTTATTCTTATATGAAAGACGTTACAATAAAAGAATCTTTGAATATCAGTAACATTTCACATTTTCCTCAGAAAGACACCCACACTTGTGATGTTTGTTTTTTCCTGCTGAACATCAATGACCTACATAGGCCATTGGCCTGAGCTGAAAGAAAAAAAAAATGTTTTATCACAAAAGCCAATGATAGTTTTTGACATCTGTGCTAGATCCATTTCCTACCTGCTGTGCTTAATTTCAGAATTCAGTTCTATCATTAAAATGAAAACCTTGTTGGCTCTTCCATTGGTGTGTCACATTACATCAATTTTCTTCAAGAAACATGTACAATTTCTAAGTACTGGTGCCCTCCAGACTCCTAGAAATTTCAGATCTTGCTATCCTGCTATATAAAATGATCCTGTGCATTGTGGGATGACGTGTGACCCATGAAAACACATTGTTTCTTGATTCTTTTCCTCAGCCTCAAGCCCTGCAATGACCTATTGCTCCCACGTCTTTGATGGACTTACTTGTGATTCTTCTCTCATACCATAAAGACTATTCTTCCACTGGGAGAGAACCGATCATTTGCTTTGTGCAGTATACTCTCTTCATCGAAGCCTGCTGTCATGGGCAAAGTGGCTCTGATCATGCAGGCTGAAAACACATTTCCAATGTCATCCTCCACCATGTGCTGTCTTTTGAATTTCTGTTCTAAATGGCAGCTAAGGATATTGACTCAAAGCCATTATTTTGTAGCTGAATGACTGAAACACTCTATGTCAGCATCCATAGGAGTCTATTGTTAGTAGAATTAAGGATGCTAGGGTTTTGACATTGATGAGAGCCATGGGGACAGATACCTTTGATGTTGGAGAGAGGAGTAACTGATAGATTGATATATTTTGGGTGATGGAAAGAAAAGATGCATACTTTTTTTTAAAAAACAGAGACAAAGCAATTTTCTCTTTCACTGAGTCTGCTTTGCACCTAATCCTAATAAGTATACTTCTGAGTCCATGTTTTCTATCTCATTAGTTATAGAAGAAGACAGATTCTATGTATTTTCCTCCTTTTCTAATTCCTTCCTGGACAATGGTGGCTCCATCCATTCTGGTTTCTAATGCAAAAACAGGGGTGTCATCCTTCACTCATCAGGCAATTGACCTTTGTCCTTTTTTATTTTAATAAATATATTCTTTTCCTGTTCTCATGGCCAGAACTTTCTTTCAGAACATTATCTGAATGTCTGCAATAGATGTCCTGATTTATCTTCTTCTGTGTCTTCATAATGGCCCCATAGAGATTTTTGCAAATCTCCATCATGTTACTTCCCTGCTTAAATGTCTTTGAGACTTCCTATCACATAGTGCAGTCTTGAGAGTAGGAAAGAGTGAGTGAAATGTCTGCAAACCTTGCTTAGTGATTTGTGTGTGTGTGTAGGGGAGGGGGGGTCCACCCACAGGGCCCTCCTGGACGCCACAAATGAGAATAAGTCTACCAAGACATGATCTGTTTGGGGAAGAAAGGTAGCCGATCTCTCAAAGCAGAAGGGCTAAGAGTCTTTTCCTCAATGAGCTTTTATTAGGTTCATTTTGCACAGGAATACAGGTAAAGCTCATTAGTCATTGTTAGGCAGTAAGGATCAAACAATAGGTAACATACAAAGAACCCTGAGGACCTATTCTGAGTCAGGGTCTGTTAGTTAAGGAGCTACAAAACTTTGGGAAACAAACTCATTTCCTGCTTGGACCCTTATCATTTAATTGAGAGCATTCTTAGCAAAACAATTTTCACAGGAGTTTATGTATTCTTTTTTAGGTCTGATCACCTGGGGAACCCACCCTTTCCAACACAGGGCTGTACCACCCTCTGACATTGTTTCAGGCTTAAGTCAGGCAGTGGAAGTGGGGCAGCCAAGAGATTAGGAGACTTCTTGCAGACAGAATGAGGACTCAGGCTATGTCAAATCCGAGGGGCAAGGGTCCATCACCCCTTTTTGCTATGGCCCACCAAGTCCTTCCCTGGGGCCTCCCCATTTGTGCCTTAGGTCGTTCCCCCCTTGGGGAACCTTACCCGTCATTGGCTAACTGATCAAGCATTGGGGGCCAATTATGGATGAAGTAAAAGGAGGAGAAGCAGCACTCCTGCCAGGGAGATAAGCTTTGTCTCCTTAGTGGTTTATGGTCTGAAGGTCACTCACTCAGCCTTAGCCATAGGGGGGTTATGGCCTCTGAAACCAGGCAGTGTAGTTCCCAACAGTGATTAAGACATATGCCTCCCCTCCTAGATTCAGAGCCAATGAGCTACAAGATAATAGTAGCTACCAATTATATTAGATAACATTTAAAATATCATATTTTTATTTACTCATCTAATGTCCACAAATGTCTTTTGGCAGCAGAATTCTTTTTAGTTCCATGTCATAAATGAGAAAACTGAGGCACAGAAAGAACAAGTAATTTCTCTGAGATGACAAAATCCATGAGTGGAGCATAAAGCAAACTAGAGAGATATTATAGATATCTAGCCTCTGGTCCTATCTCTATACTGTGCTTGCTACTTCAAGATGAAGTTTTAGTCTCTTACCTCTATGTCTGTGTACGATAAATATTAGTAATTTACATTGGAATGTCTGTTTATATTTGCCACATCCAGTCCTCCAATCTTTTAAAACTATTATCTTCTCTGAAACTCCTTCAGGCATTGCTAATTTAGTTGAAAGACATTTTTAATCCTAGAATGGTTTAATGGTTTAAGCAGGTTGCAAAAGTCCTGGTAAAACAATATTAACATAAGATAATTTGTCATCTACCTAAATGTCTTAGATGTGAACCTAACTGAGGGTAAGAGAATGATAGAAGAATATGCCAATGGGAAACGGGAGTTGGCACGATATATTAAAAATTACATAATAAATTTTCTGGGCAGAAACATTGCTTTGGATTTCTCTCCAGTATAAGATGATTAAATTAACCAAAGATTAAAATAAATATCTTCCTAGAAGAGATAACTTACTGATTTAAATCCTCTAAGAGGCAAATTACTGATAATGAAGGAAGTTCCATTGCATGAAATAGATCAGAGAAACAATAAGTGGATCATTTGGAAAAGTTAGAGGAAGAAGACTTAGGATGGTACTTCACATCCTTGAAATTGTGATGCTGGAGTTGGCAAAATGCTAAAAAGGAAACTTTCAATACTATGATATGGTATAAAGAACATGTTAAGAGATGATTGTTATGTTTTCTTTTTAATCATTTTATTGGTCATATGGCTACCTTTTAAATGTTATGGTTGTTTTGTTCCAGTATCTCTGTTCTTAAAGTTCTAGAATTACAACTCACTAACTGGCCACTTGAGCTAAAACATTTAAAGGAAGGACTACAACACAGAAGAGTTGCCTTTTGATTTGCATATTATCTGAAGCAACACAAGACACAGCTACACATTTTATGTAGAGAGCAGGAGAAGAATATTCCTAGGAAATAGTGGGTGATAATGTATCTGTTATTACTGTTCTTAAAACAGGCAGTATAAACTGGCATTGATATTCTCTTCTCCACAAAAATGCACCACACTTTACCTTTTTGACAAGTTTCCCAATTGTTTAATTAATCCAGAGAGTGTAAATTAGTAATAAGGACATCTTTGAGTCTGAGTCATACTTTCTTCCCTGTAATGCTCCTTACTTCAATTAAATGCAAAACTGTCCCACTTTGATTTTATCTATGATGAAACTTTTCAAGAACATCACCATTATAATTGGGGAAGACCAACTGTACTGCCTTCCCTTGTAGAGCTGTTGGGTTAAAATATGCTAGTTTAGCATTTTTTTAAAGCTTTATTAAGATATAACATATAATAGGACATAAGCCCCCTTTTCAGGCCTTCTTTGCCAGAGCTAGCTGGACCCCATAGAGCATGACTGACCTTAATTGTTTTGTGAGCATTTATGCTCAGGACTAGAAGACTACTGGAAGTGCCTCGAAGACCCAGAGGCTCGGGAACAAAAGGATGTACCAGACCATAACGCCTGGACCCTGCACCCAAAGACAACGGACACATCCTGCTCTACAACCACCCTATTACCAGGTAAACACCCAAAGCCCTAACCCCCTGGGGATGGTGTGTTTCTATGAACATAGCCCTTTCCCTCTCTTGGGAAAACAAAAATGAAAAACTTTGTTCTCTGCACTTTTTCTTCTCTTTGTGAATTCTTGAACAGCCAGCATCACCAACAGCCCTATCAATATACAGATGCTAAAATTTACCCGTTAAATTTACATTTAAGTGTACAGGTCAGTTCATTTTTGTATAGTCACAGAGTTGTACAACCATCATTACAATCTAATTTTAGAATATGTCCGTCACCTTAGAAAGAAACCTCGTGTCCTTTTGCAGTTACTCACTATTCTGTCGTCAGCCCTGGATGACAACCCATTTACTTCCTGTCTTGACACATTCCTATCTCTCCTTATTTACTTTTTTGGAGTATTTTATATGAGTATAATAATGTATGCTCTCTGTAAGGCATTATTGAGGCAGTTGAGAAAGAAATTTTAGAAGCTTTCTCTCTTCCCTACAAAGAAACAGTATTCTGTATACTAGTAAGTGAGAATTCTACCATCTTTGCACTTTTTATTCTCTTGTAACTTGGGGCAAGCTGCTTAACCTTCTTTCAGTTTCTTTGTAAAATGGGAATAATAATAGTACTTACTCTATACAATTTTATGGGAATTAAATGTGTTAGTATGTATAATGTTTTCAGAAGGGGTTTGGCGTACAGCAATATTACATATATTTTTAAAAAGATTGCTGCTAGTTTGGTTATCATCATTCTGTCCCTGAAGAAAAGAAATACAGTTGGGTAGGTTTGAGAGCCTTGGTGAACTAGGACTGCCATCCCAGAAGTGATCAGCAAAATGTTAATCTCTCCTTAGGACAGGAAACTAAGGTCTAAGTCTTCTCCTGACATACATTTGCCCCATATTTGAATGGCAGCTTCCTAAATCAGTAATGGAACCAGTTTCCTTTCTGTGAGTAAAGAATGTAACATTTTTCCTGGGGACAAGTAGACTGTTTCTTCCTCGCTGTGGTTCACACAAGTGTGGGAATTCCTGCTCCACCACATGGAAAAAATCAAGTGGTATGGGAAAATTGAACAGTCTTCTTCCTTCTTATAACAAAAAGGGAGACCATACTTTTTAAAAAGTACTGTAGCAAGGCCAATTTCAGCAGCACAGTTCAGAATAATCACTATTTATCAACTACTCTGTCATTCCCAATAGATTTTATTTTCAAAGCTAAAGAGAATGACTTATTTACTCCAGACTTGTCCTGTGAAATCTGAACTGGCTGACCAATCTGCCTGTTTCACAGCCTTAAAGGTGGGAAAATCTTCAGCATTAGTAGGTGTTCTGTTTCTTAAGTGGAGGAAAAATCGGTGAACCCTTGAAAGATGAGCATTCTCTCTACTTGTCTTTTCCCTGGAACAACTCTGACAGTCTGGTGTCTCACCTTGGTAAAACTTTCTAATAGCCTTCCTGCAGCTGAAATGGGTAATAAGAGAAGCTAATCATTTGTAATGAACAAATGCCACTTATTATGAAGCTGCATTTCTCAGGCACACAAAATGATTTTGTATTCTCTGGCACACAAAATGAAACTTTCAGGAAGCTGTTTGTACTCCGGTGTTGTCAAGTCAATCACTTGATGAGATAGTTCTGTTACAAAAGTTTTATAATATACAGGGTGGGGCAAAGGTGGGTTGACAGTTGTTTGTATGGAAAATAATACAATTATTAAAAATAATAATGCAAGGATAAATTATTTTCTGTATTTACAACTGTCAACCTACTTTTGCCCAACCCCCTATTTTTAAAAAGTGTTAGAAGATTTCAATTAAAATCTTACAACTTTAAAAAGGGTTCAAAACTTTGAGTCCTGTGGTCAATTAATTTTCTAAAGATGAGTCTGATTATCTTTGTCCAGTGTTTTTTTACTCAGTACTGGTAATAATCTACCTGTTATTAGAGGGAGCAATAGCATAATAACTTTAGTAAAACCTAGCAGGTATTTCATATCCTTTCATAGATAATTCCAAACCATCTCCCCAGAATAATTTTTACATTATGTAATCCCTTTAAGCACTTTTTCAAAAAGATTTTACTTATTTATTTTTAGAGAGAAGGGAAGGTAGGGAGAAAGAAAGGGAGAGAAACATCAATGGGTGGTTGCCTCTCCTGCATCCCCACTGGGGACTTGGCCCACAACCCAGGCGTGTGCCCTGACTGGGAATCGAACTGGTGACCCTTTGCTTCCCAATCCAGTGCTCAGTCCACTGAGCCACACCAGCCAGGTGTGGCACTTTTAAAAAAGTACTTTCAATCATCCAGATAATAGGCCTGCCTATCATTTGTTTTGAATTTTTAAATTTGAATCAAATGTTTTTAAAAATCCCAATATTAAAGCCACCTTTCAAATTCTATAAGTTGGACATCAATGAGATTTTTATTGTCAGTATTTTAAAGTTTTTAATCAATAACTTCTAACTTATTAAAAATAAACCAGGTATCCAAGAACATTTTTAAAAAGAATTAATATGAGGTTGCTTTTCTGGAAATCCATAAAAATTATTTATGTAGGTGATCAATGGGGAAGACCAGATAAATCTGAATTGGACCCAAATATATATAATGGTATTTACATAATATTTATATTCAACATTAAAATATAATTACATTTATATTTACAATTGTTACAGGGTGCAGCCAAGAGGGGGGACCCCAAATGGGCATTTGGAATGGGGTTCAGAACTCAAGGTGTTCAGAAAATATTAGGATGTCCTCACCGCCCTCCCCAGGTGTGGGTAGGGGGAAGGGACAAATGGAGCAGGCCCATTGACAGCTGTTTTGCATAGCAACAACTTTGCAGCTAACCTCTGGCATGGCCATTTAACATATCTATAACCTTTGACTGGTTACACAGATGTGTTGAATAACTGTGGCCTTGCTCTGAGCCAGGAGGACAGAAGTAATTTCCCCACCAAGATGTAACGGGAGCGGGGGGCAGGTCCCCCGAGTTACAGTGCCTGCGTGGGAGTTTGGAGATGTTTGGCTCCATGGCATGGGGCCACACCTGCCCAGACCCACAATGGCAGCCGGAAAGACTGAAAAGGATAGTAGATTGAGGGCAGGTGTGGCTGAGTGTAGGAGGAGTTGGAAATGGGGCTGCAGAGCAAGATTGGCGTGAGGATTTAAACCCAGATGCGGCAGCCATTGAGGAGAGAGCCATGTGCTTCTTGCAGAGTGGGGACTCCCTCAGACCTGGGAGGGAGAGCCACTCGGCCTTTAGCAGAGTGGGGACTCCTGCAGCCCTGCGAGAGAGAATCACCATGCGGCTTTAGCAGAGTACTGCCACTTGGCTTTGGCAGAGTGGCAACCCCCTACTCCTCGCAGCCATTGCGAGGGAGAGCCACACAGCTTTGGCAGAGTGGAGACCCCTGCAGCATTAGAAGGGGGAACCACCACCCAGCTTTAGCAGAGGTCCTGGCGACACAGCTGATGGTGCCAGGAACTGAGGGAGGCCTACCAGCCAAGAAAGATTACTGGGAAGAACTGGGGGCTGTCTGGGCCACGGACTTCTATTTCTTTTCCTGAGATATGGTACCCCAGACTGGGCAATGGGGGAAGGAAGGACTGTGTGTGTTTGTGGGTGTTTTAAGGGACTTTAGGATTTTGATGAAGACATTAGATCACTACTTTAAGTTTGTATAGCATTAAATAAACATTTCTTTTCCTTTTCATGAATCTCTGGCATTGAGAGACATCTTTCCTATAGGCGGTGGACATAATGGACCTGGGGGTTGCTTTCAGTAATAGTATATCGCCCCACGCCCCACCTTGTCTGTTCTGTAACACAATTGATATAAGTGGTGTTGTTACAGATCACACCAAAACTGTTAGCGAGTAGACTGGGGCCCATCCACGTGTTCCCTTGGTGAAGGACCCAACAATTAATGCTGGAAGGAGCATATCTTTATTTATGACGTTCCAACCCAGGTGGTGCTCAGAGCACCTCAGCACAGAGCCCTCCTTTCCCACAAGACCCAGCATTTCCCTTGCTCCCCACCATGCTATGAGCCACAAAACCTGAAAATTCCCCATTTCCTTATCTTTAAGCCTGCTACACAAAGAGTTCTCCAGCCCCTCTGGAAGGTACCAAAGTTGCCATCCTCACACAGCACCTCTCTCCTTCAGGATCAAGGAGAGATCCATTTAATAGTACAGAAAAGCGTGTGCCATGTTTCTCTGGATTAGGGTGAAACCCAGGAAAGACACAAGTCCTGACAGACCAGGTAAAAATCCAGTTGTAGCAGGACAGGATCTTGCAAGGAAGTGTTTCACAGCTCCGCAAGCTTCATGGCCTCCTTCCTCAGTATAAACTACACCCTACATGACAGACACCCTCCTTCTTTTTTCTAACTCTTGTGGCCAGGACCACTCCCCAGCCACAGGGTCAAAAGCCCGGCATTGTTACCTCGCTTGAGTTTAAATCCTCAGCCTGCTTCTTCATAATCACATTTCTGACCCCTCCCACAATCCACTACTTCTGCCAGCACTCTAGTTTCTTTTGCCTTTCTTCTGCCATTGTTAGTCCTAGCAGTCACAGGCCCCTGACACAGGGAAACTACCTCCAGGCTACTTTATGGGTCAAATTCAGGTCCATCTCCTGGTCCAGAACGCAGCCTGCAAACTATTTAGCATGACTATAAAGTTAGCCAGCTAACTAGGGTTTATTGATTCCAAGTGTTTTTAAAAGCAATGTATCATTATTTAGGAATAAAGTAAACACTATAAAATTCTTTTGGGTGGTACTTTATATCACACTTAAGCCTTCTACAATCATCATCTGGATTTCAATCCTTTTTCCATTATATAACTAATGTTATAATTCATTTTGAGTTTTCTCATTCTAAAATAAAATAAAATTACCTACCTTGTAAGATTAGTTTGAAAATTAATTGAGATCAGGCAAAGCTGTAGCAGCACTATGCCAGTTATTTACTGATTTTGCTCCAAATATTAGCAACTGCTACATAGGTAAAAGGTTGCAACATAGTTATAAACTTCGAAGCTGCTCACAATAGATGTTGAAACTGATTCTCTAGTCTGCTCATGTTTTCATATTCATTGTAAGAGCATTGTAAGAGATGTTTAGGTACTGTTGTACACTTGCCCAAGGCAGAGGCTTCAGGCACTGGGGGTGTATAGGGACTAAAACCAGCCCTCATTTCACCAGGCACATGTTTTCCCTGTGAAAGGGCATCCAATAGCTAGCAAAAGCACTATAGTTTTGTTCTTATGTAGAGTCCAATGTCTTCCTACAATGAAATAACTAATAATGTTCATATGTTGTTTTATGTGTTACAAGGTTTGTTTCACCTGCCTTCCCACAAAGAGAGAAAGAGTTTTATTTTTCTGTCTATCTGTAAATACATCAGAACTATCAAAACTCTACCAGTTAGTGAAATTCAATCAGGTCACCTACTTTAGTAGTGTTACCCTAACCTCAAAAAAGTTTTAACTTTGCCATTATATTCAATGGCCTAAATCATCTTCAAAATGTGTCAGAAGAAATGCTGAATTTTACACAGTAGCCATTTCAAATAACAGACTAATATATCAAGCTGTACTGTGTTCCTTCTCATATTCTGTGCTATTGAAATCTACCTGCTGTTTAAATTCCACAGCCTGGCACTCTGATATTAACCTTGAGCCCTAAACTCCACAGGATTTACCAAACATACAGACAATGTCCTATTAAGTCACTCTTTGCCTTCCTTTCTCTGTATCTCTCAGATATGAGCTTGTAATTTTCTGTGGTGGGTACTTGTGTGTAATAGCTTGTGCCATCTAATTGAATGAGCCCTTTAAAGAACATTAAGCACTTACAGAGAAATTGTGCCAGAGTATAATGCCCTTTCTGGGCTGTCAGCTAACCTCTGGGTCCTAATCAATAGGCTGATCAACAGCTATAGAAGAGAGACAAGGGCGTCAGGAAAACTGTGTACTCTAATGAGTAGTGAACATGGAGAAAGCCAGATCCTTTTCAAAAGGGAATGGAAGTATTAAAGAACTGAGATAAAAAGAATTAATTCAACATTCTACAAACACTTTGGAAACACCTACTGTGCACAAAGTGCTGAGCTATGTGTCAAGGAGAATGCAAAAAA